>CM077644.1:91625624-92321874 GCA_039707465.1 Rhabdophis nuchalis | reverse complement strand
GAGGTGCTCAAGTTTTACAAGTTACATCAAAGGGGGAAAAAACTCTTTAAAACAGGGGTCTCCAACCTTGACAATTTTAAGACTTGTGGACTTCAATTCCCAGGATCCCTCAGTCAACTGGCTGAGGAATTCTGGGAGTTAAAGTCCACAAGTCTTAAAGTTGCCAAGGTTGGAGACCAGGCATGAAACACTCCAATTTTCGCTACCGATTTGGACCGGGGAGCGCACACAGCCCTTCTGCGCATACACAGAATGTCTGTGATGACGTCTGGGTGGATGAAGCCTCCCGCCGCCACCACTACCAGTTAGCCTGAACCGGGGCGAACCAGCAGAGTACCACCTCTATTGGAGATCCCTGCTTTAAGTTTCCGCCAGATGAATTAACCTCATGGAAACCAAAGCACTGGATAACGCTTTTCCAGAATAAAATGACTCTGTTTCATTCACTTGCCTGCAAACCAGTGAAAAGATTACAACGATCACAAGGCATTGTCAATGTCCTGATTTTAAAAGTTCCCTATACTCATCACAAGCTGTTATGTTTATTTTCTATAAAGATGTCTGCTGCCCACAGAACTGCACAAAAGTCTCCATTCAGGAGGAACTTTTCCATTAGGGTGTGAACAGATGAAGTCAGCAACGGAGTCAAGGAAACAGAGTATTGCAACAATCATTATGCAAGGCAAATATGTGGAAAAAGTCATGAGTGCATTATTGCCATTGTCTCCAAGGTTAACAATTTGCATATTAACTATGAGCTGAGAAGCCTGCTTGGTAGGTAGTTCTAGATTTGTCAATATTATTTGCACATTGCGCCAATAAAATGCCAAGCACTTGGCGTGCATTAATGGCTTTTAGCTATTAAAAAAAAAAGCCTGTTCAGCTCACAAGGTGAGTGTGTATATGGGAGTGTGTGTGTTTACACCCATTACACACACACACAGAGCAAAAACCCCGTTCCTCTTCCAACCAGTTGTAAAGCAACATTTAGAAAAGCAGAATCATCCGAAAGTTTTCTGACTGTCTCACCATTTGGTGACATTTGAATGAGTCAGAGATCATAATCCAGAATGCATTTAAAGTACATTTCAACATGGTCAGATACTCACGGAAAGCTTACATAACTAAGGGTTGTTCTGTATAGTCAGCATTCAGTATAAGTCAGGCCTAGCACACATTCATGTAAATAGTTACATTAATCACAATAAATTTTGATGAAGTCTTTCTGTAGGCATGAACAATAGCAGTGATAGTCAACCTGGTCCCTACCGCCCACTAGTGGGCATTCCAGCTTTCATGGTGGGTGGTAAGGATTTTTGTCCTTAATAGTTGAAGAATTAAAAATGACATTGGAAGGATATTTTAAAGACAGTCAAGAAGATATATTGAAGCTAGTGCACCATTAGCCTGTCTGTGTCTTTCTTCAATTGTCTTGCTCTTAGCCATTGCCAGGTCTTATCTGCTTTGGCCTCTATGGTATAGAGACCAAACTGGTCTACAAAAAAGACCAAATGAACAGAAAAGACAAATGGCAAGGCAAAGTATCACATGACCAGTACTTTTTTAAAAAGTCCTAACAGGCAAAGCAGATAACAGCAAAACCTGGCAATGGCGAAGAGCAGTGGTAGTCAACCTGGTCCCTACTGCCCACAAGTGGGTGTTCCAGCTTTCATGGTGGGCGGTAGGGGTTTTGTCTGATACTGAAGCGCTTTCCTTTTTTAAAATTTAATTGACTTCCCTACTTTATAAATCACCATTACTGTGGAACCGGTGGGCGGTTAGAAAATTTTACTACTAACAGAGATACAAAAGTGGACGGTAGGTATAAAAAGGTTGACTACCCCTGAACTATAACCTTGTGCAATATATGCAGTTCTCTGAAATAGCTTAATCTATAGGAGAGGTTTGAGCCAGCAAACTCTGCCATTGCAATAATATCAACGCAGCTTTCTATCCATAGTCCAAAACCTATATGTGAATGTACTGCATACATTGGAAGATAAATAAACGCCCCATTCAGAAGCAGATTCTTAAAAATCATAAGGAAATTTCAAGAAGTGTTTAAAAACTGTGATTGAATGTGTGAAATAATATTATCTGGAATTCCTATGTATTGTCTAGGAAATATATATATGGAAAGGCATTTAAAATACTTCATTCTTTCTCCACAAAATGATTTAGGCAGAAAAATTCCTCCTACGACCACACTATACAAACACACAAATCAGACATTTCTCCTAATCTGACAAGCTGAATTGGTGGAATGCAGTTTTCCTTTCCTTTCTAAATTACATTTTAATTTTACAATTTTACATTTTAATTCTTCATTTTCTTCTACAGCCTACATCACATATTCCAAATTTAAAAAGGATTGGCAATGCAATTACATATCCTTCTCGATAGAGGATTGAACCCCTTTCAATAAGATGCAAAAGGGATCCAAAAAAGAGGAAATGTTTAATATTTTAAGGGAAAATAATATTTCATAAAATCAGATGTTCCTGACATGGACAGTGCCATCCTACTAAATATAAGAACATTTCTTTTATTCTATGGAAACTATGAAAAACCTCAAAGCTGAAAGTTACTTATAATGATATAAGAATATTAGAAGTCATTGAAAGCCTTTTATAATTCAGTTAACCCCTTCAATAGACTCACCCATACATTCTGTATGCCTTTGTTGGAAGAAATATCCAGTCAGGTTCCAAACCCTGAGAAAGGTGCTGGAAATAAATTGTAGGCGGACTGCAAGGAAATAAGGTTTATTTGGTTTCCAGAAACTTCAGTGACAGCAGCAATGTTTTTGGGGTGGCTGACAAAATGGCTGAGTGAGAAGATGGATCTTTATAGGGTTCTGGGATTTTGTGATTGAGATGCTCCAGGGAGTTGTGCAATATAGTGAGCTTTGTGTCTTTTACTATTTCAATGGTGGTGGGTTAATCCTATTATGTCCTAACGGCCATGTCCCGTCCTTAGAATTTGGGTGGGGGGATGTAAATTCTTAATTCCATCAGCTGTGGGAGCTGTAGCTGAAGGTGTTTTGTTTATGAATAGATTGGCCCAGTCTTTCTTAATAGATACAAAATCTGAATTCCTAAAGATCAGCCTCTTCAAGTTTCTTTGTTCGAAGCTGTTTTCCTCTGGCAGGAACACTGGGGCTGCTTTCTGCCTTTGTTAAGATTTTTCTCCATTTCTCCCTTGAGGAAATATTCTACCCTGCCTCTTTTTAAATACCATGTTTCCCCAAAAATAAAACAGGGTCTTATTTTCTTTTGACCCACCCCCAAAATAAGTTCTTGGCCTTATTTTCGGGGAAATCTATTTTTGAGGCAAAGGAGAAAGCATGCATGGTCACCTCATGGCTGCTGCAGTGTTACAATATTTTTTGGGAGGGCTTATTTTCAGAGGAGGGCTTATTTTAAAAAAAAACAAATTATAATTTGCTAATGGTTTTAACATGGGTTTTAGCACGGGTCAATTAATTTAATTCATTTTAACTGATATTTATTGTATTTTGGGGTTTTTAATAATGCCTGTGCGCCGCCCTGGGTCCTAACAAGGAGAAGGACGGGGTATAAATTTAATAAAATAAAATAAATAAATAAATTTTAACGCATGCGCTCAAAAGCCCAATTGTGCTTATTATCCAGGGAGGTCTTATTTTCAGGGAAACAGGGTATTAAGAATAAAGAATATTTTAATCAGGGGGGCTTCCTACACCTTGGCACAGGAAGGCCCATGTACAGATACAGGAAGATAATAAATTTCTTCACCCTCAGTCAGTCTCAGTCCTCTCCCAAAGAGTCTGTCTCCTGTATTTCATGTGGCCATAGTCCATGCTTTTGCTCTTGTTCTACGTTTTATCCTGGTGTGCTGGACTGATGAAACATAAAACTATTTGTTTGTTAACCGATCCAACCGTGAAATTGTATTCATTGGAACTGTGTTCAGTTCTGTTCTGTGCTGCTTGTAGAGATGTTTCGTTTTGTTTTTAAATCAGTACTATTGAAATGATCTCAGCATCAATGCCAGTGCTTGAAATGTGAGTACATCTTTCTTAAGCCAGAATCATTTCTTGTCAATATTAATTAGCATGGGCAGCAAACAGCTTAAGCCTGTCTTGAAGAACTGCTGTAAATCAACCATAAGATATTCGGGAGTTATTTCTTTGTTTGATCTACTTTTATTCGGTTTGCATCTCTGGCATAGAATTCCCATTCCGGATGTTTGGGCCTTCCTGTATAAATGAGTTTCCAACAGACCTGCAACCTTTTTAAATTAATTCATTACAAATTGTGTAGCACCAGTTGTCCGAATGATGCATGTTACAGCTCAACAGAGAATGCGTTGTTCCTCTACTTTTGGGATGAGAATGACAGTGGTGGGATTCAAAAAAATTACTATCGGTTCTGTGGGCCTGGCTTTTTGGATGTGGAAGGGGAAGGATACTGCAAAATCCGCATTCCCTTCCACCCCACTAACCTGCTTTCCAGCTCTGTTCTCCTGTTCAGGGCAACAAAAGAAGGTCAGCTCGGAGGTTGGGAGGCAGCAGCGGTGGGGCCAGTCTATTTGTCGGTACTCCGAACTACTCAAAATTTCTGCTATCAGTTCTCCAGAACCAGTCAGAACTGGCTGAATACCACCTTTGGTAATGCAGGTCCTAGTATGTTGCCTTGAAAACCTTTTAGCAAGCATGGTAGGTTGGAAGTTTGCAAGTAAAAAAAGGCATGAAAACAAGTCGTATCGATAAGAGCAGAATCTTCCCGGCAATCATATGTGAGTTATGCATCCTGACAAGATTTCTTGTGGACATATCTAGAGTCATTTTGTTCCAGGATTCATATATTGTTTCAAAAACGTGCTAGCCCAGAATTCAACTGGATCAGTTGTAAAGTTTTGAAATCATAAAACAGAATTACCATTTTTATATGAAAATTGTTTGCAAGTAAATCTGTTGATCTGTACGTTGCTCATCCCAGGCCTGTAATTTCTGTAATCTGCATACATGCATTTTGATTGTGGCAATTAGGGGAGAGGCCCTGTGCCAAACCTGGCTCTTTAAGAAGGAGGAGCGACATTCACCATTCAACCCAGACGACATTTGAAAGAACATTGTTCTCATGAGATTACTATTATTAGTAATCTTGAGATTCATGAGATTCAAGATGGCGGCGCACTTAGGTGCAGCGGCTTTGAGGTCCTGGTGTCACAGCAGAGTTAGGCAAAAACTAGTCTATACCCGCAGGGAGTTATTAAGTTATTATTAAAGATTGGATCTTCTAGTCAACTCAATATTACCAGAGAACTTCCAGCAGTCTCATAATATACCGAGTGACCTAGTAAGTCTGCCAGGCTCTCCATGGATCGTTGTTGGGCCTAGGAGGCAGCGAAGAGAGCCAAAGCAGAAGCGGGGATGCAGAGCAGGTTTGCTAGTTCGATTACGGAAGCAGCCTCACAGACCAGCATTACCAAGCATTTCCTAACCAACTCTAGATCTTTTGTCCACAAAACCGATGAACTAGAGCAGTGGTGGGCAAACCTATTAGTCAAGAGAGCCAAATATCAACAGTACCACGATTGAAATTTCTTTTGAGAGCCAAAAGGAGTGGCCTGTTTTGTGGGAGTGGCTCAGCGGTCATGTGACCAGGTGGGCGTGGCCAACTTGGAAAATGTGGTGAAACTCACTTAACGACGGTCCTGCTTAGCAACCAAAATTCTTTCTTTTTCTTTCTTTCTCTCTCTCTACCACTTTCTTTTTCTTTCTATTTTTCTTTCTCTCTTTCTCTTTTTGTCTCTGTCTATCTCTCTCTTTATCTGTCTCTCTTCTCCCTCCACCCATCTGTCATTCTGTGTGTGTGTGTGTGTGTCTCCCTCTCTCTGATTCCCTCTCTCCCTCCCTCTCTCTCTGTATCTCTCTGTTTGTCTCTTCCTCCCTCCACCTCCCTCTCTCTCTGTATGTCAGTCTCCCCCTCCCTCTCTCCCTCCCTTCCCCCCCCCCCAAGCAGTGGAAAGCCTGGTACGGGTTTTCATGCAGTGGGCGGGCGGGGGAGAACCCGAGGCCGCGGCCATCCAAGCACCGTGGAGGCTGTCCGGGCGCCGCATGCCCACCTCCGTCCCAGCTGCACGTGGCGGCCAGCCCCGGAAAGCATGGCTCGGCGCTCTCTGCAGGCGGCTGTTGCTGCTGCTGGCCCCGAGCCCTGCGACAGGCAGCTCCCGCCATCCGGGCGCATCGGGCAGGACAGCCGGCCATGTTTCCACCAGGTCCCTCTTTGGCCTCTCAGGTGCGGCTCTTCCTCTCTCCTTCCCCCCCCCCCCCCCCCGGAGGCAGCGGAAGGCCCGGCATGTCGGTTGCGGGGGCTCTGGCTGCCTCCCCCTGGAGCGAGCGAACAAGCGAACGGGCGGGGGTAGCGGCTGGTCTGCGCCTGGAGCCATCCAGGCACAGCGCGCCCGCCTCCCTGTGTGCGCGGCGCCCGGACGGCTCCAGCGCAGCCACAGCCCCGGGCATTCACCCCGCCCGTTGGCTCGCTCGCTCGCTCCAGGGGGAGGCAGCCAGAGCCCTCCCAACTGACATGCCGGGCCCTCCACTGCCTCCGGGGGGGGAAGGAGAGAGGAAGAGCCGCACCCAAGGGGCCAAAGAGCCGCTCATGGCTCGCGAGCCGCGGTTTGCCGACCACTGAACTAGAGCTATGGATAGCAGCGAATAAGCTCATTCGTGACTGCTGTGTGATGATCATCACAGAGACCTGGCTTCACCCACTTGTACCGGATGCGTCTGTGGAGCTAACTAACCGCACCACGCACCGCTTTGACAGAAACAACAACTCTGATAAAAGCAAAGGTGGAGGACTGTGTATTTACACACATAATAACTGGTGTACTAATAGTAGAGTTGCTTATACACACTGTTCTGCAGACGTGGAATTCTCACCTGTCATTTGTCGGGCATTTTATTTACCTAGAGAGATTTCTGTTATAGTTATCACTGCTGTCTATATTCCACCTGATGAAAATGTTAGCATAACGCTCAAACCAATTTCATTGTAATTTTATTACAACAATAAAGATGATGATGATATTATTATTATTATTATTATTATTATTATTATCATTATCATTATCATTATCATTATCATTAGCATTAGCATTAGCATTAGCATTAGTATTATTATTATTAGCATTATTATTATTAGCATTAGCATTATTGTAGCCTGTCTGTGTCTTCCTTCAATTTTCTTGCTCTTAGCCAGGGGTAGTCAACCTTTTTATACCTACCACCCACTTTTGTATCTCTGTTAGTAGTAAAATTTTCTAACCGCCCACTGGTTCCACAGTAATGATGATTTATAAAGTAGGGAAGTCAATTACATTTTAAAAAAGGAAAGCGCTTCAGTATCAGACAAAACCCCTACCGCCCACCATGAAAGCTGGAACACCCACTTGTGGGCAGTAGGGACCAGGTTGACTACCACTGCTCTTCGCCATTGCCAGGTTTTGCTGTTATCTGCTTTGCCTGTTAGGGCTTTTTTAAAAAGTACTGGTCATGTGATACTTTGCCTTGCCATTTCTCTTTTCTGTTCATTTGGTCTTTTTTGTAGACCAGTTTGGTCTCTATACCATAGAGGCCAAAGCAGTTAAGACCTGGCAATGGCTAAGAGCAAGACAATTGAAGAAAGACACAGACAGGCTAATGGTGCACTAGCTTCAATATATCTTCTTGACTGTCTTTAAAATATCCTTCCAATGTCATTTTTAATTCTTCAACTATTAAGGTTCAGTCAAATGTTCAAACTGATTTTGGCATTTTTATCCATCTACTGAGTCCTTCCCAAGGATCTGGGATAGCCGAATGTTGATATTTGATGATGTTAGAGGTATCATTGCAGGATGTAAACTATTCTAAGTAAAGCTGCCTTTTGCAATTGACTGGTGGTGAACTTGTCAATGTCAATGGAATTCAAATTGTTTTGGGATTGCACCCAAGGTTCCTATTACTATTGGTATTATAATTATAGCAATAAGAACAGCACTTAGACTTATATACCACTTCACAATGCTTTACAACCTTCTCTAAGCAGTTTACAGAGTAGCATATTGCCCCCAACAATCTGGGCGCTCATTTTGCTGATCTTGGAAGGGTGGAAGTTTGACTCAACTTTGAGCTGGTGAGATTTGAACTGCCAAACTGCTGGCAGTCAGCAGAAGTGGCTTGCAGTGCTGCTTTCTATCCACTGTGCCACTGATTGCAGTTAGCCAGTTACTTAAACAGGATTTGGCATTTATATACACCTATCAATTCTTTTCAAATGTTTTATCATTTTATTAATATCATTTGTTTGTTTTTTCTGTCTACTTGTGGAAGTCCCGGCTTTATTTCCAGTATAATTGTCAAAGTTTCATTCCTTCTGAGGCAGACTTATATGTGCCCTCCTTATTCCTATAGGAAGAAACTGAACAACTTCAGCCTGTCAGTTCTCTGATTTTTATTGCACCTAATTCTATTGCCATTCCTCTTTATTGCCTGCTTGAGGACTTAATAGTATGTAGGAATGACCTTGGGAATTGAGAAGATTCAGCAGAAGATTTTTGATACTGTTAAACTTTTCTCTGACACATTTTCAGACACATTTTGCAGTGGTGGGAATCAAAACTTTTTACTACCGGTTCTGTGGATGTGACTTGGTGGGCTTGGCAGGGGAAGGATACTGTAAAATCTCCATTTCCTCTTGATCAGCTGGACTCGGGAGGCAGAGAATAGATGGGGGTGGGGCCAGTCAAAGGTGGTATTTACCGGTTCTCTGAACTACTCAAAATTTCCACTACCAGTTCTACAGAACTGGTCAGAACCTACTGAATACCACCTCTCACATTTTGGCAGGATCAGGTGCATTTATCCAAATTCTCTTACTGTAGCTCTGGCTTATTATATTATTTTCCTAGGTTTTCTAGAGCCTTCTAGTACTCACTTCTAAGCCAGCCATTGTTTGTAGTCAGACCCCCCCACCTTTCAGTCCATTTATGTTTTAGAGCTGCCGTATGTTGTAAAACCAAAAACTTCAACCAGAGATAGTTTTGCCTGTGACAGTGATGGTGAACCTTTTTTGGTCAAAAGCGGGGGGAGCGCAGGAGGGGTCGTGCATGGGCGTGCCACAACCATAATACTATGCACACAACCCCAGCATGCACGCACGCACAACCAGCGCTCCCCCCACCCCATTTTTAGCATGCTTTTTTTTGCCCTTTCCAGGCTCCAGAGGCTTTATAGGAACCTGCGGAGTGCGAAAACCCGATCCTATGAGCAAACCGGAAGTTCGGGAACAGACTTCTGGTTTGCTTGTGGGGCCGGTTTTAGCCCTCCGGAGCCTTCAGGGGCCTTCAGGAGGCTTCCCAGAAGGCTCCGGAGGACAAAAAATGACACTACGAGCAAACCAGACTTCCGGTTTGCTCGTAAGGTCGTTTTTTGCCCTCCAGAGCCTTCAGGAAAGCCTCCTGAAGGCCCCTGAAAGCTCCGGAGGGCTAAAACCGGCGCCACAAGCAAACCAGAAGTATGTTCCCAAACTTCTGGTTTGCCCATAGGGTTAGTTTTTTGCACTCCAGAGGCTTCAGGGAAACTCCTGAAGCCTCGGGGGGGGGAGCAAAAATGGCCTCAAAAGAAGGCCAAAGTCAGCTGGCCAGTGTGCGCATGTGTGTTGGCCAGCTGACAGGGCAACATCTCACATGCCCAGACAAATGGCTCTATGTGCCACCTGTGGCGCGCATGCCATAGGTTTGCCATCAAAGGCCTATGACCTCTTCACAATAATTAAATATTTTTGGATTTTTAAACTAAATTTCAATAATAGACAAGGAACATTTCCCCGGACTGTTGCTTCATAATCATCACAATTTCCATTTAAATCCACAAGAACCTTCCTAATGTGATGCTACCCATAGGCAATAAGTACTATTCCCCAAATTACCAAAAAGCACAAGGTATCAAAACGGGGAAGCCTGTTCTGTAGTTGTCACAAGGTTTTGAATTTACTAAGACTGAACCCATGAGCAGGAATGACAATTAAGAAAATGAAGCCATTCCTGTCACCTTTTCATTGCAGGTGGCTATTTCATACAAACCCAGATAGAATTCTACAATAGCAAACAAGAGTTTTCAGAGAACAGAAACATTTGGCTGTTCAGATATACATGCTCCTTGCAGCCATAACCAGCATAATACTGAGAGATGCTAAACAGTTAACAATATTTTGTGGAGCACAATTCCCATTCCTCAAGCATGCCGGGATTACATTTCACAAATAAGCTATTAAAGCCACAATCATTCCTTCTTCTTTCCCTCTAGACCAGGGGTTGGTGTTGTGGCCCAGCAGGGACCGGATGAGCTGCTGATGGACTCTGATAGCGAGGAACCATATGAGCCTGCCCTGGAAGCTGAGGAAGACTCTGGGGGGTGTTCAGAGTCAGAGCGGGAACCAGAGAGCCTAGTTGGCCACCAGGAGGCGCCTGGGTCATGGAGCAGTGGGGAGGATGAAAGGCAGTTTGTCCATGATACAAGAATGAGCAGAGCTGAGAGGCAGAGGCAGCTATTACATCGTAGGTAGGCCCACAGATGGTGATTATGCACCAGGTGGTTGTTGAGTGACCCCTCCCAAGAGAGCTTATAGATGAGGCAATGCGAGGGGACATTTGCAGGAAACAACCATTCGAATTAGTAGACAAGAAAGTCTGTCTGTGAATTCCAGCCATGTCTGTTCGTTTTGAATATCTGTGTGAAAGGTCGCTGCAGAGCTAAGCTCATGAATGTGAGTTGTCTGGGCTCTCAGCCAAAGGACTTGTTATCTTGTTCATTAAACAGTGGCAAACAGCCAAGCCTGTGTTCTGGTCTATTCACAGGCCGGGGGACAGAACAGGTTGGCAACCCGTGGCTCTGGAGCTGCATGTGGCTCTTTCATCCCTCTGCTGCAGCTCCCTGTCGCCGCTCGGCTCCACAATTGATAGGGCTTTCAATTAGGACAGGTAGAGGAAAAAGGATGCTGCACTAGGAAGAGACTCTGGTGGGGAAACTGGACTTCCAGTCAGCTTCAGAATAGAATGAGGGTGGGATGTCCAGTTAGGACCTTTGTGGCTCTTTGAGTGTTTAACGTTGCCACCCCCTGGCCTAGACTCTAATAAGGAAAATAATTCTCCAGAGAGAAATTCTACTTTTCACTAATGAAAATTATTGATAGACATTGCTTTTATTGCCTAGGGGCCAAAACATATGTGATATGCTTACAGGTAATTATGCCACAAACATATCTCAATTATTTCTTTTTTCTTCCTGATTTTCTTTATGATTCTGCCTTCATCTGATTCCCAGCTCACACCTTAAGGCATCCTTTGTTGGTCTAACATGCCATTGTCTGTCTCCCACTTATGCAGTCATGGATACAGTTGTACTGCTCAAGCCATTGTGTTGGAGTCACACTCCAGGATCGGCCCACCTTCCATTAGCTTCATTAGTATGTCCACTCCCCTTGAGTTCTCGGACTCTATCTTCCAGGGCCATTTTAGTTCTGGCAATAGAAGAATCTAGATCTCAAAAACTGACTTCCCTGCCTGTACCAACCAGGTCTCTGATCTGACCCCTGGCTCAGACACCCACGTTTGAAACAGGAATCGGTCCAACTAAGAGCTTACTGGCTCAGGAAGTGGGCATGTGCAGTGAAACATACTGTCTCTTACTGTATTGTACAACAATATCCACACCCATATGTGTTTTTGGGCTTCCTTTGGATCTCCCCGTGTTAAAAAGGTGTTCCAAACCTGGGCTGAATTTGGGCAAAGGCTAACCCATCAATCTCAATCAAATGATCTAAATCAAATGGTATATAGGCAGCCATCAAAACCTGTATCATCCTCAACCTTATGTTAAGAGGAGTGATTGGTGAATATTTTCCTGATTATTTTTGAAGAGAAGGGAATTCAGCCAAGAAAAAAACATCAATTCTTTTCCTTAATATGTCCTGCATATGGAAAATAAGGCTACTGCCATTAGAGACACTTGGTTGATTTGAGCGGCTATAAAAATTGAATAAATAAATTAGATGACATTGAATTGTTGTTAGTTGCTTTCATAGGTAACCCATCGTGACCCCATGGACAATGTTCCTCCAGGCCTTCCTGTCCTCTATCATCCTCTGGAGTCCATTTAAGCTCATGCCTACTGCTTCGGTGACTCCATCCAGCCACCCCATTCTCTGTCGTCCCATTCTTCTTTTACCCTCAATCGTTCCCAGCATTAGGCTCTTCTCCACTCAGTTCTTCCTCTCATTAGGTGGCCAAAGTATTTGAGTTTCATCTTCAGGAACTGGCCTTCTAAGAAGCAGTCAGGGTTGATCTCCTCTAAGACTGATGGGTTTGATCACCTTGCAGTCCAAGGTATTCACAGGAGTCTTCTCCAGCACCATAGTTCAAAGGCTTCAATTCTTTGGCACTCAGCCTTTTTTATGGTCCAACTTTCACAGCCATACATTGCAACTGGGAAAACCATAGCTTGACTATAAGCACTTTCGTTGGCAGGGTGATGTCTCTGCTTTTTAGTATGCTGTCTAGATTTGCCATAGCTTTCCTCCCCAGGAGCAAGCCTCTTTTAATTTCTTGGCTGCAGTCCCCATCCGCTGTAGCAAAGAGAACAGCATATTTTAATGCCAGTACAGTTTTCTACAGGTTCAAAATTTAGTAAATAGCATTTTCAGTAGAAGAACATAGCTGTAGTTCAGCGTTGAATTCTGGAGTTCTTATTGCTCTTTGAGCTTGTAGATGATTCACTACCCAACTATGTAACATCAATGATACCCACCTAGATAACATCACTGACTTTCACTGATGATGTTATCCAACTGGGTAAATGAAACATCTGCAAACAGACAACCAACCTCAAAGAACACCAAGAAATCCACAGAATAGTATTTTAAATGAAAACAAGGAAGAGCCTAGGGTAACAGTCCAGAGCTTTGGTGCTTAATTGCAAATAACTATCTTATTATTTTGGTCGCAATGAATGTACACACATTTTTTAAACATATCTTAGCTTGAAGTTTAACATTTTCCTAATGCAAACAGAGCCTTAGGTATGTGATCCTAATAATAAGGCCTGAATCAGATATCGAACATCAAAGAACTTCTTTCATCACACGAACACTGAAAGCCGTGGGTGGCTTCAGGTTGTTAGTGTAACTAGGATCTTGAGGCATTATTATAATAGAAGATCAGTATCAAACAACCCGTCTTATCCTATTGAGAAATGCTGTCATGGTTTGGAAAAAATGCTGATCACAAAGAATAGATCAAATTAAACTGGGTGAGAAAGCAGTGCTGGGTTCCTACCGGTTTGGACTAGTTCAGCTGAACTGGTAGTGGTTTGGCGGCCTGGGTCGCTGGAACCAGCAGCAACCCAGACTGACCATGGCCCCGAACCTGCACCTACAGAGGCACCATCTTGTTTTTTGCTTCTGCGCATGCAAAGAACATGTTTATTGCACTGCGCATGCGCACACAGTGCACATCAAACGCACAGTGCACACATGAGCAAACTGGCAGTAGTGCCTGCCAGAACCCACCTCTGGTGAACAGAAACATGTCCTATACAACTCTATATGAAATATAAGACCTTATAGAACACACATACTTCAACCTCTAGAATAGAACATAACAACATTCCAAATGAATCTTGGCTAGCTATTCTTGGGTAGACTAAACATTTCTATCCTACCAAGATATGTGGTTCTGATCAATTGATTGGTTTCTTTATTGACCAAGATGTGCTAGGCATTTTTTTTTCCTCAAGCATTCTCTAGTTCTTCACAGAATTATAGTTCCCAGGATGTCTGTGGAATAAGAGTCCCCTTCAAAGGTCTTCAAATTCTAGGCACCTGTCATATAAAAGTCCAGATACTGTAACCCTTTTGGTCATAGGATACTGGCTTCCTAAAGGCATATTTGCATGACAACAACTATGTCGGTTTCAGTGATAGAAAAGATTGTGGTAAACAAGGCACAAGGAGACCAACATGAAGAAGTTAATATTTATACCGTCCAGTGGGTTACAACCGGTACATCCCGGTACGGGCGTACCGGTGCCTACCAGGAGCAATGGGTACTGTTCCAGTACGGTGCTATGGAGGGCCCACCCACCCGCCCATGCTCCTTACCAGTATTTGAGCTCTTCAGCGCTTCTGCACACATGCACAGAGCATACAGCGTCTACGTGATACTCCACCGAGCACCTGGAGTGTCACGGAGGGGTTGCGCAGCATCATAGGAGATAAGGATGGAAGCATGCGCTGCGCGCATGTTCACATGTGCTGTGCGTGTTCATGTGGTGGACGCCATGTCCCGTTGCACCGTACCGGTTGCAACGGGATCTGGAACCCACCACTAATACAGTGGAATGCATAAAGGTTTTCTGCCAACATTTGGCTTAGCACATAAGTGACTGCTAGAAGTCAACATCATATAAGCAACATTGGCAAGAAGCAGGATTTTTCTGGGCTGCTCACACACCAATTTAAAAATGTTTGAACAAGGATATAAAATTACATTTTAACCAGAACAGCTATATAAGGCTGACTTTCCCATAGGCCCTAAAATTACATCTGTGTGTGCTCAGGATTAAGGATATATGGCTTAATGGGAGTTCAAACCAAGACAGATATTCTCAAACATTGCCCTTTAATAATTTCTGGGCAAATTCATATCAAATCCACAGTTATTATAATGACTGTTTTAAGAATATTTTCAAAATGTGTTTATTTTTCTACACAGGATACCTACCTACCATAGTTTTTATATAACTGCATATATAATATATGGCTTTGTGCATAATTCTGATTACAATGCAATGCATCCAAAATACAACATTCTCAAATATATCCAGAGAATAATAGAAAACAGAAGACTCCATTAATTGTTACTTTCTACCTTACTATGGCGCCCACTTTGGTGAATGGTGGTGCTTTGATAAAATAAAAATCTGTATGGATTTCTTTTAAATCTATTTAAGGATTCATTTATTCTGAACAAAAAAAAACATGTTTAATTAATGCTTACAAAAATAAAAGCTTTTATTGTAATTTTCACTGCAAGGTCACTCAGTTCAGATATATGTGACTGCAGTGCCATATTCTTATCAAAAATAAATAGGCACATAGTTGGCGATAAAGCAGCATTGTGGAACAGAACAAGAGAAGCAGTGATTGGAAGATAATGGGAATTATAATTCAATAATGTTCAGTTTCTTCATTCAGCTGCAATATACCACTTTGTGCTTTCCCCAAAAAATGTGAACTATGTATATTTTTAAATGGAGCAATTTTGAAATTAAGTTACCATGTGCATATTAATTTTTCTAGCTCTTTCAGTGATGTTGTGCATATACAGCATTATTATTATTCTGTGGTTAATCTTTGGTGAGATTCACAGCCTTTGGGGCTGGTTGGTAGCTCAACAGCTCGAGTCCTAACCAAGGACCTAGGAACTGTCAAGGTAACGTCGGAGGATATAAGCTGTTCCAAGCAGGGTGGCCCTTTGTAGAGTCAAAATGCTCAAGTCCGGCAAACCTAGAACTTCCACATAGCGAGGCAGAACCCTAGGTATTGCTCCAAGGGCTCCAATCACAATCAGGACAACACACGACTTTCTGTTCCACAGTCGCTCAACTTCAATTTGCAAGTCCCGGTATTTTGTGATTTTTTTTCTTGCTGCTTATTTTCAATTCGTGCATCACCAGGTATTGCAATATCAACGAACCATACTTTTTTCTTTTCAATTATTGTTATATCAGGTGTGTTGTAGGACAAGTGCCTGTCCGTCTGAATTCTGAAGTCCCATAAGATCTTGACTTTCTCATTCTCTAAAACTTTCTAAACCTGATGTTCCAAGTGATTTTTGCTATACTCAAATCCAAACTTCTAGCACAATTTCCAGTGAATGATCTTAGCAATATGGTCATGGCGTTGTAGGTAGTTTGTGAAATTTTGCTGCACCCACTGACTGAATCATCTTTCTCATTACAGAGGCGACATTTGCTGTTGGTGGTAACATGTTGAATTTTTGCCTTCATGCAGTTTGTGGCTAAGGCTTGTTCTTGAGCTGACAAAATAAAGACTTCTGTTTCTTTTTTCAGTACTCCCGATCTTAACCAGTTCCAAGTTAGTTTTCGGTCAGCTTTGCCTTCAATACTTTTCAAGTATTGGCTATGCATAGCTTTGCTTTTCCAATTTTCAGCTCGTTTCTCAATTACTTCTTTCTTATATTCAGCTTTTGACTTAGTTGTCTTTAAAAGGCCTCCTTTATTTACTTCCTTAATCACTGGTTCTTTACTTTTCTGGATGTAATCATTCAAGCTGTGTCTTTCTTCTTCCACAGTCTGCTTTACTTGTAGGAGTCCTCAACCACCTTCTGCTCTTGGTAGATATAATCGGTCAACATCACTTTTAGGGTGCAAAGTATGATTCGTTGTCATAAGCTTCCTCGTTTTTCTGTCCAAATTGTCCAACTCCATCTAGGTCCAGTCAATTATTCCCGCAGAGCATCGAATCACAGGTATAGCCCAGGTATTTATGGCTTTTATGATGTTTCCTCCACTCAATTTGGACTTTAATATCTTGAGGATTCCAGTATCTTTTCTTTTCATTGGGGTGCACTGATGTTTTTCTATATTCTGGTAAATCTCTAAGAAAAGATGAAAAAGCAAAACAAATATTAACTGTTCCAAAGGAAATCTGAGCAATCCTAGCCTTGCTTTGCTTTAAATACAGTGGTACCTCGGTTCACGAACGCCTCTGTTCACGACCAATTCGGATTACGACCAAAAATTTCCCAAAAAATGTGCCCCGGTTCACGAACACCGTTTCGGTTCACGAACAGAAAAGTTCGTAAAAATACGCTCCGCTTCACGAACTCCACCTCGCTTCACGAACTCCGCCTCGCTTCACGAACTCCGCCCTCGCATCACAAACAGAAAAGTTCGTAAAAATGCTCGGATTCACGAACCCCGCCTCGCTTCACGAACTGGAGCCGCGGACATTTTAAAAACAAGGTCAGAACGGATTAACCGGATTTACATTGAACCCTATGGGAAACTATTCTTCTGTTCACGACCAATTCTGTTCGCGAACAGAGTCAGTTCAAGAATCACGACCAAAAAACAAGGTCGGAACGGATTAACCGGATTTACATTGAACCCTATGGGAAATTGTGCCTCGCTTCACGACCACTTCGGATCGCGAACAGAGTCAGTTCACGAATTAAGTTCGTGAACCGAGGTACCACTGTACATTGTTACATGAAGTTACAGGTAGTCCTTGTTTAGTGACTGCAACTTGGTCTTTAAACAAAGCCGTGACAACAACTGTGCTTACAATTTTACCTCAGTTTTCCTTTGCTTTTTATCATCAGAAGGCTGAACCCCAAACAGCCAGATGAGCTCTTACAGTGAGACGATTTTGAAACTCCACTCACAAGGAAATCAAGTAAAAGGGCAAATCTTCTAGTCCAGGGGTCTGCAAAGTCGGCTCTTTTAAGACTGGTGGACTTCAATTCCCAGAGTTCTGGAAGTTGAAGTCCACCAGTCTTAAAAGAGCCGACTTTGCAGACCCCTATTCTAGTCCCTTTTATTCCCTCTCCTGTCCTTTGGAATGGTCAATCAGACACTGGGATAATAGGAAGAAGAGAATTATTGTTTGCATTTTTAACCACTGAGAAAAAGGGATTACAAGAGAGCAATCAGGCACACAATGAGCAACACACATGCAAAGGAATGTGCTCCAGCTGTCTGTTTGTCTAGCCAACCTCCTAGGAGACAAACAAAAGACTTTAATGTGAAACTGACTCAGGTTTTGTGCATTTTAAGAAGCAGCTGCAGGCTGACTAAATTAAGATCACAAAGTTGAGTTTGTTAATTTGTGGCTAGCATTTTTTAGGGACAACCTGGGCTGGGCAGAAAAGCAGCCCAGGAAGAAATAGAGAAGATGAAAAAGGGTCAGGCACAGGACAGTTTAGTTTCAGTTTCAGTTTATTTGGATTTATATCCCGCCCTATCACCCCGAAGGGACTCAGGGCGGCTCACAGGCAAATATAAAACAATACAATAAATACAATACAGTGTTAAAATGGAATTAAATTAACTAACCTGTGCTAAAATATAACTAAAAACTTTTAAAATCCCCTACCAAATACAGTTAAATTATTTCTAGTCTAAAATCTAGGCTAATGTCTAAGCTAAAATCTAAAATCTAAGCTCTACCCTAGGCCAGCTAGGTGAAAGAAGTGTGTTTTCAGTGAACGGCGAAAAAGGCGAAGGTCCGTGATGGTACGAATTTCAGGGGGTAGGTCATTCCAGAAGGCCGGGCCGGGCCTGCCACAGAGAAGGCCCTCCCCCTGGGCACCTCCCACCGGCATTGACCGGCAGACGGCACCCTGAGGAGGCCCTCCCTGTGGGAGCGGACCGGTCGAAGGGAGGTATGCGGTAGGAGACGGTCCCGCAAATAACTCAGCCCTGTGCCATGGAGGACAACATATACTATTAACTGTAATGGTAAGCATCTATTTGAGAGATGCTACAAAGGTTATAAGTGTGGATATTGGTCACAAGGTTACTTTTCATCAGTTTTGTCATTGCAAACGGTCCCTGTCCCGAGAAGTCGCAAAACAAGGGCTACTGTGCATGAATATCTAGAATTTGTGATCTACAAATAGATTCTAAAATGGAATCTCTGATCTAAACAACATAAGAGATCGGGAGATCGGGAGATCTTATTCTGTAAGGACTAACTATTTTACATGAACCTTTCTGTGGGGTACTTCTCAATGGATAAGGGGGAAAATACATTTATTTTGTTCACTGTATTTATCAAAGCTTCGCTTGTGCCACCACACTGCAGAGAAACCACCCATTACAATTAATTAAATCAAATATGGGCTCAATTTTCATAATTATTGTTTCAATTACATTCAGTATTCTACCCTTCTTAATTCCACGATTAAGCAAAATCCCAGCATTCCAAATAGTACTGAGGACACTAAGAGAGAAAACATGATTAGAGCCATCAAACGATCAAATCTTGATGAAAAGTAAAAATTGCAGAAAGAATTAGAGAATTAAAGAAATAAAAAGCAATTCTCTTATTAGGTTTGCAATTAATCTAATCAGATGAGTTTCTAATCAAGAGATGGCATATTGTTCCTTTTAAACATTTTTAAATAGTCGTATTACCACAGCCCTAACTTATTAACACAGCCCTAACTTTGAATTCTATACTTGGCTTCATTAGTCGCCAACACTGTATCAGCTATTTGTTCATCATCAAACAAAGCAATTTTAAAAAGTTAAGAGCAGCATTTTTAGAAGAACATTTTTGCTAAAGTACCTGCTCGGATATAATGAATACCCATGCCAAATGATATAACATCTTATTATATTTATCCCCTCCCTTTCATCATAGAAACTAAGCAAGTAAGTCTAATATGTAATTTATATGAGCTCATTCATTTTAACAAGCCTACTAGCCTAGAATGATAGATAACATATATACAAGCATATACAGAGAGAGTTTCTCAGTTTGTCAGGAATTCCCTGCCTACAAAAACAATGATCATAAAGGAGACTGGAGGCTAAAACATATGTGGCAGCCCCTGAGATATTGGAACACTGCTATCATATCTCTCCCAGTCCTTCTTTTTATTAAACTAGACATACCCAGTTCCTATAGTCCTTCTTCATACATTTTAACCTCCAGTCCCCTAATCATCTTTGTTGTTCTTCTCTGCACTCTTTCTAGAGTCTCCGCATCTTTTTTACATCATGGCGACCAAAACTATGTGCCGTATTCCAAGTGTGGCCTTACCAAGGAATTATAAAGTGGTATTAACACTTCACGTGATCTTGATTCTATCCCTCTGTTTATGTAGCCTAGAACTGTGTTGGCTTTTTTGGCAGCTGCTGCACACTGCTGGCTCATATTTAAATGGTTTTCCACAGAGGTGTGTTCCTACCAGTTTGGACCGGTTCGGCCAAGTAGCTAGTAACTTGGCCTGCCACGCCCCCGAACTGGTTCTAGTGGCAGCGGCACATGCGCAGAACAATCTTTATTGCAAAAATGTATTTTTTTCCCTTTTCTAATGTTAGATGCACAGACCTTTTTAGGTGGAAATGCGCACACACGCGGAGCGTGTCAAAAAAATTTACACGCCGAACCGGCAGTAATGCCGGTAGTAACAGGAGATAGGGGGAGAGGACATAGTAACAGTAGGGGGAAAGCCTTCTCTGTGGCAGCTCCTGCCCTCTGGAACGACCTACCCCCCCCCGGCCTACGTACGATCACTGACCTACACCTCTTCCGCCGGGCCTTGAAAACGCATTTATTCCGTGCGGCGGCCTGGTGTAGTTTTTAATCGATTTTAATCGATTTTATTGAGTAATTTTATTGGGTTTTAGAACAGGCCCTTAATTTAATGGACATTTTAATTGTCATTTTAAAGTATTTTATATATTCATGTCTTTGTTGTTTTTATTATGCCTGTTCACCGTCCTGAGTCCCGCAAGGGAGAAGGGCGGTATACAAATTCAATAAACACATTAAACACATTAACCCACCCCTGGTTGTCCACGAGGACTCCAAGATCCCTCTCACAGTTACTACTATTGAGCAAGGCACCACAATATACTGTACCTGTGCGTTTTCTTTTTCTTTTTTGAGAAGAGAAGGAGATATCCTAGTCTGATACAAAGTAAGAGAGCCTGTAACAGTAGTAGGAAACTGATGCCTTTCTCACCAGATGCTACCAAAATGGAAAAGTCAACAAAAGTCGACTGGAATAGCAACCTACACACCCACAACTGAAGTAAAAACCCAAGATGTAGTCAACTCAGAAGGCAGCTATCATGTGGTTTCCACTGGGCTGATTACTGGTTTTAGTCTTCTAGCACCGGATGCTTTAAATTACAAGTGGAAGTGGCTTAAATATAAGCCTGCCTTAACAGCCTCTGCTATCGATGTGAGGTATGTGTGTGTTCAAAAACACATACCTTAAGGAAACACATTACAAAAGCCAGACATAATTCCTGTCTCTATTAGCAATTTTTAATGAAATCTGAACACTTTCCCCTTAATTAATAACCCTATTCTAATAGCCTTTTCTTGAGTAATTAGGAAAAATAATGACATCCAAAGGGAGTGCACACATTTCTGATGAGACCACTGCAGAAAAGGCTTGTCTTAATTAATTTTTTCACAGCAGCAAACTGGTTTTTCTTTTTCACAATAAGGTGCAGGGATTTCAAACCCTAAGTAGCTGTTTCATCAAAGTAGACAGCTAGCAAGGAAGCTGGGAATGCCTGATTAAAAGTAAACAGCTGGGAGGGGATTTGGAAGTGCATCATTAAAAGCCAAAAATGACTTTTAAAACTCTGTAGAGTAACTAAGGTGCCGCCCCTTTTTTCCCCCTAAAACAAACAAATGATAGCAAAAACAGCACAGAAATCTTTATGAACATTGAGAAATGTCAAGTATTGTATGCAAGAGTCAGAATACCAAAAAAAACAACCCATGATTTACCTGCACAAATAATATATACTTTGCCAAAACAGACCATTTTTAGGGGCGTAGCAATTAAATGATGCCATCGGTTTTAGAACCTAATCTCCGGAGATTTTGTCCTTGTAGGCAGAAATGTAGACCATAAGAATTAAAGTTATTCAGAACTGGGAGACAGGTAATTCATTTTAACAGCAAGGTATAGACCAAGCATTTTGCGGTTGTTTTACATTCTCTGGCACCCGACATTTCCTATCTGTGTTGACCAAAGCAAGTTAACAAAAAGAGCAAAGGCCAAGGAGAATGTTCCAAGATAACGTTCTTATTTGCCTGGGCTATAACTGAACAAGACTGGCCATTTAATTGCTCTTTTTCATTTTTATTATGTGCTTTTAGTATCCATTCTTCTTTTGTGCTCTTGTTGTCCCCAATTCGGGTCTGAGCCTGGTGCCGAAGCCAATGATAGACGCCAGACACGAGGTGCAGGTTTTCTGATTGCTTTTTATTGGAGTACTCCAAGGAAAAGGGTTCCTGGTCAAAAGGCCAGGAACCAAGAACAAAGGATTAAGTGAGTTTTATACATTTTCACTAAAGGAGAAGGTGGGACAAGGTGAGATAACAAGAAATATCATCTAATAAACATTTTAGTAATAATTCTACAATTTGTTCTATTGGTCTATAGTTAGTTTAGATAGTTTTAATTTGGGAATTTTACATTGATTTTAGCACAGGGGGGAATTTAATAACTTTTTAAATTTTATATTTTGTTTGTATTTGTATGTTTTAATTTCCTGTGCGCCGCCCTGGGTCCTTTTTGGAGAAGGGCGGGGTATAAATGCGAATAAAACTAAAAAACTAAACTAAATCTATAGCTGTCCCATTCCTAACTCTTAGCTAATGAATGCCCCAGGAATTATCTAATACACATTTCATTTGCTGCAGGCCATCTTCATCTCTAACTTTTAGCTGAAGTCTGCAAGTTGTCTAATCCTTGTTACCTTTTATCAGCTTTCTAGCTACCCATAATTGCTACAAGCTTTACACATGCATATTTCTTGTTGATAAGCATTCTTTGTTCTTGGCAGACAGACCCCCCCCCCCCCGCAATTACAGTCTTCCTGACTTACTTTCAAATGTGTGTCATGATCCAGTCCATCACTCTTTAGTTTTTGTTCTGCTGCGGTGTTCTAGCTTTTGGGTTTGCCATTTTGAGTTGGAAAGGCATATTTTGAGTTTCCCTTCAAATCCAAAAGCAGAAAAACTGCCCCCTTGCCAGAGGTGGGTTTCACATAATTTTGGGTTTTGGCCATGCACTGAAAATGTGAGCGTATGCGCACCTTCTGCACATGCGCATGGCCTTCGACGCATGCACTTTGCTCGCATGTGCTGCTTGCACGCATGTGTGCGGCTTAGATAAGGTGGCTAAATAGGATGGCAGAGTGCCAGGGCAAGTGGGCAGGCCACCTGCAGGTCGCCACTACCAGTTTGCCCGAACTAGTCCGAACGCGCTGAATACCACCACTGCCCCCTTCCTTTAAAAAGAAGGTGAAATAAAAAAGCATCAGTAGTTATTTCAATCTGATCTTCAGGGATCTGAAAGCTGGAAAAAGAAGGAATAGCTTTATAAAAAGGAGGAAATACAGGATTTGGAAAGTCTATACAGGTAGTCCCCGACTTACAGTGGCCATTCAAAGTTACAACATTGAAAAAAGTGGCCTATGATTGTTTTTCACACTCGTATAATTAAAATTCAGATGGTTGGCCACTGATTCATATTTATGATGGTTGCATTGTCCCGGGTCACATGATCAACTTTTGTGACTTTCTGACAAGTAAAGTCAATGGGAAAACCACATTCATTTAACAACATTATAATTACAGTGGTTCACTTAACATCTGTAGCAAGGAAGGTCATGAAATGGGGCAAAAGTCCCTTGACAAGTGTCTCACTTAGCAACAGAAACTTTGGGCTCAATTGTGATTGTAAATCAAGGATTACCTGTATTATATTCCACTTTCTAGCAACCGTAACTGATGATAGATAAAGTAGATAGGCCAGATAGTGCACAAAGTGTACATTCGATTCCAAACCAAAAAAATAAATGTTAGGCTTGACTCTGCACACAACCCAGATCACTCTTGAAAGCTAACAGCTATGCAAATTTAGTCAAAAGAAAAAAGAAAATCAGCCGTGTAATCATGGTTGTCTCTCTTCTGATTGTAACTGCTTTCATATAAAGGACTTCAGACATCATCAGTGTGGTCTGAAGCATGGGGTACCAAAGTAGCATAGAAGTAGGATGCTGGGGAATCCAGATTCAAAGTCACACTCAGTCATGGACGCTAATTAGTTGAGTTCTCTCTAAAGCCTTTTTATTGGGAGGGGGAGAATTGAAAAATGGGAGTGTGATATGCACTACCCTTAGGGCCCTGCAAGAAAGATAAGGTATAAATCTCACAAATTTATCTGCCATTCTCTTCATTTGTGGGATGGGTTTTTTCCCCCCTATCCTGGAAACAAACACGATGGAGAAAACAACAGGAAAAGAGGAGTGGTGATAAATGGAGATCAATGTCCCTTGGACCTTACTTGCAATTCTGTGAATGTGGCAAATGAAAAGGTTGGCTTGACTCGGATCATCCAAATTCTTTTCTGGTTATAAACAATATGAAGACGAGATAAATGTGATGTTAACAGAGAAATGATGAACTTGGAGTAACAGTGTGATGGATCTGATCAAAACCAAACAGTGCATCATGTTTGAGTCTATGGTAGAAAGTCTGAGCAGTGTTGCAGTCTCTGTTCTGAAAAAGTGCTTCAGGGTATACATGGATACAACTCAGTGGTGGGATTCAAATCATTTAACAACCAGTTTTCTGCCCTAATGATTTCTTCTAACAACCAGTTCACCAAACTGCTCAGAAAATTAACAACTGGTTCTCCCGAAGTGGTGCGAACTGGCTGAATCCCACCCACTGATACTACCATGTGCCTTTCTGCAACTAATTTAAAACAACTGCTTGTCTTGGGATCCCATGGCAGCTGTTGAAGAGCATCCATGTAATCTGAGAAGATGCAGCTGCTTTAAGGAGTTGTAGGCAGGTGCTAAGATTTTGACTCCTACTTCCTTTGCAATACTTTTTCCAAATTATTTCAAAAATGCCATACAGCTCTAATAGCTAATATGCACTATGGGCTTTCACGTGCCCTCCACAGTAGGAAGCATTGAATTATAGAAAAAAACAGACTTTGCTGTACCATTACATGTATAATCATGTTTCTCAGTTAAAAATGTTTTATCAAATACTGTTTTAATCTTTTGTACATTACAAAGATGTAATGGTTTCCTTTGGGACAAACCAGATTGCTGAAAAGCACCATCACTGAATATCTATACATATGAAATAAATCACTCGTTCTGTTTTTCTACCTAGAATGCCCAAAGCAAATATCAAGATTCTTAGCATTACACAATTTATTTCCCTTTACATTAAAAAAAAAACCCTAAACAGGAAAATCCATACGAAATGTAATAACAGACACTGGGAGAACTATTCATTTTCTTTTAAATCATTTCTTTTCCATTTTCCCTCTGTTAATAAACTCATCTATATTCCAGAACCTGCACAACACTCCTTTCATAATAGTAATCAGTGGGCATATGGTCTAGCATACATATTTTTTTCTTGCCATCCAACTCCCTAGTGATTCTCAGTTTATTGTTCATGTGTTTGGGTATTTTGGAAACAGGAGGCAGAAGCAGCTAATCCATAAATTTCCAAGCTGTGCACTATTATCTATTGATGCAATACCATGAGGAATTCACAAGCGAGATGATCAAAGAATAAGATGATATTGAAATTATCCTGTTGGCAATGTGTGTGCCCTGTACAGCTTGTCATCAAAATAAGATTATCTCATGGGTCATATGACAATCCACTGAGTGAATAGTCCATTAAGAACAGAAGATTAGTAGTAAAGAATGCTAGGTTCCATAGTAGATAGAATCTGGGTCCACTCACTGCTCATGTCTCTTACATGCAGCATGTGAACGCGCATAGATCAGACTGAAGATGAGCTGAGAAGTATACAATCCAGTCCGTGACATTGTAAAAACTGAATATTACGCCACACCTAGTAATTTATATGCAGAGGGGTGGGGGAAAGGCACAAGGAAATAACAGAATTCATGGCCACATCAAATGAGCTGAAATGCCACCTACAATCACTCTTTGTATATTTAGAAGTTTAAAATTCCAACCAAAGAATCACCAGATGTATGAGAATACAATCCCCAGTAGTTCCATAAAACCGAGCAGTAGCTGTGCAACAGTTGTGGGATAATTTAACAACCGGTTCTCTGCCCTAATGACCAGCTGGGTGGGTGTGGCTCAGTGGTCATGTGACTGTGTGGGCATGGCCAACTCACTCAGGTCAATGGGCGCTTCACCTTAGCTGTTACAATGTAATAAGGGTTAACTGGAGAGGCAGTTTGTGTAAGCAGGGCAATAAAGATTAGGCTAGAAACAACACCAGAATGTTTCCTTCCTGCCTTCCTTACAGGATTAGCCCTATAAAGTAAATGAGATTTCTTCTCTGAACTGCTTAGAAAGTTAACAATTCTCCCGAATAGGTGTGAACTGGCTGAATGCCACCACTGCTGTGCAAGATGGGAAATGAAGTTCAAAACATCTGGAAGCCACTAAGTTGCTATCACAGTCCATGAGAAACAGAAGAAATGGAGTGGTCTTACATCTGATCTGGAAAAGCTAATCAGGATGGGATTGCATTTACACTTGTCTGACTTCCCTTAGTTAAAAATAGTAAAAAATAACAAAAAAAGCTTCTTCCAACATGTTAAAAATAAGAAAAAAGTTAAGGAAACAATTGGTCCATTGCTGGGAGAAAATGGCAAGAAGATGATAAGCAACAGGGAGAAAGCAGAACTATTTAACTCTTTTTTTGCATCTGTCTTTACACAAAAGGATAAAACAGTCCAACCAATCAAAAACAGCACCACAAAAATCAGATTAGGAACACAAGTTGAAATAGGGAAGAAAATGGTAAGTGAGCACCTGTCTGCCCTGGACGAGTTCAAATCACCAGGACCGGATGGATTACACCCCAGGGTTCTGAAGGAACTGGCAGACGAGATCTCAGAACCACTGAACTATATCTTTCAGAGATCCTGGAGCACCGGGGAACTGCCAGAAGACTGGAAAAGAGCTGATGTGGTTCCCATCTTCACAAAAGGGAAAAAAACAGATCCAGGAAACTATAGACCCACCAGCCTGACCTCAATACCAGGAAAGATTCTGGAAAAGATAATTAAACAACAAATAAGTGAACACCTAGAAGCAAACAAAGTAATAGCCAAAAGCCAACATGGGTTTGTCAAAAACAGATCATGCCAGACGAATCTAATTGCATTCTTTGACAAAGTGACAAAATCAGTGGACAAGAGGAATGCTGTTGATATAATTTACCTGGACTTCAGTAAGGCATTTGATAAAGTAGACCATAACCTACTATTAGATAAAGTAGAAAATTGTGGGTTAGACAGCACCACCATCAAATGGATTCGCAACTGGCTGACCAACCGCACTCAACGTGTAGTCCTCAATGGAACTGCATCTACATGGAAGGAAGTATGCAGTGGAGTCCCCCAAGGCTCTGTTTTAGGCCCAGTACTCTTTAACATCTTCATCAACGATTTGGATGAGGGGATAAATGGGGAACTCATCAAATTTGCAGACGACACCAAGCTGGCAGGAATAGCCAACACTCCAGAAGATAGGCTTAAGATACAGAAGGATCTAGACAAACTTGAACATTGAGCACTATCTAATAAAATGAAATTCAATTGTGAAAAAAGTAAGGTCCTACATATAGGCAAGAAAAACCAAATGCACAAGTACAGTATAGGTGCTACCTTGCTCAATAGTAGCAACTGTGAGAGGGATCTTGGAATCCTAGTGGACAACCATTTAAATATGAGCCAGCAGTGTGCAGCAGCTGCCAAAAAAGCCAACACAGTTCTAGGCTGCATAAACAGAGGGATAGAATCTAGATCACGTGAAGTGTTAATGCCACTGTATGGTGCCTTGGTAAGGCCACACTTGGAATACTGCATACAGTTTTGGTCGCCACGATGTAGAAAAGACGTGGAGACTCTGGAAAGAGTGCAGAGAAGGGCAACCAAGATGATTAGGGGACTGGAGACTAAGACATATGAAGAACGGCTGCAGGAGCTGGGTATGTCTAGCTTGATGAAGAGAAGGACCAGGGGAGACATCATAGCAGTGTATCTCAGAGGGTGCCACAAAGAAGAGGGAGTCAAACTATTCTCCAAGGCACCTGGGGGCAGGACAAGAAGCAACGGGTGGAAACTAATCAAGGAGAGAAGCAACTTAGAACTAAGGAGAAATTTCCTGACAGGAAGAACAATTAACCTCTGGAACAGCTTGCCTCCAGAAGTTGTGAATGCCCCAACCCTGGAAGTCTTTAAAAAGATGTTAGATAGCCATTTGTCTGAAATGGTATAAGGTTCCTGCCCACGCAGGGGGTTGGACTAGAAGACCTACAAGGTCCCTTCCAACTCTGCTATTGTATTGTATTGTATTAACAGAGGGATAGAATCAAGATCACATGATCAAGGAGAGAAGCAACTTAGAACTGAGGAGAAATTTCCTGACAGTTAGGACAATTAACCAGTGGAACAGCTTGTCTCTGGAAGTTGTGAATGCCCCAACATTGGAAGTCTTTAAGAAGAGGTTGGATAGCCATTTGTCTGAAACGGTATAGGGTTTCCTGCCTAGGCAGGGGGTTGGACTAGATGACCTCCAAGGTCCCTTCCAACTCTGCTATTGTATTGTATTGTATAGTTGTAAAACAGAAAGGAAATCCCACAACGGTAAACTAAACTGTTTTTTTAAACACTAGAAGGCAATGACAATTATGTCATCATGGCTAGTCACAAATAGTCAAACTTCAAAGAGATTTTATCTTTATTACTAGCAACATGTAAATGCAATACAAATATCATCTGCAATGACAATAAATTAATGGTGTGCAAAAAATTCAGGATACTCAAATCTACTGAATTCCTGCAAAGATGGTTCACCATCTCTTAAGGGGGGAAAAGACCGTGCTAGAGAGCCTATAATTTTATTCCTTTGGTGGTCAGGCCAACGTCCCAAAGCAGAATGCGAAAATAGCTTCCCTTACTTGTAATCTCTACCAATATCCTGGATAATTTTCTTTAAAACTATCATAATAACAAAGTGGGATATAAATTCAGTTTTTGAAGGCCTTGCTATATTTGTCTTAAATAATGAACAGACTTTATAATGTGCATAAAGGCAGAGCTGAATCTGGTGAAGTGTTAATATAAAACGGAAACACTGTTGAATTGAATCAGGGTTTAAAAAACACCCCACACATATATGTTACATTGTTAAAATAGTTGCATGGTACAATATTTACAGTGGAGGTGCAGAGGGAGACAGAAAATATTTTTTTAAAGAAGATGAAGGTGGGAAACAAGCCCAGCTCATATTTTTTTGTTTACGTAAGAGTGTTACATGCCAGACATTTTTTTTACACGCGTATTGCAGTTTACAGAGAAAACTAGAACTCTATTAACAAGTTTTTTTTTCAGTCTTAAAAAGATTTAACAGGATTGTTAGTGATAGAAAAAGGAAGGGAGTTCCACTTAAAGGAATAGAGCAATGGAAAATTTTCTTCCAGTGGCACAGGATGTAGAATTTCTTGTCCAAGGAAAAAAGAAAAAAAAAACCCATTTGTTACTTGCTTGGATAAGATTATCTTAATAAACACCAGGGACAATGTTAAGAGAACAGTGTACGGTTTCCAAGTTTGTTGTTTTTCTGGTATTAGGGAGAAAGTAAAAGAAAAAAAAGAAGCAAAATGGCCTTATGACAGTGACCCATTCACTATAGAGAGGTTATTTGGAGGGAGTGTAGGCATTGTTATGGTTGTGGTTTTCATGTCTTACTGCTAAGTAACCATCCTCTGTTAAAATTAAGCTACAGCATATGTAAGAGAAAAATGATAATTAGTGGGGATAAGGAAGAGAAAAGACACAAGGCAATAGATCTTCCTCCTCTAGGAATAATGTTTAGGCCAGGGGTCAGCAAGCTGAAGCTCTGGAGCCACATGTGGCTCTTTCGTCCCTCTGCTGCAGCTCCCTGTCACCAATCGGCTCCACAATTGACGGGGCTTTCAATTAGGACAGGTAGAGGAAAAAGGACGTCGCGCTAGTTGGAGACTCTATGGTGGAGGACCCAGACTTCTGGTTGGCTTCAGAATTGAACAGGAGGTTTCCGCTTAGGACCTTTGTGGCTCTTTGAGTGTTTAAGGTTGCCGACCCCTGGTTTAGGCAAATAAGACTGGAGCTAATTGATAAAGGGGAAAAAAAGAGGGGAAAGCAGGTTATTTGAAGGATTTAGTGCCATTTGCTGGGTTTTGAAAGCAAAATTTTGACTTACCCAAATTGATCTGTGGTGTAATAGATGGCAGAATTGGGGTTAGAATACAGCATTTGAACTACTGAGTTTCTAGTTCTACGCTTATGTCATCTTTCGGTGTTGTATGTTTTGTTTGAAGTGCCTCCCTTGAGTACCCCTGGGTGTACGAAACATTTTTGGCACTCCCAGTGTTAATCTAACTCAGGTGTACATACTTACATAACCAATACTACAAACTGAAATTTTGAAAGAGAATGAAGAAAGTTAATGTATATGACAACTGGAAAATAATTGTATAGCATTGACATTTTATTAAGTTGATTTTTGAGCAAATCAGCTGAAGATGTGAATTTAATTTAATGAAATTGTTTTTGCCTTGGCACTTTTGGGGTTTGGCAGGCCACTCAAGGACCAAGCATGGGGGGGAAAGTGCATTCCTAAACCAATTTTTGAAAAATCTAAAAATCATGTATTAATTCATTAGATGGTTTCCTGAGCAAATCAAGTGTTACTTTTCTAAGAGAAATAAATTCTAATACTGTGCATGTGATTGAATATGTAACCATGCTAGCTTGCTTGTTTTTTAATGGCACTATAGTTTATTTTTAACTTTCCAATCTGATGCGAAGCCTTTGGCAAAGCAACATTATTGTTTTCACCCCATTAGAAGCCTGATTGCCATTTCCTGCTATGAAAAGTGCACAAGCAAGCCAGTTTGTCCTGTAAGTGTGTGCATGTGTCCATGTGTGCATTTGTCTGGTGGGTCTCTTTTCTTGGCATTGGCATTTCTGTTGGCAATTCTCCCAGAAAATAAGATCGCTCCTCATCCGGTAATTAACACAATGCAACATTCTGACCAGGCTGGCATGATGTATTTCCTTTCTTTCTACCACAATAAACCATCATGGGAATTCAAACAGCCTAATACATACCACACAAATATGTAGAAAGACTGGCTATAATCTCTGAAAGCGTTCAGAGTCAAATTAATAAGGAATTAAGACAAACCAGTAAGTCTGGTGTCCTCCAGATGTTTTAGAAATGATTTCCAAGAATTCCCAACCAGCATGGCCAGGAACACGTTGGCTAGAGGCTTCTTGCAGCTGTTGCCTCAATACTGTTGGAAGGCACCATCCTGAGACAAGCTGATTTAAAATGCCTTGATGACCAGGGCGTGCATGCAATTTCTGGACCCCAATGTTCCTACAAGCCTGATGATCTTGCAAGCATTAACCTTGGAGCATAAATGTCTGCAAGAAGTTACCCTTTCCCCCCGAAAATAAGACCTCCCCAGATAATAAGCCCAAACAGGCTTTTGAGTGCATGCGCTAAAATAAGCCCTCCCCTGAAAATAAGCCCTCCCTGAAAATATGGCAACCCAGTAACAGTCCCGAGGTGACCACGCTCGCCACCTCAAAAATAATAAGACCTCCCCGAAAATAAGGCCAAGCGCTTATTTTGGGGGTAAAAAGAAAATAAGACCCCGTCTTATTTTCGGGGAAACACGGTAATGAGCACATTCAGCTGAGCCTACCTGTTTACATGCCCACCCTGTGATCTGAAACCAGGCCTTCCTTACCTTTTATTCGATTTTGTAGCCGCATAAGGAATGTCATAGCAGATAAAAATAATAATCCCTAGAACTCAAAGGAAAAGCAATATGAAAAAGCTAGAATAACATACAAGCAGTTCAAAATAGCTAGCCGTACTTTATTTTTACTAAGCCAGGCTAAATGCACAGTGAGAAAGAGGTGGAATGCATGAGGCCATAGCCATATTATCTCTCTGTATCAACATAGCCTAGGATGAAGAATGCCTTGACATGTAATTAAGAAACATCTGAAAAGCCACACATTGACCAGCCATGATTTATGTTTATTTTCCTCTGCTTCTCATTTTAACTTTTACTCCTTGATTTTCATTCTCCAGCCTGAAATGTCTAATAAAGCTCCACCAGCTCACATAATAAGCACGCCGGCTCTCAGCCAGAAGCAGGCCAACTAAGTGTCCAGAACTGGTCCGTAAAGAATTCCTATTGGCTTTAGCTTCTCTCTGCTGAATTCTGGACACAGTAACAGCAGGATAACATTGGTTAATTGAAGGATGTTTCAGTGCAGGGATCCAATTCTTATTTCAATAAATTATAGCATTTCAAATAAGCTTAGTGGAACAGCTGCTGATCCCTCTCTATGGGAAGTTATTGTGTAAGGCTACAGAAAGCATTCATAAGAAAACTCTTCTGAGATTGTTATTATTATTATGGCTGGTCCCACCAGTTCTTGCTTGCAGGCAAATGGTATTTCTTGCAGATATTCCAATGTGCCATTGTTGCTATTTTGTCATGCCCTTGTTTATAGTCAATCTAGTGCGGACATCTTGCAGCAGCTAACTAGGTGGTCCACTGTTTCTTCAGCTTCTTGCAGATACGGCATTTGCGGTCTGTTGCTCTCTTCTCAATTGTGTCTTTGTATGCATTTGTTTTTAAGGCTTAGTCTTGTGCAGCCAGAATTAGCCCTTCTCTTTTTTTCAAATTCCCTGCCCTTAGCCATTGCCAAGTCTTGCTGTTATCTGCTTTGCCTATTGTTTTTTTGTGTATTGGCCATGTAATACTTTTCTTTGCCATGACTGTCTTCTATTCTTCATTTGGTCTTTCTTATCGGTCAGTCTGGTCTCTTTGATATTCAGAAGAAGTTCACAGTGTAGTCTCTTCAGTGCATCTTCTTCGCCGTCCTTCAGATATTTCACTTCATATATTTCTTGAGATAATTCTCATGGGTTTATGATTGGGCACCCAATCAGCCAGCTGGTTAGACTAGATTTGTCATTTTTGTCCACTTATTGAGTCCCAAGGACCTGGGATAGGCAGATGTTACATCAGATATCTTGGGATTGCACCAAGACACTTATTATTATTGGTGCTACTATGTTTGCTTCCTTTTGCCACAATTGTTCTACTTCTGTTTTTCAGATCTTTGTGTTTTGTGATTTTCCCCAGTTTTCTATTCTGTTTACTTCTACCACTTTACCTCCCACAATGCGTTGAAATAAGCCTAATTTAGACTTCTATTCTTCATAGAATTGGACATACAATAGCAGAGTTGGAAGGGACCTTGGAGGTCATCTAGTCCAACTCCCTGCCTAGGCAGGAATCCCTATACCATTTCAGACAAAAGGCTATCCAACATCTTCTCGAAGACTTGCAGTTTTGGGGCATTCACAACTTCTGGTGGCAAGCTGTTCCGCTGATTAATTGTCCTAACTGTTAATCAGTGGAACAGCTTGCCACCAGAAGTTGTGGAATAGATATGACCCTCTCCTATATGTTTTGCTTTGTTTTGTTAATTACTTCCAAAGTGCTTGAGGCACTGTAGCAGTTCTCTCCCTCACTTTTATCCCTGTTAGCAGTTAATCATCACAACAGTAAATTAATTCAAGAAATGGTAACCTGTACAAAGTTACTAAATGACATTTTGAATCCAGGTCTCTCCTTTCCTAATCTGAAATCATGGTTACCCAGTGGATCAAGAGTAGCAGTACATATACAACATACTCCCAAAGCCTTAACTACAACTCCCATTAGCCCTTATTACCAAGCATACTTATGTGACTTGAGGAATTTCTACATCAAACCATCTGGAACATGGCAAATGATCTCCCTTTATACTATAATATTGTCACCAGAATGACCCTCTTTGAGCAAATGTAAACAAGAATTTTGCCCTGGTGGTTTTCAGTCTTATTTTTAGCAAAAGAACCTAGCCATTAAATTGCTTTTGGGAACCCACTTTCCTGTTGCTAAATTCAAGCTGTAAACTTCTTTAACAACTTGTGTGGGCAACCTTGATCCTATAAGGAATAGATCTTCCAAGGAGATGTAGCAAAGCTGTTGAAAGCAGATGGATATGTCTTTAAAGAGAGGAGGGGGACTGCAATTTTAGAAAGCAATACCACTCTGAAAAATATAATATCCAGAAAAGTATTTAATTTGAAATAGATTTATACATCGGGTTAAATAAAAGATTTATACATATTTATATGTATAACATATAACGCCGGGTTAAGGAACGTGGTAGCTCAGTGGCTAAGACACTGCGCTTGTCGATCAGAAAGGTCAGCAGTTCGGCTGTTTGAATCCCTAGTGCCACGTAAGGAGTGAGCTTCCATTACTTGCCCCAGCTTCTGCCAACCTAGCAGTTCAAAAGCATGTAAAAATGCAAGTAGAAAAATAGGAACCACCTTTGGTGGGAAGGTAACAGCATTCTGTGTACCTTCAGCATTTAGTCATGCTAGCCACATGATCCCGGAGACCTCTCCGAACAGCGCTGGCTCTCCGGCTTTGAAACAGAGATGAGCACCACCCCCTAGAGTTGGGAACGACTAGCACATATGTGTGAGGGGAATCTTTACCTTTATACACCAGGTTAAGTGAAATGAAGTTAAACATAGTGCATAATGCTAAACCCCACTGACAAGCCTCAGTCATGTGGCCAAGGAATGTTGTTCTTTCTGAGAACATAAGAATGACAGCAATGACATTTGAGAACTATGTATCCTCCTTTCCATTGAACAATGATATATTTTAGAAAAATAATTTCAGAAATGCTAGGCATCTGTCAAATGATATATTTATTTAGTGGCGCCTTACATACAGATCTAACCTCCAACCCTTCACGGGAATGTCATTGCATGAAAATTGTCTGACCCACTTTGTATGAGCCATCATTCTGATGTTTCTTCCATCCGTTCTAGATGAAACTACAGAGAAAATGGAGTAGAACGATATGCCTTCAGAGAAGGCTGCTAGTTTTATGAGTCAGCGTTTTCAGTTTTCTTTATGCCTTCCAAACAGAAACAAGGCAGGGAACGTCTCTCACTGTGCATTAATCCAGGGAATACAACATAGTGAAATATGCTTCCAGTTTAAAATCCAGATCAGGGTGTGTTCTGCAGCTATTGCAATTTGGTGAAGCACCATTTTAGAAGTTGTTAAAAGCTACGGGTGAAGCAGCAGCAGCTGCTCAACTGTACATTTATTTAAGATTGCCTTTTTGGAACAAAATCCTGAGAACAAGGGAGTATTTATATTCGCTTCTAGTTGTTATTTTCATCATGCAAGGCTCATATGATAGTTTTAAATGCAAAGCATAATCATTCAATTCGTCCCAATTCCCAGTCAGTTCTTAATATAGTTATTTCAATATCTTCTCTGGTTAAGCACTGGCAAACTGCTACATACAACTGCTTTACAATCTGCGGAATGAAACATATGGAGCAAAGGGGAAGGTCTCCAGAAGCAAATCTTCATTAGACCAGATAAAATGTCTCCAAGCCTTGTATTGTTACATTTGCATCCATCACATCCAGCACCAATGTTTGCCTACAACTGGTTGCTGCAAAAGTGGGTTAAAATTTAAGAGCAGATTGTTTACTTTTGAGATGGCATCAGTCATCTCAAAAAGAACCATAAAGGGACCTACTTTAATTATAATTGCTAGATTTATCATTCTTTCTCTGAGGAATCTACCAATTATGGCTTTTGTATAGATTTAGAGCTGTCAAGATAGGCTCTTTTGGTTCTGGCATGATCACAGACAAAACAAGCTTAAAATTACATAGAATGACACCTGCCCCATCCAGTTCTCACTAAGACTTCATCTGTGGGAAAAAGTATATTGATTGAAGAAAAAATACAGGTAGTGCTTGACTTGCGATTGTAATGGAACCTGCCCACTATGTTCACAAGTCGTGATAAAGCAGGTCACCCACATGACAAACCTGATTTTATGACCCTTTTTGTGACAGTTGTTAAGCAAAAATAGCAATGGTTACAGCTAGGGATGGTATTCATTTACTTTCCTTACTGGTTTGCAAATGTGAATTTGCATGCGCCCCATTCATACATGCGCTTGGCCTTCCGTGCACGCGCTTTGATTGTGCACATGACTTGCACACATGAGCCTGGCTTGAAAAGGTGCCTAATAGGACCACATAGAGCCGGGGCGGGTTGGCTGGCCCACCCACAATTTCTATTACCAGTTTGGGCAAACCACTCCAACCAGCTGAATACCGCCTCTGGTTGCAGCAGACCTTCACATTTACGACCCAGTTCTGAATTTCTGGTGACCAGCCCTCCCTTGCAGTACCATGTCTGGTTGTTGAATACTCATCAACTAGCCAACATTTATGGTTGTTTGCACTGTGGTTGTTAATTGTACATATTAAGTGAATATGGCAACATAAAAGAAATCAATTGTTTGCTTTGGGCTGGTTTTGCAATAAATGCCATTTTGGGTCAAAAATGTTGTGTAAAGTGCACCTATATGACAGTGAGATTGTGCAAACAACTATAAATGCTGGCCAGTTGGTGAGTACTCAATATATGGTCACGGCACTGCAAAAGAGGGTTGGCCATCAGAACCTCAGAACTGAGTCAAATGAAGGTCAGCCATAGTTGCCAACAGATGCTGAACAACCGGTTATAAGTTAAGGATTACCCTATCTAGCAACAAACTTAAATGGACCAAACATTTAAGGAGCTATTGAAATTGAAGCCTTTTTGGAAAGTGACAGTCTTCTACTGGTAATCTTGTGGAAAGCTAGGTGGACGTAAATCTAAGGTGACCAGATTTTAACATTGGTAAAGCAGGACACCATTGCCGGGGGGGAGGCAGCGGCCTTTCCCAGCCCCGCAGACGCCGCAGAGGCCACCTCACCCCAGTCCCCGATCACCATGCGCTATTCCCATGGCGGGACGGGTGGGCGGCGGTGGGGCTCCCGGCTGGCCGCTCTCGGTGCATCGCGGCAACAGCAGTGGTGGTGCAAAGTTCAGGGCCGCACGGGCTCCGGCTGCAGCCCCGTCGTGCACAGCTCTCCTCCTCCACCTGCTGCCTGCCTGGCTGCTTGCTTGCTCTTTCCTCGTTGGCCCTCCCCTTCCACCTGCCCACCAGCCTGCTCCAGCCGCCGCTTCCTGCCTGCACCTCTGAGCGTGTGTAGAATGCCCGGTGCCTGCCTGTCCCCCGCCACCGCCCCAGGCAAAAATCCAAAAATCGGGACTTTTTTAAAACGCCGTGGGATGCGGGAGAAATTGTTCAAAAGCTGGACTGTCCTGCCAGAAACAGGACATCTGGTCACCTTACATAAATCCCATAGCATCCTAATTTTTTTTAAAAAAGTGGTCGTAATATCCTGTTTCCCTGAATATAAGAGCTAACCGGAAAATAGGTTTTTCAGGATGCTTATAACATAAGCCCTACACACACACCCAAATAAGCCCCAGTTAAGGTTGTCAGCCAGATGGATGTATTTAGTACTGTGTTTCCCTGAAAATAAGACCTAACCAAAAATAATGCATCTTTTTATAGCAAAAATTAATATAAGGCCCAGTCTTATTTTCGGGGAAACACGGTACATAGGATATATGATTTTTCCCCTTTGCGCATTCTAGCTTTAAATACTGTGGTTCTAATGCAATAAATAGTGCATAGAGGTACACAAGTATGATACAATTACAAATAACAAAAAACAACCACAAAGGGAGGGAAATCTCACCAAAACAGGGGCAAAATGGAAAATCCTTGGCTAGCCATATATTGGACATAACTTCATTCATTCTGCATTATGTGTTTGTCCACTGTGGGCCTTGACCACCAAGTGTGGCCCTCAGCACCTAATATCTACCCCAATCTGTTAGATGTGGATTTTTTATTGTCATTTGTTAATGGTCCTCTAATCAGTAATATGCTGATGCCCATTCTACATCTTATGATCTACTCTAAAATTAGTTCTGACACATTTTTGACAATGGGCCATCAAAGATTGAATCTTAAACTCAGAGCAGTTTGCTACAAGATTCAAAAGAGAGAATAAGATCGCGTGAAGAACAACACACATCTTAATGCATTGATACTTAAAAGCCTCAAGCATGGTGTCATCACTGTACCGAACAATATGCAAGTAGTAGATAAATGGGAATGGTGATAACAATCTTACTAAATGTTTAAAACTCTAAATTATACATTTATAATTATCAGAGACAAAGGAAAGGATAGAAGGGGTATCAAGCAGTTGAGCCAACCCTGAATTGCTGTATAATCAACAATGGAATCTCATAAAGGGAAAGTTGACACAGATAAATAATCTTCTTGCTAAACTATAACAGGTCAGTCCACATTCTTCTGTGGGTGGTTGTTGCAAAAACCAAAGCTTTATCTTTAGATGTATTCAGAGAAAGTTTAGGAAAGACAAAAGAGGAAGATCCAAAAGCTTTAAAAAGATTTGAAAGATAAAATGTCAGCTGTTCAGTTGGGCACACTGTTCAATAAGCCACACGTTTAGGCATCAAGTTACAGAACAGACAAATGTGGCCTGTTATTGAAAAGTTCTTTGTAAGATATTACAAAAGAACTTTAACTTAAGGTCGTTGCATGATCTTTCTTTGGAGAGAGAGAAAATCATTTCAGAGAAATAACATTCGGTTGGTTCTCTAAACCTTATTTAGAGCAAAAACAAAGTTGCAAATTGATTTCACTTTTGAATCAGCTTTTTGAAATTAAATCTGTCAAATTTTAAATTTACCCAAAAAAATACTGGGTTTTGTAGACAGTCATGTTCTTTTGCATTAGAGTATATATCAATGATTGGGCAAGCAACAGGGTGATAAAAATTGGAATTGCATATTTTTAATATTATAAATGATACTATAAGTTTGCAAGGATACTACTACCCCACAAATGGCCTGAAGAATTTCTCTGTTTTATTATATACCGTGAGTCTCAACTGGACAATTAGAGATTTTGATATGGATATAGCACTTTATACATTTTTTCTTTATTAATTGCAAACTTGTTTTTTAATGTTAAATAAACTCTGGTAGTTATTAATATATTGTAAATAAATGTACAATAAGATTAGTTTTGATTAGTATATGCAAGTCGATTGTTATTTATGTTCCATGTAAAATAATAAGTAATGCCCTTTTTCCAAAGGTTGAGTCAAAAAAATAAAATTAAATATCCACATACATCTATATGGAAATGCTTTCCCGTATTTCCAGAAGACGTTTTCTTGCAGATGCTTCCCCTGTTAGATGCCAACTTTTTTATACACGTAAGAAAGGGTGTTCTGCAGAATTGCTCCCTAGCAATGGAATGCATTTCCTGAATGGATACATTTTGTCCCACTGTCACAGGATTTAGACAATCTCTAAAGACCTCTTTCTTTACCATAAATTATATTTATTAGGTAGCTTTCGCATTTATTTTACGATTATTTGAAATAAGTTCATTTGTGTGTGTACATACACACACACACACAAACACACACATAATACACACACACACACACACACAAATGAACTTATAAAATCTTCCCTGCAACTTACATAGGACAAACTAATAGGAGAATAAATGCACGCAGCACAGAACATAAGAACGCAGTAAGAAAACAACTTACAATTTCATTCCTCTACCAGCACTTTAAAGCTACAAGACATGAAATTGATTTTGAGGAACCAAATTAATCTCCAAAACTGAACAGCTCAACGAGAATAATCAGGGAAGCCATCGAAATAGAGAAACACCGCCACAACATGAACAAACGTGATGATACCTCCCACCTACCAGACATCTGGAAACCAGCACTGGCCAACAGATGAGCCTCACCCACCACCCAGGCAGTTACAATACAAAAGATCAATGAACACAGAGATAGCACCAATCATATATATATATACCCACATACATATACATACATACATACATACATACATACATACATACATACATACATACATACATACCAGTGGTGGGTTCCAGATCCTGTTCCAACCAGTACGGTTGGATAAGGCCCGGCAGTGTCAACATGGATGCATGCATGCATCTTACTGCCTCCGCGAAGTTCCAGCTGCTTAGCGGAGCATTGCGCAGGTGCTGTACGCGCCATGCATGTGCGCAGAAGCGTGGAAGCTTTAAAAGACAGGTAAGGAGCTCAGGTGAGTGGGTGGGCCCTCCAGAGCACCATACCGGAACAGTAGCCAGTGCTCCGGGCAGGCTCTGGTACACCTGTACCGGGGCATACCGCCTGCAACCCACCACTGATATATAAAGAGACATATTATATGTATGTATGTATGTAAGTTTTTCCTTTAATTTTGTTAGCTGCCCGGAATGCTCAGCAGAGCAGTAAAGCAGGGTATAAATTAAATAAACAAAGTAACATCTGTAATAGATTAAAATTGTCCTGGCATAAGGACCAAATTCAGCACAACCGTAAAAAGACAGCAGTGGTAGAAGGAACTTACCTTTGAAGCTGAACACCCAAAAGATCGAGATAATTAAAAAGTTCATATGACATTAAGTTGATCTACTCAGAATTCTAGGAAAGAAATGCTGAAGGATGAAATTGTATATTTGCTCCATATGCTTATATCTACAATATAACACTCTATTAGGTCATCCTGATTTCCAGATACAACATTTTCAAGGGAATCCTTTAGATTAGGATTTGGGAGTTCTGCTTAACAACTATAGCTGACAACAGAGAAAACTGTCTCAAGCCAGAAAATGTTTCCCTTTTCATTTCTCCTTACAATTAAAAAAAATTCAAATATAAGATCCATATGCTATATTCACTTTTGCACTTAATAGAAGTAATTGGCCAGTTCCCACACCCTTGCATACTTGAGCAATTCATAAGGTAACTTTACCTAATACTGAAGCTATGAAACAATGCCTGATATCATATAACATCTTAAATAATTCACATTCCACTTTTGTCAGAGATTTGTAATAAAAGGTTCACAAAGCAACCCCCTGCTTCGCAAGCATTGTTTGTGTATTTTTAGAATGCTTGCCCTTTTAACAAGGAAAGGAACTGTTTCTCAAACAATTTAAAGCCACTTTCGACATTGCCGTAAAGTTCACTCTTGTTTTGAGAAATTAAACTTCCAATTCTAACTTGGGGGGGGGGGGGGAACCAACCTCTGTGTCAACTGTCCTGTTAGCAAACCTAAAACAAGGAAACACTTTCAGGAGAATTGAATTCCCAAAAGTGAAGCTTTATTGGATACACCATGTTGGTACCGAAGAAACAAAACTGCGTCTGGTTTTCCCGCGCAAATGCTTAATATCTTCTGCCTTGTATATGATTCCATATCATAATATATTGCACCAGCAATATTGCCTATTTTTTGTTTTTAAAACACTTTTTAAAACCTCACATTTAGGCAGAGTTACTCAGGAATTTGCAGGAAATCTCCTAAATCATTAATATCACCCTGAAGCTCATTGGTTGCTTACTCGTCATATAAGCTGTGAAGTTTGTTAGAGAAATGCTATGAAGGTGGGCTGGCTGGGAATACTAAGTACTGGGAGGGGCTGGCTTATAGATCTCAGAAGTCAGACAAGCGCCCCAGTTTTCCAAACTTGAACTCGTAGCACCACAAGACTGGAATTCTAGGAAATGATCACCCTTGAAAGCTGCCAAGTTCAGGGGGAGAGGACATAAAACCACATTTGGCTGCCACTGATGCCCTTTCTTATAAGAAGATGGCTATGGCAACAGCTCTGGGGGACCAAGAGTAGCGCCCAATCCACACTGGCCATGCCTGGAGTGCTCCTTGCACCATTTGAATAGTAGAAAGAGCAATTAGTAGAGTTCTTGTTGACTTTCGCCAACTATGGTAAGTGCTGCCCTGCCTTAGTGTTGTTAGATTGACGCAACCTATCCATGCAGGTTCCTACAACTTATAGACTTGTCTGACCTTGACTATGTACTGTATCTGCCCTGTGGCCACACTTATTGCTGCTCTGGACTTTGATTTCAGTTTAACCTACTCTTCCAGTTGTGCGCGTGCAAAACGAGCCCATCTCTCCTACCTGTTGGTAGGAGAATCATTAGCTGGGAGGAAGTTTTTTGGAGTGGACCTAATAGCAGCCATTCTTCCAATTGTCACCAGCTTGCTTAGCAGATTTATAAAAGAAATAGTTTGTCAAATGGCCGTTCCAAAATACTCAAACTTGGTAAATAGTTTGAGCAAATCACTTTCATTCTTTTTGTACTCTCCTTGGATATTTAAACTTGGCTTCCCAGCAAAGAAGATGGCACTTTGGGGGGGGGGGGGGGGCCTGTTCTTTTTCATTCTCATAGGAACTGCCAATGAGATAGTTAGACCAAGCACTTGTGGCAGTATATAAATTTAATTAAATTCAGACAGTCCTTCCTACTATTTTGAGAAGAACTAAATCTCTCTGGATATACAGGTAGTTGACCACAGTTGAACCCAAAATTCATGCTGCTAAGTGAGAAATGTGTTAAGCCAGTTTTGCCCCATTTTACAACTTTTCTTGCCACAATTAAGTGAATTGCCGCAGTTGTTAAATTAGTAACACGGTTAAGTGAATCTGGTTTCCCCATTGACTTTCCTTGACAGAAGGGTACAAAAGGTGATTGCATGACCCTGGTACACTGCAATTGTCAGTTGTGAGTCAGTTGTCAAGCATCCAAATGTAAATCATATGACCATGGGGATGCTGCAACATGTGGAAAATGGTCACAAGTCACTTTTTTCAATGCCATTGTAACTTCAAACGGTCACTAAACAAACTGTTGTAAGTCAATGTAAGTCCTACCTGTGTGTGAGATCGTTATAGGTAGAATTAAACAAGAGTTCTACTCAAGTCCAAATTTCTTGTTGATTTTTAACATACTTTTCTCTCAGTCTGAGAAATCTATTTTGACAACATGGGAACGCTTCCACCTTGTAGAGGTCCTGCTAGGCATCCTAAAGGTTAGGTTTTAAATCTTGCTGTCTGCTACAGAAATGACTGCTCTTCTTCTTTTTTTCTGACCTCTCAAAGAAGCATGAAAGGATAAGCAGGGGTTAAAAAGGCCCTAAGTTTTCTATTTTGCCCATTAAAACCAAAACTGAAAAGGAACTCCACAGACAAATATGACTGGTGTTCTGGTTGGGGGATAGGAAGAAAAGAAAATATTTGGCCACTCCAGAGTTAATCTGTGGCATGCAAAGCGTGTGTATTATTACAACAAAGAATTGGCAGCTGCCGCAGAAGGAAAAGGCTTATGTTCTGCCGTTCAAACTTGTCAGTCAACTGATGCCAGGGCTCTGGACGTTTGCCTCTTCAGCACACCCTGTTGCGTGTGTCTATGTGAGCAGTTTTGCTCTCACAAGCTAAGTCAGGCTCCTTCCTTCCTTGGTGGAATTAGAGCTCAGTCTCTCAAAGCATCTAACTGGAAACCTTCTTACGGACAAGAGTCTGGTATTCCTTTGTAGCTTTCACAACCTGTGTGTTTGTTTCACTTCCAGAATGGAAGAAGAGGAACTGCTGAAGGAAAGATTGCAGGCCATCACAGTAAGTAAGAACCTACATGTCTAAGAAAATGATACTTTCTTTATTCTCAGTGTGGCTTGTAATGTAGTCTTCTACTCTCAGAAGCCCTTTGTTTTCTATTCTTATTTGATGTGACTGTGTAGCCTAGCAGTTTGATGATTGGCATAATCTTTAGCCCAACTGCCTTTGCAGTGGGCATCATCATCTGAACTGGCAGCGCCACAGCACCAAATTCAACAGATGCTGGGGTCATACTGTGTTTTACGTCAGGCTTCTGCAATGCTGCCATTAGGTCTGAGTGACTCTTTGAAGAAACTTTGCATTTGAAGGACATCAGGACAGAAAACTATAAAAGAGAAGGAATTTGACAGTCACATAGCTTGAAAGTAAATAACCAGGGAGGGAAGACTTCTGCCTAGTGGAAGGGATATTTGTGGATAATTCTGGAAAACACCAAAGTAGTTGAGGTTGTGATTGTTTAAAAATAGCGGAGGTGAAATTCAGGTCAATTCATACTATAGTCAGGAGGTTTTGATTTTGTTCCTTAAAAGTCAATTGTGTGTGTTATCCAGGTGGGAAAATGTCCTCAAAAGTATTGTGTTAATCAGAAGAAGATACAGAGGAGAAGACAATATAATATCAAAATGTATTGTCTTCCGGAGTCTGTTGACCTAAAATGACCTTCACACTCCTATGCTTTGACAAGTTGGGTCTATAGACTTTGCCTGCTCTGTAAAGACATCATTGGTTAGATCTAAGGGAACAATTTTCAAAGGGAGCAAATAAGGAAAAATAAGCTAACTTTTAGCTGTGCATATCTTTATCAATTGCTAACCACTCTTAGATCAGCCATTTTTTCTCCATCAATGAATAAAAGACCTCTCACTGATCAATAGCAGTGTTGGGATATGACTGGTATGCCCCAGTACGGGCATACCGGTGCCTGCTGGGAGCACCAGGTACCGTTCCAGTATGGTGCTCTAGAGGGCCCGCCCGCTTGCCCACCCTTCTTACCTGTATTTGAGCTGATCGGGGCTTCCGCGCACGCACACAGAATGTTTGGCGCCTGTGCAACGCTCCGCCAAGCAGCTGGAGCATCGCAGAGCGTCACAGGTGGTAGGTACACATGCACGCATGCTGTGCACATCCATGTGGACGTGAATCCGGAACCCACCACTGATCAATAGATGTAAATATTACCTGTCTAGCCAGGTGTCCCAATACAGACACATTTTTGTAGTTAGTGCTGGATAAAAGATGTTCCAAATAACATTTAGAAAGCTTTAAAAAGAAAAGGAAGCCACCCAACTTTTCTCCATCTCCTCAGTTCAGACAAATTGTTATAAAGTATGCAGTCTAATAACTTTTACAAACTTTTTTACAAACCTGCCATAGCCTCTTTATAAACAGTGGGCCAAAAGATTTTCCATCTCCATAATAATAAAATAGTATAAAAATTCATCTTTATCATAAAATACATTTTGCCCCTAAAGGAATTGCATAATTGTATACAGTCTAATTATTTGTATGCCACCATCTATATTCAGTTCAAAGAGTTGTCAGAAGAAATTAAATTGAGCGAATATGTGTTTATTTTATATTATGACAAATAGGAAGTCCACAGTCGGGCAAAATTTTCAAAGGAAAAGCCAAAATGTTCTCAAACAGCATTTCTAAAAAGAAATATCCAAAGCATACAGAGAAATTCTTCAGGTACCCTGGAAATCAATAAAATGCATATTATTTGATAACCAAAAGCAAAACTCATCCTCACTCAAAACCATTAAAGGAAGAGCCAAAATTCTCTGTTTACAAATATAAATAAAACTTCAGTTTAGGGGACTTTGATACAAGAGGGTCTGCACCCAGCAAAGCAAATTTCTTCTGCAGTATGTCATTTTTACAATGATATGATTGCCCCAAAGGCTTAATTTATATCATTTATACACAGGATGCACAGTGCAATATTTGCATAAAGTAACCTAAGTTGAAACAAATTATATAATTGATCTTCCTTGTGTAAGATCATAAAGTATCTTAATAATATGATTTTGCATTTAATGGACATTCCCAAATAGCAGACACCTGCTTCCCCCAGTTAGTCTGTTAAAACATGTTTTTCACTATGGTTCGTAGAAACATTCAGCTCAGAAAAGCAAGGCAACTGGGGAGTTAACTTATAAAGTACCAACTCATTCTGATAACCCATTCAGTTAGGCATTGGATTTTCTCAGGGTGTTTATGTGGCATCATCAGGAAGAAAGGAAAGACTGGCAAGCAAGATGTTCTTGAAATCTGGATTAACTGTACTATCTCAAACTGCTTAGCAGAGGTGTATATAGTAAACAAACTTTAAAAACAGTTGGACATGCAGGCTCTCATTCTAGTCTACCTCTGCCAGCAAGCAACATTCTTCAGAGATATATCATTAATTTAGGAATAGAACTCAGCCACCATCTAGCCCTTGGTAATTAAAGCTATCCCATCAACTTAATGAATTTTCCCTCTGGCCAGATTCCTACCACGAGATAAAGAGAAACAACCAGTTGGAGCCGGAGATACAGGGGCTGTCTTTCTGCATTTTTCTGTCTTGGAGGACACACTTATAATGCCCTCTAACCAACATCTGCCTCAGGGCTGATGAAGAATGCTATCCTTTCAGAAGGAGGATGTAAAAAATAATAATCAAGATGCCATTTGCAGCAGAATGATCAACACACTATTCCAGCTCTAAATGTGCCAATGTTGGCACACATATACATGAGATATTAAATTTATACCCCACCCATCTCTTAGAGTGGCTCATCATCATCTTGATTTCATTTTCCCTAGGCACCACTATACCAGTGGTGGTTTTCTGCAGGCTCGCACCTACTCGCAAGAGCCGGATGGTGAAATTTAGAGAGCCGGTGAGAGGGGGTTCCACCGGCAGACCCAGACGTAAGTCTGGCCTGCCGCTGCCGGTAACCCAATGGGAAGGAAAGGAAAGGAAGGCAGAAAGTAAGAAAGGAAGGAAAGAGAGAGAGAGAGAGAGAGAGAGAGAGAGAGAGAGAGAGAGAGAGAGAGAGAGAGAGAGAGAGAGAGAGAGAGAGAGAGAGAGAGAATTTATCATCACAATTGAGCCCAGAATTTTGGTTGCTAAGCAAGAGCGTTGTTAAATGAGTTTCACCACATTTTACAAGTTGGCCACTCTCACCCTATCACATGACTGCCAAGCCACGCCCACAAAATAGGCCACACCTACAGAGTAGGTTCTAAAAAAATTGAAACCACCACTGCACTATACCCTATCAACAATTTTAGGGTTGTTTAAAGCAGTTAAAAGATTAAAGGGCTACTCTTCTTGACTTTGGTATGATAAATAGCAAGGGGAGAATCATTTTATCCTGTGGTTTAGGCAGCAAATGTTAAGCGTGATGCCAATATATTCATTTTTTAAAAAGAGACGCATCTTTAGACCGTGGGAGATTCTTTTTCCCTGCAATCAGAGTAAATGCATGCTTGACATCTTCTGCATGTGGCAAAAAATAGAGAGAGAGAAAATAAATGCCTGACAGAATCAAACCATTAAGAGCAATTTTACTGGGAAATCTCTCATTTATTATAACTAGGTTATCTATCAAAAAATAAAATTTTAAGACTTATCTTGTAATGGAATTCTAAAGTTATCAAAAGCATGAATCTCTCCATGGACATACAGTGACTTCCTCAGTCTATACAGAGAATCCTGGGAAAGGTGGTTCAGTGGGATGAAAGCAGATGTCACCTAGTCAATAGTACTTTTTCCAAGGTTCTTTGGGAATCACAAAATGCTACAGGTAGTCCTCAACTTATGACAATTGAGCCCAACATTTATGTTACTAAGTGAGACCTTTGTTACGTGAGTTTAGCCCCATTTTACAATCTTTCTTGTCACAGTTAAGTGAAGCAATGCAGCTGTTAAATAAATCTGGTTTCCCCATTGGCTTTGCTTGTCAGAAAGTCGCAAAAGGTGATCACATTATCCTGGGACACTGGCACCATCATAAATATGAACCAGTTGCCAAGCATTTTAATTTTGATCACATGACCGTAGGGATGCTGCAACATTTGTTAAGTGTGAAAAATGGTCATAAGTTGTTTTTTCCAATGCCGTTGTAACTTTGAACGGTCACTAAATGAACTATTGTAAATCGAAGACTACCCGTATAAAATGCATGCTCCTTTACTTCTCTTTACGGCAAAGTTATTTTTTCCACCAGAACCATAGCACAGTTCCAGCAAGAATAATTTTTCTGAACAATGACTATATTAGATATTCTGTAATGCCCCATTTCTTATCATCTATTTTCTGTAAAACTTTCGTGATATCTCAGTAATATAATACTAAAGATTCGGAATTCTTAGGTTTAATTATTTCTTATTTTATTTAATCACATTTTTTTTTTATCCATATGCTCCTCACAAGCCAACTTACAGTACTTTTCAGTACAAAATTAAACAATAAAAATAGCCAGTTAATAAAATATGACATAAAACCAAATAGGAAAGCAATAATAAAACTGCATAAAATATCACTGAAAGAGTCAGCAAACATTAATGATCACATGCCAGTCAGAAAGAGAAGATTAGATTATGAAAGTATGGTTTAACATTTCTGTTACAAGCAGCCAGCATATAAGAAAATCCTTAATGTTGGTGCCACCACTAAGAAGGTTCTCCCTTCTCCTGTTTTATCCATGCACAGAAAACAGGTAAATGAATAGAGTTCCTAGTTCGTAATATAAAATACTATAAGGTTACAGAAAAGGAAATGAAGAGAATACAAGATTAAAAACAATTAAGAGATAGCAGACAAAATCATTAACAGCTTTAGCAAATGACAACTTAGCTGAATTGAAGAGAAACTGGACAGAAGCATTTTAAAGCATTCAGAAACCCCACCTTAACTAACTCCCTATAACTGAATGTGGAAAAATGTCAGGGAAATAGTTTAAGAGATGACCAGCTGTTACAATGATATAAGGCAGGGAATGAATCAGCAAGGTTTTGGGAGTTTGAGAGGCGTGTGTGTGTGTGTGTGTGTGTGTGTGTGTGTGTGTGTGTGTGTGTGTGTGTGTGCTATAGTTAATGATTGTCTGAATTTGCCTAGGTAGTACATGTATGTATATATTCCTTGTAGATAAACCACTATTTGAAAGACAAACCTCTGTTTACTGTATTTTGCTCCTGGGCCGCCTCAACATAGTCACACTGTGCGCACTCTGACAAAAAATTCCTTACAGTTTCCAAGATTCTGTGTTTACCCCAAACTAGTTTCAAAGATATCTTATTGAAATCATAGAAAGTTCTTGCTCCCTAGATTTTCCCCATGTATCTGGAGCTTCACACAAATTGCAGAGTTGTTTCATTAAATAAGCAGGACTCAAGGCATCAAGGAATTTTTTTATAAATGAAGATTAGGTCTTTGAGTATGACCTATAAACCAATGAAGCTGATACACTCCCTGGTAGACACACCCAACAGAAATCTACTCGTTACTGTTTCCTTCAAAAACATCTCCATAAAGTAATCTATGCCAGAGAATAACCAGTCCATGGATAAAAATAGGCCAGTTTAGTCTTAGCAAAGTTGGTAAATTCAATCAGCATGTTAATAAATTAAATTCACCCAATTGAAAGCACCTCTTGCCACCACACTTATATGAATATGCAGACCCTAGCCTGTTCTTCTAGGTTCTTCTAGGCCGAAGGTCAAATATCCTCCCATCAAATAGAATTATCAATAGTTAACAGCTCATATTTATCTGGATTCAGCTTTACTTTCTTTTTATTCAAATCACAAGATGGTCAAAGCACGAGTCTACCATAGCTATTCTAATTTCACAGCTATAACATCTAACTGGGGAAATGAACATCTGCTCAGGATTCTCACAAAATTTTGGTTCCCTCATTTATTGGTTTACACACTGCTTTTTGGAACTTATTTTTAATCACACATGTACCAATCGTACTTATGGTAACTATTGTGTTTATTTCTAGGTAACAGGGCCCTATAATTCAGTATTTTTCAATTTTGGCAACTTGAAAATGCATGGACTTTAACCCCAGCTTGCTGGGGAATTCTGTGAGTTGCAATCAATACAGCTTATCAAACTTAAGTTTATCAAATTTATATATCTCACTAGGAGTTGCTAAGACTGAGAAACAAAGCTGTAGTTCATTTGCACAGTTATTTTACACCGTAATCTCTGCTGAATGTAGTGTCTTTTAAGCAAATGAGTTAGTTTGCCATGGGCAAAGAGCAAAGACCAAACTGCAGCTATAAATAAGTTTTTAAAATGTGGTAGTCCATAGTTGTGATGACAGAAACATAGCTAAGTATAGTAAAAGGGCTTTTGTCTAGTCTGTTTCCAACATTTTCATGCATTGAATGAAAAGAGGCTTTCCATTCAAGTATTTGAAATTTGTAATAAGCTTTCTTCACCTCCTTTTAAACTCATCTGATGTACCTTTCCTCTCTGTTCCAAAGCTGACTTCGCAATTCATATTGAGCAATCATCTAGTTTAGAATATATGAGCCCAGCAATTGTGGTTTGTAAACTGCTTATATGTGCAAACCAGGCCACCATAGCTTCTTGCAAAAATAAAAACCCCAAAGCAAACCACCATCAATTGCATTCCTTTGGGCTTCTTCGTCTTCACAGTTACCTCTTTCAACCTGCCGTCCTTTGCCCTTCCTTTCCCAGGACAATCTGATTGTCCTCTACAGCAGGGGTCTCCAACCTTGGCAACTTTAAGACTTGTGGACTGCAACTCCCAGAATTCCTCAGCCAGCAAAGCTGGCTGAGGAATTCTGGGAGTTGAAGTCCACAAGTCTTAAAGTTGCTAAGGTTGGAGACCCCTGCTGTACAGAGTAATAACAATGCAGCCAACAACAGTTGGAGACTCATTGGAGCAAAAGATTTGAGTTAGTGGTTACGTGGTTCTTAGGTTACAAGAAAGTCAACAAATAAAAGCCTGAGGGCCTTCTATCTGCCCTGTCCTCCCGTGATAATGAGGCAATAAAGACAGCACTTCCAGGAATTTAAGCAACTCCTGCAAATCTTTAGCGCACTAAATAATTCCTAAAGAGGAGTGTAATTACCTTTAATCCCATCTGTTAACGAGCACTGCAGTGCAGCCTATGAATGCACAAATACCTAGCACCTGCATAAAAACCTACCAGGCTAGGAAATTTAAGAAGACTAGGCCCTGCTATTTTCGATCCATCGAAAATGGCTGATTAGGATATGCTTCAGGGTTGTATTGCAGTCATTGAGCAGATCTAATGCAGCCATGATATATGGACTTTAAAAAAAAATAGCATCATTATGTATACCATCTTCCATTTTCGCCATTTTCAGGACAAGAGGAAATTGCAAGAAGAAATAACTCAGAGGCGCCTTAAAGTAGAAGAAGAAAAGCTAAAGCACCAGCATTTAAAGGTAAGCACCAGCATTTAAATTTCTTTCTTTCTTTTTTCTTTAGAAATGAGTGTGTCCAAACAAACCAAGATTTTGTGATGGAGGAATAGCGGACAGAACACTGAAACTCTTGTCTGTGGGAGCCTGTTTCATAGTTTCACTCTCTATATTCATTCAAGATCCCATGCATAGTACATCCACTTGCTGTTCTCCTTCATAGATAAAAAGATAGATAGGCTAGGTGCTATCTGGTCATTTTTTGACTCCTGGGAGCTACATAGAGCCAATTTGATGTAGTGATTAAGGTGCCGGCTTAGAAACCAAGATAATGTGTGTTTTAGTCCTATCTTAGTTATGAAAGCAAAATAGTAGCTAATGCCCTTACTTATAAGAATACTTCTAGGCCCCAAACACATTCCAGAAGATTGATGGTTGGCTGTAGAGTAGTATTTGAATTTTAAACTTGTGTACCTGCCCATTTCACAATACCTCTAGGCTCCAAACACACTTCCAGAAGATTGTTGGTTAGCTATACACTAGTATTTGGATTTTAAATTTGTATATGTGCCAAACTCACAAGTAGACATTTTCTACAAGTATCATTAATTTTTTAACATTCTAAATGTGTCCACCAGGCGAAGAAGTTGGGAGATGTTACTAATTCAGCTTTCCATGTCTAGAGGGAAGGTCTAATCTACTGTATGTTTAGAATTATGCTGTATGAATATGCCTATAAATTAGTCTTTTATTCCAGCTTATCATTCCAAAATTCTGTTTGTGTGTGTGTGTGTGTGTGTGTGTGTGTGTGTGTGTATAATCAATACAATTCAAGCTATAAATATCTAATTCATAGATCTCATTTCTTTAATAGTTGCGGCTTAAATTCTATTTATGCATTTTGAACTTCAATAGTTAAAGAAAAAGCCAACTCCACTAAATAAGCTTAGAGGACTTTAGCAGACACACAAGTGATTAGCTTGTGCTGCTTGGTCATGTTATTTCAGATGAGATCATTGTCAGAAATAATTCCTGTATAAATTCCTGTGTGTGTGTGTGTGTGTGTGTGTGTGTTTCTCCAACAGGATGTGTTCACTCTGAAACTGGTACTTAATATGCCATAACACTGAGATCCAAGAAAGCTTCAGATCATGCTGAAATCCTCACACAGTAACTGATTTTATCTGGCAAAACTTTAGTCAATTATAATAATGGGTTCGAAGGAAAAGATGTTTTAACCCTACTTCCCCACACCTTGGGGAGCCATCTGCAAATGTTACACTGATGTTAAACCTGCCAAGTTCCTTGGAATAGAGAATCTCAATTATACATGAATCAAATGACAAGCCTGACATAAATGAAAGGGAAGAGGAAAAAATGACGGCATGCTCTCAGCTCGGCTTATCAAGGACAGCTTGACATTTCATAGCATATTAAAAACTGAACCAACCTAAACTCCCCACAATGCTTATTTATTAAAAAGAATTCATGCCAGAATCATAAATAGAGCCTTTCCCAGGGGACGAGAGAACAAATGAGAGTATTTGGTTGTCAAACTCAGCTACAAAAATGTGAGAATTGTTAAAATCGCAGAAATAATCTTTCTCAGCTTTTCCAGTCTACCCACACTGGAAAAATCTACAGCAACAAAGGAATGTTGTTAATGGGTCTTGCTCAGATGGCTGGGCCTGTCCCATCACACAAGTGTTTTGGGGATCAAATTGCTAATGTTCCAGGACTCCTTTCAGTTGTTGACTGCCACTAGTCTTCACTACACTAAGAGGCGCACATCAAAGCAGCAGTCTCTGCTCCTAATCTATACATAGTTACTGAACTAACTTTTGGGAGGGTTCATCTGGTTTTGGTTTGGCTGTATAAATTGTACTAAATTATTATTATTGTTGTTGTTGTTGTTGTTATTATTATTATTATGTTAATCTTTGGTGAGATTCACAGCCTTTGGGGCTGGTTAGTAGCTCAACAGCTCGAGTCCTAACCAAGGACCTAGGAACTGTCAAGGTAACGTCGGAGGATATAAGCTGTTCCAAGCAGGGTTGTAGAGTCAGAATGCTCAAGTCTGGCAAACCTAGAACCTCCACACAGCGAGGCAGCCCCTAGGTATTGCTCCAAAGGCTCCAATCACAATCAGGACAACACACGACTTTCTCTTCCACAGTCGCTCAACTTCAATTTGCAAATCCCGGTATTTTGTGATTTTTTTCTTGCTGCTTATTTTCAATTCATGCATCACCAGGTATTGCAATGTCAATGAACCATACTTTTTTCTTTTCAATTATTGCTATCTCAGGTGTGTTGTAGGGCAAGTGCCTGTCAGTTTGAATTTTGAAGTCCTACAAGATCTTGACTTTCTCATTCTCTAAAACTTTCTCAACCTGATGTTCCCAGTGGTTTTTTCTGTACTCAAATCCGAACTTCTGGCACAATTTCCAGTGAATGATCTTAGCAACGCAGTCATGGCGTTGTAGGTAGTCAGTTTATGAAATTTTGCTGCACCCACTGATCAGGTGCTCAACTGTTGCATCTTTCTCATTACAGAGGCGACATTTGCTGTTGGTGGTAACATGTTGAATTTTTGCCTTCGTGCAGTTTGTGGCTAAGGCTTGTTCTTGAGCTGCCAAAATAAAGACTTCTGTTTCTTTTTTCAGTACTCCTGATCTTAACCAATTCCAAGTTAGTTTTCGGTCAGCTTTGCCTTCAATACTTTTCAAGTATTGGCCATGCATAGCTTTGCTTTTCCAATTTTCAGCTCGTTTCTCAATTACTTCTTTCTTATATTCAGCTTTTGACTTAGTTGTCTTTAAAAGGCCTCTTTATTTACTTCCTTAATCATTGGTTCTTCACTTTTCTGGATGTAATCATTCAAGCTGTGTCTTTCTTCTTCCACAGTCTGCTTTACTTGTAGGAGTCCTCAACCACCTTCTGCTCTTGGTAGATATAATCGGTCAACATCACTTTTAGAGTGTAAAGCATGATTCATTGTCATAAGCTTCCTCGTTTTTCTGTCCAAATTGTCCAACTCCATCTGGGTCCAGTCAATTATTCCTGCAGAGTATCGAATCACAGGTATAGCCCAGGTATTTATGGCTGATTATTATTGTTGTTGTTGTTGTTGTTGTTGTTGTTATTATTATTATTCGCACAGTCAGCCAGATGTTCAGATGTTTGGCATTTTTGTTTACCTATTGAGTCCTTACCAAGGACCTCGGATAGGCAAATCTGGATGTTTGATGGTATTACAGATATGGTTGTAGGATCGAAGCAGTTCCAAGTACAGCTGCCTTCTGCAATTGACTGATGGCAAATTTGTCAATGCCTATGGTGTTCAAGTGGTGTTCCAGTTGTTTTGGGATTGCACCCAAGACACCTATTACTATTGGTATTACTCTTGCTTGCCTTTGCCATAGTCATTCTCTTTCTATTTGTAGATCTTTTATTTTGTTATCTTCTCCAGTTCTTTCTCTTATGATGATGATGACCATCATCAACATCATCATTATCCTACCTACTAGAACATCTCTAGGCAGCATAGCAGTGATTGTGGCTTGTTCTGTATACCATGGATAAAGAAACTATGGCATGGCATGATACAGGCAGTCCTCATTTAATAGCGTTAATTGAGAACAGAAACTTCATTGTTAAGCAATGTACTCATAAATTTTAAAAAAAACATGTGCCACTTAGCTGAGACAGTTTCAGTCGGTCACGGATAACAATAACATTTAGACGTGTATACTGCTTCACTGTGCTTTCCAGCCCTCTCTAAGTGGTTTACAGAGTCAGCATATTGCCCCCAACAATCTGTGTCTTCATTTTACTGACCTTGGAAGGATGGAAGACTGAATCAACCTTGAGCTTGGTGAGATTCAAACTGCCAAATTGCTAGCAGTTGGCAGTCACCAGAAGTAGCCTGCAGTACTGCATTCTAACCACTGTGCCACTGCAGCTCTTAATGCCATACTTAAGCAAGGACCATGTGGTTAAGTGAGGACATCCTGCCAGCTTCCCCATTGACTTGCGGAAAGCTGACAGGGAAACTTACAAAATAATGAACAGATTGCATAACTTCAGGATGCTGCAAGAGGCATAAGCACAAGGTCGTCTTATAATGACCTCTAATTCAGCACCATCTTAAGTTTGAACAATAACTGAATGAGTGGTTGTTAATCAAAGACCACCTATGGATGGATGGATGCATGCATGCATATTCTCCCAATGTGATCCAGAAACTTGACTGAATCTCCCAACTAATGAATTTAGAGCTGGAACTCAAGGTTCAATTTCAGATATTCAAAAGCATGGCTTGATCCAGCCAGTGTCAAGGCTATGAAATCAGCTCCACAGGAAATTGTTCAATAAACTCCTTTTGACATAGGTATGGTTAGCTACAATCACGTACAGAATCTTGCAAATCTGACTGTGTGCTGTACCTCCTTATTGTTCAGCCAATTAGGAAGGCAACATCCATTTCTGAATGTTATCTTACTGTTCTGGGCATAAAAATGCTTCAGTCCCTTCTGTTTGGGCAACAGTTTCTGCATATCCTCATTAAAGTCCTCTTCTTTACAATTTCTCCATTCTCAAACCAGGTCATGAAATACATAGAGACATAGCAGCACATCTAAAAGGGACTTCCATGTCATTTCATTAAGGTCAATGAAATTCTACAAGACAGGGAAGTCTTTTTTAAGAGAAATAAATGAAAAATTACCTACTTTCTAGGAAATCTTTTTACCCTGTTGAAAGCACCTCTCTGGATTTGTTTGTGTCTGTCCTTTTTGAACTGTAGTACTCAGAACTGAACATAGATCTCCAAATATAGATTCTATCCTTTATTAGATGTTTTTAATCCTTCTTTTATTATTTCATAAGTAACTCAAGGTGGCGAAAATACCCAATACTCCTCTTTCCTCTTATTGCCTCAACAACAACTGGCCTAAAGTCACCTAGCCAGCTTTCATGCCTAAACTGGGACTAGAACTCACAGTCTTCTGGTTTCTAGCCTGGTGCATTACCTATTAGCCCAAATTGGCATCATTATCATAGTAGTAATCAAGCTTACGTATATTGGAGATTTCCTATATCATTTGTGGTTTACTATTAAGTCTGGATATGTTTCTTTGTTTACTATACTCATTATAAATATTGGAAATTTCACCATTTCTGCCAGAAACCCCGATTATATTAATTCTAATGTTTAAACAAAGGTTACATCTTGTTCTTACTATCATAATTTAGTAACAGTATGCTCTATATTAAATAGAATTATGGCATTACTTTTAATATAAATCTTAACATTTTATATTACTATCACAGTCATAATTTCCAGTTTTATCCAATCCAACAAGATTTAAAATATTATTGATAATAACAATTATAATTTTATTGTGCAGAGTTTTAGATTCTATTATACTGTTTCAAGTAAATGTGATTAAAGAACAGCCAGGCATTTCTTTGTAAAAGGCATAATTAAAAACTGATGAATCACTGAGAGAATTGGAGCTTAATTGAACAGCTGTTCTAATAAAGAAAGGTCAGATCTACTCTTGGTTACAAGCTGAAAAACCAGAAACAATGATGCTTTGGCTCTCCTGCCAATATTGCATCTCACAGCTAGGTTCCTGGTTGCTGTTTTGAAGATACTGTATGTCTGAAGTACATGAAATTGTCCATTTTTCAGATTAATCTCCCTAGTGCCATAGTGAATGCAGCATCAATTTGGGAGATGCAAGCTGTAGGTCAGCCTATATAAAGGCAATTTATCCTCCTTTAATCATGTCTGTCGATGTAGGAGAAGAGCAGGCAGAATTGGGGGGACGGAGTTAAATATCTCATCAGCTTAGAGTCATTGCATTCCCACAAGCAGGCCAAGTCCAACTCCTCCTGAATTCTGGTGCCCTTTTCTGGTGTCAGTTTACTATTGATCTTTAGTTGACAAGATTCTTGTGCATAGGTTTGAATAAATCATCTATGTTGGAACCTTACAAATGATCCTGATTCTTTATATCTGACAGTGGTATACTTTGTAGATATGGGGGACTGGGAAGAATAACAAATCCTGACTTAGTAATAGCATTTAGGCTTCTATACTGCTCCATATTGCTTTACAGCATTTTCTGAGTTTATTTATTTTATTTATTTATTTATTTATTTAAATTTATATCCCGCCCTTCTCCAAGAAGGACCCAGGGCGGCGCACAGGAAAATTTAAAAACATACAAAATACAATAAATATAATTTAAAAAACTATTAAATAACCTATCCTGCGCTAAAACCAAATTTTAAAAACCCAATTTAAAACTACCTAAAAGTCCCCATGGGAGGTTAGGCTAGGCCGGCTTGTTGAAACAAATATGTCTTAAGACATTGGCGGAAAAGGCGGAGGTCGGTGATGGTACGTAATTCAGGGGGTAGGTCATTCCAAAGGGCTGGGCCCGCCACAGAGAAGGCTCTTCCCCTGGGTGTCGCCAGTCGGCATTGTCCGGCCGACGGCACCCTGAGAAGGCCCTCTCTGTGGGAGCGTATCGGTCTAAGGGATGTATGGGGCAGGAGGCGGTCTCGCATATAACTAGGCCCCGAGCCATGGAGCGCTTTAAAGATAGTTGTCAAAACCTTGAAGCGCACTCGAAAAACCACAGGAAGCCAATGCAGCTCGCGCAGGATCGGTGTTATGTGGGAGCATCTAGTGGCTCCCATAATCACCCGCGCGGCTGCGTTTTGGACTAGCTGTAGCTTTCGAGTGCACCTCAAGGGAAGCCCCATGTAGAGAGCATTACAGTAGTCGAGCCGGGACGTCACGAGAGCTTGAGTGACTGTGCGAAGGGCAGCCCGGTCCAGTAAGGGGCGCAATTGGCGCATCAGGCGTACCTGATGAAACGCCCCCCCAGCAATCTGGGTGCTCATTTTACCAATGTCAGAAGGATGAGGCACCTTGAGCCCCGTCAGAATCAAACTCCAGGCTGTGGGCAGAGTTTGCCTACAATACTGCATTTGAACCACTGTGCCACCAGGATTCCTTAAAATGTTCATTGGGGGAAAAACAATATTTGAGTAAAGCTGAAAAAACAAATCAACTTTGCTGCTTTCCCTTACAAGATTATTTTCATGAAAGGGATTGTCTTTTGTGAAAAGGTTATCTGAGCATCTTTCAATGTAAGCAGGAAGCAATATTTTCAGACTAGTTCTTGAATTCTCCAGCTGATCAGGCAACCGTGTAGGACAGTGATGGCGAACCTTTTTTGGCTCGTGTGCCAAAAGCGTGGGGAGCATGGGGGGGGGGGGCGTGTGCGGGCGTGCCACACATATAATGCTATGCGCATGACCACAGCGAGTATGTGAGTACAACCAGCACTCCCCCCTCCCCATTTTTGGCATGCTATTTTCGCTCTCCCCAGGCTCCTATACAGCCTCTGGAGGGCAAAAACAGCCTCCCCCCAGGAGGCCCTCCAGAGGCTTCACGAGCTTCCCTGAAGCCTCCGGAGCGTGAAAAACTGGCCCTATGGGCAAACCAGAAGCTTGGGAACCGAACTTCCAGTTTGCCCAGAGGGCCGGTTTTTTGCGCTCCGGAGGCTTTAGGGAAACTGCCGAAGCCTCCGGAGGGCAAAAAATGGCCTCAAAAGAAGGCCGAAGTGAGCTGGCCAGCACGCGCATGTGTGCTGGCCAGCTGACAGGGCAAGCCTGGCGTGCCCTGACAAATGGCTCCGTGTGCCACCTGTGGCACGCGCGCCATAGGTTCGCCATCACGGGTATGGGATGTTTTAGGATTCACCCTGGAAGGCTATCTTCTCCCAATCAGAAAATAGAAGAATAAATGGAATTATAGTTGCTGTACAACTACAGAATTCATTTCTTAACCCTTTCAGGACAGTTCAGATACTTGGATGTTTAGTTGCCTAACAAACACGTGGGGTTTAAAAATAAAACCAGGAAACTCATCAAATCTAAAGCTCTGGCAGGAATGGAGGAGAACAAAACAAGACCAAAGGATGTTACAATAGTTATTGTAGTTAGAAGCACATGCTTTCAAGAAGATATGGGTGTACACCAGATTCACAAAAATCCACAACCTAAACATCTTGATTGAGGCAAATTCAAGAGCTATCCAAATTCAGTTCCTCTGAATTAGAAAAGAGCTTTATTGATCTAGAATAGCCAAAATTTGACTTGCTTATTTTATGTCAATCCAGAGAAGCATTACTAACTTATAATGACATATATCACATTAGATACACTTTCACCCATTCTTTCTCTAATCTCATATGAAAGTTGTTGAGACCCGTGATGGTGTTGTTGATTTAAAGGGGGTGATATGTAAATGTGTGTGTGTGTGTGTGTGTGTGTGTTAAAAGGCCTGATTTCCATGTTGGTATCGCTGTCCTGTAAATCCTTGATACTTGTGAGAATCTGCTTCAGTGTCCTTTGTTATGTGCAAATACTCCTGCCACCCAATACCTGAGAAAATACAGAGTCATTGTCTAATATGGGATGTAGCTTTTAAATTATGCATTTCAGTGATTTGAGCTGTGTGCTGTACAGTAGATCAGAGGTCCCCAACCTTTGCAACTTTAAGTCTGAAGGACTTCAGCTCCCAGACTTCAGCTCCCAGCTTTGCTGGCTGGAGAATTCTGGGAGCTGAAGTCCTTCAGACTTAAAGTTGCAAAGGTTGGAGACCCCTGCAGTAGATGACAACCAGATGTGGGGGGGGGGGGGGTGTAATCTATCTTTAACAAGATCTCTTGAATATCAGCTTGACTATATTGATTTGCCCGTTGATCTCATTTGGTGGATTGTTCATAGTCTCCCCAAAGCTTGGGCTAATTCCATTTTTTGGGCATCTCTTTAAGTGGGTCAGAATAAATGTAGTTATAATTTAGAGCCTGGCTACAAATAACAGATTGGATGGTGTGTTCTGGATGGAAGCCAGAAGCATGTAAGATTAATATGATCTTCCCTGTATAATGTGGCCTTAAGATGTCCATTGTGAACTGTACCATGACATGAAGGAATAGATTTATTAGAGGCTGAGGTTGGTGACAGATTTGATGATTCATTTTCATGGGTCCATATGAAATGTCAATAAATCTCAAGTAAAAGGTTTAATAATAAATAATAATAATAATTTATTAATTTATAGACCGCCCCCTCTCCCCCATGGGGACTCGGGGCGGTGCACAGGAAATTAAAAATCCAAAAATACAACAATATACAAATACAAAATGTTAAAACCGTTTAAGACTTGAAATTCCAGGGCACTCACAAAGATGTTGTCATATTGTGCCACATGTGTGCCACTGATCAGAAAATAAGTTGCAAACAAGAACACCTTGTTTCCCATTGCTTTTATTAGTGTGATATCAGAACTACTAATGTGATGAGAAAAAAATAAAGGATCAAAGGAGATTATGTGAAGAAGGGACCCAGCCAATGAGGCTTGTGTTTCCTGTATGGATGGGAAGGGCAAGAAACAGGGAATGACCAATCAATGGTTACAGGAAAGGTGAGCTCCACTAGCTTTCCATAACCTCAAGCGCTTTGGTTAAAAACAAAACCTTCTAAGCACTAACGGAAATTTCACAGGATACTTGCAAAATTAAAAACATATCAATTATGTAACATATTTTATTTATAATAACTACTTAAGTCCATGTTTCATTGAAGAAATCCCTGAGGAGATAAAATAAAACAAAGCAATAAAGAACACCAAATTCAGAAGTTAGAACTGTGCAAAATGATAAAATTAAAGACCAAGACAATAACAGAAGCATACTGTTTACTGTTTATTGGACATATATGCCGCCTTTCTCCTGAAGGACTCAGGGCAGTGTACAACATAAAAATACATAATACAAAAGTTTTTTAAAAAGATTAAATAGAGAATCTAATAACAATAAATTAACAATTTACAGTTAAATTTAAAATAATTTAAAATTAACAATTAAAATTAATAATTTATTTTATTCAGACCAGGCCAGCTTGCTGGACAAACCAGCTTTTTAGGGTGCGCCAGAAGGACGGGAGGTCGGGAATTATGCAAAGCTCCGGGGACAGCTCATTGCAAAGGGAAGGCACTCTCAGAGAAGGCTCTTCCCCTGGGGGTCGCCAGCCGACACTGTCTGGCTGACGGCACCCTGAGGAGGCCAACTCTGTGGGATTGTACTGGACAGTGGAGGGCTACCGGTGGCAGTAGGTGGTCTCGCAAGTACCCTGGGCCTAAGCCATTGAGCGCTTTAAAGGTCATAATTAATACCTTGAATGGCACCTGGAAAACAACCGGCAACCAGTGCAGGCCGCCTAAAAGGGGTGTAACATGTGAGCACATGATAACCCACGCCGCCGCATTCTGGACCAGCTGAAGCCTCTGGGCGCTCTTCAAGGGCAGCTCCATGTAGAGAGTGTTACAGTAGTCCAGGAGAGAAAGGACGAGGGCATGAGTGACTGTGCACAGGTCATCCCGATCCAGGAAGGGATGCAACTGACATACCATGCGAACCTGGTACAAGGGCCCCCTGGTCACAGCCGTCAGGTGTCCTTCTAAACTAAGCCATGTATCCAGGAGGACTCCCAGATTGCAGGCCCTCTGCAATCTAACTGACATAGCATCTTAACTGGCACTAACTGCAACTAACTGACATAGCATCTTAAATTTATCCTAAGGTTTGGTGAGGAAGAAGAAGATACATTCATTTTGCAAGTTAACTGGATTTAATATCAATCATAAATGAAGGGAGATCAGAATTAATATTAAAAAGGCCCTCTTTGGATTGCTGCATAGCAAATGTTTGCTAAGCACAAATCTTCAAGGAGATGTTATATACCTCCTTAATTGCTGGGTAGGTTTACAATATAATCATTAGTTTTTAAAAAAATCCCAGGTCACTGATCAAAAGACAAAGTTATATAAAATTGGTCTTATTTGGGGGGTTTTCTTCGTTTATTGGTCCTTAATCTCTCACAGAACCCCATCAAGTTCCTTGGAGCTCCATAGAATATACTTTGAAAAGCCTTAATCCATTAGTTCGACCTTACAAATTATGAATCTATAAAGCTCCATTTGTTGCACTCCTTTCATCCCATCACTTTTCCCAACTAAAAATAACGTTATTTCTACCAAAGCTAAACTAGCTGATCAGTCATAAAAGAATTCAGCAGGAGGTAGAATCTCAAAAGAGCGTTCTAAGATATTTTTTGCTTTAAACATTTCTTTAAATTATAATACAGAACTCCAGAAACACGGCTAACCCCAGGCAAGATTTATTTCAGTTTATGGAGTGATGGTTTGCTGAAGAACTATTACAGGAATTCTTTGCTTCAGGCTAGCTTGAGGGACTGCACATATCCCATACATGCATGAGGTCTTAATGGCTGGAGTTCATGCTACTAGCAACAGCAACAGTAGTGAAGTGGAATGTGATCTACACAAGGCAGGTGTAGCCTCTACCAATCACGTCATTCCAAAAGTCATAGAATATCACTCGGTATTAGTATCTTTTCTTTGGTGTAATATACCACAGGATGCCATGATATTTAAAAAGGCACTGCATTACATAGAGTTCACATCTGCTTCTATGTATACATGAGCATCAGTGGTGGGTTCCGGATCCCGTTCCAACCAGTACAGTTGGAACAGGCCTGGCATCATCCTCATGGATGCGTGCAGCGTGTGTGCACATATGCGCAGCACACACATGTATCTTACCATCCAGCAATGCCTTGGCGAGCCTCTGCAACGCTCCAGCGGCTCTGCGGAGCATTGCGCAGGTACTGTATGCGCTGTGTCCGTGCCCAGAAGCACCAAAGACTTTAAAGATAGGTAAGGAGTGCAGGCGGGCAAGTGGGCCCTCTGGAGCACCCTACCGGAACGGTACCCGGTGCCCTGGGCAGGCTCTGGTACGCTTGTACCAGGACGTATTGCCTGCAACCCACCACTGATGAGCATTCACCTACAAGTGAATAAAACAATATATAAATTGCATTTTATGTCCAACCCAAACGCAATACATTTCCCGTTGAGCCACTTCAAGGGGATGATTGATGAAAGGAATGGGGCATATATCATATGCGTTTTGTCTTTCTTCAGACGCCTTCCTCTTTCCCATTGCTTTTCTGATTTGTGTTTTCCCAACCTCCACTTCTTTCAGATTAATTTTGCTGCTGTTCTCATCACTTGGCTGTTGGCATAATTATTTTCAGCTCACGCAGATGTAGTATTCCTGAAGTGCTCATGATTAGAAGATAGGAAACATTAAAAAAAACCCAGCCAGTCTCCCTCCCTTTGCTATTGCCTCCTCTTTGATCCTTACAAATGCACAGGTCAGCATGATGCAAGAGGAGAGGGAACCTGTGATTTCCCCATAGTTTGATGACTTGCAGCTCCTAGCATCTCCCAGCGTTAGCTGTGCTGGCTGAGTCCTCTGAAATCTATAGTTCAGCAAGAACTGAAAATCCACAGGTTCCTACTCTGCAGGCAGCTTCATTGTACTTAGTGGAGTTGATTGAGCTATTTATATCAGAATTCATTTCGAAAGAAATGTCTGGCATTCTTGCCCATGCTCCATTCTCAAACGAAACAAAGTAATCAGGTTTTTTTCCTCCCAGAAACTTCACCTGGTAGTTTGATTACAACCATCACACCAAAATGGTAGGAAATTACAGATAGTCCTTGATTTTAGGACTACAATGTAGCCCGAAATTTATGTTGGTAAGAAAGACATTTTCAAGTAAGTTTTGCCCCATTTTCTTGCCACAGTTGTGAATCACTGCAGTTGTTAAGTTAGTAACATGGCTTTTATATTGATTCCGGCTTTCACATTGACTGTACTTGACTGTACAGAAGGTCGCAAAAGGTGATCACACGACCCTGGGAAACTGCAACAGTCATAAGTGTCAAAGATGGTCGTAAGTCACTTTTTTCCAGTGACATTGCAAACTTTGAATGGTCACAAAATGAACTGTTGTAAGTCAAGGACTACCGGTATACAAAGGAAATAAGATTATGCCTGTCCAGCTGTTCCTGCCTGCCATGGAAGAAGAAGGGATAAGGAAAGAAGGCAACAAATTAGTTCATGGATCCTTAGCAACTTCATTGATAATGAGAACAAACAATAACATTCATTTGCGAATTCTTGTTAGAAACTCTGAGTTCAGAACCAGTGTTACAACTCTGGTCCCTTAACCAGTGTTAGCAAATAAATGCGGAATAGTGTAATTCACTGGACAGTAAAGAGATACGTTGCTGTAACCATAAACAAACTCTAAAACAATGATAGTAAGAAAATAAATAGTCTTTACTTTGTAGCAACTAAAATGCTTCTTCCGACCAGTGATTCTAACTTCCAAAACAATCCTTCATCAAACAGAGTTTATCTTACAGTGATGCAAAACAAATCCTCCTCCTTCTTCTTCAGTCACAGCTCCTCAGCACAGGGATTCAAAAAGGGAACGGATTGTGATTCTGAGCTTGCTTTATGGTAGAGCTGAAACTCACAGCCAATCACAATTCAAACACAGTTCTTAAAGCTACGTAACTCCTTAAGAACATAGGCTCATATATATTATCCACCCAATATAAGACTGAATATCCTAACAATTCTTCAGGACTTAATTGACATCTAGCTATGATGGCAATATGTGCTAGAAGTGTGATAGGCAGATGAAATTCTTAATCGGTATTTTTAAATATATCTGTAGAAAAAAGCTTTGCGTGAGAAATGGCTCTGGGATGGATTAAGTACCCTTTCTCCAGAAGAACAGAAAGAAATGCAAAAGCAACATCGGGAGGACCAACACCGAATTAAGAAACTGGAACAAAATATTCTCAGGTACACCATATATTTTCCCCCCCTTATTAATGTAGGAATATATGCCCTTGGGATCAGAACAGTGGTGGGTTTCAAATTGTTTTAGAACCTACTCTGTAGGTGTGGCCTATTTTATGGGCGTGGCTTGGCAGTCATGTGACATGGTGGGAGTGGCTACCTTTTAAAATGTGGTGAAACTCATTTAACAACGCTCTTGCTTAGCAACCAAAATTTTGGACTCAATTGTGATGATAAATTCTTTCTTTCTTTCTTTCTTTCTTTCTTTCTTTCTTTCTTTCTTTCTTTCTTTCTTTCTTTCTCTCTCTCTCCCTCCCTCCTTCCCTTTCCTTTCCTTTCCTTCCCGTTGGGTCACTGGCAGCGGCGGGCCAGATTTACTTCCAGGTACGCCGGTGGAACCCACCGGTTCTCTAAATTTCACCAACCGGCTCTCGCGAGTAGGTGCGAGCCTGCAGAAACCCACCACTGGATCAGAACAATGTTTTTTTTCCCCTTAATAGGAGGATTAATATTTAAGTATGGAGTCAGCTATTTAATAATACTAACTTTATAGTCAAGATATCTAACATGAAACGGAGCAGAGTATAAAAAGCAATAAAGTTATTATACTAGGCCAGGGGTCTGCAAAGTTGGCTCTTTTAAGACTGGTGGACTTCAACTCCCAGAATTCCCCAGCCAGCCTGGCTGGCTGGGGAATTCTGGGAGTTGAAGTCCACCAGTCTTAAAAGAGCCAACTTTGCAGACCTCTCTCTAGGCCCATGATGGTGAACCTATGGCACACTTGCCACAGGTGGCACGCAGATCCCTCTCTGCGGGCACGCAAGCTGACACCCCAGCTCAGTTCCACTGCGCACACATGCGTGTCTTCCACTGGCCAGCTGGTTTTTGGGTCTCTGCCATGCATGCGTGGGGGAAAGGGTACATGCGCAGGGGGCACATGAGGGGGGGTCACACGCACGGGGACAGGGGAGCGGGAGGGTCAGGCGTGTATTGCATTATGAGTGTGCGTGCATTGCATTATGAGTGCGCACGCATACATGCGCACGCATACATGCACGCTTTATGCAGCGACAAAAAGGTGAGCCATCACTGAACTAGGCAATGCAGAAAAAATAGAGAGCAAATGTTAAGCACTGGTCAATTATTGACAAAGTATTAAAACTTCAATCATTCCTAATAATGTATTAGCTTCCTCATTAATGGTTATGTAGCATATATTGGAGGTGGTCACCCTTTGAAAGATGTATGCAATGAAATTTTAATGTATGCCGATTAGTGTACATTCAAAGTGACAATAAAGTTATTCAAATGTGATAGCTACCATTAAAAAAATAGCTGATAGTAGCAAAACTGTTTACAAAATTGCCGTATTTTTCGAAGCATAAGATGCATCTTTTTCCCTCAAAAAAGAGGCTGAAAATCTGGGTGTGTCTTATACACTGAATACAGCATTTTGTGCCTCCTGAAACCCCACAACCTTCAGCAAAATGGCCGTGCAGAGCCTTTAGGAGGCTTCCAGAGAGCTCCTGGGGGCTGAGGAGGGCAGAAATGAGCAAAAAATAGCCAGTTTTTTTGCCCCCCCCCCCAGCCTCCAGTAGCACTCTATAAGCGATCCATGCTCTTTTTTTGACAAAAAATGGGTCAGTTTTCGTGAAAAACAGGCTGTTTTTTGCTCATTTTGGGGGGGGGGCACCTCCAGGAGCACTCTACAAACCTCCTAAGGGCTATTCATGTCTCTTTAAAAAGAAAACAGGCCCGTTTTTGTGAAAAACAGTCTGTTTTGGGGAGATTTGCAGAGTGCAAAAACTTTTTTTTAAAAATTTCCTCTTCAGAACCTTGCTGCGTCTTATACTCCGGTGTGTCTTATACTCTGAAAAATATGGTAGATCTGCTAAGGCCAGATCAAAATGAGCCCCCATATAAAAAATTACAAACCAATAGAATATGTGGCCTAACTTCTATCATGCTACTATTAGAGGTAGTCCTCGAGTTCTGACCACAGTTGAGCCCAAAATCTATGTTGCTAAGTGAAACATTTGTTAAGTGAGTTTGTCCCATTGTATGGCTTTTCTTGCCACATTTGTTAAGTGAATCACTGCAGTTGCTAAATTAGTAACACTGTTGTTAAGTGAATCTGGTTTCCACATTGACTTTGCTTGCCAGAAGGTCACAAAAGGTGATAACATGACTCCCGGATACTGCAACCGTCGTAAATGTGAATCAATTGTCAAGCATCCCAATGTAAATCACGTGACCATGGGGATGCTGCAACAGTCATAACTGCGAAAAATGGTCACTTTTTCCAGTGCCGTTGTAACTTTGAACAGTCGCTGTTGTAAGTCGAGGACTACCTGTATTGTAACGGCCAAATCTTTGTGTGACAAATATACTGTCAGCCTAGGTCAGGGGTCTGCAAAGTTGGCTCTTTTAAGACTGGTGCACTTCAACTCCCAGAATTCCCCAGCCAGCATGGCTGGCTGGGGAATTCTGGGAGTTGAAGTCCACCAGTCTTAAAAGAGCCAACTTTGCAGACCCCTGGCCTAGGTGATGGTAAGCCATTTGATCTAATTTTACTAAAAGTGATCCAATATTTATTATACCTAAGAAAAGTGATCCAGTATTTATTATAGCTAAAGGCCACATGGAATTAAAACTGGAGTCACATTTCCATAACAAGTTCTCTATTATCTTTTGAATAAAAAGATCCTATAACCTTTGGTATTTAATATAAAAAGATGTATAACCCCTTTAAGGAAAAAATAGTCCACTATCAAACCAACATGGGAAGTTCTCTTAATCATGTAATTCTAAAGCAGGTGAAATTATCATTCAAAAGTTCAAGCATTAACTTGCTTCTACTTTATAAAACATATTATTTGGAGCCATATTTTACTGCAAGACAGCCAGTCTTGAGTTTTTGAGGGGATTTCCTGTCTTGGGGGTAATAGTATTTGAAATCACTTAAGACATTTAAGGAACCTGCAGGAATTTTTCCCGGAGATCAGTTTTAGCTTTAAAAGCTGCCTTGATTTAAATTGGAATTGGAATTGCCTAACATTAAAAAAAGCAACCCTGAATTATAGCTGAAAGAAACTTCCCTCCACCAAGGTAGAAAAGGCAAAGCAGAACTGAGCAAATAGGTTCAGCTTTCTGGAGTGCAAATCTATGGTAGCAAAACCTAATCATGACTGCTAGAACAGTATTCCCAATAATAATAAAATTTCTCATCTGTTCTGCTGGCTGGAATAGATATCCTGTCTATAAACAGTTTTTTCAATACAAAGCGAGAATATTGAATTTTCCTTAATTTTTTTTTTCCTTTCAGAAGTCAGAAAATGTAGCTGAAAAGCTCCTCAGCCCTAACCTAGTTTGTGGTAACAGCACATTATCTCACACATTTTTTTCTGATACCCAAATTTGATGAGCCCTCTCTTGCTTGGAATAAAAAGTCTTTTTTTTTTAATTATAGTTTTTATAATCTATAGCCACAGGCCAATCTGGGTTACACTAATAGAATTAATGTCAAGCAGATCAGTTTCAACCAAACCTGGTATACAGATGACTTACTCTATGGAAACAAATACTGTGGCGGTAAGACACACCTCGGGGTGTGTGCTCTGTTAAGATGCAGCCTGTTGTGCCTTTAAATGGCTTCTACTGTACAGCGCAGTGGAGTTGCCATGGTAACGGTTTCACAGTACTCCCCAAGGGGGCTCCCTCTGGTAAGGGGGAAAAGCCAACATTAGAAATTACATTTGGTCTGGACATTTCCCCCCTATAAATAAATACGCTGGCAATGCTATGATATAAAAATGATGTATTCTTCTCTCCTTTTCCCAGGCTAACAGGTAAAAAATAGCTCCAGGAAGACCCATTCTTCTTAGGGAACTGATAGCTATATGTTAGATTAACACAAGAGGCCTACTGCCCTTCTTATGTGTTGGATTATAACTCTCACGGTGCTTTTCTATGGGTTATTTGATGGTCCAAAACATCTGGAACCTTTGGTTTGCTAACCTCTGATATTTAGCCCATATCTCCTTTTCATTTGATACTGACCTTTTACATGCAAATCTATTCCAAACTATTATCTCCTCTGGAATGGTTTTGTTTTGGTGCATATTTAAAATATGCCTTTTATTGGTATAGATCTGTGATGGCGAACCTATGGCACGTGTGCCACAGGTGGCATGCGGAGCCATTTGTCAAGGCATGCAAGGCACTGCCCTGTCACTGGCCAGCATGCATGCACGTGTTGGGCAGCTGAATTTGTCGTTTTTTGAAGCCATTTTTCACCCTCCCCAGGCTCCAGAGGCTTTATAGGAGCCTGGGAAGGGCGAAAAGTGCCACCCAGCCCTCCGGAGGCTTCATGAGCTTCCCTGAAGCCTCCGGAGCACTCAAAACGATGCTCCGACCAAACTGGAAGTGACCTCCAATTTGCTCGGAGCGTCATTTTGAGTGCTCCAGAGGCTTCAGGGAAGCCTCCTGAAGGTATCTGAAATCTCTGGAGCACTCAAAATGACACTCTGAGCAAATCCGAGGTCACTTCCGGTTTGGCCGGAGAATTGTTTTGAGTGCTCGGGAGGCTTCAGGGAAGCCTCCTGAAGGTTGCTGAAGCCCCCGGAGGGCCTCCAGGGGGCGGGAGAGGCTGTTTTCACCCTCCCCAGGCTCCTATAAAGCCTCTGGAGCCTCTGGAGCCTGGGGAGGGTGAAAAGAGCATGCAAAAAATGGGGGGAGCGCCTGTAGTGCGCGCATGCACACTGGGGGGGTTGCACATTGCATTATGGGTGCAGCATGCCTGCGCACAACCCCTCTGCGCTCCCCCCACTTATGGCACAGAGCCAAAAAAGATTCGCCATCGCTGGTATAGATATTAGAATAGAGATTGGAATAGAGATAGATTCTCAGCAAAATGTCACCAGGATTAAATCAGAAAGGTTGCCTGGCATTCACTTCATTCCTAGGTACAGTATATATCATCACAAAACAAATGAGATGTTTGGCTTGAGAATAGAGTAAAAGACATGCCACATGCTTCATTATTGATTTTACTGTGTTCCGTGCTCTGTGAGTACACTTTAAATAAGAGAATAGCAACTAATTCTAATTCTGGTCGAATGTGTCACCAATGTGAATCACTTTTACACTGACACTCTCCATCCAATAATCCATTTTCAGATAAACGTTGACAGCTGAAAACGTGTTCAGGCACATGTCAAATAAAAGCAATCCAGTTCCAAGAGAACAAGCATCAATGGTGCAAAGAAATGTGTATTTTTTGTCAGGTGTTTCTACACTGCTAGCATGATAAAAGGAGACTGTCCAGAATATAAAATGGAAAATATTTCTTTCTGTCACCTTGGTCCATTTCAGAAAAATTCCTCAGTAATTCAGATCCTGAATTACTCACGCGCTCGTGACATCCCGTCTAGACTATTGTAACGCTCTCTACAAGGGGCTTCCCTTAAGGTGCACCTGAAGACTACAGCTAGTCCAGAACGCGGCTGCGTGGGCAGTTCTGGGAGCCTCTAGGTTCTCCCATGTAACACCACTCCTGCACGAGCTGCACTGGCTACCTGTGGCCTTTCGGGTGCGCTTCAAGGTGTTGATTACCATCTTTAAAGCGCTCCATGGCACGGGACCTAGTTATTTGCGGGATCGCATTCTGCCTCATACATCCCTGCGGCCGATTCGCTCCCACAGAGAGGGACTTTTCCGGGTGCCGTCCACTAGGCAATGCCAGTGGCCTATGCCCAGGGGAAGGGCCTTCTCTGTGGTGGGCCCGACCCTCTGGAACGACCTACCCCCCAAACTTAGAACAACCACGGACCTCCGCTCCTTCCGCCAAAAGTTAAAAACTTACTTCTTTCATCACGCCGGCCTGGCCTAATCTATCCTATCCTAGGCTGTAGTATAAATTTAAATTGTTTTAATAGGGATTGTAGGGAAACAGTGTTAAGGGTCTTAAGGGTTTTAAGATTTTAAAATTTTAGCGCAGGGTAAATTATTTAATTCAATTTTAAATATTGTACTGTTGTATTTATAATATGCTTTTAATGTCCTGTGCACCGCCCCGAGTCCCTCCGGGAAGAGGGTGCGGTCTATAAATCAAATAAATAATAATAATAATAATAATAAGATCCTTAGAAGGTAATAATGGGACGTGGGCTGAGATTGTGTTTAGCAGATTTCTGCATTTTTCCGTTCACATTTTGGGGTCACAGCCCTAATGTAGGCTCCTTCCACACATCTTTTTTTTTTTTACTAATTTTTAAAAATTTAAAACATGTGTATAGCTCCCCATCTTTCAATCATAGTCCGGGTGGCTTCCAATCAAACATTTAACAAATACATCAAACTATTTTAAAAACTGTAAAATACAACCACTTTAAACTTAGAAAATTAAAACAAGAAAAATCTGGGGCAGATCCATGTTAACATGCCAACATCTAATCCAGAGGTTCCCAAACTTGGCAACTTTAAAACTTGTGGACTTCAACTCCCAGAATTGAAGTCCACAACTTGGGAGTTGAAGTCCACAAGTCTTAAAGTTGCCAAGTTTGGGAACCTCTGATCTAATCCTCTTCGAATGCTGAGGGTGGGGGAGGTCTTTAGAGCCTTATCCAAAGCTAAAAGAGTGGAGGCCTTCTGAACTTCAGGGGATAGAATTTTCATAGGGCAGGGGTTATCACAGAAAAGGCGTGCTCCTACCTTCCATTATATGATAATGTTGGGGGGGGAATGGGACCAGGATCGTGTCCCACCCGATCTGATCTGTGGGACAAGTTAGATCAGCGGTTCTCAACTTGGGGGTCCAACGACCCTTTCACAGGGGTCGCCTAAGACCATCGGAAAACACATACTTTCGATGGTCTTAGGAACCGAGACACCGGTTGAGGGTCACCACAACATGAGGAACTGTATTAAAAAGTCGTGTCATTGGGAAGGTTGAGAACTACTGAGTTAGATGTCTTTCAGGAAAGGTGATTCAGCAAATAGCCTGGCCCTACTTTAAAGGGTTAAGACGAACACCTTGAATCCCACCCATAAAGAAACTAAGTCTGTGCAACTTGAGCAACAGAAATGTTGCACAGAGAATCCTATGGGCCCCATTACTGTGCACTGCTGCTGTCTGGACCACTTGAAGTTTCTGGGTGGTCTTCCAGGGTAACCCCATGTAGAGTGTATTGCAGTAATCTACCACCTTTGCCTTCTGAATTGCCAGCGGTATTTTTCACCACGCCCTGGAGTTCTCATTATTGCCCTGATCTTCTGCCCTTCGCTTAAGCCTGTATTATTTTACCCTGTGACTAAAATAATATTTCAGAAAGCTAACAGGTGCCCTGCCCTCTTCTTAGCTCTTGTGTTGACTTTATCCATGTTGGTGGGAGGGAGGGGGGAGTGCTGTAGAGAAGGGCAAAGCCAACCCAACCCTCTCCGGGGGCTCTGCAAACAGCCTCCGCCTGCCTTTGCTTCAGAAGGTTAGGAGAATCCCAGCTGCCAAGAGTTCCTGAAAGTGGGAAGCCACCTATGTTGCAGATAATGAGGGAACACAAAGCAGAATCACATTCTCTGTGTTTCCTTTGGGCCGGCGACTAAACCAATCTTGCTTAAATGATTCTGCATGCAGCAATAACAGCAACAAAGGAAGCATTACTGGGGTCATAGCTGTAAACAAAGCAGGGTTTTTCTGGCACAGCTTCTCCCTATGGAACGAGTGCTGAATTTGGGCAATCCAACTAACAAGAGTTTCATCTGTTTCCCCAACTTTTTGTCCGTCAAAAATCACTGTCAAAATTTTCTACCGTTTAAGGATATGAAAATTGTACTGTTAAAAAAATGAAGATCACCTGTCAAACTTTCTCCTTAATCAAAGGGAAAAATAGAAGATCTGTGTTTTGATCAAATACATGACATGGCCTAGTCCCTTGATGGCAAACCTATGGCACATGTGCCACAGTTGGCATGTGGAGCCATTTGTCAGGGCACGTGAGGCGTTGTTCTGTCAGCTGGTCAGTGCACATGTGCACGCTGGCCAGCTGATTTCAGCCTTCTGAGACCATTTTTCACCTTCTGGAAGCTTCCCCGAAGCCTCCGGAGGGCTAAAACCGGCCCTACGAGCAAGCCGGAAGTCCATTCCTGAACTTCCGGTTTGCCCATTGGGGCGTTTTTTTATGCTCTGGAGGGCCTCCGGGGGGATGGAAGGCTGTTTTTGCTCTCTCCAGGCTCTTATAAAGCCTCTGGAACTTGGGGAGGGTGAAAAAAGCATGCCAAAAATGGGGGGGGGCAAGTGCTGGTCATGTGTGCATGCGTGCTGGGGTCATGCGCAAAGCATTATGGGTGTGGCATGCCCACGCACGACCCCCCTGCACTCCCCCCCAGCACTCCCCCCCACTTTTGGCACTCGAACCAAAAAACGGTTCTCCATCACTGGCCTAGGCTATTTTACCTCTTCCCAAATCCATGGTGGTCTTCAGCTCCCTTAGAAATACAGATAATCGACTTCCGGTTCCGGCTCCAGCGGCGATGGGCGAGCCTAGCGCTCGCTCGCCGTTTTGTTTCTTTTTCTGCCCCCCCCTCGGGGGCGAGACGCCCCTTTTTGGGGGGTCTCCCGTAAAGCCGGCTCGCCTGGGACGCTCTCCCCCACGGCGGTGGGGGAAGCGACCCTTGTCCTCGGCTTAGGTGAAGGAGAACATGCTGCGGGGGGTTCTCCCTTCGCCAAAGGAAGACGGCGCCATTCGCAATCATGAAGAGGGCTAAACGGATGAGTCGGAAGGCTTCCCGAGGCTTCAGCTGCGAGGGGAGAGTGAGTGTTTAAAAACTTTTTTTTTCTGCTGTCAGCCGGGCTGAAAGGACTGGGAGGGGGGTGTTTGTTCCTAAAAAAAAACCCTCGGACTTAAGCGGCACTCGGAAATGGCTTCTCGCGGCGAGAAAGCGGAAATCTTTAATCCTGACTGTTTGCAGCAAGGGAAAGTGATCTGCGGTTGTTTGCAACAATGTTTCTAGGTCTGGCTGAAACAATCTATTTTACCACTCTCTCCTCTGGGCTCTGAGCTTGGGCGGTTGGAAGATGGCTTCTCTTTGTCCCTGCCTGACTATTTCACTTATGGAAAATTCCCAGCATCTCTTTGCAATTTGGACTTCCTCTGGATATTAATGAAGAATTTTTTTTCTTTTTGGATTTGTGATTTCTTTTCTGGAGTATCTTCGCTATTATACTTATTGAGTTGGAAAATTGTTTCTCTTGGTTCCTGAACTTTACAACTTTACAACCCTGAACTGAACTTTTGGCTCCTGAACCTCCTCACCAGCCCCACCCAAAAAACGCCATTTTAGTGGCATTGATTTTAACAACTAATCATGGCACAAGAAACAGCACTGGCAAGTTTAGAACAAAGGATGGCTTCTCTTGAATCTGTTATACAAACTTTGGTACAAGAAATTAAGGCCCAGAGGGCAGAAAATATTAACTTTAAGAAGGAGTTATTGGATACACGGAAACAACTGCTGGAAAACACACAGAAGAACGAAGAATTGGAAGGGGGGCTGGTGGGGGCTAAGGGAGAGATTAAAAATGTTACTAATGAAGTTGTGGAAATAAATGGGCATGTGTCTAGGATTGATATGGAAAGAATGACATATTTTTTGAGATTTCAGAATGTTTTTGAGGAATCTGGTGAATGCCTCCCTGATCTTATGAGCACAATTTTAGCAGACTATTTACATAAACCTAAGGATGAGATCAGGGGGGACATTGACCTAGCCTACAGAATTAACTCAGCATATGCCAGGATAAATGAAGTACCTAGAGAGATACATGTGAAATTTGTTAGAGGGTCAACCAGAGAAGAAATCCTGAAAGTGCAGAGAGGTAGTCCATTAATCTACCAACAAAAAGAGGTTGCTATCTTGAAGCAGATCCCAAGAAAGATTAGATATGCAAGAAGGAAATTTTCCTTCTTGTCTAAAATATTGTTTGACCACGGGATTTGGTTCAAGTGGGTGACACCCGAAGGGATGCTGGTGTTCTGGGAAGGAGGAAGAGTGAGGATTAAAACAGTTGCTGAGGCGGAAGCCTTTCTTAAAAAACATTCCTCTATCCTGGGGGAAGATCCAGGGGGGACGGAGGGGGCCACGGCCCCGCCCACTGGGGGCCAGGGAGGAGAAAAAGAAGATACAATTGCCAAGAGACTTAGATCGAAAAAATAACTTTGCCTTGATTTTTCTGATTAATTTTGCATAATATTTGTATTTGGATTTTTTGTAAATGTCTGACAGCATAGAACTGAGAATTTAGGTATATGTACTTGCTTTCACTTTGTAGTGTTATGAAAAATGTTTTTTTTTTATTGTTATCAATGTATTTTGAGGTCCCGGAAGGGCCGACGACTTTGACGTGAATGCTCTCAAAATTTCTTTGTATCCCTTACCCCACCCTACAGAAAAAATGTAAAACCAATAAAACTTTTTCAATAAAAAAAAGAAAAAAAAGAAATACAGATAATCCATCTGACCATTTGAAGTTACAACAGTAATTGTTGTAATAGTGACTTATAAATATTTTTCACACCTATGGCCATGTTATACACGGAAGCCAACAATGAATTATTTTGGGGGCAATCTTAATTCTGGAACAGACTTTTTCAAAGGGGTATCCTCTATCTGAGCTGGGAGTGCTGTTCCCACAGTTTCCAAACCTTCAAATTCTAGGAGTTGAACTCCAGCAAGTGCCAAATTGAGAAAAATGGTTGTCTGTCATGTACTCATTACTGTTAATCTGTGGTCTATCTAATATCACATCTATGCAGGCTTGAGCAAGAAATTGAGGATCTCGAGAAAGAAGAATTGAAAATCTCGGTGAAAGAAAAAGCCATTTTGAAGAAGCTTAAATCTGTTGAAAGGACCACAGAAGATATTATAAAGGTCAGCATCTAATTTTAAAATCCTGTTGCTGCTGATACAGTCAACTGATCTGTCAGAAATAACAAATGGACCTTAAGGTAGGCACCGGGATGAAAGCAAGGAAGTATTCAAGGCTACAACCTGATGCACAGCACTAGAAATTAATAATACTAAAAAACTTAGACATGTGAAGCACCAGGATCAGATACTGTATACAAAGTAAATGTCAGACTCAATCCAGTTATATTATTACGAAGCCGGGATTTTTAGCACTGCCAAATTTGTTCCACGTTATAGAACATTTTCCCTAAATTTCTTATTTTAACCCTGTAGCAGCATATAATTCTACTTTGTGCTATGCGCTGAAGTATTATTGCAACATGAAATTATTTGATGTTAACTAATAACTTTAACTATATTATCTAAATGTCAAGGATATTCCCTTGCCCTTCCCAAACTCCAAAAGAAAGAAAAAGAATGATGCATATTCATTCATCCTTCAGAGAGAGAAGCCTGAATGAACAAACATAGAAGCTTGCTCTGAAACTCAAATACTGTAATTCTGCAGAGAGATATTATGCAATTGGCACAGTGTGAAAAATTCTCAATTTTATTGAGACTATAGGAGTACTACAGATACCCGGAGGAAAAACCTTGTGTTATTGGCTGGAAATGATAAACACACTTACCACTTTAAAGGTTTTGTAATCATTTTAATACCCTGGATGTAAAAAGGAAATATTTGCTCCATTTTTCTAGAGTTGAGCTGCATTTTTACAATACAGGTAGTCCTCGACTTACAATCACAAGGGAGCCCAAAATTTCTGTTGCCAATCTGTTAAGTGAGTTTTGCCCCATTCCATGACTTTTCTTGTCACAGCTGGCAAGTGAATTGCTGCAGCCGTTAACTTAGCAACCCAGCTGTTGAGTGAATCTGGCTTCCTCATTGACTTTGCTTACCAGAAGGTCACATGCTCGTGGGGATGCTGCAGTGGTCATAAATGTGAAAGTTGGCCATAAGTCACTTATTTCAGTGCCGTTGTAACTCTAAATGGTCATGACACCAACCGCTGTAAGTCGAGGACTACCCGTAACAGCACACCTCTGAGTGAGTGTGCTTTTTACTTCTTTGCTTCATGGCTGATTTTTCTCCCTACTTTTTTTTTGATTCCCTTCTCCTTCCCTTTTCCCCCAAAACACACAAAATAATGTAGGATAACACTACGTTTCTGAACAATTCAAAAAATGCAATAAAACAGTCCATATAATTGCTGCAAGGACACAGGAAATTTTCTTCTCCAAAAATAGGTCCCGCTCACTTATCTTCTCTACCAGTTTGTAAATGTGAGTGTACGCGTCCGCGCATGCGCTTTGGCTTAAAAAAGTGCCTAAACGGGATGCCATAGAACCAGGGCGGGTGGGCGGGATCAGCCATGATTTTCACTACCGGTTCGGGTAAACTGGTCCAAACCGGCAGAATACCACCTCTGGTTCCGCTCATTTTTCAGCCTTCATTCCCCCGCCCTTCCTCACTTCCTGTCAAAGCATGACCCTTGCGCCCCAAAATATTGCTCTTCCCTGTTTTACAGAAATTAATTTTCAATCCCAATTACTTTTAAAGCTACCTTATGCACATTTACTGAAAAATGTGCCATGGGATATATTCCTGAGTCACCACATGGAATTAGTTTATTTATTTATTTATTTATTTATTTATTTATTTATTTATTTATTTATTTATTTTATTAAATTTATATACCGCGCCACTCTCCCCGAAGGGACTCGGGCCGTGCACAGGAGATTAAAATGGAAAATATAAAACATAGCAAACAATAAATATTAAAAAATAATTAAATACCAATAACCCTGTGCTAAAAATCCTAAAAACTCTACCCCATTAAAATCCAAATTAAAACAATTTAGCATTCAGTCTGCAAGCTTGATAGTGTGGATTAGGCCAGACCGGCAAGATGGAAAAAGTACGTCTTTAAGTTTTGGCGGAAGGAGCGGAGGTCCATGATAGTTCTGAGTTCGGGAGGTAGGTCGTTCCAGAGGGTTGGGCCCGCCACAGAGAAGGCCCTTCCCCTGGGCATCGCCCGCTGGCACTGCCTAGTGGACGGCACCCGGAGAAGTACCTCTCTGTGGGAGCGAACCGGCCGAAAGGATGTGTGGGATAGGATATGATCCCGCAGATAACTAGGCCCCGTACCATGGAGCACTTTGAAGATGGTAATCAACACCTTGAAGCACACCCGAAAGGCCACAGGCAGGCAGTGCAGCTCGTGCAGGAGCAGTGTTACATGGGAATGCCTTGAGGCTCCCAAGATTCCCCGCGCGGCCGCATTCTGAACTAGCTGTAGTCTTTGGGTGCACCTCAAGGGAAGCCCCATGTAGAGAGTGTTACAGTAGTCTAGTTATATCGGGTAACTAACCTAAAAGAAAGTAATAATCAATTGTATTGCAATTCTTTAAATGATGGGAAACATCACAGAATTCTTTGTTCCTTTTTTTTTTAGTCTGTGAAAGTGGAAAGAGTAGAGACTACAGAAGGTACGTTTCTCTTAAGTATAATTTTTCAAATTATTTTATGCAAAAGCAGAAGTGATCTATGTATTAATGAGCAATCCCTTTTTATAGAGCCAGCTGACTATATATATGCCAACATACCAGACCTTCCAAAACCTTTCAAACCTTCCGCACTTAAAAAGACAGGTCATCTACAAACCGATGATGAAGAAGAAAATCGAACAGGTACAGATTAATAGTCGGATTCAAGGGGAAACCGTATGTATGGTCTTACATTTTGAAAACAACCTCAGGGTCATAAAAAACAGCACATACGGTTGTTGCTGGTTGTTATTTCATAAGTTCAGAAGAAATTGCATTTGACCAATATTTTCTAACTCAGTGCCCTCTAGATGCATTCCATTCCATGTAATCACATTAACAGAAATTATGACTTGGGAGGGCTTAAATTGTTGAATTTCCACATGTAGATTGTGCTTCACTGTGAAACAAGTTCACATTTTCCAAGTCTGTACTTAATGTTGGAGATCGGAGATTTATTCTTAGCTCACATATGATGAAGCTGGCGGTAACTAGTTCTACTTTAGCAGCCTGAGCAAAAGAAAAGGGATGGAACTAACATTTTGCATCAATTTGTCTCTTCATCAACACAAAGGGCTGTCATGAAAAGGATTAAGCTATGAAATTCTCTTTAATTTATTGTGGGTGAAGAGGGGAAAGGGATTTTTGTTGCTTTTGTGGAATGGCAGCAGATCAGACCAAGGCAGATGTTCTCTTCTTGGTTTTTACTTTTCACACTGGAAGAAGTTAAAATGATTGCAGGCTGTTTTCCAACCACTTCTGGGGATTGATAATATCTGAGTGTGACACTCTAGTCCTCTATTATCTGCATTTCGTTTTGACCAGCCTGGTATCTTCCAGATATGTTGGATTATAACTTCCAGAAGACCAACCAGCATGGATTAAAATTCTGAGATTTGCAATCTAGCACATCTGGAAAAGACATTCATGAGAAAATCAGGAATACACCAGCTAGTGATAGTGTAAGGCAAAGTATTGCTCAAAGTTCCAATTTATTAAGAGAGCCATGTTGGCACATCTGGGAAAACCCGAATCTGAAAGCTTCCCGGTTTTCCCCACCTAGTTGAAAGTTCATGATCTTGCCCCCACACCCACAAGTCCATCACATGGTCCAAAGTCCCACTGCCATGCTGGCATTTCCACCCATCTAGTACCGATCAGGTACAGACGTGCAGAGACAAAGGATGACCTTTCTGGAAAGGATTTTGTTATGGCTACATATCATTTAAATCCATACAATCTCCCCTCCCATTTTCCCACAATAGAAAATGCACAGTAGAGTAATAGAAAGTGTGGCAGGCCAAAGATCCAAAAGAAAAGATGGCTGCAGACCTGACAGTTGCAGAAGCTTCAGATTGAATCCAAGCTTCAGCTGAAGATGGGCCACCGAATTATTGGCTCTTGCAACAACAACAAAAAATGTTTTCTCTTTCTGGGCAATTAAATGGATCACAAATGATTTATAGTATTGTGGATAAACAGATTTACTAGTAAATTTTGGGGATGTTAACTTGCATAGATTACTTTGCAAAGCTGACATTCTCACTGAAATTGCTTCCAAACTCACACACCCCCTCCATCGTTTTAAATTTGATCATCAATAGCACAGAACCACAACAGGAAGGTAAGAACTACATCTCCTCCATTCGTGAAATTGTGCTATTTGCATGTTTACATTATAATACAGTGTCATCATGGCTTCTACCAGGTGCCTATATATATAGGCGTAGTTTTATTACAATAAAAGTGTGCCTATACAAAGTCATTCTGTATTATACAGAGATTTCTGCAGGGCAGCCAAAGCCATCTGCACCACCTTATTCTAAATTTTACTGGATAGTGGCCAGGTACGAACAGCAGGGCAATTGTAGAAAATATACTTAAAAATAAGGAGGAAATTATATTTACTTCCTCAATGTCCTCTTAGTTGAAATCAAATTTTGAATTAAAACTAAATCAGACTTAAATAAAGAGGAGTTGTGTGACATAAACTGGAAGAAGCAGGTAGGTTGGTTAGAAGTGTTCAACCTTTCCCTACTGTTGACTCCTCTCCACTTCCTAGCAATTTTTGTCCCAATCTACTGTAATTTTCTTCTGGCTTCCTATATGGAGAAAAAGAATTATAAGAAAAAACTAACTGGGCTAGGGGAAATTCTCCATGCACAAGGCTTGAAATTATTCAGCCTACTTGCTGGCACACAAATCTACTGCCATCTCATAGATTTTTATTATAGATTTTAAGTTGCTTATTTGTAATGCAATATGCACCTGGAGGAGGAGCAGTGGGGGACACTGTTGGCAACAGAGCTTTCCCAGAGAGAGGTTGGGATCAAGACACTCTGCAATCCTGAACTGGAGAGGGAATGGAGAAAATGTTCAGTATAGCCACAGCCTAGAACAGCGATAGCTAACCTTTTTGCCATTGCGTGCCAAAATCAGGAGGGAGTGCAAGGGGGTATTGCGCACATGTGCCCACACCCATAATTCTATGCGCCATCCCTCCGTGCATGCGTGCACGACCCCCTCCCCTTGATCCCCCCTCTTTTGACATGCAATAGCATGGTGGACTCATTTTTCGCTCTCCCCAGGCTCCAGCGCCTTTCTAGGAGTCTGGGGAGGGCGAAAATGGCCTCCACACACATCCCCGGAGGCCCTCTTCCGGTCGGACCAAAAGGTCTGCTCCAGGCTCCAGAGCCTTTCTAGGAACTTGGAGAGGGCGAAAACGGCCTTCCCCACCCCGCCTGTTTCCTGACTTTTGGTGGGCCTAGAAGGCCCAAAAATCAGCTGGCCAGCACGCCAGAGCTGACCTCTCATGCCCACCGATATGGCTCCGACTGCCACCTGTGGCACGCGTGCCATAGATTCGCCATCACGGGCCCAGAATATGTCTATACCTTTTATTTAGAAAGTTATAGCTTTAGTTTGGCAAGATTCTGTCCATTAGGTGTAAGCAAATAAAGGATTAAAGTGGATTGGATTTCACTGTGTCGTCTCTTAGACCTGACAATATCATTAGCTAATTACCTTTTAAAAGGTTGCTTGCTTCTTTCCCTGCAGCATTGTTTGCTATGGAAATTAAAGTTAAAAAAGACATGAAGACTGGGGAGAGTACAGTTTTGTCAACAATACCCCTCCCTTCAGAAGAATTTAAAGGAGCAGGAGTCAAAGTGTATGACGATGGCAGAAAGTCTGTCTATGCGGTGTGTGCCAACGGGAGCGTAAAGAATGATGATGTGGATGATCTTGCTCCAGTTGAAGTGGAGGATATGCTACGACAAGCCACCGAGAAACAATCCAAGTCTCCCACTGAATATCATGAGCCAGTGTATGCCAACCAGTTTTGTAGACCCAGTACTCCTCAAAAGAATAAATTCATCCAAGAAGCAAATGAAGGCAAAGACAACATCCAGAATAAGATCAGCCTCCTTGACCATTTTTCTAATGAACTTGTTGATAAAGATAAATGGCATGATATTAAAAAAGACGTTCTAGATACTTCAAAGAGCTGCCAGCAGAACTCTCAATGTCCAGTTAGTCAACAATTAGGAAGGCCCTTACAGGCTAATCCTCAGAATAAGCTAGTATCTTCTGCCCAAAGGGAAGCTACACAAGCAACTGCTCAGCCATATCAAAAGATGAAGGAATGCCAAGATAAGAAGATCAGAAAGTCTTCTCCGGCAGCACTAGAGAGTGAGGACAATTATAGTGTGGTCCAAGCTATGCCGTGTTATGCCGTGGATGATACAGAAGAACCGGTTACAATGATTTTCATGGGATACCAACATGTGGACGATGAAGAACTAAATAAAAAAATCTGTGGATATGATGGGATTATCCATGCAGAACTTGTTGTCATCAGCGATGACAGTGAAGAAGAAGAAAAGCAAATTGAGACACCTCTTTATCATCCAGTGGGTCCTTATAGTCAAGTCTATCAGCCATCCAATCAGACCAGTGCAGTTTCACAGACTAAAACTTCTGGAGACAACATAAACAAGCCACTTTACAAAAATTCCATGTCACTGAAAGAACAAGAAGAAAGTTTGAGCTGTTCTACCTTTAATGGTCAACTTGATGGCCACTTAGCAAGTGATGGAACAGAAGAACCTTCCTTAACAGGTAAAAAAAAGGGCAAGTCACAGCATTGTTGTGCTCTCATGTAGCAGATTCATTACTCACATTATTCTCTTCCCCTCCTTGCTTTTCATTTTAATTCTAATTCATCTGCAACCTCTAACCAAGCTCCTCCTGCTTTTCTAAATTCTAATCCACCCTTCCTCACATCCTTCTGATGTATTGAATTCCACAATCCCTTGCTGACATTTTCAATGGTTGAGTTGAGCTGAACATACTATGTTGATTATACATAATAGAAAATGAAGTCCAATGCATCTGGAGGGCTGCAGATTGAGGAAGCTTGTTTGAGTGTTTCATTTAGTTTTTAATAATGTGCAATCATAGCACTTTGAAGGATATAAGTGATCAGAATTAAAGCTTGTTTAATATTACTAAAATCAGATCAGAATAATAATGCAAGTCAGATACTTAACTTTCTAATTTAAACATGTTTTGAAAATAATATTAAGAATTCTCATTGCACCTGTGCAATATATGGCAAATCAAATCAAATTGCATTTTGGTGATTAAACGATAACCATTCTTTCCATTTTTGGAATTTACTCATATGTCCTGCCTTAATAATTATTGGATTGTGCCCGTTTCATTTGATAGGACAATGCAACTTTTAATATATAATTTACCCTGTTTTAACAGAGAATGCCTGTTTTAATAGTCAAAAATAACAGAAATCCATTTCTGTCTGTACATTAATCTCAGACTGTGTATCTACCTTTAATAAAAGCTGTTACATTTTCTAATCTTTTGCATGAAATCAACTCACTATTAATCTTTTGCAATCAAAATGTTTTACAGATCTTAATAGCCTTAACATCAAGTGGCTTCAGAGTTCATATTGTTATTCTTGCGTCCATGCAAACACAACTAATAGTAGCTTTCTTCGACAAGCAGAAACTAGATAGCACAATCTACATACAATCAAGCTTGTTGTTCGTGCATGCCTATATTTGGTCTAAGATGAAATATTTGCTTTTCATCTAAGAGGCTCTAAATTGTTTTGTTTTTCTTATTTCTATTTAGTGGACAAAGCAAAGAAAGGATGCTGTATCTTCCCTTTATTAATTATTGCTTAAGTACTGAACAGGACGTTATGTTGAGAAATAACAGCATCGATAGAATGTCCAGGGGACAATGTCTTGCTTGGCAGATGTTCTAGAGACAGAACAGAACAGAACAGAATAGAATTATTTATCGGCCAAGTGTGATTGGACACACAAGGAATTTTTCTTGGGTACATATGCTCTCAGTTTACATAAAAAGAAAAGATACATTCATCACGAATCATAAGGTACAACACTTAATGATAGTCATAAGGTACAAATAAGCAATCGAATCATACTAGGAAACAATATAAATCATAAGGATACAAACAACAAAGTTACAGCTATACAATCATAAGTGGGAGGAGATGGGTGATAGATTAATAGTAATAGTAATGCAGACGTAGTAAATAGTTTGACAGTGTTGAGGGAATTATTTGTTTAGCAGAGTGATGGTGTTCAGGGGGAAAAACTGTTCTTGTGTCTAGTTGTTCTGGTGTGCAGTGCTCTATCACAGGGGTCTCCAACCTTTGCAACTTTAAGTCTGAAGGACTTCAGCAAAGCTGGCTGGAGAAGTCTGGGAGCTGAAGTCCTTCAGACTTAAAGTTGCAAAGGTTGGGGACCCCTGCTCTATCAGATCCCAACTGCTGATACAGATCTAAGATTTATAATGTGGTTGGAATAGGAAGAGAAATGCAAGTGAAAGCAACAGTTGAAGTTTCTTTCATCAGGCAGAAAAAAAAACACCATTTGCTAGCAATGAACCACATATGCCTTATTTTACTCTTGAACTTTCAAGAAGAATTTTACAGAAGAAAAAGTTACGTTGAAGTTCTCACTCTTTGCAGACAAGATTCATACATGGAAATACACTCACTTTGCAAAAATATATTGAGAAATGAAGGCCAAATCTTTCTTGTTTTAAACAATCATATCCTGATTAGTGTGTCCTGGGGGGGCGGGGGGGGTTAGAATAGATATGAAGAATATAAAGCTTTCCAGCGACCCAACTGATTTTTGTTTCTAGTTTGCAAGTCTTTCAAAGATTGATATTAATCTTAAAAGCCTCTTTTCCCTCCCTCCCTCCCTCCCTCCCCCCCCCTCTCTCTCTGTAGAAGCATTGATCCTGCCTTGTGTATTTAGATCAATGGCTCTAGAACCCTTAAGGCACTCTGTTTCCTGCAGAACAAGTAATGGAAATATTGTTGCGACATAGGCAGAAAGATCATAATGACAGGTAGATCATAAGCTTTCATAATACTGTACTATGATCCAGTTAGCACAGCTTTTGGGCCAGGGTGTACCTCAACCTGGACTGGCCCTGAAGGTGCTGCACTGTTGATTATAATTCTTTTACCCAGAAGCTGTCAGAGAAGTTTGGGAGTAGATATTCAGGACCAATTCCTAACTCTCATTATCTCAGCCTGAGTTATTCATGACAGGCAGACTGGCAGAGTTCCCTACACATTGGTCCAATGTGGCATTCCTTCTCAGTTTGCCTGACTCAGAGAGCTTGACAGTAGCTTGCAATTTATAGGCTTGATGTCACATGTTAAAATGCCAGCTCAATAGTAGCCGACCGATACTGTATAGGAGAGAGAGCAATGTCCACTTATTAAAGGAACAGCTGGTGTATTCTTATACGTGCCTCACATTCTTGAGTGATGAGAAAATTGCAATGCTGATGGATGTCCAAGTTTGGCTTCCTTTGGATTAGGAAAAAAAATATTGGAGATTTAAATATTGGAGATGAACATAGTGGAGCTCGAGAGCGCATTTCTACAAGGAGCCAATGTGTTGCATGATATTTATCAAATTTATACACCACCCACCTCACCTAAGTGATTCTGAGTGGTTTACAAAGAACATTGTAAAATAATAAAGCACAGTTATTAAAGATGGTTTTGACAACCATCTTTAAAGCGCTCCATGGCTCGGGGCCTAGTTATATGCGAGACCGTCTCCTGCCCCATACATCCCTTCGGCCGATCCGCTCCCACAGAGTTGGCCTTCTCAGGGTGCCATCAGCCGGGCAATGCCATCTGGTAACACTCTGTGGCGGGCCCTGCCCTTTGGAACGACCTACCCCCTGAATTACGTATCATCACGGACCTCCGCCTCTTCCGCCAGTGTCTAAAGACACATCTTTTTCAACAAGCCAGCCTAGCCTAACCCTCCCGTTGTGACCATTTAGATAGTTTTAAATTGGGGGTTTTAATTTGATTTTAGCATAGGATTACAATTTAATTTAATTTATTTTTAAATTCTATTTATTGTATTGTTTTTGTATATATTTTTTAATTCCTGTGCGCCGCGCTGGGTCCTCTGTGGAGAAGGGCGGGATATAAATATGAATAAAATAAATAAATAAATAAATAGTTAAGGATGACATTAAAAGTGAAGGTAAGATTTACAAGTTAAAAGTAAAAAATAAGCGTTAAGAAATTAAAGCTAAAAGGGATATAGCTTCAATAGGGTTTTCCATAAGTAAAACCTGATTAAACCATCTTCATGATGGAGCAGAGAGGAAAGTAGATTTATCTTCCTCAAAACCATTGAAGAAGATACTTTATTGCATTATTATCCTGAGTATTCTTGGAATTTCCCTGCAGGGCAATCTGGCAGCAGATTTGGTGATTGCTGAGAGATTCAAGAGATTTAAAAAAAGGAAATACCTCTTCACACAGTGTAAAATTTAACTGAAACTGAATTGCCATCCATTTGTCTTTAAAAGAAAGATTAGAAGTGACTCTCCTGAGCTTAGTTACAAGTGATTTCACAGCTGGATTCAGAAGTTCTCTTGGCAATATTATGGGAATAATTTGACATTTTCTTCTATCGATGTATTTGATTTCCCTTTCTGACCTACAAGCCTGGAGATTCTTGGTAGTGGTCTGACTATGCTTACCTTTTGGGGGTGAGGAGCATCAGGCAGTGGGTGTTAGTCATGATTGCTATATAGTGCAGGATAAAACTCAGCATGCCTTGGGACACCAATTGTAGGAAATATCAGCCAAGCTGAGAAACAAACATTCTTGGGCAAACCTGTAGTGCATAGGCATCTTCAAGCAGATTCAAACCAAATATATTTGTGTCCAGACTTACGTCAAACCTCTCTCAGTATTGCTTGTGCTGAATATTTCATCTTTCTGAGGTCTGTCTGCTCTAAAACAAATTCAGGATTATTTCAGGGCTATTTGTATGCATATTATGTATATTTTTTTCTACCACTCAAGCAACTTTTTCACAGGTTTCTCTGTTTTTGTGCATACTTCTCTAATAATCTGGTCTGAACAGAAGTTTTAATTCTGGGCAATTTCTGGGATCGTAAACTACAGGAAATCTAGATTCTTTGTATGTTGTGGGAGCAATCTCAGCTTGGCTGTCTGTTTTGATGGGCCAAATTTCCCATCTGTTCCTAGGAAAAGGATTGGACAGTGATGTTGAAACCTTTTGACATGTGTGCCAAAAATTTGCAAAATACTTGATTCTGCTAGTCTCTCTCTCTTCCACTCTGTCTCCCCCTCTCTCTCCTCTCCCCCCCCCCTCACACACAGACCTGAACCAAAGAGAAACCATTGTCGCTGTTCTAAGCCACCCTGAACAGTGGCATTTGATGGCAAAGGCCAGGCTGGGCCTGAAGTAGAGGTCTTACTTCAGCCCAAGCACCACAACTGTCACTTTAATAGGTCTCCATGCACCATTCCCCAAGGCACACAAACCTTAGGGAAAGGTGCAATGGCCCCTGTGGCTCAATGTTCCTCAGGATTTGCCATCTTACCATGAGGTGATGTTATTTTTCTGTTAGGCCTCTGTGGCCTACCTGAAGCTGCTCCAGGTCACACAAGTCCTTTGTTGTGGAAGCAGAGAATGCTCTTCTACAGCCTCTGCACTTTCCAAAATCTGCAAAAGCGCGCATATGCACAAACACACTCATCTGATTTTCAGGGGTCGTATGAGAACACAGCCCATTCTCATTCAGTCTTCACAGCTGTTGAAGATCACCCGATAACAAGGCATGCTTTCAAGAATAGTTGTCAAAGTGTTGAATGCTGACATGTCACCCAAAATGTTGTATTGTGTCCCCTTTAACACATAAGGTCATAGGTTGGTCATGACAGGTCTAGGACTTAAGTCTGTGAGAAATAACATAAGAACCAATGAAAGAGTACTTGCTCTGGAATCTTTGATTGCATGGTTATGGACTTCCCAAGTATTGAAGGATAAAGTCTATAAAACATTTCTAAATTGCAATTGCAATTTTGTTTTTCCTCCTTAACGTAAGGAATGTTGTAATGCTATTAAAATAACCCAACCTACAATGAGTATCCTAATTTTGTCCATGGAGAGTATACTTTGTATGCTTTGCTAATTGATTTAGTCAGTGCTTTCTCTTTATCCAGTTTCCTTAATGCTACAGAGGCATTTCCCTACCAGCCTGAGCAAGTAGCATGGAACAGAAATAAACACATCAACTGTAGACAGACCCACCTAGCATTTGCTATCCGCTATTGAAGCAATTCCATTGCCCTTGCCTTGGTCCCTTCCTCCATAGCTTTTCCCACACATTGTCCCTCTGCCATAACACATACTGAATAATCAGAGAATGCAGGGAAATGAGTAATTTTCCAAAACAATCTCATAATTATTCTGCTTGTTCTAAAAGGAAAACAAAGCCAGGAAGAGTAAGGTAGCAACGCACAAAGGGTTGTTTGTGAAGTGAGTAACTTTCTTTTCTTGGAATATTTTCAGCAAAATTCCTTTGGTCTAAAACCACTGAAATCAATGGCAGTCTTTTTTGGGGGGGGGAGGGGGGGGTGAGATAAAATAGTTTACATTTGTAGAGAGCCAAAGCCTAAAAGGCACTAAGGAATAAAATAAAATATAGGCTGCACTAAAACTCAACGTATAAGAAAGGACCTGTATTTTTGGTATAAGAACAAAAGGAAAGCAACCGTAGATTGGAAGAAAGCCTCTTCACTTTATAATTATTTCATCTCTTAATGAAGTAGAAATGATGGGCTTAAAATCCTCAGCATTCATGTTAAGAAAGTTGTCTTAAAAGTATAATTCAGATTCCAGAACAGGCATCCTGATGACCCTTGTGAATCACTAAATGCTTTATGTTAGCATTTGGCAACTTTAAAATGTATGGACTTTAACTCCCAGAATTTCTCAGCCAACATACACGTAGAATTCAATTTCTAACAGTTCATGTAGTGAGGTTACAATGGCATTGAACAAAGTGATTTATGACAATTTTTCACCTTTAGACCATTGAAGCATTCCCATAGTCAGGTGATCAAATTTCAGATGCTTGGTCACTGGCTTGTACTTATGACAGTTGCAGTGTTCCAGGGTCATGTGATCAGCTTCTCACAAGCAAAGCCAATCGGGAAGCCAGATTCACTTAACAACCGTTACTAACTTAACATCTGCAATAATTCACTTAACAACTGTAACAAGAAAGGTCGAAAAATGGAGCAACATTCACTTAACAACTATCTTGCATAGGAACAGAAATTTGGGGCTCAGTTGTAGTTATAAGTCGAGGACTACCTGTATAGTGACATGTTTAACCATGAAAAGTGGACCAATGTTTTAGAAAGGAAAATACTATAGGAAAACCTAATTCTATTTTAGATATTAGTACAAGTGAACAAACTAACCCTTACACTGGTATTTTTTTATTTATTACAGGTAGAAATCTAAACTTGTAATGAAAAGCCAAATTATTTAGGTAGACCGGAATGCATATTCAATTGTCACTATAATACAATTTGAAAATTATTCTTTCTCATATGGCTATGCTGTAACTTGATAGTATATTTATTAATTTCTGATCTTCTTTTACACTAACTTAACAGTACTTTCTGGGACTAATCCTGTGAGGTAAGTATGATGCTCTCTAACTAATTAATACTATAATTTTACAATATCATATCACTATATAATATTTTGCTTTTGCTTTTTTTTTTACAGCTCTGAGAATGAGAATGGCAAAACTGGGGAAAAAAGTGATTTAAGCAGCTGCAGTGATATAACACTGAAAGTCTGGCAGTTTAACAAAAGTGAAAGAAGAATTTTCTATGTTTTGGACCTGTATAGCTTTTACTTACACAACTATACATCCATAATAATGGCACTTTAGAGGAAAATGAATGTTTGCCAGTCCTGATATATGGATACTATGATCCATAAATGAATATTATTAAAACAGTGTATTCCTCAAGGAATTATTAGTGGCATTTGTTAGGAATTTGTCAGCCTTATTATATTTTATAAGAGCTGAAGGGTCAGTGTCATGAATACAATGCAACTAGAGTTTTGTTGAAGAAGTCTTGTCCATCTTCTCTATCTATACCAAAACATGAATATAAGATATGAACTGATTTTCTAATTCCTACTGAACTCTATTCCATTTCAGCAGTGTTTTTCAAATTTGGCAAAAGCACTCTCCATGTGTGTGTTTGATATTGGAAGCTGATGACTTTATTATGAACATTATTGTGGCTGGTGGATAAAGCCATTAAAGTACCCCTAACATTATCAATAGCAATGTATCTTGCAGAGGCAGCCATATCTCATTTTCCTTTTGAACATTGGGAAATGGGAAATGGGAGCCACTCTATCCTTTATGTAATTGCTTTCCATATTACTATCTATGTTTACTGCTCATCTTTGGAATTTAGCCAGTAAGGAATCCTTGTTCCAACAGTTCTTTTTGTTTCCTCTATCCCTCTGATAAAAACTTTGCTTTTGAGCTGGAATGTACATACCTCTCCCAGTTTTTGTACCAAATCTTGCATTTATCATCATAGTATCTCAATATTTAGACACTCAGAAACTGAGTTATTAAAATATTGCTCTGGTCATTAGTAGCTACTTGCTTCTGATTGCAGCTTTTGCCCAGAAATCAGAATGTTTTGTTATGATATATGCAAGGCCTTGTTTGGTTGAGTCTGTATGTTTGGAGACAGTGTTTCATATTTGTGTTCTGAAAAATATTTTGTGTAATTCAGATATTTTGTTAATGTTATGTATTTTTAAAACATATTTCTCTTGGAAAGATTAGACTACTATGGACAAGTTCAACATGACTAGCTACGGCTATAAACCTAATCAATAGCACCACACAGTGTCTCAATTGTGGAAATGTTATTTCAGTGTATTTAAGAGTCCAATCAAAAATACTTCAGAAGGCACTATGCATGTTCCCTAGAAATGAGGGAGGCCAGTAAAAAGGCCAAAATGGAATTAAAATGCACTTATCCTGTGGGAAATATATGAACAATGAGACTACAAAGCTATATTTTCCCCCAAAAGGAGACTTGGTCAAAGGCTATTTAAAATACACTGCTACAAATGATACATTTTGAATATTTTCTATGTTGCTTATATATTTGTGATGAAAAACATAAAGAGGAAGGGGAAAATAATTTTCTTTTTCCAGAATCTACTTATTCTGACTGCTCAGTGGATTTTATTTCAGATTGATCCTGTTCAGCTGAGAGCTAGATCCCTCTTTACCTTTTTGGATTCTGAAGAGTAAGACAGTTGCAGTTTTTTAAAACTGATCACAAACTCTTCTGCCCACTTTTTAAAGATTGCTCAGAAAGATTAAGACAGGAAAGTACTGCTGCCAAAAGTTCTTGGAAATAACTTAGACAGTGAGCTTCATTTTCTACTTTTAAAAAAAAAACCTTTTTGGGCAGCTTCTCAAAAATTCTATCTGTGTATATAGGAGAATATTGCAAATCATTCACAAGGCTGCTTGTAATTTTCTCATGGAAGCTGTAGCCACCTTCCTAATATTTTCTGATCTAAAAGCAAGGTTGGAACCAGCAGTATTTCAAAATAGCTAGAATAGACATGTCTTAAAGAATTAGCAAGCTTTTTTTCCCATCTCTAAACATCACAATTCTCATAGATTCAGTATTATTTCAAGCTTATCTTTATTAAATTTCCAGTCATTGATTCATAGGTGATGGGGTACAGTTGCTGCCTAGAGAAAAATCTCTAGCAAAATTACACTACATAAATACTAAGTCATAGGAATTTGTGAAGACACGACACTCTGTACTTAACAGGTGAACAAACTCTTTAATGGCAAATACATTTGCAGTGAATAGTAATACAACTAGCAGCTATATATTTGGTTAAACACTGCTTACAAGTTATAAAGAAATTCCCTTCAAAGACTGGGATAAGAATTTCATAAAATTAAAAACGTTAAACCACTGGTATGCAATATATGTCTATAAAACTACAGTGTTGCTGGTCATGGACATCATTTTTGTGGAGCATAATAAGTAATGGAAACAGTCTGATGCCAAAGAGGTGAGCTGATTTTTTTTTTTACTGGACCCTCTTTAGGATCGGAATCAAAAAAATGTAGTGACTTACATTGCCATTTAACAATGTGGACTGGAATTTCACACTAACATTTTTAGCCTATTTCCATATGCAGCGCCATCTAATTCCCGGCTTTTCCAAACCCAGCAGCATCACCTACATACTTTCGACTTTTCTAGAGGTTTTTCTAGAACACATACGGGGTCTGTAACAAATGGGGTCACCAATGGATGAATACAATTAGAGAACATCCTAACTTCAGCAACAATATATTAGCCATCATTTATTAAATGCATGCTAAAGAGGACAATCTATATAGTACCTAGTTACTTTCAAGAGAAAGAGGTAGTCTACAAACATGTTCAAGTGTTTAGAAGTGACAAGAAACAATAACATTCAACAGTCGTCATCACTCTTGGAATAACACGTGTCATTGCACATTTCAATCTAAAAATCTGTAATAAATACTTCAAAAGAGTACTTTCATACAAATATCTTGAATTCAAAAAAATTCCAGAAAAAGGAGCTTCTTGTAAAAAAAATGTACTTGGAGATGGGCTTCATAATACTAAAATAGTGATTTATCTGTGTGTGGGAGGAAAGACAATATATATGAAACATGAGACACACATGCACCAGTATCTTTGGGGTGGGGTTGAACAATCATTGCAATTGCAGTGCAATTATCTTTTGTATATATGTGCTCATGTTCAAAAGAGGTGGATCTTTCATCATTATACTCTTATTGTCTTCCAATTTTGATATGCTGTGGACCACATGGTCACCAAAGACCACATTATACCACAAGAAAAACTACTGTGTGTGTGAAAAATCAGCCACATCTGACAGGTACGTCCTGGAACTTGATGAGCTATCTTCAGATGAGTACATGAACTAATAATGATCCATTGGCTCAAAATAAGATCCTCTCCTAGTTTTCAGGTAATAGGTAAAGCTACAGAATATAAATATATAACATGAAAACTCAGGAAGAAGCCCAAGACAGATTCTTATCAAGACCAACAAAGTTTGCTCTTCAATGGCTGTGTAGTTGTTTTCACATCTTGAATGGAAGATAAGTTTCGTTGATAGTTATAAAATCCAGTAAGAAGTTATTTTGAACTAATGACAAACTCTAGAATAGTCAAGGCTTTTATGGAATCATACTTGCACAACTGCTGTTATGAAGGTGACAAGAAATGCTATGTTGCCACAAATGTAGATAAACAGCACTGCTTTTTTAAATGTATGGCCCTGGGGAAAGAAAAAGGGAAAAAGAAAAATTGTTTACTAATTTATGAAATGATTAAACCACATCAGAAAAGGGCATGTCTATAATTATTCTTGATGGTAGCTGTAGAAAGGAGAGAGTATTAGAAAATTAATCTGTGGAAAAACAATACTACCATTTAAAGGATGATAAAATTAACAGAATTATTTGTTAATGAAAAATCATCTGAAAATTAAAAATTCTAGCCTAGTCATGACCCCCATAGGCTTCCCTTTCCTAAGGAGAAAAAATATGTTCATATGGTCTAACCCTATTGTCTTAAAATAGTATAGAACTTAGATGTTTCATGCTTTAAAAAAATGTAGTTTGTCTTTCCATTCTCTCCACCACCTGACAAAGGGCTTACCTGGGCTTCTGCAGAAGATATGGATTGCAATATTTGTACCCTGTCATCTTCCAACACCTCAACTGCAAAAGAGAAGTACACTTAAAGCTATTCTGCAGGAAAGCCTTCTTTCTTTCACTCAGATAGATACTATCACCTTAAATCAGTGTTTCTCAACCTTGGGAGCTTTAAGATGCATGGAGTTCAATTCTCGGAGTTCCCCAGCCAAAATAAAAGAAATACTTTATCCAAAAAGATAATTCTGTATATACAAACAGTACAACTTACTAGGTTCATTGTAATATGACCACCCATCCATTCACAGAACAATAAAAATCTATTTAATAGGATATGTTTGATCATGTTTTTATAGAGAAGGAGAGCTTGGTTTCTCCCTTGTGTTACATTTTAAGTTTCACATTGGATGGCCCCCAGGAGGTCAAACCTAGGCCTTTAGAGAGAAATATAATTACAATTCAGCCTTTTCTTCTATATAGCTCTTTTTCTTTGTTCCAATTTGCAATAACTGCCCCTTCAAAATACACATAAGGCATTTGGGAGGAAAAATCCATCCTGTCATGTGTTGCATTGCAAAAATAAAATACTGGCCATAATGGCAGTGGGTGCCTTCATCTGAAAAAGTGGCACAGTGCCTCACGTATAAGTGTCTATATGTATATGTATACACACAGAGGTATAATTATAGTTATTAAGTGTGGCTATAGGAGAAAAAATACTTGTGCACTTAACTGCAACTTAAAACCTGCTTTTTCTTAGCACGTCAATGAAGCATTTTGTATGGCATTCTTTGAATATCAGCACAGTGCTATTTTCTGTACAATAAGTAACTGTCGAAATGACCCAGCATTATAGTGTTCTAGCAAGAGGGGTGAATTGGGATTTCTCTTTCACCTCCTCACCTGAGGAATCCTATTTGGATTCCAAAATGCTATTTTTCTCTGTTAACAGAAGCCAACGACATTCTCTGGGTCTATCTGAACAGCAATAGGACAAAGAGGTGGAATTTCCTCCCCTAACTTTTATATCATGATTATTATGTTTTGCGGCCCCACAAGTTTCTAATTAAGAACAGATTTTTGTTCATATGCACAGGGTTTGGCACAGCAAAACTTCACCTCACTAAAATTAAAAATTCAGTAGTTTAAGAAACACTAAGTATAAGTCTTGGTGTTAGACGGCAACCAAACTCAGTGATTAAAATATTGAGCTGCCTATTATTTCTATGACTTGTATAGGAATGTGTCGCAGGGAAAAGGGTACGAAGTAATCACGAACAGCAAAAGCCAAGATCTTCCAGAAAGCCACCCCCCGCCCTGCCAAAAGAAAAAAACACCACCAAAAATTGTTCTTTTGCAACTTGATTATTCTTCATGCAAACCTTTGCGGATGAGGCAGTAGCCATGTAACTCCAGAAGCACATCTACTCCAACATGCCAAGCTACAAATCCAATCATTGCATAAGTATCCCATGGAGGAAGGTTGAGAGCTGGCAAGTCCATTCCCAGGAACATTGTTACCACTAGTTAAGAACAAGACCAAATGTAAGACTCTCTTTGTTTGAGGCATTCAAAAAGTACTGCGCACCAAAACATTCATTCAAAACTTTTGCAGATTGTAAATGTCTGACAGCATGGAATTGAGAATTTAGGTATATGTACTTGCTTTTACCTTGTAGTGTTATGAAAAATGTTTTTTTTTTGTTATCTTTTTATTGTGTATTTTGAGGTCTCGGAAGGGCCGACGACTCTGACGCGAATGCTCTCAAAATTTCTTTGTATCCCTTACCCTACCCTATAGAAAAATGTAAAACCAATAAAACTTTTTCAATTAAAAAAAAAAAACTTTTGCAGAGAGGGAGTTAGGGTGTATTGGGGCATACTTGCTTGTTTCCCTGGGGGAACTTTACATCCTCTCCACTTGAATAGGCTGTGCTGCAGAGCCATTAAAATCAGGGAACCCCCAACATTTTTTACCACCTGACCCACATAAAAGCTCGGGAGTTTTTGTGGGCATTCTCACAAACTGGCTCCCACCATCACGTTTACCCGGATGTTGTGCTTCTTTGGCTTCTCTTTTTGTTTGAGGTACTTGAGCTGATTTATGCAGAGAAGAGCAACCAAGATGATTAGGGGACTGGAGACTAAAACATATGAGGGACGGTTGCAGGAGCTGGGTATGTCTAGTTTAATGAGAAGAAGGACTAGGGGGAGACATGATAGCAGTGTTCCAATATCTCAGAGGCCGCCACAAAGAAGAGGGAGTCAAACTATTCTCCAAGACACCGGAGGGTAGAACAAGAAGCAATGGGTGGAAACTAATCAAGGAGAGAAGCAACTTAGAACTAAGGAGAAATTTCCTGACAGTTAGAACCATTAATCAGTGGAACAGCTTGCCTCCGGAAGTTGTGAATGCCCCAACATTGGAAGTCTTTAAGAAGATATTTCATAGCCATTTGTCAGAAATGGTATAGGGTTTCCTGCCTAGGCAGGGGGTTGGACTAGAAGACCTCCAAGGTCCCTTCCAACTCTGCCATTGTATTGTATTATTGCATTTATTTGAGCTGAACCCTAATTTCTGCTCAGACACAGAGTTCCAGTCCTCTGCTGTTTTTATTTTCTAAGAATATCTTTAAAGTATATGTGAGGCCCAGAAGCATTGCTGTAAATGAAGATTATGCCTGGCAGATGTATTTTGCAGACTGCTGGCTTCCTATGCTTTAAACAATCGAAATGCACTACTGTACTATACTTTTACAGATGTAGTTGGATTACAACCAGAAGAGCGAAATCCCATATATCAGTGATGGTTAACCTTTTTGGAATTGAGTGACAAAACTGGAGCACGCACACATGCGCTGGAGCATCAGAACCCAGAAGAGAGCAACTGGCCAGTGCACATGTGTGCTGCAGTCAACTGCTCTTCTGGGTTCCAGCACAAGCATGCACATCAGCCAGCTGGTCTTCGCACAAAGATCAGCTGGCCAGAACCCAGAAGAGAGTAGCTAGCCAGTGTGCATGCATGTCAGACCAGCTAACTGACATGTATGTGTGTGCCGGAACCTGGAAGAGAGCAACTGGCCAGTGCATGTGCCCACAGAGAAGGCTCTGTGTGCCACCTCTGGCACATGTGCCATAGGTTCGCCATTATGACCATATATCCATTTCATGCCACAGTAGCATTTTGCAAACTGGTGCCTGCTAGATATGTTGAAGGCAACTCTCTGTATTCAGAGATTATGCGGAATGGAGAGTAGTCAGAGAGTCTCCAACACATCTGGAAAGCAACAGGCTGCATTAGAGGAATTTCAAGCAGTCAGCAGAGAGCAGAAAAGTGGCTTTTTCCTCCTAGGTGACATGCAGCTGTACATTGAAGAGTTAAAACAGGAAACTCACCGGCTAATATTCTAGCAGTTGTGCCAGCGCTCCAATGTAACCAGCTGAAAATCTGCCTTCTGTCCCCAGAAAGGAAAGAAGAAGTCATTTCTCATTTCAAGGAAAGGGAAGGAAGAAGAAAAGGGGAAAGGAAAGGAGAGCACAAATGTATTATGCATTTTCATTTAAACAAGCTGGAAAAATTTAGAGTCTTTAGAAGATCTCTGGAGGTTTGCAGGGGCTAATTCCCTAAGATAAAAGACACAGAATAAGGTCCTTCCACTTTATGTTAAATAAAGTTCCTATAGTTCCCAATCTGCAGGTCCAAACTGGCCAATATCAATATTTGGCTGATAATCCTAGAACAGTGATGGCGAACCTTTTTTGGCTTGTGTGCCAAAAGCGGGGGGAAGCGCAAGGGGGGTCATGCGCGGGCGTGCCACACATGCATGCACTTTCCCCTGTGGTTTGCTTATAGGGTCATTTTTCGCCCTCCAGAGCCTTCAGGGAAGCCTCCGGAGGGTGAAAAACGGTCTCAAAAGAAAGCTGAAGTCAGCTGGACATGCACGCTAGAGCTGACAGGGCAACGCCTCGTGTGCCCTAACAAACGGCTCTGCGTGTCACCTGTGGCACCAGTGCCATAGGTTTGCCATCACAGTCCTAGAAGGTACCGTTTGGCATCTAAAGAATACTAAGTTAAATGATCACTTAAATCTTCCAATAACCTACTAACAATTTTAGTAAACAAAACATTTGAGCAATTAAGAGTGCAGTGCAAAATCAGAATACCTTGGTGCTTGTCGAGGGGGTCTGAATGCTGCCATAAGAGGCTGAAAAAGTGCCAGGGCCATCACAGTGCAGCCAAAATAGGAGTGAAAACCTGCTTGCTATATATTTTTTTTAAAAAAAGAATGTTAGTTATAATTAAGCTTTTTATGTATTTTGTTTCTTTAAAAGATTTATTGTATACAGCTGTCCTTGATGTTACAAAGCACAATCCTGGAAAGCTTACAAATAATTAAAAAAATAAATAAAAACCCTAAAACCAGCATAAACATCCCAAACACATCCCAAAACAACCCATGGTCTTCAAAGATTTAGGGAGGATCAAGAAGGTAGAGACCAACTGGATCCCAAGGATGTCCCAAACTTGCCAAGCAGCACAATCATTTTCTTTTTTTACAACACACATATCACAACGGTAAACTTTGGATGGGCTAATTCATAAAGGACAATTTCCCATGTATAGAATCCAAGGGATAAGGTTATAATAAAATCTTTTTTGAAATTGGGAGTTAGCTTTTCTGTATAGTGTCATAAAAAAAATAAAGCACAAAAGATAACATTACAAACAAATCCTTGATAGTGAACGCTGGAGAAATGTGGAAACTTTTCAAGCATCTACAGTCGTTGAAACACCACAACGCTGGTGTTTTTTAATCTAGGGTAGATCTTGTATCAGCTCGATTTCACGACACTAATTCTACTTGGGTAATACATATCTGCTTCCTTATACAATTTACCAATTGTAAAAGATACTTTTGTTTTGCCAGAGCTATAAATTCAGATATTTTTCTGTTTCATTCTCTACCCTTAGCTACATTAGTACTATTCTGAGTTAATTCTCAAAGTACTATCATAACTGCATCCTAGTCATAAATATATTTTTCTTGCTTTTGTAAAAGATGATGGTCCTCTGAAGCAAGTTGCAAGTGAACATTAAAGCCTACAAAGTACTTACATTGCCATATAACTTCATGTAGTCAAATTCTTTGGCACATAATTTAATTTTGCTCACTCATATATTGTATACACTCAGAGGGAGGAAAAGATGTCATTATAGAATACTGTCTTGTATTTAAACAGGTGATAAGGACAGAATACCAAGCCCTTGAAATAAGATTTAAGTGGTTGTTAGATTTTTAAGCAGTTAAATCTATATTAATCTCATCACTTACTTCACTCCAGCCTCCTCGATATATAAAAGGAAGAACAAAAGCTGTGCTTATCAGCAATATTGTTAGCATCATCAAGGAACGATGGATCTAGAAAAAGTTATATTCAAAAACAAACATTAAGAGATGCTAAAGAGCAGCCTATTACACACACTCTATTACCAAGAACGTTTGGCAGAAAATCCATCGGTTAAGAATAGAACAAAAAAGTAAACTCTGGTATAAGGCCTTTTGCAAGGCTTTAAAAAGTTGGCTATGTACTCAGGCCTGGGCCTTGGAATGTATTAATTTCCTAAATTTACTTTTAGTTGGTTCTCTGTCTCAGCAGTTGAATGCATTTATTTTTGGGTTTTTATTGTTTTTAGTTGCTTTAACTGTTTTATAGTTTTAGAATTGTGAAGTCCCCAGAATCGTTTGGCTGAGATGGGCAGCTTAAAATTGCATGGATAAATGAATAAAAAATAAATAAGAATAAAACATTGCTAAACATATTTTGTATACACCAAAAAGACATTCCACAATTCATTTTTTCCCCACCTGAAACCAAATCTCTTCTCCAAACAGTAGAGTATGGGGCCAGACAGACTTGAAAAAACGTGCAACGATCACCCCTATGCTAACTGTGGTTATCCATCCAACAAACATTAGGGCACCTGAAAGAAAAAAAAGAAATACCAGACACCTTGGCTAATGACTTGAGTTTCAGAGCTAAGAAGCCCTTGATCTTAAAAGTAAGCTTCCATTTTATTTCAGAGACAGAGAAGAGCAAAAGACTGTACTCAAGCCATTTTAGCTGCCTTCTGCCCTTATTTATTCTATTGCAAGCTAATCTTTGCACTGTATTTTGTTGGCAGAATTATTTGAATACCCACAAGGTGTCCAAATGGCCAAAAAGATATTTCTTTGGAAATATCTTAGAAACACCTTTCTTTGGAACCGAAGACAAAATAAAATAATCAAATATGTGAGCAGTTCGATTCCCACCAGGCTCAAGGTTGACTCAGCCTTCCATTCTTCCGAGATGGGTAAAATGAGGACCCAGACTGTTGGGGGAGATATACTGTGCCTGTAAACCGGTTAGAGAGGGCTGTAAAAGCACTATGAAGTGGTATATAAGTCTAAGTGCTAGTGCAGTGTTTCACAAATTTATAAAAATTAAACTTGCCATGCATTTTGATCAGGAATGGAGAGCGGGATCCTCCAATATCTTTTAATGGACCTAGAATGTTGTATTTTCCGCTTGTAACCAGAGGATGTTGTTGGTGTTTGTAGATTTCACCTTCTGTATTGGGGGGAGGGGGAAGAGAGAATAATAGATTATGCACTACCAGCAAAGGAAGAGTAAATAACACTATCTCCATGGGTGAAGACTTCAGAACATAGATTTTGTTTGCTTCAGAGACTGGTTTATGTATGCAGTTCCAATTTGCTACCCAAAGTCAACCCCTCAAATGTTTCTAGGTGAAAATTAGCATTTTCAGTGCATTCCATGTGTTGATATTATATTGATCCTTTGCCATGGAAAAATTAACAACAATATGCAATAATATCGTAATCATCAGTATGCTGTTTATCTCTGCTGTGAGCTATTTAGGTGGTGCTATGAATTTAGGTGGTCCTGTCTCAATCCCTCACACAATCACACATCCCATGTGGACAACTCAATGCATTATACAGGAGGCTGCCCTTGAAAAATACTGGAAACTTCAGCTAGTGCAGAATGCAGCTATGGGAGTTGTTATTGTGCACTCCTCCTTCAGCACAAGTTACACTTCTATTCTGCAAATTGCACTAGTTACTGATTTGCTTCTGGATTCAATGCAAGCTGCTGGTGATGACCTTTTATAGTGCAGGGTTACTTGAAGAACCACCTCTCTCTGACTATACAGTATCTGTCTACATCTAACAAAGGTATGCTCTATGTTGCAGCAGGTGGCTCAGTGGCTAAGATGCTGAGCTTGTTGATCAGAAAGGTCGGCAGTTTGGTGGTTCGAATCCCTAGCGCTACATAATGGTATGAGTTCTCATTACTTGTCCCAGCTTCTGCCAACCTAGCAGTTCAAAAGCATGTAAAAATGCAAGTAGAAAAACAGGAACCACCTTTGGTGGGCATGTAACAGCATTCCACGTGCCTTTGGAGTTTAGTCATGCCGGCCACATGAAACAATGGTACCACAAATTCATTGAATTGCCCATGGAGATGTCTTCGGACAGTGCTGGTTCTTTGGCTTTAAAACGGAGATGACCACTGCCCCTAGAATCAGGAACAACTAGCACATATGTGCAAGGGGAACCTTTACTTTTAGGTTGCACCTACTAGGGACGTCATCTGGTGGGGCCCAGGAAAAGATCTTTTCTGTTGTGTTCCATCTTTTGGAACTTTATCCCCCTAGATTAGCCCTGATCCTACTGGCAATGCATAGAGTCTTAGAGACTTGGTTTTGCTATCAGTGTGGGGAACTGAGTTGTGGATAGTGCCTATACATTGGCAATATTGATTATTGTTGATGGGTTTTGGTGTGACTTGACTATGCACTGTGTTATCATATGGTGTTTATATTGTTCTTACCACTTAAAGGGTGGTGGGTTTTTTTTGCATTGTTTGGGGTTTTTAATATTGTTTTTAATTGCTCCGAGCCATCCAGAGTATTGTTTGAAATGAATGGCTATATGAATTGAAGTAATATATAACTGTGACATCAGAATCTCCCTTATGGCTAAGATTTACATTCCAAATGTGTTAATTTACAACTCAGTTTAATTTGCCGGTATAATAAAAATGCTGTTTGAGAATGATGAGTGTCATTGACCACTGCTGGAAAGCAGCGATGCAGGTTAAACTGCTTGGGCATTTCTTAAAAATGTACCATGAAGTCTTGTATGAAATTTCCACTGCTATTCATTTTGTGAATCTGCAATAGAAAGATGACACATTCAACCTCATGCACCAATAGAAATAGGGAGGAGGGAATTTATTTCGTTTCATACTGATGGCAGCTGCAAGCATGGTACAATTCTGCAAAATCCAATATGTTAAAAACTCAAGGAAGAGAAAGGTTGCCATATCTGTACCTATTATTAAGGCTCTTCCACAATCCCATTAAGATTAATCATGAATCAAGAATTATATTTCCTTCTCGATTCCGCTTCCGCCCTCCAACGGCGACGGATGGGTCCCTGACTCGTCTGCCGCTTTGTCCTTTTTTCTGCCCCCCAACGGGGGCGAGACGCCCCATCCTGGGGTCTTCCGTAGGGTTGGCTTGCTGGGGTCGTTCTCTTCCCACGGCGGTGGGAAAGCGACCCTTGTCTTCAGCCTAGGTGAGGAAAGGCTGGCTGCGGGGGGGAGACGCCTGTCTCCGCCTTCGCCAATGGAGATCGGAAAAGCTTTTTAATTGTGAAGAGAGCCGGACGTTCAGGTCGAAAGGCTCTCCCGAGGCTCGGCTGCAAGGCGAAGAGTGGGTGTATTTTTATTTGCTATTTTATCTCCGATGGCAGCGCTGGACTAAAAAGCTTGGAGGGGGGTGTTTTTTTCGTTAAACCCCCCCTCGGATTTAAAGCGGTGCTTTGAAATGGCTCCTCGTTCCGAGGAACGGTTTTTTTTTTCTATGCGGTTTGCCTGGAACTTAGTGAAAGCGAGTGAAAGTGATTTGCGGCTTGCAACAATGTTTCTAAGTTCGATTGGCTTGCTACAATTTTTTTTTCTTTGTTACTCTCTCCGGCTGGCTCCCAGCTTGGGTGGTGGAAGATGGCTTCTCTCTCCTCCTGAATGACTATTGTATTTATGGAAAATTACCAGTATCTCCTTGTGATTTGGACTTCCTCTTGCTATCAATGAAGAATTTTTTTGGATTAATTGATTCCTTGTCTGGAGTGTCTTTTTTACTATAACTATTGATTTGGAAAAGTGTTTCTCTTCTGGTTTCTGAACTTTTTACAACCCTGATTTGAAACTTTTACCTCCTGATTTGCCTCAGCGGCCCCACCCAAAAAACGCCATCTTAGTGGCACTGACTTTAACACCCAACCATGGCACAAAAATCAAAATTGGCAGGTTTGGAACAAAGATTGTCTTCTCTGGAATCTGTTATACAAACTTTGGTACAGGAAATTAAGGCCCAGAGAGAAGAAAACAACAACTTTAAGAAGGAACTCTTGGAAACTCGGAAGCAAGTGCAGGAGAATACACAGAAGACTGAAGACCTGGAAGGGGGGCTAATTGAGGCAAAGGGAGAGCTTAAAAATGTTAACAGTGAGGTGGGGGAACTAACTGGGCATATGTCTAGGATGGACTTTGAAAGGATGTCATATTTTTTAAGATTTCAGAATATTTCTGAAGAATCTGGTGAATGCCTGCCTGAACTCATGAGCACAATTTTAGCAGACTATTTACATAAACCTAAAGATGAGATCAGGGGGGACATTGACCTAGTCTACAGAATAAACTCAGCATATGCCAGGATAAATGAAGTACCCAGAGAGATCCACATTAAATTTGTTAGAAGGTCAACCAGGGAGGGAATTTTGAGGGCGCAGAGAGGGGGTCCTTTAATTTACCAACAAAAGGTGGTCGTTATCTTGAAGCAGGTCCCCAAAAAAATTAGAGAAATGAGAAGGAAATTTTCCTTCTTATCCAAAAAATTGTTTGACCACGGGATTTGGTTCAAGTGGGCGATGCCCGAAGGGATGCTGGTGTTCTGGGAAGGAGGAAGAGTGAAGATTAAAACAGTTGCTGAGGCGGAAGCCTTTCTTAAAAAACATTCCTCTGTCCTGGGGGAAGATCCAGGGGGGGCGGAGGGGGCCACGGCCCCGCCCACTGGGGGTCAGGCGGGAGAAAAAGAAGATACAATTGCCAAAAGACTTAGATCAAAAAAATGATTTTGCTTGTTTTTCTTTTTTTTTACTAACTTTTTTTTTATTCCTTTTGTACCAGGATGTTTGTACATGTCTGCCATCTGAGAATTGGAAATGTATTATGTATTCACTTGTCTTTATCTTGTAGTATTTTTTCGGATAAATTTCTTTACTATTGTTTTATTATGTAGCCCGGGATGGGCCAAGGACTCTGACGCAAAAGTTCTCAAAATGTTTCTGTAACCCTTACCTTACCCTCTAGAAAATTGTTAAAACTCAATAAAACTTTTTCAAAACAAGAATTATATTTCCTTCTCCAACCCAAACATTAGCTTGCAACAGGTGAAGACCACGTAAATGCTTGGAATTCAGCATGAAAAATATGCCTGGTGTGAAACTTAATTTAATGTTCAGGCAGATTTTTTTCCCTACAGTCATAAACTTTTTACCTGTACTGATTTCACCATCAGCCAGAAATATGTAATAGTTTGCATCCAGATTATATCTTCCTGTAGGAGCTGGAAGGTGAATTTTTCTTCTGAAAGCACACTGGATAAGGCCATCAGCCAGTCTCCAAGATACATTCTGCAAAGCAATCTAAGAAACAAGCAACGCAGGTTAACTTTTGTATCTCAAAAGAATAAACATCACTTATATTGTGACTACTTCTGTCGAAAGCTTATCAGGTACTTATCAAAAAAGGAATATACCAAACCCAAACAGGTTTAATTAGCTGAATTTTATGAAGCAGATAAGAAATATTTAGCAAGACAAATCATTGCTGCTTCCCATTATAAGTTTAGTGATTTCATCAAATGTCTTCAGAACCATCCTGCTGGCTTATAAAAACTTCAATGCTTTTGAAAACTAAAAGGCCAACATATAACTAGACTGATCATTTTTCGGCAGCCAATTTGGGGCTTGCTAACCCTATCGATCACATAATTAAACAAAAACTGGATCCTTCAAATGAACCCCAATATTGAATCATTCAAAGGACACTGGAACCCTTAAATTACATTCCAATTAACTCGGTTATCATGTAGCGCAGCATTTCTCCACCTTGGCGACTTTAAGTCCTGTGGACTTCAACTCCCAGAATTCCAACCAGGACAGCTGTCCGCATGTCAGCACAATAAACTTCACTAATGCAAAGATATGCATCATCAGCACAGCTGGCTGGGGAATTCTGGGAGTTGAAGTCCACAGGACTTAAAGTTGCCAAGGTTGAGAAACATTGATGTAGCGTCTTTACTGGTTTTCTACATTACTAGTAAAAACAGGTATATGCTGAACTTGTCAGGAATGAGGCAATGGTTTCTCTAATATCTATTGTTGCAAAATGAAGCCAGTTGAACGCAAACACCTTGTTTCAACTAGGGACCCAAAATGTTGATAGTGCATGTAATTTTTTTATTTGAGACATACTAATCTGTGCATAGAATAACAACAATCATATCTACATTCGGTAGAAACATTTGAGGAAAGGCCATATATATATATTGCTTTGTTCAGCAACATAATAATTACATAGAACAACTGTACACAGACATATGAAGTTTGGAATTCTCCTTACATAGTACTGTTCAAAATGCATAAAAATAACTCTGCAGAGGAGAGCCAGAGACAGGATAAAGTTTCCTGAAGCGCAACCCCTTTAAACAGCTTCTTTTAACTTTTGCAGTTGTTTTCCATGACGTAAGAAAATTTCTTACAGAAGTCCGCATTCTGTATGACAAAACGGGACAAAATCAAAGGTCTCCATAGATTTTGTTGCTTATCTTGACATGTCTGTTTGTACTGTGCAAGGTATTTTGTAACAAGAGCATTCAGAGTTCAACCCTGTAATAATAATGAAATTACAGTACCCTCGAGTCAAATTCTGGATAAGATCGCCCAACCAGGACAGCTGTCCGCATGTCAGCACAATAAACTTCACTAATGCAAAGATATGCATCATCACCGCCACCCTGGAATAACAAGAGATTATTAAACTCTTTTTCCACTTTATTTCGCAAGCCTACATGACCCATATTCAAATTTAGAGTAGGTTAATAACTAAATGCAGCTTCCCCAAATGGAATCCTCTAAACATGTTACATTAGGCATGTACTTAACATGCTAGCTGTGGTTTAGTCATTTCATAAATTGGTAATTTTCATTTTTTAAATACAACAAGACCAGCATACCTACACCCGTGAAAGTCTACGAAAACAAATGTATGTATGTATGTATGTATGTATGTATGTATGTATGTATGTATGTATGTATGTATGTATTAAGAGATGCTAAAGAGCAGCCTATTACACACACTCTATTACCAAGAACGTTTGGCAGAAAATCCATCGGTTAAGAATAGAACAAACAAGTAAACTCTGGTATAAGGCCTTTTGCAAGGCTTTAAAAAGTTGGCTATGTACTCAGGCCTGGGCCTTGGAATGTATTAATTTCCTAAATTTACTTTTAGTTGGTTCTCTGTCTCAGCAGCTGAATGCATTTATTTTTGGATGTTTTTATTGTTTTTAGTTGCTTTAACTGTTTTATAGTTTTAGAATTGTGAAGTCCCCAGAATCGTTTGGCTGAGATGGGCAGCTTAGAAATTGCATGGATAAATGAATAAAAAATAAATAAGAATAAAACATTGCTAAACATATTTTGTATACACCAAAAAGACATTCCACAATTCATTTTTTCCCCACCTGAAACCAAATCTCTTCTCCAAACAGTAGAGTATGGGGCCAGACAGACTTGAAAAAACGTGCAACGATCACCCCTATGCTAACTGTATGTATGTATGTATGTATGTATGTATGTATGTATGTATGTATGTATGTATGTATGTATGTATATAAAAGTGCTGCTTATCACTTGTGGCAATATAGCTCTTCTTGTGACCTTCATAACTGCATTGTGCAAGTATGATTCTAACAAAGGATTGGATTTTGAGAACCATGAGAACTGTACATTAATCTACAAGCATTACTAATTGTAAATTAATCTGGAAGGTATCAGGATGGAGAAGGGTGAGCTAGAGATACATCTCATTGATGTTTTATTTAGTAGACCCAAGGCTATGAGAATCATGACATTTCACCTCAAAGAGCATATATAGGTGGCTGAACAATCTGGGAGAACATAATGCAGGGCTTCATTAAAATAGTTTAGGGACAAGTTCATAAGAAATGGTAAATACGTACCATTGGCCCAATAAAAGAGAGAGTATCCCAGAAATTATGCAACATTTATCCTATTATCAAGGATTAAGAGTTTACCCAGACTTTGGATATTAATACACAACCTCCCATAATTGCCTGGGAATTCTCTCGCCCCATATGTTCAAATGTCAAAATCTCACTGCAAGATTTCCAATAAAAATGCTAGAATCTGAGATTTCATGATTGTACAAGATTCTGACCACTTTTAATGTGTTTATTTAACAGACAGAATGCTGTGCTAACCTTTTTTTGTTTTACTATCCCTGCTACAAGCTATGTCAGAAAAGCTTTACATATCATGGGCAGTTTAATAAACAAATTCATGTAGGAAAGATTTTGATGAACACTTCAGTGCTCATGTACACTATAAAAACTACCCAAGTTAAAACCATAATAAACGACCATAGGAGTAGCCTCAAAAGGTTTTTCCAGGTGTCATACTAACCATCCATTGATCATGAGATAACGCAAAAGCAATATAGCCCTCACTGGGACCACTCATTTCAATCCATACTGAATCATTATCTTGCTCGAAGGAGAGAAAGAAGCAATTGTTGGCTTTAGGGTCACAATGTGTTGGATTTCTCACACAGAACTTGCGATCTCCACAGTCTGAAGAATTGAACTAAGGAGACAAAAAGTAAGGTTGTATTACTCCACATACCACTGCTTGAGAAATGGGGCATTTCCAGGGCATCAGTAACTCAGTTATAGTTCTATTTACTGATTAAAAATTGTGCCCCAAAATACAAGAACCATTTTATAGATGAGAAATAGCAGGCAAACACAAATGCCCGACTAATCACACAATACTAGAATCTTGTTAAGAGGAAAGTAAAATAAAATCAAGAGAAAAATTGGTGGCTGAGGGATACAGTTGTCAATGGTGTTCTTACAATATTAGAAAGATTTAAAGTAGATAAATAAGTTTATGGTTTCAGAAGACTGAATTTAAAACAGAATCGTATGCAGATGATGAACATGTAACTGCTAAAAGATATAAAGTTTTCTTGAAATTTGAAATAAAAAGAACAAGTAAAAATGTATGATACAGTGAGCTAAACATTTTGTTCTACAATTATTTATAGTTCATGTTTCTAAATGGCCCATCTTCCTCAAGGGGGCCTCTGAACAGTGTACAGCAGAGATCTCCAACCTTTGCAACTTTAAGTCTGAAGGACTTCAGCTCCCAGAGTTCTCCAGCCAGCAAAGCTGGCTGGAAAAGTCTGGGAGCTGAAGTCCTTCAGACTTAAAGTTGCAAAGGTTGGAGACACCTGGTGTACAGTATAATCAACATATAAAATAGCACATAAAATCAGCAACAAAACATTAAGATTAATTTAGGATTATAAATTTTAAAAATTGTAAGATTATAATATAATTTTTTCTTTCAAAGAAAGAAAAATAAGAATTCCAAGATTATATTGATGTATTATAATAATATATTAGTACTATACTTATAATTGGAAAGTATTACTTTATATCTTTTTTCTCTTCTATTTTTCTTTTCCTTTTTGCTTTTCTTGCACTTTTAGCTTTGTTTTTTTTTCCTCACGTATTTTATATTAATTTGTATTAGTTTTTAATCTTTCTTTTCAAAAATAGTAATATAAAATTATATTTTGAAAAATAAAAACAGAGTGTATCTTTTTGTAAGTAATTTAATCAGTTTTGTTTTGCTGCTTCGGTTCATTTCTTTTCATCTTAAAGCATTTTTAAAGAGTTCATTTTTCTGACAATTATTATGCTCTAAACCTCAAATCCACAATTCTGTTTAAGCCAGATACTTGACATCACAGCAACAGAAGTCTATAATTTGGGATGCGCACTACAATTACAGTGCTACCCCAGTCAGACACTTAATTGTACAATACAGATATAGATATTCATTCTGTACAACAATTAACGGCTTTTTAAATCAATGCAAAGTGTTCTAGTAATTACTAACTCTATGCAGGTTAAAAATGCACTGGGGCCTATTTTTTAAAAAGAGGACAAAACTTTGTTCATTCTTCAAAAAACAAATGATTTTTGTTTCAAAAATAACACCATTTTATTTAGACAGCCATGACAGTCATCTTGCCATATAAATTTAGATAGCTACATTAAATAGATAAGATAAGAGATAAGGTAAGAGATAAGGTAAGGTAAGAGATTAGAGAGAAAAGATATGAGAGATATGAGTAGACAGATAGAAAGTCAGTCAATGTCTAGGAAATGTGCTAATGGATAACCCACACCGTAATCACTTCCCATTTAAACCATGACATTTCAACTACACTATATGGACATATGGTTGAAGACTTCAACTGGTCAGGAATGTAGCAGTGTGTGCAGTTCTGAATGCTCTATATTTTGCCCATGTTACACCTCTGCTGTGTGAGAGCTGCACTGGCTTCCAGTTTATTTTGAGGTATAATATAAAGTGATAGTTTTCACCTTTAAAGCCCTGCATGGTACAGACTGTGTTATTTAAGGCATTTCTTCTTCTCGATGACATCTAACCATCCCTCCCATATTGGGTAAGGATGGTTGTGCCCCAGTTCCCCTCTTTTAAATAATAATAATAATAATAATAGTTTAATTTCTTGACCGCTCCTCTCCCCATAGGGACTCGGAGCGGTGCACAGGGAAACTAAAACCATAAATATACAATCAAAAACATCTTAAAAACAAATTAAATAATACCTGTGCTAAAATACCCAATCTAAGCTAAAATTCCCACTATACAACTAAAACCCCATAGAGAGAGACTACCCCAGACCGGCCAAGCAGAAAAAGTATGTTTTTAATTTCAGACGGAAGGAGCGGAGGTCCGTGGTCGTTCTAATGTCGGGGGGAAGGTCATTCCAGAGGGCAGGGCCCGCCACAGAGAGAGCCCTTCCCCTGGGCGTCGCCCGCTGACAAAATCTAGTGGACGGCACCCGGAGAAGTCCCTCTCTGTGGGAGCGAATCGGCCGTGAGGAAGTATGGGGCAGGATCCGATCCCGCAAATAGCTAGGTCCCGAGCCATGGAGCGCTTTAAAGATGATAATTAGTACCTTGAAGCGCACCCGGAAGACGACAGGCAGCCAGTGCAGCTCGCGCAGGAGAGGTGTTACATGGGTAAACCTAGAGGTACCCAGGATTGCCCGCGCGGCTGCGTTCTGGACCATCTGCAGTCTCCGGGTGCACCTCAAGGGAAGCCCCATGTAGAGAGAGTTACAATAGGTTGCCATTTGGTGGCTAGCTTTTTCTGTAGCGGCACTTCATATATCGGACACAATGTTCCCTCTAATTTTTTTTCAGTGTCAGCGGAAAAAAATAGTGTTTGAGCGGCACATTTTCATGCCTGAGCACCTGCATTTTTTTCACAGATGTCATCCAAGACAACAACAAAATCAGTGTTATTTGAAACTCAAAGTTATGTTTATTCAAGGTACCCGCTTAATTAAAAATGTTATATAATATCAGTATAACTTATAATACTGCAAGTCTGCAATATTAAAATACTTATATAGTGTTTACAGTAATGTACACTGTTATTCACTGAAAGTCTGTCTCATCTTCTCTCAGTTTCTGTGTCTCAGTGTCTCAGTTTCTCTCGTCTTTCTTTCTTTAACAACTTTGTCCCTCTGGTTGCCAGGGCTTTATGCAATCGGTTCCATATAGCGCAGCGTAATAGAGGTCTTCAAACTTGGCAACTTGAAGACTTGTGGACTTCAACTCCCAGAATTCTCCAGCAAGCATAGGGGACAGGGGAAAACAAGTAGATAGATCAGAAGTCTTCAAACTTGGCAACTTAAAGACTTGTGGACTTCCAACTCCCACAAGTCTTCAAGTTGCCAAGTTTGGGGACTCCTGAGATAGATGTAGGCCTACTCGACCATAAATCTGAGGGAATGTAGCTTAAATGCCCAGCTGCCTAGAAACGGCTAACAGGACTGTGCAAAGCACATGATTTCCAGGCTGCAGTTCCACAGGGGATGCTCTCAAGCAGTCGACAGAGCCATAGAGGTGAAAAATGAATGGAACTAGAGTTGCTTCCCCAGGAACCTGTGGTAGAGACAAAGCTAGCCTCCTCCTCCTCTCCCCCCCACCCCGGGTTCCCAGGTGAAGTGGTTACATCCAAGTGGCAGGCAGGAAACTGCTTCCAAAGGGGAGCTGAAACCGGGTGATCCTAGCGCTTTCTCCGGCAGCTTAAAAGGTTGAGGGAGCACAGTTGTTGATTATTATTATTATTTCTCCCCCCAATCAACAACGTGAGTAGTTTCTTCCCCCCTTTCTTGAATGGCACCAGCTGTTTGCCACAGGCAGAGCTTGCAGGGGGAATGAACCATTGTGCCCTGGGAGGAGGAAACGGATTAAACCCACTTTTATTTCCTCTCCAAAAAGGGAAGGGATTACTAAAAAAACTAATAAAACCTAAAAAGTTAGAAGGCTTTAAAAAAGAGAGTGGAATGTAGGATACATATCAAGGATTATATGTGATGGGGGGCAGGGTGGGGTGTTATCCTCCATGTCTCTCCCCGCCCCATTTCTATGCATTGATGCATTGATCCACTACTGCCCAGGTTCTTTCTTCTCCCTCTCCCCCCCCCCCTTACCCAGGAGAAGGCCGGGAGAGGGTGCTTTCATGGGGAGACAGGTCAAGCAGCAGTTTTTGATTTCGGAAATGGGTGGGGAAGGGAAATCGGGCGTTTGCACTGTGCGCAGTTGGAAACTGCTGCGCTGCGTTTTCCTGCCATGTGTGCCAGTGCACAGCCACACACCTTACATGGGAACAGTGATCGGACAGTCTCCCCTTGAGTTATGGAGGGTCCCTACCACCTCTTCCTTCTGGAAGGTTATTAAGACCTGGCTTTTCTCTCAGGTGTTAGGATAGGAGATGAACTCAACATTTCTCTTCTTGAGATGCAGTGTTAGAGTGCCTGATGATAGGTTAGATAGGTTAGAGCAGTGGTGGTGAAACTTTTTCGCCTCAGGTGCCAAAAGCACGCATGCACGCTATAGCGCATGCTCATGTGCCCACCTCCATAATTTAATGCCCCCTGCGCCGTTCCCCCATGCGCATGTGACACACCCACCCACTGCGTCACGCATGCACGCATGGCTTTCTTGGAGCTTGGGGAGGGCGAAAATGGCCTCCCCCCCCCGGAGGCCCTCTGGTGGCCAGAAACAGCCCGTTTTTGGACTTCCGGTGGCCGTGGTTGGTCCGTTTTTTGCCCTCCCCAGGCTCTAGAGACTTTCTAGGAGCCTGAGGAGGATGAAAATGGCCTCTCTGCCCCCACAAAGGCCCTCCAGAGGCTGGAAACAGCCTGTTTTCTGACTTCCGGTGGGCCCAGTAGGTTCGTTTTTCGCCCTCCCAGGGCTCCAGTGGCTTTCTAGGAGCCCGGGGAGGGCAAAAATGACAGAAAATCAAGGCCGAAATCAGCTGGCCAGCATGCACATGGGCACTGGAGCTGATAGGGCAACATCTTGTGTGCCCTCAGAAATGGCTCCATGTGCCATAGGTTTACCATCACGAACTTAAGAATTTTAATTTTGTTGTGTTTTTATTATTCGTATACATGGCTGTTAGTCATCTAGGGTTTGTTTTATATAACATGAGCAACCATATCAATGTTTAAGTAAATAAAGCAACCAAATATAAAGGAAACCCGAGCATTTTTAAATGTATAACTAACAAATAAATGATAAACCTAGAAGTATAAGAGGTAAATAAGTACCACAATCATTTATCAATATTATGATTATGACATATGTCGCTGCTGGAAAGTACCTGTTAAGTACAATTGCTGAAAGTCCACTAAAATGCTACTGGATATGGCCAACAATATGCATCAAATCAAGTTATATCTGCCATTCTCTCCAATCAAAATCTCTCCAATCAAAATCTTAAGACCCTGATGGCGAACCTGTGGCACACGGAGCCATTTGTCAAGGAACGCAAGGTGCTGCCCTGTCAGCTGGCCAGCGCAAATGCGCACGCTGGGCAGCTGAATTTGTCCTTTTTTGAAGCCATTTTTCACCCTCCCCAGGCTCCAGAGGCTTTATAGGAGCCTGGGAAGGGCTCCGGAGGCTTCATGAGCTTCCCTGAAACCTCCGGAGCACTCAAAACGACGCTCCGAGCAAATTGGAGGTCACTTCCGGTTTGGTTGGAGCATCATTTTGAGCGCTCCGGATGCTTCAGAGAAGCCTCCTGAAGGTTGCTGAAGCCTCCAGAGGGCCTCCAGGGGGGCAGGAGAGGCTGTTTTCGCCCTTCCCAGGCTCCTATTTAGCCTCTGGAGCCTGGGGAGGGTGAAAAGAGAATGCAAAAAATGGCGGGTCACACCTGTAGTGCACGCATGCACACTGGGGGGAGGCATGCATTGCATTATGGGTGCGGCACAACCCCCCTGCGCTCCCCCCACTTATGGCACGTGAGCCAAAAAAGGTTCACCATCGCTGCCTTAAGATATGTTTAATAAAGGCTGGAGGTTTTTTTAATGCCTCTAGACTTACTTGTAGGAGATGGAAACAGTCAGACTTCCCTTAGCAGAGAAGTGTATAAGCCTTGGCGCAGCATCTCAAGTTCCTGTCATATTGATCTCTTATTACAGCAGCAAAGAGAAAAGATCCTTCCTCAAAGCCCTGAACTCCAGTCAATCCCATCTGGAAACATGTCACCTTTCAAAGAATTTGTTTGCATATGACATGTGCCATTATAGGCTCTAGATAGCACTTTGAATTTTGCCAGAAACAGATCAATGGCCACATCAATGAACTTTCCAAAAGGAACCGCATATAGAATGCACTACAGTAATTCAAGCAGGATATAATTAAGCCATGCATTGCTATGACCAGATCCAATATCTCTAGGAATGCATGCACTTACACACTAGATTTAGCATGCAAGTATACTTCTAGCTGTCACTGAAACCAGAGCAAATTCAGGCCTAAACAAGGAGTGTTGCAAAACGCACGTCTTTCAGGACTTTGTAACCTTGGCTAGATTGAATATGCTGGTCTGAACTTTCCATTAACTTATTTAGTAGACATATGTGCTGCTCCAGGTACAGATGAGTGAGCGTAGATACAGTACCCAATACAGTGGTACCTCGGACCACGAACGCCTCTCATCACGTCCAATTCGCTTCACGACCAAAAATTTCCCAAAAAATGTGCCCCGGTTCACGAACACCGTTTCGCTGCACGAACGGAAAAGTTCGTAAAAAATGCTCCGCTGCACGAACTCCGCCTCACTTCACGAACTCCGCCTCGCATCACGAACTCCGCCCTCGCATCACGAACGGAAAAGTTTGTAAAAATGCCCGGATTCACGACCTCCGTTTCGCTTCACGAACTGGAGCCGCGGACATTTTAAAAACAAGGTCAGAACGGATTAACTGGATTTACATTGAACCCTATGGGAAACTGTGCCTCGCATCACAACCAAAAAACAAGGTCGGAACGGATTAATCGGATTTACATTGAACCCTATGGGAAATTGTGCCTCGCATCACAACCAAATCGGATCGCGACCAGAGTCATTTCACGAATTAAGTTCGTGATCCGAGGTACCACTGTATTTGTAAATCAAGTTAAACATAAAAATTGCAATATCTAATAAAAAAGTAAAATCATCATAATAAAAACTTCTGAACATGTCAAAACTCTAGACAGCCTCTCCCTATTTTATTCATTTACTTATATTTAAAAGTTGTATGCTGCATTTTAAAATCATAATGAAATGGGCAATAAAAATCATAATTAAAATACTGAGCTAGGATCCCCAAACACCACCCCTTAAAGCCGTTCTTTCAGGAACTGCATATAATTTACCAAGACACCTTAAATACTGTACGCCTCCTAACCAGTCTGAATCTTGACTCAAAAGGGTTTTAAGAAATTCTCTCCATTTCAAAAAAAATTGGAGCAAAGATAAAAATTATACCTTCCAACCAGTAATTGTTACGTTTGTAACTGCTGCAAAGAAGTTTGGAAGTTATTTTTAAAGATATTTTTCTTTCATGCTTTTTTGTTATTTGTTTTTATTTTTTACAAACAATATAATCTTTTATCATCTTTTTCTGTTTCTTCTTCTATGTTTCGGTAGCCTTTAAACTTTTTTGTAAAACTTATTTTAATAGAAAATATTTATTAAGAAAAGATAAAATACAACCCAAACAAACAAAAACTCTTTTGGGATGCTCCATAATTTTTAAAACTGGGAAGTGGTCCTGGTAAAAGTGGTTTACGAAACACTGAACTAGATAATGCATATGATAACCACAAATATTTCCACAAATATTTATTTGTAAAATGTATAGACTGCCTCAATACATTAGCAATATCCTAGGTTTTTCTGCTATGTGTAAGAAACTGCTACAATAAACAATAACAACAACAATCCATTAACTCATTACTACTTACTGGTTGGCTTAGGGAAGAGACAGGCAAGGATGCTGGAATGGTCCAATTAGTAGACATTATTGTTGTGAAAGGAACTATACCAGGTTGAGAAATTTTCGGACCAGGAATTTTTACCCAGTAGATAATGAATTTTTGTACAACTGTGAGTCTATGAAGAGACAAAGCGTGTTAATTAACATTTGAACTATAAAAATACCCTAACACAGATGTGCAATAACTTTTTTAAAAATGATCCCACCAAACTTCCATCTAAATCAACCCAGAAAATCCAGCATTCATTCCTTTAAGGCAGCCACCCATTCCTGAATTATTTAAATTTTAATTCCTAATTAAAAAGTGGTAGGAGGATTAATCATACTCAATGACTGACAGAGGCAAAAGTTCCAAGAATTCATACAGGTCTACAACAAATGATAAAGGAAGAAACCATATCCAATCTTTGTGATATTTATTCTGCAAATCTTTTGAGTTTCTTAATTGTATTGCATGTGATCAGTTTAGATCCAGAGAAGCTAAACTAATGAAAAGAAAATCTTCCAGATGTCTACATACTGTTTGTACTAGTCTTCAGACTAAATAGAAGCACTGAGAGAAGCTCCTAATTACCTAGAACAGCGCTTCTCCTCCTGTTGTCTGGGGCCACTGTGGGGCCACTATGTCAGAATACAGAACAGAGTGGGAAGGGACCTTGGAGGTCTTCTAGTCCAGTACCCTTGCTCAGACAGGAGACCCTACCATTTCAGACAAATGGTAGTCCAATCTCCTCTTAAAAACTTCCAGTGTTGGAGCATTCTCAACTTCTGGAGGCAAGTTGTTCCACTAATTAATTCTTCTAGGTCAGGAAATTTCTCCTTAGTTTTAGGTTGCTTCTCTCCTTGATTAGTTTCCATCCATTGCTTCTTATCCTGCTTTCAGATGCTTTGAGAATGGGTTGACTCCCTCTCCCTTAGATATCAGAACACTGCTATCATGTCACCTGTAATCCTTCTTTTCATTAAACTAGACATAACCAATTCCAGTAACTTTTTGTGTTTTAGCCTCAAGTCCCCTAATCATCTGCTCTTCTACTGCACTCTTTATAAAGTCTCAATAATGTTTTTACATTGTGGTAACCAAAGGGGAATAAAGTATTCCAAGTGTGGCCTTACCAAGGCATTATAAAGTGGTATTAACACTTCATGAGATCTTGATTCTATCCCTCTATTAAAGCAGCCTAGAACTGTGTTGGCTTTTTTGGCAGCTGCAGCACACTGCTGGCTCATATTTAAGTGATGCCATCACAGGGGGTCTGAAAAGGCTTGAAGAAAGGTTATGATTTAAATCTTGAGTTAACTTGGGGTCTGTGGCCACGGCCCATGTCCACAAAAGGTATTTTAAGGGGGTCCATGGCGAATAAAGGTTTGAGAACCCACTAACCTAAGAGGGTTCAACCTTTATTCAGGTTGAGCTGAAGCTTTTTGCCTACTGCTTTGCACAAATAAGATAGGGATTCATTGTAACACTTGATATGTGAAGAATGTAGGACTTTGTCAACCTGATATTCAATTCAGAGATTTGTATGTTTGTATATTTGCCACCCTGGGTCCTTTTTGGAGAAGGTGCGGGGTATAAATCTAATAAAAAAAATATCTTTCATATTCTACAGGCCATACATATTTTTGAAAGGAATACCTCAGAACATTCCCCTGTGCACCGCTCCGAGTCCCTTCGGGGAGAGGGAGCGGTCTACAAATTAAATGTATTATTATTATTATTATTATTATTATTATTATTATTATTATTATTATTATTATTATTATTATTATTATTATTATTATTTCTTTATTATTATTTATTATTATTATTATCCAAACAGGAAAATTATTTTAATACACTTACAGAAATTGTACTTTCTTTGGTGCATCGCTAGGAGCAATCCAATAAGCATCCATATAGTTTTTCTTAGATTCACTGGTGTGACTAACAGCTGATTTCTACAAAATACAGAAGCCTCATTTTAGCAGTATATAGTGGATGGATTCATGCATGGCACTTTATCAAGCCACTGTATTAACAATGGCTTTTTGAATAAGCCACAACCACTTGAGTGCCAACAATGCATATAGTCAGAAAGCAAAATATATAATGACTTAGTAAAATGTGTGAACCAACTCAATCAATCAATCAATCAATAATTTACTTATATACCGCGTCCTCTCCCCAAGGGGACTCGTAGCGGTGCACAGGGAAAAATTAAAACAACATAAAATATATACATGAATAAATACAATAAAAACAGATTAAATCAACTGTCCCTGCGCTAAAATCCCCATTTTTAAAATTAACATTCCCTAACCCCAGAGGTAGAGACTAACCTAGGCCGGCCAAGCAGAAAAAGTGAGTTTTTAATTTCTGACGGAAGGAGCGGAGGTCCGTAGTTGTTCTAATGTCGGGGGGAAGGTCGTTCCAGAGGGCTGGGCCCGTCACAGAGAAGGCCCTTCCCCTGGGTGTCGCCCGCTGACAAAGTCTAGTGGACGGCACCCGGAGAAGTCTCTCTCTGTGGGAGCGAATCGGCCGGGAAGATGTATGGGGCAGAATCCGATCCCGCAGATAGCTAGGTCCCGAGCCATGGAGCGCTTTAAAGATGAGAACTAACACCTTGAAGCGCACCCGAAAGACGACAGGTAGCCAGTGCAGCTCGCGCAAGAGCGGTGTTACATGGGTATACCTTGCGGTACCCATTATTGCTCGCGCGGCTGCATTCTGGACCAGCTGAAGTCTTCGGGTGCACCTCAAGGGGAGCCCCATGTAGAGAGAGTTACAATAGTCCAGTCGGGATGTCACGAGAGCATGAGTGACTGTGCGAAGGGCGTCCCGATCTAATAGGGGGCGCAACTGGCGAACCAGGCGAACCTGGTAAAACGCCCTCCTGGCCACGGCTGTCACTTGATCTTCCATGGACAGCCGGGCATCCAGGAGGACACCCAAGTTGCGCGCCCCATCCACAGGGACAAGATGTTCACCCCCTATGGCCAGCGATGGAATCAGCTGGTTGAATCGGGCAGCCGGAAACCACAGCCACTCGGTCTTGGTCGGGTTGAGTCTGAGTCCGTTGCTTCCCATCCAGATCCGTACGGCTTCCAGGCACTGGCACATCACCGCTACGGCATCGTTGGGGTGGTTTGGGGTAGATATATACAGCTGAGTATCATCAGCGTAGAGATGGTACTCTACCCCAAAACCACGGATGATCTCACCCAGCGGCTTCATATATGTGTTGAACAGGAGAGGCGAGAGGATCGACCCCTGAGGCACCCCACATGTGAGGGGTCACGAGGTCGACCTCTGCTCTCCTGCCAACACAAATTGCGATTGGCCAGAGAGGTAGGAGGAGAACCACCGCAAAATGGTGCCTCCCACCCCCAACCCCTCCAGCCGATGCAATAGGATACCATGGTCGATGGTATCGAAAGCCGCCAAGAGGTCTAATAGGACCAGGATGGAGGAGCAACCCCCATCTCTGGCCCTTCAGAGATCATCGACCAACGCGACCAATGCCGTCTCGGTGCTATGCCCGGGCCGAAAGCCGGACTGACGCGGGTCTAGATAATCAACTTCCTCCAGGTGACGGGGAAACTGTTGTGCCACCACACTCTCAACAACCTTCGCCAAAAAGGGAAGGTTGGAGACTGGACGATAGTTGGTTAATAAAGCTGGATCCAAAGAGGGCTTCTTAAGGAGGGGCCTCACCATAGCCTCTGTTAGGGAAGCAGGCAAGGAACCCTCACTTAAGGATGCGTTGACAACCTCTTGGAGCCAGCCTCATGTCACCTCCCAGGATGCCAGTACAAGCCAGGAGGGACACAGGTCCAATAAACATGTGGTGGCTCGCAGTCGCCCACGTAACCTGTCCATATCCTCGGAAGCAACGGAGTCAAACTCCTCCCAAACAAGATCTGTCTCGTGGCATCCCACTGGGCCATCAATGGAGGCTAACTCATTCTGTATCTGAGCGATTTTCTCCTGCAGAAAAATCACAAATTCCTCTGCTCTACCCTGTAGCGGGGCTTCCCGCACCCTCTGTTGAAGGAGGGAGCGGGTCACCCTAAACAGGGCGGCAGGGCGGTTTTCTGCGGATGCTATGAGAGTGGCACAATGATGGCGTTTGGCCACTCTCAGCGCCACAATGTAAGTCCGTAAATGGGCTCTTACCTGTGTCCGGTCAGATTCAGAACGGGTAGACCTCCATCTTCTCTCTAGGCATCTCTTGTGGCGTTTCATCACCCTCAATGCATGTGTGAACCAACTCAATAATTAGATTTATAGACCATATTAAATTCCAATCTAACAATTCATGATAACTGGTTCACAAATACCAAACCATATAAAAACTATGATTTAGTTAATCACACCATATCGATTAAGCTCAGACATACCCTATTTTTGGGAGTATAAGACGCACCTTTCTCCCCCAAAAAGCAGGATGAAAATCTGGTTGCATCTTATACACTGAATACAGCATTTTTGGCCTACCAAAACCCTACCCCCTTAGCAAAAATGGACATGCATAGGCTTTGGAAGGGCTGCAAAGTGCTTCTGTGGGCTGGGGAGGGCAAAAGCAAGGGAACAACAGGCCATTTTTTGCCCATTTCTGCCCCACCCCCAGGAGACCTCTACAAGCCTCCCAAAGCCTATGCATGCACTGTTTTTTGCAAATAATGGGCCGTTCTTTGCTCATTTTTGCCCCACTCCAGTCCCCAGGAGCACTTTGCAGGCCTCTCAAACTCTCTGCATGCCCCATTTTTCACAAAAAAATGAGGCATGCAGAGGGTTTGGAGGCCTGCAGAGTGCAAAATCTTTTTAAATTTACCTCCTCAAAATATTGCTGCATCTTATACTTCGGTGTGTCTTATAGTCTGAAAAATATGGTAACTGGTTTGTTTAGCTTAGTATGTTGTATGAATGCAACTTTACAGTTTAAAAAAAAACAGCATGTTGTGTCCTCGACCTGCGACCGGTCTCGACTTACGACCGGCCGCAGGTCTTCCAGGCTGCCTCTTTGGAGCCATGGCAACAGGCAGTAGCAAGCCGGCTAACCGACAGACGCGCCTGATTGGCTGGGGCGCGTCTGGCGGGAAAGCCGGCTCCTGCTGCAGCCTGATTGGCTCCCCCGTTTGACAGCTCCCTATATAAAGAGCTGTCAAACGCCGGAGCCCCTGTCTACCGCGCTTTACTTTACTGCCTATTTCTTCTGTACTTGTAATAAAGATTCCTGTTAGAGCAAACCTGATTCCGGACCCTGTCTTTTCGTGAAGATATAACACAGCATTTATTATTTAGCATTACACATAAATCCAATTGTGACAGGCACATCTTAAAATAAAACACACAGCTATTAACAGAAATCTAACAAAACACTTTATGACTTAGCGTGATGTATATCCAATTATTGCAGTGACAAACAACTTTACTGGAACAGCTAAGGTTAATGTACGAGCAATCCCATATGAAAGGCAGTCTGAGTTCATACATCATAAACCATTTAAGGCAATGAATTTATGCACCAGGAGTTTTATTCTGCCTAAAAATGTTCTCAGATGATTTACCTCAGCTTTTAATTTTAAAGATTTCAGTGGCTTACTGGTATTATATATTTTAATATTTCATTTTAATGGTTCTTTTATTTGAAGGTGCTTTTGCTATTTTATTACATTTTCATATTATAGCCTCTAACCTTCTCAGGTAAGCCATCCCTACAAAGAGTTGTGTTACTCAGAGAAACCAGAAAATCATGTTTCATTTTAATATCTGCATACCACCTGTTTAAAATTCCAGCAACTTGAAAATTTATTTATTATCTGAATCCCCAAGAAACTCATCAATATTATCCAATCTGCACATTGCTCTAGAATTTGAATATGTCAGAAAACTATTCTGAAAAGTTAACTGAGATAAAAAAAGCATGCAAGGAAGGATATATAAAAGCCATGCTAATGTAGTGTGCTAACAGCTACTAATTTATTCTGCATTAGATAACCAGCAGAGGGAACCCTAATATTTAAACATAATCTATAAAAGAAAAAGAGTCTGTAAAGGAAAACCTATTATTAAAGCATCCTTGGTGTTGATTAATTCCAATACAAAACTGATGCAAAAATAAAACAGTTACCATATTTTTCGGAGTATAAGACGCACCTCTTTCCTCTAAAAAGAGGCTGAAAATCTGGGTGCGTCTTACACATCGAATACAGCATTTGTTTTCCTCCTGAAACCCCACTCCCTTCCCCAAAATGGCTGTGCCTAGCCTTATGGAGGCTTCCAGAGAGCTCCTGGGGGCTGGGGAGGACAGAAACTAGCTTAAATTGGGTCGTTTTTTGCTCCCCCCCCCAGCCCCCAGCAGCACTCTATAAGCCTCCACAGGGCTATGCATTCAATTTATTTGACACAAAAATGGCCTGTTTTTGCAATAAATGGGGCGTTTTTTGCTCATTTTTCACCCTACCCTCACCCCCCCCCCCCAAGAGCACTCTGCAAGCCCCCCCCCCCAAGGCTAGACATGCTTTTTATTTGAAGAAAAACGACCCCGTTTTCACGGAGAAACTAACAGTTTTGGGGAGGTTTGCAGAGTTCAAAAAAACCCTTATTTTTTTCCTTTCAGAAGGCTGTTTATTTACTTGGCAACTTTAAAACTTGTGGACTTCATCTCCCAGAATTCTCCAGCCAGCATAGCTTGTAGGCATAGCTGGCTGGAGAATTCTGGGAATTGAAGTCCACAAGACTTAAAGTTGCCACGTTTGGGAACCCCTGAGTTAGAACATTTTCAGAAAGCTCTTTTGGAAACTGTTTCTGTGCCAGGAGAAACAAAGTTTTAAGGTTTGTCAGCGATTTCCTTCTCCAGGACATGGATAAAGACACCTGAAAACATCAACCTACCTACCTACTCTCTCTCTCCCTACCTACTGTATTTCTCTATGTCTCTCTCTCTCTATCCTTCTACCTACCTACCTACACACACACTCTCTCTCCCTACCTACCTACTGTATTTCTCTTATCTCTCTCCATTTCTCTCTCTCTATTCATTTATCAACCTACCTACCCTCTCTTTCCCTATCTACTGTATTTCTCTCTCCCCCCCTTTACCTACCTACCTACACACACACTCTCTCCCTACCTACCTACTGTATTTCTCTCTTTCTATTTCTCTCTCTATCCTTCTACCTATCTACCTACACACACACACTCTCTCTCTCTCCCTTCCTACCTACTGTATTTCTCTCTCTCTATTTCTCTCTCTTTCTATCCCTTTATCTACCTACCTACTCTCTTTACCTACTTACCTACCTACTGTATTTCTCTTTCTTTCTCTCTCTCCCTCTATCTACCTACCTACTTTTTTTTGTAATTTGCCTCTTCAAAACGTTGGTGCGTCTTATACTCTGAAAAATACGGTATTTAAAGCAACAGTGTTACATTATTTATAGCTCAAAAACTAGTCAAATTTGACTGGCAGAAGCCATTTTCAACATTTTCTTACCTTTACATGTCCACATTTAAGGAGCTGAGATCGTCTCCGATCAGCTAATGCAAAAGAACCAATGGGTGGATCATCCAAGCGGTCAGCATTGCGAGCTTCTAGCAAAAACCCTTGAAATGTGGGCCCAGAAAAACTAACTAAAATCAAGAATTTGAGAAAAGGAATGGAGATGAATCTCAGTTTATTCGGGCAATTGGAACAGATCTCAAATCCAGCATTTTATAAACTTGTGAACTTCCAGGTGTATGTGGGCTTCTGCTCCCAGAATTCTCTTCAATGGCTAAGCTGGTTATGGAAATTATAATAAAACTAGAATACATTTAAAATACAACGTAAAAACCTGGAACAGTGTTAGCTTGTCATTTTATGTTTACCACATCATTTGAATGTTACATAGTCATCCTCTTATTTTAAAAAAACCCCAGATACTATAATCTAAAATAAACTTCAGTTCAGTTAAGACAGACAAGATGGCAGCTGCCTAGAATGGTAGCATGGCAATTTAGAAAAAACTCTTGAAAAATCTATGCTGCTAGGAAAATAAAAGGGGCATAGCTGCCCTAGGTGTCTCCTGGAAACAACTCATCTTTAAAAGTGGAAAAACCAGTAGAGCCTATTATAAATGCTGTTTATAGTTTATACTCTCACATTAGGAATTAACTATTATGAGCTCAAACTGGGCCCAACAAGTCATTCCAACCCACTAGGGAAAGCTAACCTATAACTAGCATTTCAACCATATCTCTGAAGGAAACAGGTGTGGGGAAGAAATTGTCAAATTTTAATGGTTGCCCATCCCACCAAGAAAGAAGTGGTCTGTGTGCAGCATGCAGCTCAATTTAAAAAGTAAATATATAAATGTTCATATTTAAAAGGTACATTTCGTCCACAACGTAGGACCAAAATTGAGCCCAACATTTCTGTTGCTAAGTGAGACATTTGTTAGCTGAATTTTGACCCATTTTACGACTTTTCTTGCAACCATTGTTAAATGAATCACTGCAATTGTTAAGTCAGGAACATGGTTGTTAAGTGAATCCAGCTTCCCTAGTGACTTTGTCAGAAGGTCTCAAAAGAGGATCACATGACCCAGGGACACTGCAATCGTCATAAACATGAGTCGCTTGGCAAGCACCTGAATTTTGATCAAGCGACCATGGGGATGCTGCAATGGTCGTAAGTGTGAAAAAATGGCTATAAGCCACTTTTCAATGCCATTGCAACTTTGAACAGCCACTAAACTAAATGTATGTTGAGGACTACCTATCTATATAAATAAAAATGAGTTTGTTCAAAACCGCTGATCTCCGAAAGTACTGCACCGATTGCTTCCACATTTTCACACAACGTTCCTTTCAAATACGGCACCAATGATATATATAGATTGTGTAGATGTCACACCTGTGCCAGGTACACACAATGGAAATGTAAAACATTGTAAAAAAGATAGGTAGATGGACACAGAGAGAGCAGTGGACCACAGGTATTATGTCAACCTTTATGACATAAAATACTCTGCCCATAAGATTCAAGGAGAAATACAGTAGGTAGGTAGGTAGGCAGCTATAGGGATAGAGAGAGGGAGGGAGAAATGCAGTAGGTAAGTAGGTAGGTAGGTAGGTAGGTAGATAGGTAGGTAGAGGGATAGAGAGAGGGAGAAACACAGTAGGTAGGTAGGTAGGTAGGAGGAGAGAGGGAGAAATACAGTAGGTAGGTAGGTAGGTAGGTAGGTGGGTGGGTGGGTGGGTGGGTGGGTGGGTGGGTGGGTAGGTAGGTAGGTAGGTAGGGGGATAGAGAGAGAGAGGGAAAAATACAGTAGGTAGGTAGGTAGGTAGGTAGGTAGGTAGGTAGGTAGGTAGGTAGGTAGGTAGGTAGGTAGGTAGGTAGGTAGGTAGAGGGAGAGAGGAAGAAATACAGTAGGTAGGTAGGTTGGGGGTTATATGTGTAGGTTGTGTGTATGTGTTTGTGTGTGCAGGTGTAGATCTACACACAGATTGGTTGGCCATTTAACCAGACTTGGCCACAGCAACGCGTGGCTGGGAACGGCTAGTATATAGTAAGCACAAAAACATGAGAGGATAGTGTTAGCACCATAAGAAAGCCTTGGCAAAAATCAATACCTTTCACGCAATCTCCGGGCTTAAATTCTGTCACATTCACTTCAATGGTGTGCTTGGGAAATTTCTGAGGTGACCCTCCATGTAAAGGCAACATAGAGTCACAGGATTCGGATACTTTCCCATCTGGGTAACCAGCTGATTGATCCCAAAGGCACATGAGCAGCCAAGCAATGAAAGTTATTCTGGAAGACGTCATCTAGCAAAACAAATTAAGAGTGAACATCAGAAAACTTCTGTCATTCATTCCTTGACATTTTCCCAAAGGAGCCTTGCAGTAGCCTTGGTCTTTTAAAGTTTAACCCCAATCCTTTTCCTTCTTCTTAAATGAATCAGAACAATCATTTTGATTCATCTCCAGAATTAAAGGGCCATGGGTTATTTTGAACTTGGACCAAACATGTATATTTTGTCTGAATACAAACTAAGGTAAAGGTAAAGGTTCCCTTCGCACATATGTGCTAGTCATTCCTGACTCTAGGGGGCGATGCTCATCTCAGTTTCAAAGCCAAAGAGCCAGCACTGTCCGAAGATGTCTCCATGGTCACGTGGCCGACATGACTAAATGGCAAAGGCGCAGGGAACGCTTATACCTTCCCACCAAATGTGGTTCCCAAATATGGCAGAAGCTGGAACAAGTAACGGGCGCTCACTCCGTTACGTGGCGCTAGGGATTCGAACCACTGAACTGCCGACCTTTCTGATTGACAAGTTCAGCATCTTAGCCACTGAGCCACCACATCCCTATACAAACTAGTAAGAATACAAACTACTGAAACCTATTGTGCTGCATACATGAACAGATTTTGCAGGCCCCTACTAGTGTACAACCCTGTTAATTCTCTGTAGGCCCAGATAAGATGAGCCAGATAAGATGAGCCAATCACCTGCTCAAAGTCAAAGAATAAGAGATGATTTTTAAGATGATAATTTTGGCCAGGAACAGCTCCATTATCACTGGCAGAGGCACTGTGGGGAAGTCCTTTGCTGTTTCCAGGATGGCCCCATGGACTAGATCTAAGTACCCCGCCGGCCAGATCCAGCCCCTGTGCCTTGAGTTTGACACCCCTGCTTTAAAGAAACATAAAATAGAGCTAAAGAATCATGTACATGCAGGGAAAAATGCAAAGCACATCAGAGATAATTTATGGGGGCCTTTAAACCCACTCTGTCCTACAGTTTGGGATTGCACCAAGTTTTCAAGGGCTTTCAGAATATCATCAAGGTAGAAACAGATGGGTTTCTAGGATGATGTTATAACAAGCAAGGCATTCTTTGATCTCCATGGATGACACTGTTCAATCAAAGGGACTTGGAGAGCACATGCTCTGATCTTTCTGGATTAACAGCCCACAAGCCACTACTTATCTCCATTTTAAAATTTGGGACTAGATATATTGTGACTTCAATCTCTTTGGGTCAGCCTAATCATTACTTTCAGTGTTGTAATTATCGCCAGTGAGCAATATTAAAATCCTACAAGCATGTTCTTTCAACTTCAGTTTAAAATACTCTATGCCAATCTAATATTCTTAACTATCACCCAAGACAGAATAGCCATACTGTCTGAGGTCTATTAGATCTGGAGTTAAATGCTAACTGCAATTTAAACAAATACTTCTATTCATGTTTTAATATAAAGATAAACCATCACTATTCCAACTAGTGAGAAATGCTGACACAACTGAAACATGCATTTAGACTGTAATAACCATTGGTGCTTGGGACTTTTTAAATGTAGATGCTTTTCAAGAAATAAAGATTTAATTAAAAATGACAGTTTTGGCATTAATTTAATTGACATTCTGCTTTAAAATGAAAGAGACTATTTTATTGTGTATTTTACCTCTTTCTGTGCAGATTATATTCCTTAATATTTTTAAATACCCTTTCTCCCTATCTTTACCATAAATTAAACAAACTAATATTACCTAAAGCAGTTAACAACAAGACTGTGTAATGGATAAGAGCAGAAAAGTTGAAAAGTCAGAGGAGCTAATTCTGGCTGCACAAGACCAAACTGTAAAAACAAATACATACAAAGTCATAATTGAGATGATAGCAAGAGACAACAAATGCTGCCTCTACAAAGTAGCTGAAGGAACAGTACAAGTTAACTGCTGCAAGAAGAATACACAGACTGACTACAAACAACAGCACAATAAAGTAAGAACAATGGTGCACTGGAATTGGAATATCTGCAAGAAATACCACTTCCTCCAAGCAATAATTGATGGGACCACTATATAGACAAAATGGTAGAAAACAAAGCAGCTAAAGTGCTCTGGGACTTTAAAATTCTGATAGGCAAGCATCTGCCACAACATATCCCAGGCTTAACAACGATAAGAAAGATTTTTAAAAATCTGGAAATTGGATGTAGCAGTTCCTGGACCAGCAGAAGAGAAGAGAAAGTACTGGAGAAAATTAGAAAATACAAAGACCTGCATATGGAAGTAGAACGACTATGGCAAAAGAAAGCAAAGATGGTACCCATATTAATAGGTGCCTTGATGCAGCCGAGAAACATCTGACGCATCACTTGAACATCATCTGTATTGACAAAATCACTCATCAGTCAATTGCAAAAGGCAACTTTACTTGGACTCGCATAAATCCTGCAACAATACTTTTAATACCATCAATCAACATCTACATATCCCAGGTTATTTCTACAATTCATTTGCATACCTTCCATTTTACCTTTGTTGTTATGTCTTAATTTTATATGATAATTATGAAGCTTACTTAAAAGGGACATAATTTGTATAGATGCATGTACTTTTTGTGTATGTATGTATGTATGTGATTTTTATCCCACCTTTATTACTTTATAAGCAACTCAAGGCTGACAACATATATAATACTCCTTCTCTACCTATTGTCATAAGATTATTTATATATCACATTTCTAGAGCATTCATCTCTTTCAAGGAGATGCCGGTAATACTCATTCTTTGAATTCAAATGCAAATAATCAAAGTTCATTTCATGTTTGAGCTCTCTACAAATAGAAAAAACCTTGAAGAGATGAATGAACTTCAAGAATTTTCCTCAAAAAAAAGGAGTCAGCACTGTGAGTCACTGATTTGTGATCAAACATCAGTGTGGAAGAACTGAGTTATTTGAAAGAAGTGCTAGGAATTTCCCAATCAAAGCAGTTAGTTTTGAAGAAAAAGTCTAAGTGTCAACCCCACTCAGTTGGGCTAGAAGCATAGAAGGGCTAGACATAAAATCTTGTCAAGTGTGTTTGTGTTGTACATCTCCCACCAGAGAATTAGACAGGCATTTGCCCGAATTACTTCTGAATGTTTCTCCAGACTTAAAAAAATATCTCAGCCTTTTTGCCTAAGTAACAGTTCCTGCATATTTCAAGACCACCTCCTTGCTCTCACAGATATTATAGGTTTAGGTAAGCCTAACAGTTTAGAGATTGGGGAGGATCACGGTAATACTAGGTTTAAATGTAGTTTAAACTGTTTAATGTCACAGAATGGTTGGTTTGATCTGAGTGTAGCATGTCACATAGCATGACCACATTCTTCATAACAGAAAAAGACTAAACCCTAAGAAACATATATTAAAAACAAAATCATAGGCACAGGTATGCTCTTTATCAGTTGCTGCCAGTTATACTTAGTTACATATATGTTATTTGAGGAAACGCGTAGGAAAACATAATCTTAACTACCACTTTGAGTTAAAGATAACTTATCAGCTATGAGCTTCATTTGACCTATTAATATTTTCTGAGGTATAATAAGTTCAGTAAGTGTCTAGGAAGGATTCCATGACACCCAAGCATACATCATCAAGAGAAGAAATGCGGATAAGCAGCTAGAAGGCAAGGACTGCATCATTTTTCAACATTTCTTTTGACAGCCTGCCAAATAAAATCCTGTCTTCTGTAAAAGACAACATAAAACTATTGTGTTATATCGTATTGATGGAACTTGCAAAGGAAGCCATTTTCCCTCTGTTTCTTGAATCATTCATCAGTACTGTATTAACTCTATTTGAAACAATGACTAACATCACATCACCATACACCAATGAAGATATTAATGAAATGAAGATTAAACAAAAAAGCAAAAATATATATTTGGGGAGAAAGAGAACTTGAAGACCAGGAAGCAAGGAGATAATTTTCTAAATTCCCTAGATAGAAAAAGCAAGTGTACATCTTGGACAACTACTCAAAAGAGCCATCTCTAATATTAAAGGAGCTACAATGGTTTAGTAACTTGAAGAAATGGACTACTTTTCATAATCAAATTACAGTACAGACAAATCTGTTGTCCAAATGTCAATTTCCGCATATTGGAATCACTTAACATGGCTGTTTTATTTTCTACACACATTGGAAAATAAAACAGAGAATGAGGGTTTTGTGAAAGAATGACATTGTAATCTCTTCAGTTAGCTTCTTAAGAAGGAATATGGAAGAAATGGACATGAAAGAGCAGTTGAATTAGGTTTCAGTAATGGTAAAGATTAGGCATGGAGGACCAAGAAACCTCATCATCTCTCTGCCAAACTTATCTCACAGAAATGTTGTGGATAAAAATGGAATGCTAGAATTACTGCAGAATAGTTAGGATATAAATTTAATGAATGAATAAATGTTAAACATAATTACTAAGAAATAAAATATAGTAGCCAGTGAAAAAGCATCAGAATTTAGTATGCAGAATCAATTTTTACTAAAAATAAAATATACTTATGCTATTATCCACATTAGACATTTTAATATTATTATTTGCAGAGTAAGGTCAGAGAAAGAACAAGATTCAGGAATAGTTCAACTTTCCAATGAACCCCTGATCATAAAGAATACTGTGAATTATTTTTTTAAAAGAAAGGTAACATATTAAAAATGATAATGTTGTCACTCATTGGCCATTGAGAAAATCATACTACTAGGTTATTGCTATATCAAGATGATCCATTTGGACTTTGCAAACAGAGCTATATATATAAGGCTGAGTTAGAAAAGAAGGGTCTGGTAATTGATAACATTTGAGAGAGACAAATTAAATACAGCTTCTAAAGGAGAAAAGCCAAGCTTCACTGGGCAAAAAAGTATTTGTTTTGAAGTACACCCAAGGGAATACACTCAGTGGAACAGCTCTGCCAGTTTGTGCTTAAATGAAATCTTCTAAAATATGATTTATTAAATGGCCTTTGGGTCACATCAATGAAATTCAAGATTATCAAGGAATGTCTATTCTGCTGGTCTCTCCATCCCCTTAATTTATCTGCTTTCCCCCAAGGACTTCTATGGCAGTTTAGGCCATCTCCATCACATTTTTATCCATGAATAATCTATAGTTAAAAAAAAAATTAGTCCAAAAGATACTAGGTTTCAAAAATGCTTATTAAGTTTCTTAGGTGTGGATTTGACCATCTAAGCATAAGGGAGAAATAAATCAATATATAAGTTGTTATATTTTGTAACTGTATTTGGGAAGCAGATTATTTTACTTACTGCTTCTTTGTGACTCATATTTTTATAACATGCTAAAAGAATGTATATTTAGGAAACTTCCTATATTTTAGCTTCTTTTATAGAAGGTTTTGAAATTGCCATTCTATGGTTGACTACACATCAGTGTGAAATCCCAAAAGTAAACAAATATATTTAAGGATATATATATATATATATATATTTGTTTTTGTAGATTTTCACACACACACACACACACACACACACACACACACATATTTGTTTTAGCATTCTAAAGTTAGTTATGCAGTTTGGTCTGGCAGAGATTAACCACCAAATGACATTCTTTCAAAGATGGTTTCAATATCAATTAAATCAGAATGAATAGTAATGATGGATTGAAACCCTCCCAAATCTATTCCCTGAGAATAGCTATGCATAATTAAAAGTTTGCAAAGGTTTCAACACAAATACTGTATATCTCATACCCAGCAGCATTTCTTGTGTCACTAAAACCTATTATTTATCTAGAATATAACATACCAGGATTGTCTAAGAATTATTTGGAAGCTTAAGAACATACTATTTTTTGTATTTCCACTAGCAGTAAGTGGTGCTATCATGAAGCATCTTGTTAAATGAAGAGGCCAATTCAAAACCAAAAGTTATATGCAATTTATCACAATATTAGCCTTCTGCACCACTTTTGTGTTTTGCACACTCCATTAATATTACAATATGTGTGTGTGTGTGTGTGTGTGTGTGTGTTAGTTTTATGAGCTGATCAATAACAAGAAGTTGTGAAAACAAATATATATATCTATATTTTACACGGGAAAAGACCCGAATAAACCAGAACCTACATATATATATATATGTATGTATATATATATGCTGGCATTGCTGGCTTCGGGGATTTTCCCGTGTATATAGCATGGAGATGTTATTGCAACGTTTAGGCAAGATCTCACTTGCCATCATCAGGCAGGCTTCTATATATATATATTATTATTATTATTAATCGTATTTGTATACCGCCCTATCTCCCCAGTGGGACTCAGAGCGGTGCACAGAAAGGATAAAAAGACAATACATACAATAACAATATAAAAAGGATTAAATTTATATATTCTCTCTAAAAGAAAATATTTGCTAGCTGACAGTGTTCCAGACAATGCTGAGATTTCTCAATGTTGATGAATAAAAGAAGTTTCTCTGAATGCCCGTTGGCCATTGCCAACCTACATAAAATGAAGAGGAAAGTGATGCAAGGCTCACTGCTCTTGGTTTACAAAAGAGCAGTGTGCTTCCAAAAGGCCTAGCCAGGGTTTAACCAAAAAAACCCGAACATTTCTTCATTTATACTTCACTTTCAGTGGGGCCTTTTAAAAACAGGGCACCAGCAAGTCCTCTTTAAACTATTCCTAGTAACTTACTTGGGTAGCCTTACTACATAGCAGAAGCAATGGCAATGGACTCCTGGATACAATGTAATGAAAGCTTCCCAACATGTTCCAGGGAAGCTGTTTTAATAAACCAATTCACCCCTCCAACTTTCTGTAGCAGCAAGTCCTTTTCTCAGCAAGGCCAGCTTCCCAGAAGCTAGCTCGCACCCGTTGCCTTACATTAACTGCAAGCTTGTAGGTTGTAGTACAAACTGCGTCTCAGGCTAAAACCATCCTTTGCCTAGCCTCTCTGAACGCCTAGATGCCCCAGACACCCGTTTCTTACCTTGTCAAACACCACATAAGCTTAACCACCCAAACTTTTGCCCGATAACAGCAGCAGCAGGCAATGAAGACTTCCTACATATAGCCCGTACGTTAACGCTATCCAAGCACGCAGGCAAACATGCTTATCTATAGGCTCTTTTAGCCGAGACTCTTCCTGTATCGCATCCCAGAAGGGGCGGAGCCGAGAATATAAACTAAAGAGCCCAAACTTTCTTCACCTTTGGGAGAAGGTGAAGAAAGAAACGTTCACGTCGGTGGGGGGGAAAACAGGAGAATGACCTTCTCGTCCAACTTCTACAAACTTGTTCGATCGCCTGGAATATTTGATGTCGAGTCCTCTGGAGTTCGGCCTTTCTAAAATAATGTAGAATGGTAAAGTTCCGCAAGACGCCGAAGACATAAAGTGGTTGCAGGATTATGTCTTAACGTGGGAATCCAGCTACCACACCGCTAAGGGAAACACACAGCTACGCGTAATTAAGGCTTACACCCGACTGGCTGTCTGAACGAGAAAGCGCGTCTGATTAGAGTTAGTAAAACACCAATCTCCGCTTACTCAAGAGAAAACACTGAACTCCCATCAGATTTTAGACGCTGCCTCTCTTTTACTGAAAAGTCTAATGGGACATGTTGAAAACGAAAAGGAACATGTCAGAGCAAATACGTGAATTATGTTGCGAGGGAATGATATGGAGATGGTTAAACAGATGGGCAGGGGACCAACAGAGTTGTGAATATGTGGCTGACTTCAAAGAGATTGCTCTAGTGTAGAAATCTGATGGCAATACTTGGGATCTCAAGAAGAACAAATCATTCTATACTAAATGGAAGTAAAACCAGGATGCTCAGCAGAAATATTAATTGTGAGCCAAATGGATGCATGGTGGGAAAATATCCTTTTTTTTTTCATTCAGCCTTTCCAATTAAACCACAATATAGTACAAACCAAGCTGTAAGCCAACATTTACAAATCAGATTGGTTAGAGAAGGGCTAGTCAACCTTTTTACACCTACCGCCCACTTAGTAGTATAATTTTCTAACCGCCCACCGGTTCCACAGTAATGGTGATTTATAAAGTAGGGAAGTAACTTTACTTTATAAAATTTATAAAGCAGAGTTACAGCAAGTTAAAGCGTGTGCGGGCGATACAAATAGTATATTTTCAGAAATTTAAATTACCATGGGGAATTTTATGAAAACTTAATGAAAATGTTTTTAAATAATGCTATGAATTTTTTTTAAAGTCAATTAAATTTAAAAAAAGGAAAGTGCTTCAGTATCGGACAAAACCCCTACTGCCCACCATGAAAGCTGGAACGCCCACTAGTGGGCGGTAAGGACCAGGTTGACTACCCCTGGGTTAGAGTGGGACAATTACATTTGAACTTTTACCAGTTGTAATAACTGGCCAGTCTGGTTTCTTTGGTTTGGGACAGTCACTCACTCACTCAGTCCCAACCCATCTCCTAGCGTTGTTGTGGGGAAAATATAAAAGGGAAAGGGCATTGTGTTTGTCTGCCACCTTGAGTTACTTAAAAGTAATAAAAATGAAATAAAAATCTAATAAATATTTTTTTACACCAGTCAGAATGTCCAATCAGCCAACTGATCACATAAAGCCAATATTTGATTATAAGTGAGGTTCACACAATCCACCTAGATAAGTCTAGGTTAAAAAAAATCAATCCATGTAGCATCAGATGCAGGAAGCAGAAGTGAATCTGAGATGACAATCCAGCAAAGCCAGTTTTACAGTGCCATTTTTTAAAGTCAGTTGTGTTTTGAGACCATACAAACAGGATAGAGAACGTTCGGTGCCCAACATGGGGAAAAAGACACTGGAGACATGGAGGCTGCTTGGAAAGATGGTTTAATGGTGGACAGGACCACATGGCTTGAGTCCTGAACAGAAAAGGGGGATCACATGCTTCAATATTGGTGGAAAAGAAGATAAGATAAAAATTGAAAACACCACCACACTATGATTCCAGACTGTTTGCAAACTGACTTAACTGACTGCATTCAAAATGAAACCCCAGTAGAAACCAGCAATGGGGTTGAATGTTACCATCCAAAGTCAATAGGACCAGTGACCGCTAGAATATGGGTGCATGCTTATAAAGGAGGGGGAAGTCCATTTGTGCCCATTTAACCACCACCTTGTGCAACTAGAACAGCCCCATTTATGGATTCTCTAAGGTCCATTCTCTAATAACTGGCAAGAAATCTTTAATAGTTCTAATAGTTCTTATGTGTGGTCAGTTGAGTTTAACCTTTATCTTTCACCAGCAATACTCTAGGTGTCCCTTGAGTCATTCCATCTCTCTCAATTCTTCTGATAACCCTAGGAAAAAACAAGATCCAAGTTTGAGAGAGGGGGCACAATCCTATCCAGGACCTCAGTTACTCTCTTACTCCAGGTGGAGAGTAAATTCTTGGCAGGGCTATGCAGCAGATCCTCGGTTATAGCCCCCAGCTCCCTCTGAAACCCATCAGGGTCTATCAGTTGCCAGGGATGAACTGATCTAAGAATAAGTTCCACATCCCTGCAGAGCAGTGTTGGGTTTCAAATCCCGTTCCAACCTGTATGGTTGGAATGGGGCCGGCGGCATCCTCCGGCGGCATCCTCCACACAGCGCCTCTGTGACGCTCCAGCTGCTCCGTGGAGGTGCTGTATGCGCCATGTGCATGCATGGCAGCGCAGAAGCTTTAAAACACAGATAAGGAGCTTGGGAGGGTGGGCCCTCCGGAACGGTATCTGGTGCTCCGGGCTGGCTCTGGTATGCCCATACCGGGGCATACCACCTGCAACCCACCACTGCTGCAGAGAGATAGAGCCTTAAGAGTGTAGGAAGTTAAAACCCACCCCTCTACTAGAAAATGAAATATTTTAGGAAATATTAAAAGGGCAGAATATTTCCTCTAAAAGGAAGACAGAAACATAGATCCCCCACTCCCATTTGTCAATGAGCCATTAAGGCCTGAGCCAGCCTACATAACGGTATGATTAATCTTCTACTCATCTCACCACATGGCACCTGGGAAGATTACATCAGCCAGCAAGGCCAACAAACGTGGACTCAAAGCACAGCCTACAGAGTTCCCCCTGCATGGCCCCATGGGAGTCTGATAGCCAATCAGAGTGCATTTCTTGTACAGGAGCAGGAGGTCCCCGGGTGAGGTCCAACAGAGGGCATAAAAACCAGGGACTCTCAGCAAGCAAGCCCCTTTTTCACCCAACATCTTGAAGCATGTGATCCCCCTTTTCTGTTCAGGAACTCAAGCCATGTGATCCTGTCCACCATTCAACCATCTTTCCAAGCAGCCTCCATGTTTTCAGTGTCTTCTTCCCCACTTGGAACTGAACACAGAAGGACATTTCTTCCAACAAGAGAAATTCATAGTTGACCAGACTGTAAGCTGGCCATGATTGTGGGACCAAAGATAGACCCACCAATTCCACATCACAAAGGCACAGTTCCAACAAGAACACCAAATTGAGTGTGTGACCAATGTTCCTAGTCAGGTCCTCGATATCCTTGGACGGGCCCATAGATGTCGTTCCAGGAACTCCTGAGCTATCTCTGACCCCAACTCCTACGGAAGGCAGGTTGAAGTCCCCCAGAATCATGGGGGGGAAACTGGGAAACTCCACCATCATTCCTGCAGCTTGGTTCAGGAGCTTGGCCAGGGAAACTGCTCGGTAGCAGTGAGACTAATACAATAGTAGCAATCCTTAGAGACCACTCTAAGCAAAAAGGTCTCACAATGGGCATTTGTGAAGCTGTGCCCTGGAAACAGTTAGAGACTCTCGTTTAGCAACAGTCACATTACTTCCCCTCCCCTGCAGTTTAGGCTGGTACACACACCCAATACCTGACTAGGCATCTTTCTGAGAGAGGAAATCTTCCCTCTGGTCCCAGCCAGGTCTCTGTGATGCATGCCAAGGCAGCCTTCTTCGTGGTGATCCAATCAATAATTAGAGGTGCCTTATTGCAGACCAAACTGGTTTTAAGAGCAACAGCCTAAGATCTGAGCCACTATTGATCTACTGACCAGGGAAAGAAGTTTAGCTCAGGGATCTGGAATGTACAACCACTACCAAACAGTGAGACCCCCTCCCTTATTACATGAGCTTGGGGATAACCGTGTGTATTTAAAACAAGTTAACTGATACTGCATAATGGAAGAGAAGTTGCGGGCTGGGTACTATGTAATTTCTACTTGACTGTCATTTCAATTATGTCATCTAGAAGCCCAGAACTTAATTACAATTCATGACTTTACTTATTCGTTGTGCTAATCTATCTAATTATCTCTGGGCATAATGAGACAGCTTGGTATATAAAGAACTGTAATTATTCTTTGTAGTAATTTATTTCATTATTATACAGAGGAGTGGGGGGAACTATTCCAGAATTCCTAGATCAAATAATTTTTTGAAGAGCGATCAACCTTTGCCAAGCTGAGGAACCGAACATTCTGGGATCTGGAACCCCAGCTTGATCAAGTTTTCAGTTATTGACCTTATATTACAGATTGATTTTTCATAGTCAAGTGAGTTTGATCATGTTTGGAACAGATTCTTGCTCCAATAATAATCATTTGACATGGAGATGCAGTCTCCCAAACATCTGTTTAAGGACATAGTTATATTATCAACCAGTTGTTGTAAAGTGGCCTGATTCAAGTTAAATGGAATCTGCAGGGAAATAAAATGGCTATAGTCTATCTTAATTCAATAAATGGACAAGAAATACATTACAGGTAGTCCTCAACTTACAACACTTCAAATAATGACCATTCAAAGTTACAATGACACTGAAAAATGTGAATTATGACCATTTTTCACACTTATGACCATTGCAGCATTCCCATGGTCACGTGACTTACATTCGGGTGCTTGGCAACTGGTTCATATTTATGACTGTTGCAGGGTCCCAGGGTCATGTAACCACCTTTTGCGATTTTCTAACAAGCAAACTCAACGGGGAAGGCAGATTCAGTTCTTAACAACCATGTTATTAATTTAGCAGCTGCAGTGATTCACTTAACAAATGTGGCAAGAAAAGTCGTAAAATGGGACAAAACCTATTTAATAAATTTCTCAGTTAGCAACATAAATCCTGAGTTCAACTGTGGTTGTAAGTCAAGAACTAGCTGTATTGTCTTCTGCAAATAGATGTGGACAGCCTTAATAGATCAGGCTTTTCTACTACAACATTGGATTGCCAAATGTACCACCAAATGAAGAGTTCTTTCAGGTATGCATTTGACTCTATTTCTATAATATTACTAGACATTGAAAGTTCCACAATTGACAGGTTATTGTTTCTACTGTTATGTTACACAAAACTATAAACATGAAGATTAATGTAGCACTTATAGTCAATTTTCTAGTTCTGTTAATTCCAAAAAGAAGCAGAGTTGCATTCTACTTTCCACATGTATGGTATTAGAGAAGTTAAAATCTCCATGTACTTGCACATACAGCTAGTCCTCAACTTACAACCACTAGTTAGTGAGTGTTCGAAATTACGACACTGAAAAATGTGACTTAAGACTGTTTTTCACACTTGCAGCAAATTCGGAGGCTTGGCAACTGGCATGAATTTATGACGGTGGCAGTTTCCTGGAGTCACATGGTCATCTTTGAGGCTTTCTGACAAGTGAAGTCAATGGAGAAGCCAAATTCAATTAAGAATCGTGTTATTAACTTATAACTGCAGTGATTCACTTAACAACTTGGCAAGGAAGGTCATAAAGTGGGGCAAAATTCATTGAACAATTTGCTTAGCAATAGAAATTTTGGGCTCAAATGTGGTTGTACCTGCAGACACTTTGACTAAGGAAGAACTGCTATTCACGTCTAAGCAGATAATGGGGTGATGCTATCATACATTTCAGTTGGTCTCAGGAAAGCCATGGTGTCCTCAAATGTCAACTTAAACAGACAATTAACTTGCGCCAACAATATACTGTATGTTTTAAAATATAATCAGAGTTAACCATTTTTGAGATAGTTACAATTATATTGCAGTTTATAAAGTAGGAAAGAATGTAGCATTTATCTTCTTTTATAGTAAGATGTCTTAACAGAATAGAAAAATAAACTGGTTAAAAATGTCTATGCTAAACTTAAAAATAATAAATATCTATTCCTAATTATCATATACTTGATTAATATGATATAAGTAGGACTGAACAGTACTGCAGATTCATTTTCAGAAATGTGCTTTAGAGAGTCCAGGAATCATGAAGTTGATATTTAACCGCTCACTATTGCTAGGCGCAATTGGTTTAGCTGTCTCTAGCTTAAACCACTAGGTTAAAAAAAAAAAAAAAAGATTGAAAATGTGTTTGGGATCTTCCCAAACAAGAAACAAAAAAAAACCAACCAGTGAATGTTTAAGAACTATTTCCGGGCCAATGATTTTCTCTTTTCATTCCTTTCTCATTTCTGGATGAACTTACTGTCACTTCAGCTGTTTAGTTTGCTGTTATGATTTTGTATGGAAAGACCACAAGATGGCACTATATGTAATAATTCTCTTTCTCTCTCTCTCTCTCTCTCTCTCTCTCTCTCTCTCTCTCTCTCACACACACACACACACACACACACACACAGAGAGAGAGAGAGAGAGAGAGAGAGAGATTTGGTTTTTTGCAAAAGCAAAGATTAAAGACATTTTTATTCATTATACCTTCACCCTTCTTCTGAGTGTTCAAGTAGTGTTAAAAACCTAAAACATTCTATTTACTTAGTTCTTTTAACTTCTATCTTATTTTTCTTTCAGGAACTCAGGCTAGTCTTCCTCCTATTTTTCCCTATAACAACAACCTTGTAAAATAGATTAGACAGTGAGTGGCCCAAAGCCACTCAATTAATTTCTAAAGGTGGACTTCAGAAGCCCCAAGAATAGTCAAGTTATTTTAGCAACAGAGGTTAAATGCACACACACAAAAACACACATTATTTATTGCCAGTCTGAATGCAACTATAAATTACATTGAACAATAACTGCCTGCTTCTTCACAATACAAGTGGCTTTCAGCTTTTCAAAGTTGTTTGTATTTAACACTAGCATAACAGACTGGGTAGACACACATATTATCTTACCATGGTGAGATCTGTTATTTTTCCACAGAGATTGTTGTCATTTATATGCAAATATGTTACCTCCCTCTCTTGGGATATTTCTTACTTGTGGCAGAAGTAAGGTGGCTTTTGAAGACAATTCATATCTATCCCATTGTTAGCTGATTGTCGTCTTCTTTTTTAAGCCAACTGCTTGCAACACACTAAGCCAGGAATTAAATATGCAAAGTGAGTTTGCATAATGCACTGAACAACAATTTTTAGCCATGCACTCATTAGCAAGTTATGATGCAATCCCAGTGGGTTTTGAAGCAGCTCAGTCTTCCAGAGAGATATACAAACACTGGACCAACAATCTAACCAACTGCATTTTCTTCTGCAAAATTATAAAAAGCAGCCAGCTGCAAATAGAAATGGTATTTTATTTCACAATGTCAACAGGATGTAGAAAAATAATTGACACACTATTTAGATACATGCATTAATATTAAAATACTAAAACGGCACCCCCAGTTATTTGGATGTTTGGAATGTGATCATTCTGAAGAATTTGTCACCCTTTTCTGCTTATTACCCGGTTTTCTACTGTTAGAGGAGTTAAGGGAGGGAGTGATACAGTGATACGGATTTTACATGCCATGAATTCTACTTCAAAATTAAAGTTCTATTATTTTTTTAAAAATTAAAATTCACATACTAGTACATATTGCTTGCTGAAAACTGGGGGAAATTCCTTCACTGATTTTGCTTGTTGGAAGCTGGCCGGGAAGTTTGCAAATGGCAAATCACATGACTCCGGCACACTGCAATTGTGTTTCCCCTTAAGAGCATCAGCAGAGTTAGTTTTCATGTGGCTACAAACTGAATGTTTCAAAACCATTTGGTTGTTGCAGAGAGGTGCTATTCAGCAGGTTCTGACTAGTTCTGGAGAACCAGTAGTGGAAATTTTGAGTAGTTCGGAGAAACAGTAAATACCACCTCTGACTGGCCCCATCATATTGTCTGCTTCCTGAGTCCCAGCTGATCAGAAGAGAATGGAGATTTTACAGTATCCTTCCCCTGCCACGCCCATCAAGCCATGCCATGCCCACCAAGCCACACCTACAGCACCGGTAGCAAAAAAGTTTGAATCCCCCCACTGAGTTGTTGGCAAAGGTAGAGGAAGGGACCACCCAGGCACACTGTACCTCCTAAGGCTGAGCCAGATATTCACTGCCGCTTCACTATTTTTCAGGCCCAATCTGCTTTGGGCAATAGAAGAATCTGGCTCATCAATTGTTGACCAGTTATTGACTGGTACGTTCTGGAGGATGGTTAATCATGGCTACCTATTGTATTTGGGGAACCATCCCATTCCCAAAGTGCTCATCTGAAAGATGACAAGACTTAAATCTATTATTCATACATTCATTCATTCATTCATTCATTCATTCATTCATTCAATTTCTATAGCTGGCCAACTCAACCAAGTGACTCCGAGCAGCTTACAATTCTAAAATTATAAGGCAGTGAAAAAATTAAAAAGAATAGGCAATAAAAACATCCAGAAAATAAATACAAACAGCAGCTGAGATAATTAATCAACTAACCTTAAACTCAAGAAACAGGGCCCTTACCATATTGTTAGCCCTAGGCCAGTGCTTCTCAATTATTTTCTGTCATGCCCCCCCTAGGAAGAAGAAAACATTTCGCGCCCCCCGCGCGACTGTAAATAGTATCATTTGTCTATAAAATTGTTATAAGTACACCTCTGCATAACACTGTATCCTTATTAACGTATAAGAGAATAAAAAAAGAAAGAAATGTGGATCAATTTACAACAAAGAATAGCTTTATTAACTGTAGCAGAAAAGATTTAAAGTGCATTAGAAATTTAAAAAAAAATAAATCCTTAATTAAACTAAACTGCCGAGGTCAAACGCGCCCCCCTTTATGGAGCCTCGCGCCCCCCCTGGGGGGGCCGCCCCACTATTTGAGAAGCACTGCCCTAGGCCAAGGTACATAGCAAACATTTTAAAGCCTTATCTTTCAAAATACCCGCCAGCTCCCAGACCAGGCTTCCCACCAATTACATAGGTCTAACTTCTTTCAAAATGCACAAACTCCTAATCCAACTTTATAGCTGATAAACGTGGCTGGAAGTTGACTAGCTGGTTCTGAAAGATGGCTAGACCTGCCTGCGTTTATTCCGTTCTGCTTTCTATAGGCAAAGGCTGGTTTAAATGGGCAAGCCCCACTTCCTTGCTTGCACAAAGACAACAATCAACTACAGGAATTACTCAATTTATGACCATAATTGAATGAGAATTTCTGTTGTTAAGCAAGGAAGTTTTAAAGTTAATTTTATGATTTTTTTTTGCTATATTTGTTAAGCAAATCACTGCAGTTGCTAAGTCAACATGCAGTAATTAAGGCAATTCGACTTCCCCAGGGGTGGGCTTCAAAAATTTTAACAAGGATTCTCTGCCCAGTTACTGGGTGAGTGTGGCCATGGTGGGTGTGGCTTAGTTGGCCTCCTGCACCACAGCAGGGTGGGGGTGCCCTCCCTGGGCTCCACCGGCTTTTATCCAGGAGGGCAAAAACAGCCTCCCCCTCCAGAGGCCCTCTGGAGGCTTCCTGAACATTTGGTAGGCCAGTTTTTTGCTGTCCACGAGCCTCCACACATGCCCTGCATTTACCTGCATCCAAAATGGGCCACATGGGGACTCCTGGGAGGGGAGGGGCAGGTGGGGCCAGCCAGGGATTTGGGGGGTTCTCCAAACTGCACAGAATCTTAGGTAGATATTCTCCTGAACCCCTGCAAACCCCCAGCAGCCCACCCTGACTTCCCCCATTAACTGCTTGTAAGAAGCCTGCTAGGAAATTGCAAGTGGTGGTCACATGACCTCAAGGCACTGGAACCATTGTAAATACATGCCAGTGCTCAAGCGTCTGATTTTGGTCACATGACTGTGGGGATACTGCAATATTCCTAAGTGTGAGGATTGTCTACAGGTAGTTCTCGGCTTACAACCACAACTAAGGTCAAAGTTTCTGTTGTTAAGTGAAACATTTGTTAAGTGAGTTTTGCTCCATTTTACAACCTTTCTCGCCACAGTTATTAAGTGAATCACTGCAGTTGTGAAGTTAGTAATACCTCTGTTAAGTGAATCTGGCTTCCCCATTGACTTTGCTTGTCAGAAGGTCACAAAAAATAATTACATGACCCAGGGACATTGCCACTGTCAAAAATATGAGTATGTTGCCAAGGGTCTGAATTATCACATGCTCACAAGGATGCTGAAACAGTTGTAAGTGTGAGAAACAATCATAAGTCACTTTTTTCAGTGCCATTATAACTTCAAACGTTCACTAAATAAATTGTTGTAAGTTGAGGACAACCTGTGTAAGTCACTTTTTTCAGTGCAACTGAACAGTGAGTAAACAAATGGTTATAAGCTGAGGACTACCTGCAATAAACAGGCTTGCACAGATGTGCAACTTTGGAAGAGTACTAAATCTGTATTTCAAAAATGCAATTTCTCCGTAAGGCCTGCACACCTGAAGTTATCACTATTCATCAGCAAGTCTGAGATAAGATATGGCTTAGAAGCAATAACAGCACATTTTAGGCTGGTATATATTTGCACAGGTTTAGGGACAGATGGAAAGCAATTTAACCATGGAAAAAAGCTCTTAAGACTGTACTTGACAAGTATTTTGAATCCTTGCCAAGGCTGAAGTCTCTTGAAGAGCCATGTTACAGTTGTCCTTGCAGCTGCTGTCCCATGGCCCAGAAGGCAGGAGCTGGCAAGCAGCCGGACATTTGACTGTGTCACTTATCTGTCATTTCTTTCTGGTCAATGCTAGGGATTGAGTCCATAGAAAAGGCAAGCTCAAGAGGGACTCACCAAGGAGATCCTGCCAAGGGATTCTCAGCACTTGGAATGAGAACTGAACCAGTCAGTTATGAAATACACAAAGACAATGTAAGAACGGATATGTACTAATAGGATAATAAGACATAGTCAAAGCTTTATTTATTTATATATTTTTTAATTCTTAAATCTAAATATTTAGCCTTCAACAAACTGCACTTTGCAGACACTTCTGCAATTGGTGCCTTCCAGGCTAGGCTTAGCTTCCAGCTTCTTTTCAACCAGCACGAACCTTGATGTGTATGTATGTATATATTATAAGAACTGTGACTCAACAAGCCTGAAAAGTTGAGGTTTAGGATTGTACAAAGCATTTTGAATCTGAGCCACCATTGAGATAGGGCAGTGATGACAAACTTTTTGGCACTAAGTGGCCAAACCAGAATGTGTGTGTGTGTGTGTGTGTGTGCATGCACTTGCGTGTGCCAGAGCACCAGAAACCCAAACACCAGATAGCCACCTGATCTTTAGGTTTCTGGCACACACATGAGCACCAACCAGCTAATCTTTGCATGCACTGGAGTGCCAGAAACCTGAAGATCAGGTGGCCGGTGTGCAAATGCACACTGACCACCTGGTCTTCGGGTTTCTGGCACTCCGGCATGTGTGAAGACCAGCTGGCTGGCGCGCATGTGTGCATGCATATGCCAGAAACCAGAAGAGCAGCTGGTGATGGTGTACCTGCCCACAGAGAGGGCTCTGTGTACCACCTCTGGCACTTGTCCCATAGGTTCGCCATCATGGCCATAGGGCAAAATGAGATTTTAAAATCATTTAGGAAATATTTCAAGCTTGAGACAGAAAATTTCCCATTCCAAACCAGGGATTAATATTTCAAAACCATGCATATTCAAAACATTTTGTGCAGCATTATAAACTTTGATACCCAGTCCTATTATCTTTGCTTCAAAGACTCATTGTAGCCATGATCAGCCTATGAATTATATTCAGACAGAGAATGAGCTAAATACTGTTTTTTCTTGGCCTATCCTCACTTTCCAACCATCCTGTTCGTTTAGCTAAAATTCAGTAATTTTAATCAACTGGAAAAAATGTTACTCTAATAGTCATTCTTTATTATTGAAGGCGTATATAAATCAATATGGATCAATATTGGCTATTTGTTTTTATTATGAATTGCTTATGTTACTATATAGTTGTTACTGATTAAAACAATACTTTGTTTGCTTCTGATATGATCTACTGCTAGAAATCATTTATTAAGAATTAAGCTTTGTTATTGGCTTCTGCTTATATTATTGTATACTGTCAGAAATTAGTTGTTTTCTAGCCTAGCAAATTGTAACCTTAATACTGGATGATATTATTGCATGTGTTATCTCACTGCTGCATCTCGCTTCTATTCTTGGCTTCAAAGATAGGGACATTCTTGAAAACATAGAATAAATTGTTACACAGGAATATCAGGCCCCATAGATAAAGGAACCAAACTAGGGAGTTTTCCTGGCTTATAAATCCTTAAAGCATTCTGCCGAAAAACAGCTTGACAAAGGGGGGCTGCCATCCCCTACAGAAGGCTATAGGAATACTTCACAAATAAGGGAGACAGAAACAGGAGCTTTAAAAAGAATGCTTTAAAGATCACGTTGGTAACTAATTTTTGTCTCTGATTGGATAAGCTTTGTTTCTTTCTGCCTAAAATGTATATAATACTCTGAGCCTCTCTTGCAGGGGGTGGCTATTCCTTACAAGCATTTGTTTGCATGTTTTGGATATAGTTTTGTCACCCAGCTTTTGCTATGGCCATAAATAAAAGCTGATATTTTTGCAAGCCTCGTCTCGAGTCTCACTCTTTGGCATTTTAGTGGCTTGGGGAAACTGCTGGAACCTGACATTATAATTATTATAATTTTGTAGAAATAAAATTGCACCAGGGTAGGATCAAAATTCCTGTTCTCTGAGCATTTCAGTTTAAATCTGAAAACTCTGAGAAATTTAATATGCCAAATTTTCTTTAGGAATAAAGTGGCCTTGTTTTATAAAGATACCCACTTTGTGTAAGAGGAATTTTGTTTGATGTCTGTAAACATGCAGGGCCAATTAAAATGTTATCTTACTTTCAGTGTTCTGGATTCGCTGTCATCTTCATGCCACCATATGATATTCCTGAAAATCCAGCTCATTCCTGTAATCTGAGAATCTCTGTGAGTGTTTTTTTTTACAGTTGTGACCATTGAAAATAGCCTGACCTTCAATTGCTGCAGGCCTGACCTTTTCTGAGGCCCACAGTTAAATATATTTCTGTAAGCTGCTGGACTGTTTGTCTTACAGTGGTGTCAAAAGTATTAGGAACCAAGGATGCAAAACTCAGAAATTAAGCAAAGTGCAAGACCCATGTCCCGAGACAGTAACTACTGCAGGAATTTTAAATTAACATAGTAAAAATAAGGATTTTTAAGGCGGGCCGAGTCCATTCATTTCAATTAAGTAATCTAATCTAATTCTCAGAAATGCTTTAAATTTGCTGGCTGACTATTCTGAATAAATACCTTCAATCAATTCTGACTTAAATTGTTTTCTACTCTTCCTCCAGGAGTAAAAATTGCCTTACAAGGCCTTCCCTAGCCTCCCTTTCATTCTTGCATAAATCCTGTGGGTTAGGTTAGGCCAGGGGTCGGCAAAGTCGGCTCTTTTAAGACTATGCTGGCTGGGGAACTCTGGGAGTTGAAGTCCACCAGTCTTAAAAGAGCCGACTTTGCAGACCCCTGGGTTAGGCTGATATTGGGGGGGGGGGGGGGTGATTAATCAAAATGGATGTGTAGTAGTGTGGTTATGGCTAGAAAGCAGGGGGCTGAATTCTAGTCCTACCTTAGGCATAAAAGCTGTCTGGGTGGACTTTGGGCCAGGCCAACTCACCCTACAGGGTTCTTATGTGGAAAATAGCAGAAAGGAGGATTAATAGGTATGCTTTTGAGTTATTTGTAAAAATAAGAAAGATGGGACATAAATAAATAAATTAAACCCAGCTGTTAAATGTTTTAAATAGCACAGTATTCTGTATCTGCACTATGAAGTAAATCAATATTGCTGTTCAGGATTTATAAGTCAGTCAGGTTCTCTTTCATGATATCCCATTCTGTTTCTCTCCTGCCTCCCCCCCCCCCCCACCTCTCCCCCCCTCCCCCTCCAATATTCTCTGGGCACGTTTAATGCTTGAGATACACACAGTTCTTTAGGCTGTTATGGTTCCCCCTGAATTTTTTTAAAATTAGTGTCCTCAATCAATCCCTGCATTTGCCCAAGGGTTTTCAAACCTTTCCAGGCCATTGAACCAGCTGGTTAAAAAAAACCCACTAAAAACCCAATCAAAAAGCAAATTTCTAGTGATAAGAAAGTTGGCTATGTTCCAGTTAACATTTTCTTTTGCATTGTCTTTAACGGCGTTCCAAGATTTTTAGAATGGCCGTTTGTAAATTAACAAAGCACTTCTGTTTTTCACATTAAAAATAATTTGATTGTGTATTTGTATTTAGGCAAGGTTCCCCTTTGGGAAGATTGTCCCAAAATGGTTGTTCCCACCCTCAATGTGTTAGAACTATAAAATGTGATGGATGGGAATCTTGGGAGCTGTAGTGTTCAGTACATTCCGGTATTAGAAATGCCTATGTGTGTATTTAGATGAGATTGTCTCTACATTCTCCTACGTACTAGCTGGGGAATTCTGGGAATTGAAGTCCACACATTTTAAAGTTTCCATATTTGAAAAACATAGTTTTACATCATGCCTGAAGCTCAGAGCTAATTTCTCTCCTGATAAGTAGATGAAAGACTGGCCCCCATTAGAAACTTTGTGATTCTTATTGCAATTATTCTAAAGTGCTATATATGTGATCAATACATAGGCATAAGTCTGGCTTTTGTCCTGCATGTTAATTAAGCCTCTATTTCTCAGGTGCATTCTTTGATAAATTACCTTCATCTAACGTATCTTAATTTCATGTCAACTTTGGAGACTATGAACTAAATAAATAAAAGTAGTATTCTTTGGAAGAAGTTCACCCTTATATTGCTGCACACATAATTTAAAAATCCCTAATAAATGATTAAATAATTGGAACAGAATACATCCTGTTCACTTTGAAGTTATGTGCAACTGAACACCAGAAGTTTTAAAGAACAAATGTTAACCAAGAAATTACACCCTTTGACAACCATGTACCCAACATTCCTTTTCTCAGAGCACCAGTTTTATACTACTATTTGCTGCTGGAAGGACGGTTTTTTCAGAAAACTGAATGTCCCGGTTTTATTAACACCTTACCCCTCAAGGTTTACTGAATAAACTCCAACTGACCGGACTCATGCAGTGTGAACATTAGAAGTTAGCATGATAAACCACAATGGCTATGTTTCATAGGACAAGCTGAGCCAAAAACAACGCGATGGCTTATAGCTCAAGCATTTAAGTCACTGTTGTCATTTCAGCTGGGCAACCTGTAGTCCTCTCAATGTTTACGAACTACAATTCCCGGCATTCCTGCCGAGGAGTCATTCTATCTCTATCGCCAAATTTGGGGGGAGGGGATGATAGCTCAAGCTATCTCCTCCGAGCTCGCGACTCTGACCCTGAGAATACACGTGTCTAAGTGTCCTGGAAGGCGACGTGCTTTTGCTGAGGAGCCGCTTGCAAGCGTTGAAGTATTGCATCCCGGAGCGAAAGCAAACAACTCCTCTAACGCATTGTGCAACAGCAAGACCTTCTTTCGCCTCGCAGTTTCCCTTGCCTGCCTTAACCAAAGCTTGGCGCCCTGCCTCTGCTTTCGCTCTCCCCGCTTCAGCTCTGCAGCAGCGGCAGCGGCAGGCTCTCAGTCTACGGCTGCAGCGTCGCGCAGGCTGTGGAAGGAGGAGGAGGAGGGAACTAAAGAGAGGCTTTTACCGGGCCTGCGCCTCGCAGCCTGGACTGTCCTTGCGCCTCAAGCCGCGTTTCTTCCTGCAAAGCCCTTCGGGCGTCAGGCGGAGCTCTGGGGTTGCCCAATCCAGTTCCTCCCTCTGCAGTTTTGAACCTCTTCCCTTCTATAGTTCTGTCCTTCCCTTCTCTTTCTCTCTCTCTGTCTGGAGCCCTCCCGTCCCAGGCCCAGCTCCGCTTGTGTGCCAACAACACCCGAGCCGCCTTTGCCCACTGCGGGGTGAGTGAATCAAGGGCGGCCAGGCTTCGCCCTATATTTATAGACAACAGCGGTCGGGGATAATGGGGGCGAGAGGGGAGGGGGGCTGGGTTGCACCCTGGCGCCAGGACAGGTCGCATTGTTCAGACGGAGAGTGACAGGTGCCAGCCCCTCCGGTCCCAAAGGGAGAGCGCCCTCTCCCAGGGCTCCGGCGGCAGACCCGCCGAGTTCGGGGGTCTTGCCTGCAGCCGCGATAAAGTTGCTGGGAAGAGAAAGTTTGGGCGCCCCTAAGCGCGTGTCTCCCCCCCTCCCTCCACCATCCTTCTTCAGCTCTTGACAAGTTGTTTTATGTGGACTGAGGAAGGACGAAATGTAAGTGTGGGTCTGTCACGGTGGCTTTCAAGGTGACCCGGGGCTCGAACCCATCTCTTCGTTTCTCAGCCTGAAGAAAAAAAAAAGGGGGGGGGGGGACAACAGCAAGCACCCAGCTCTCTGTGTATTTAACCTTTGGTTTGTGTATCTGCTTCTTCTCCCCGTTAGGGATCGCTTCAGCCTTTCTGAAGTTAGTTACTGCAGCTGCCTACAAGAGTGGAAAAGTCTAAGCAGCGAAGATGAGCCATGCTAAACACACCCGGGTACTTCTTCTCAACGACATGGAGAAGCTGGACAAAACCCTGTTCCGGCTGGAACAAGGTCAGTATCCCTAAGCAACTGCCTGTATCTTTTGTCTTTGTTGAGCAACTCTAGTGGGGTCCTAGTTGCCTCTTTTTTGCAATAAGGAAATGTAAATGGTTGCCACATCTCAGTCAATTTATGTTCTCTGCATGTCAAGCTTTAGAGGGATCCCAGCATGGACACTGTAAAAGCCTGCATTTTAATACTTGGAGGGGCTGAGAAAAGAAATTGTATGCATCTAATTTTAAGACGTATACAGTTTTATGAAGAAAAAGTTAGATGCCTTTTGAAGAATGTTGCCTGTTTCTCTTTCAAGAAACAGAAAGAGGTGCCACCACTTGTTGAGGCATAACTGGTGGAACTATTTTAAGAGAGGAGACTTTGGCCAGCTGCATAATGCAGGGAAGCATGCATGCTGGAAAATAAGACTAGGTGAATTCAATGAGATACATTTCCCTTTTCAAACAATTATCATATAATAAACTAAGTACTATTTGCCTTATTGAAGGCAGTAGATATGGTATAGCAAATAAATTCACTCATAGAAAATTTCTGTTCTCAAAAGCTTCCACAATAACTGTGGAGTCATTTTGCTGAGCGGCTAGGCTTCATTAATAAATCTGTCATACATTTGCAGATACTTAAGCTAAAGTACGAATCAATCTAAGAGCTTCCTTCCAAGTAAATGGTTTTAAGATTGATGGGCCATCTTTTACAGCAAGAAGAACATTCTGTTCCTTTATACATATTATCTACAAATCATTTGGGGTAAATATTTGGATTATACAGTTTTTAGTATAAAGGGTTCATTTCAAACAGATCTTTTTATAGTAAGAAGAAGAATGGATGCCTGGTAGTTCATTGAAGTTCATTACAGATAGAATTTTATTTAAAAATGCAAAAAGAAAAAGAAAAAAGGCAACTTTGGATGTGATGCTACAGTGAAAAGCCATAATATCTATCCTTAAAACTATTCCTCAATATGGAGCCCTTTTAAATGTTTTCCTAACTCTACTTGAGCCAAGTTGGCAGCTCTCCAAAAGAGAGATACTGATTTCACAGTGCAGCCCATGAAGCTAAACTTCACTCACATAGTTGGATTGCTTTAAATGTTATTCTAAGTACACAGGAGCTATTTGCAGGAAAATGGCTCCTGTGCATCTATAGTATCTTATCAACTCTGTCACATCTGAAATAAAACATTCATATTTCTTTTATTTGTGGACAAGAAACTTCCTAAAATTGTATGTTGTTATTATTGTCTGAAAAACCAAAATTTTAAACTATTTATGCTTTTATTTGCAACATTTCAAATGAAGTTAATGTGTTTACTTTCTATAACTGTTAGAACAGTGATTTGGAGGTAACATCTAGTGATGTAAACCTAAAAAATTATAAAACCTAGATTTATATGTGAATCTTTTCCTGAAATCAGAAAGCTCTGAATACACAAAGTGAATGCATTTTGTTTCAAAAATTAGGAATCTGCTATTCTGTGATCCTGAATGATTGTGACAATGTTATTATTGTCACATGCATAAAATTATTGTTTCCTGACAGAAGGAAGTTACAAAGGATATATAGCTGATTTGAATAATGCAGTCTCTAAGTCAACACACTTTATGGGAAATAAGTTATTATGCAATATTATCTTTGTAGTCCAGTCTATGTTTAGCAGATGTGACCAGTCAAACTTTAGCAAAAGCACAATGATCAAATGTAAGACTAATGAAAATGGACTTCTTTAGGATTAGACTTAAAATTACTTTTTTTCTTCTATTTCTTATGGTATTAAAATATTGTAGTTACAAATTCTTCCCTTTTTGTATCTGTCCAGATTGGGATGTACTATATATCAGGTTGTACTGATTATAAAATATATTTTGATCTTTAAGTGTATTTATTTTAATAGTTGGCTAGTAGGCCTTTTAAAATGTCAAGTTCTCTGGGTTGGGAAAAATGAGGAAGGGTATCTAACTGGCTAATAGAGGGTGATGAAAAATAGATCCTCTTATTCATAGCCTGCCTCTTACTGTCACTTTTCCTGGGATGGAAGGCAAGGGGAAGGGGAAATATTGTTTGTATAGAGAATGGTAGAAGCCCCTCAAGATTGCTACACAACGATGGCATCATCCTTGGTTGGTGGGGTGGGGACAATGGGAAGAAATCCGAGGGACCACAAGTGTTTATTTGGAGTAGGTGCCGAGCTACAAGTTCTGTTTCAAATTACGGAGCCCCTGGCAATTTGCACAACATTGTGGGGGCACGAATGCGGCACTGAACCCAAATTGGCTTAGCCTTGTGATAGAGATCCAAGATAAGGCTTTTTCTAATGAATGTCTGTCTGTCTTACTTCAGGTTATGAGCTGCAATTCCGCTTGGGCCCTACTTTGCAAGGCAAGCATGTTACAGTGTATACAAACTACCCAGCTCCTGGAGAATTGTTTGATCGCCACAAGTTCAGATGTTTAACTTGGCATAACCCAACAAGAAAAGAAGATGATTCTGACAAACATTGTAAATTAGAACTCCAGATTTCTGGATCATACCAATATTACTTCACTCATGAGTAAGCAAAAGCTAAAGACTTATCATAAGCAGTTGTCTTATCTGTGGGGGCAGAGTCATTAAACTTTTCTTGATATGCTTTTTGGGTATCTGTGGAACAGGCCATATACCAAAGGCATCTTCCTGTGTCTGAGAATCTTCAGCTATGTCTGATTCACCTAAGGAGATAAATGAAGAAAGCACTCCATGAAGTCCCTGTCTATACCTTGGACTCATTTACACAGTTCCCCACTCTTAGAAATTGACATGTTCATTCCAGTGAGATTACTACATGTATTTGCTTTGGTATTCAGGTATAGCTTCGCATACTAGGTATTGGTGTACATGCGTACTCAATTTTGTTCATTAGAGTGAATCATAATATGTGACAATGTCCTTGAGAGATGGAAGAACAAGAGCTGCAGCAGACTAGGCAATGATCAGACAACTGATAGCTTACCCTGCAGAAACAATAGGGGCATGGCATAAAATTGGGTTGTCCCAGATTTCTGGGACTATGAAGGTCCAGGACAGATGTTTGTTCGGACTCAAAAAATTCTGTTACTGTAACCTTACAATAAATGTTGTGTTAATGCTGCGCTCCTAGTTGGTGCTTCTTATCTAGACTACCTCTAATGGCCGACCCATAAATCCTGTATTGACTGCCATAAATAAGGGGGTAATAGCAACCCATCATTCGTCTACTTGAAAACAGTTCACATTGAGTCAATGGGGCTTCCTCCCAGATACATTACTATATGTTTGTGATTCTAGAAGTACATAAAGCAGGTGAGAGATTTCAAAATGCTAAACCCAAACCACAAATAATAGAAAGTAAAAATGTTAAAGATTCTTATGGTCTTAGAAAAGCCAAAGATAAATCTGCTTGTGGCCTTAAAGTAAATCCCTATGCTTTTTTTTTTTTGCAAAAAAAAAAATGGTCCTATTGCTAACCTGTGTTTCTCACAGCCTAAGACCCAGGTTTTCAGAGACTTTCAAAAGTTTTTCAGGTATAGCTTTCAGTGTGAAAAATATCAATTAATTTAAAAGTATGTAATAGTCTTGTTCTAGCCTCTTCTATTACTTGAGAACTTTGGCTCCTAACACATTATTCAAAAGTGCAGTCGGCAGCCCTTAAAATACTACATTCATAGCAGTTTCTTCTCTGACGCCAAGGCATAAGATTACAGTCTTACACCTTTCTTTTAAAGGGAACTCTTCTAGAGTGAAAGGATTGAAAATATTTTATAAAGGGCAATAACATAACCAGTATTTTACATTTGCTGAGACCACATGATTGAAGTGACTACATTCTTGAATCTAGGTTGTTTTGGGTCTGACTTTATTTTTACATCATTCCAAGTGATTAAGTATGTTTTCTTGAATCATTTATTTTGTGATCTGTAAGCTAAAAAATTAAAAAATTGCATTGCATTTTCAAATAACAAGGCTAAACAAATTCTGAGTAAGTATTATTGATCTTAGTGAGTGAAGATAATGTCTATTTTGTTTGTATTGATATAAAATCAATACGTGTCTCTTTTATTCCAGGAATCAGAAAGGCGGTGGAGGTTATCTAGTTGTTGATCCTATTTTACGTGTTGGTGCTGACAATCATGTCTTGCCCTTGGATTGTGTTACGCTCCAGACATTCCTAGCCAAGTGTCTGGGACCATTTGATGGATGGGAAGATCGTCTTAAAGTTGCAAAAGAATCTGGTAATAACCTTATTTACCCCAAGCCAAATTTTGACTTGAGGCATATAGTATATACTACTTTAGATAGTCATTTGTGTAGTTCTACCTTTTGGACTGTGTATTTATCGTCTTTATTCTAGTAATGCGCTGTAGAGGAAGATGACTTTGATGGCGGTAGAGACAGATCTGTTATCAAAGGTTCAGGGGAAAAACATATCTTAAGTCCCAAACAAGCAGAAAGTAACATATGTGGGAGCTGCTCAGATAGACATTTAAATATTTCACATAAGAATGGGAGGAGATACAGCACAATCAGACTTGCAAGATTCTATTTTTACAGTAACTCTGAATAAAAATACTGCTAACCTTTCTGTGGAAATCACAGTTCTGGTCTTCCTAAATGGGCTGACATAAAAATTCCAAGCAATCTTTGATCTTAGAACGGGGTATCCTCAGGCCTACCTGGTTTAACCACTTTTTTTTTTTTTGGCATTATAAATGCTAAGATCATAAATGCTATCTAGTTTGTAATGCCTGTCCTCTTAGCCACTTGAAAGTGGAAAGCATCTGTTTATACATTTTGTTGTTGTTATTTTACAGGTTATAACATGATTCACCTAACCCCAGTGCAGAAACTTGGTCTGTCTAGATCATGTTACTCATTGGCTGATCAGCTGGAAGTTAATCCTGACTTTTCATCTTCAAGTAAAAAATGTTCTTGGAATGAAATGGGAAAACTAGTGGAAAAAATGAAAAATGAATGGAATATGCTTTGCATTACAGATGTAGTCTACAATCACACTGGTATGCTTATTTCTATTATATTATATTTATTATCCTTGTTGCTTGCTGATGTGCAAAGGGGCTGTCATCATGTAATCATTTTCATGTGTCCGAGGTTCTGTTCCCTTTGGTATTGATTGTATTTCCTAGTTTGAAGAACAAGGACACTGTTAATCAAAACTTAGGTAATTTTACACACATTTAAATTTTCTCTTTTAAAGTAGCTCCAGGTTGATATTGAATGAAAACTAGCCAATCAATATTTGGCCTTAGACATTTGAAAATAACTTGTAGTTAAATCATGATTAGATGCTTTACAGATGGTTATTGACTTGCAACCATTTATTTAGAAACTGTTTGACGATATGATAACACTGCAAAAAAGTGACTTACAACCATTCCTTGCACTTATGACCACCACAGCATTCCCACAGCCATGTGATCAAAGTTTGGGTGTTTGGCAACTGGCATGCGTTTATGTCCTAGGTTTATGTGTTCGTCATCTGTGACCTTCCCAGCCAGCTTCAGACAAGCAAAGTCAGTGAGGAAAGCCGGATTTGCTTAACAACCATATAATTCACTTAAGTACCCTCACAAAAAAGGATGTAAAATCGGACATCTTCCTTTAGCAGTGGAAATTCTCGCCCCAATTGTGATCATAAGTTAAGGACCACTCCAGAGATGTCATTCAGCAGGTCTGACCAATTCTGGAGAACCGGTAGCGGAAATTTTGAGTAGTTTGAAGAACCAGTAAATACCACTTATGACTGGCCCCACCCCTGTCTATTCTCTGTCTCCCGAGTCCCAGCTGATCGGGAGGGAGGGAGAATTTTGCAATAACCTTCCTTTGGAGTGAGGAGGGAATGGAGATTTTACAGTATCCTTCCTCTGCCATGCCCACCAAGCCACGCCCACAGTACTGGTAGTAAAAAATTTGAATCCAACCACTGGACCACTCGTAGTTAATTTTACATCTATAGAAAAGTCCTTTATTTCCAAAAGGCAATTTTATTTTTCAAAATTTACCTTTGTCTTTATTTTGACCATTTAATTTTTACCATGCAAATGGTACAACTTAAATGTACACAGCCTTTCACATTCGTGTAAAAAAAATATGGAGATTGAACGGCCTTTTTAAAATAAATTTACATATGCGTTTGATTTTAGAAATTTTTATTAGAGATTGGTTGTTGCAAAGTTTTTCTTGGTTTTGCTCTTGAATTTTCCTTTGTGAAGCAAAGTTACAAACATAAAAATATTTTTTTATCTGCATTCAGCTTTGTCCTTTTGTTTTTTAAAGAAAATATGGTCACCTTGGTGAAGTGCCTAAACCCTTCCAGCAAGGTGTGCTACTAGTTGTATGTTTCTTGTTTTTCTAAGCTTCAAACAGTGAATGGGTGACTCAGCATCCCGAGTGCGGATACAACCTTATAAACTCCCCTCACTTGAAACCAGCCTGGCTTTTGGACCGAGCTCTTTGGCATTTCACCTGTAAAATGGCTGGGGGCAAATACCGTGACAAAGGACTCCCACCACTTATTGAAAATGACCAACATTTGAATGTAAGAAAATACAAAAATTATTGATAGTGCATGTCATCTGTGAATGAAAGCAATTATTATGCCTACTTTATTTATTTATTTATTTATTTATTTATTTATTTATTTATTTATTTATTTATTTATTTATTTATTTATTTATTTATTTATTTATTTATTTATTTATTCGATTTATATACCACCCTATTCTCCCTGGTGGGACTCAGGGCGGTGCATAGAAAGATAAAAACCCACAACACATACAAAATATAAAATAGCATTAAATTATTAGATCTGTGCTAAAATGGTTAAAATAATTTGAAAGTTAAAACAATTAAATATCAAAAATTTAAAAGTATACCCTTAGTCTATGTCAGGCTGGCCAGATGGAAAAAATGTGTTTTTAACATCCGACGGAAGAGGCGTAGGTCTGTGATGGTACGGATATCGGGGGGAAGGTTGTTTCAGAGGGCCGGGCCCGCCACAGAGAAGGCCCTTCCCCTGGGAGTCGCCAGCCGGCATTGACCGGCTGACGGCACCCTGAGGAGGCCCACTCTGTGGGAGCGGACAGGTCGAAGGGAGGTATGTGGCAAGAGGCGGTCTCTCAAATAACCAGGACCCGTGCCATGGAGCGCTTTAAAGATGGTTACTAACACCTTGAAGCGCACCCGGAACACCACAGGAAGCCAGTGCAGCTCGCGCAGGAGAGGTGTTATATGGGAGTACCGTGAGACTCCCAGAATCCCCCGCGCGGCCGCATTCTGCACCAGCTGGAGTCTCCGCATGCACCTCAAGGGGAGCCCCATGTAGAGAGCATTACAGTAGTCCAGGCGGGAGATAACGAGGGCTTGAGTGACCGTGCGTAGGGCATCCCGATCTAGAAAGGGGCGCAACCGGCGTATCAGGTGAACCTGATAAAAAGCCCCCCTGGCCACGGCTGTCACATGGTCGTCCAAGGACAGCCGTGAATCCAGGAGGACGGCCAAGTTGCGAGCCCTTTCTGCGGGGGCTAATGACTCGCCCCCAATAGCCAGCGATGGAGTTAACTGGCGATATCGAGATGCCGGAAACCACAGCCACTCGGTTTTGGACGCGTTGAGTCTGAGTTTGTTCCTCCCCATCCAGACCCACACGGCCTCCAGACACCGAGACATCACTTCCACGGCATCGTTGGGGTGGCCAGGGGTAGAAATGTACAGCTGAGTATCATCAACGTACTGATGGTATTATACCCCAAAGCCACGGATCATCTCATCCAGCCGCTTCATATAGTTGTTAAACAGGAGGGGCGAGAGGACCGACCCCTGAGGTATCCCGCATACGAGGGGCCTCGAGGCCGATCTCTGCCCTCCTGTCAACACACATTGCGACTGGTCAGAGAGGTAAGAAGAGAACCACTGCAGTACAGTGCCTCCCAATCCCAACCCCTCCAGCCGGTGCAATAGGATACCATGGTATCCTATTGCACCGACTACTTTATTGTAGTCCTGTTCTGGAATTATTAATTTTGCTTCCAGTCTTGTCTCGTTTTTCATCTTTCAAGTTGTTTTATCCAGGATATTTTTAATGAATTGTTTGTGTATTGGTTTATGCTATACAGTAATCCCTCGTTTTTCGCGGCTAATCGGGACCGAACCCTTCCACGGAAACTGAAAAACCGCGAAGTAGGATTCTGTATATCTATACCGGAAACTTGAGCTGGTGGACATCATTTAAAGCAAGCACTAGGGGGCGCTTGCCTCCTACCGATGCATTTTTTTGCTATTGAAAAACCCGCGAAGCACTGAAGCCGCGGAAAAGGAAGCCGTGGAAAACGAGGGATTACTGTACTTTTAAATAGTTCTCCTGTGCTTTTAAAATGACACTTCAGCATGTTTTCTGAAAACAAATATTTTGTTTCATTACAATCTGCTTGCCATGAATTATTTATTGTTACTTTGTAGATGGCAAAAAAAGGCATCATATATAGCTGTGATGGTGAACCTATGGCACATGTGCCAGAGGTGATATGTAGAGCCTTCTCTGTGGTCAAGTGCACTGTCACCAGCTTTCTTTTGGGTTCTCTTGTGCGCATGCGCGCCAGCCAGCTGGTTCAGGGTGCGTGGTAGCATCTGCTCTTCCAGGTTTCGGTACCGCAGGCATGCCAGCCAGCTGGTCTTCGCGGGAACCCTCTGAACTCGGAAGAGAGTAGCCTGTGCACATGTGCGCTGAACCGGCTGGCTGGCATGCATGCACATGACAGAACCCAGAACAGCAGCTGGCTGCTACTCTCTTCTGAGTTTTGGTGTTCCGGAGCTCCGGCACACACTCTCCAATTTCAGCACTCAGTGCCGAAAAGGTTAACCATCACTGATATTTAATAACATATCCACTATAGTTCTGTTGACATAATTTGCTTTAAAAATAATCAAAAATACTTTTTAGTATTTTAGTATGACTCTGTTTCCTTTTGAAAAGTTTACAGAGTCATAATGATATTTCAAATCAATTTTGAAACATATATTTATAGCGAATAGTGTTTGAAATGCTAAATTTTGTTTATTTACTGACTTGATATGGTTCTTATTTTTCCAGTGTATCCGTAAAATCTTTTGGGAGGATATTTTTCCAAAGATAAAATTATGGGAATTCTTCCAAGTTGATGTTAACAAAGCAGTGCAGCAATTTAAAACGCTTTTAACTAAAGGTAAACAGAATAACTCAAGATTCTTTATATTAAAAAACTTCAAAGAAACAATGATTGATATGAAAAAATACTTTCGCTGTCAAGAAAAACGCTTGATCATTTTTCTGGGTACATGGAGAAAAATAAAATTATCTTGATTTCAGAAATCACTTATCCCACATCAAAGATTATTAATGTGGTTAACAATCAAAATGTTAACAGAAATATTTGAAAACCCATGGAACTTTCATCCTGACGAACTATCTATTGACAAACTGTAAAATCCATACAATTTTTGTTTGGTTAATACTGTGATGAATCACAAGAACACTAAAGTTGCTGTATTATGAATGGAAAATCCCCCACCTGTGGTTTTAAGTTTTTCAATTCATGTTGGGTTTGGAAGAATCCTGAACTTAGGAGGAAGGCTTTATCAGTGTTATCAATCTTTATTCATCATTAATCAGCACAAAGCAAATAGTGAAGCAAATATAATTACAGACTTATAAATTAGACAGGTTGAAATAAAATAAATAAAAGGGGTACACACAAAGAATTTTAACTTAAAAGAATATTAGGAATATAAAATATTAAGACATATAAGATATTAAGTGAGTCAGAATAAGGTAAAAATGAAATTTTAAGGATTCAGTAAAATAATTTTTAAAAGATTTAAGAACTGTAGACTTTACTTACAAGTTAGCTCTAACAAACCCAGCTTTTTCTGTGACACAAGAGTGTGCCCATTATTACCCAATGCTTGAGGTTTGCAAAAATTGTAAGTGGCCCCAAATGTTATGTTTCTACATCTCAATTAAGAAAGACATATGGCAAAATACAGCACAAGTGTATCCTTAAGATTGTGATCAGATTTAAGAACTTAAAAGGAGATGGATGTTGTGTGGACATTTTTTACTCCGTTTCTGTTAAGCTCAAGGTTCAAGAGGCAACTCAGTTTAAATAGGCACCAGAATAGTTCTGTGTTCATCTGATACAGGAGAGCCCATCTTTTGGCTTGATTGACAGACTTTGCTATGCTCCAAAGGCAGATAAACTCATGGATTATTTTAAAAGATTAAATAGGTTTCACAGGCATCTAGAAGGCACATGTCACACATTTTGTCTCAATCCTTGTGGGTGGGGTGGGGGAATAAATCACACTTTTGTCAATTGTGGGAGGGATTGTTGGTAGCGATCCCATTTGTGTCCCAACTGGTACACCCTGATCTAGCAAATATTCTGAAAAAGTGTCCAATTGTGCACATTTTAACAGACCTAGAAATTAGTCTTTCTGTGTGATTATTGTAATTCTTACAGAATGTCAGGGACAATGCACCTGTGCAATAGTACTTAAACCTCTGGGTTGTACCTATATCCTATTGTATTTGAGCTTTTAGAAAAACTAAGAATTGTTGACATAAATAAAAATACATGTCTTGAAACTGATCACAAATTCCCCGCAACAGGTAGCTCAAAGGTTAAAACTGATCCCAACCAACATCTTGCAATCATTCAGGATCCTGAATTTAGAAGACTTGGCTGCACTGTAGATATGAACGTAGCACTGAATACATTCATACCACACAGGTATATGTTTTCTAAAGACAAAATTAAATTCGTCATTTGATGATCAAATCATTGTCAATATATTGGATGAGGAGGAATCTCAGAAATATATCATTTCTATTATAATGTGCTTGCTACAGTTCATGGCCAGATGTGAAATCAGTTGCTTTTCTCTTAAACTTCCGTTTCTATTAAGAAAGTTTTTAATGCTGTTCAGTATTCACAGGTCTACTGGCCTATCCTTGGTGTATCTATATTTAATGAAAAATAGGGTTTTTTTAAAAAAAAGCACAACACCAATACAGTAATCCCTCGTTTTTCGCGGCTTCGTTTTCCGCGGCTTCAGTGCTTTGCGGAGTTGTAAAAAATACAGGAAAAAATGCATTGGTAGGAGGCAAGCGCCCCCTAGTGGTTGCTTTAAACATGTCCACCAATTCAAGTTTCCTAGTGAATCCTACTTCGCGGATATCCGGTTTTCGCGGACTGGTGCGGTCCCGATTAGCCGCGAAAAATGAGGGATTACTGTATATTGCAAACACTTTTAAGACTATAGTTTACATTAAGAAGCATGCTTAATATAAAAGTTAAAATTTGTGTCAAATCAGAATATATCAGTTTCCTTCCTGATTATGCATACATTAAACTCACATTTTTACTTGTTCTAAAAGTAGTTGCTTTCATTCGTGTGTTTTTTTAGCAATGGACCAGCTGCAATAGAGGAGTGCTGCAACTGGTTCTGCAAAAGAGTTGAAGAGCTAAATGATGAAAAGTTACGACAAACAAATTACCATCAAGAGCAGGTTGTAACAATCATGGTTCATGTGGCCACTGTAGCTTGTATAATCTTTATTCCATACTTGTGCTGAACACTGAAATCTTGACTGTATTAACCTTTTAATGGCTTCCAGGCTATCAGCTGTGTTTTGGCAACAGTGAGCTACGAACGACTGGCTGATCATGGTCCTAAGCTTGGTGCTATTACCAGAAAATATCCATTGGTTACAGGGTATTGTACCTTCTCTATTTTAAAATAACACGTACAGTATTTTTAAATGCATGTTTTCCTGTATGAAGTTATATAAGAATTGTTTGTGCTCCATTAAAAGGAAAGCTTGATAATATAATTATGGTACAAACATAAAAGAGATTGGGGTTCTTTTTACCTAGGGTATACATATGAATTGTAAAGATGTATGCAATTCATTTATTAATTTAACCCATTATAAAATTGCTCAATCACCATAGTAATTCTAAGTTACATGTATCAATGTAATGAATACAGATTTAAAAGGGAAAAAAATCAAGCAGTTATACATGTTACAAGAAGTCCTTGAGTTATGTCCACAAGTGAGCCCAAAATTTCTGTTGCTAAGCAAGTCAGTTGTTAATTGAGTTGTGCCCCATTTTATGACTTTCTTGCTACAGTGTGTTAAGTGAATCACCGCAGTGGTTAAATTGGGACCACAGCTGTTAAGTCAATCTGGCGTTAACTTTGCTTATCAGAAGGATGCAAAAGATGATCATACGACCCTAGGACACTGCAGCCAGTTGCCAAGCATCTGTATTTTGATCACATGGCCATGGGGGTGCAGTAATGGTCGTAAGTGTGAAAAATGATCATAAGTCGCTTTTTTCAGTGCTGTTGTAACTTCGAACACTCACTAAATGAATGGTTGTAAATTGAGGACTACTGTACAAATCCATATCATAAGCCCATCATAAGCATTCTGCTCCAGAGTCTTGTAAAAAACCCACAGATTTCATAGAATCTGTTCCAGTGGGTAGGGGCAGCCAAAGAGATCTATTCTTCAACAGTAATTAAGCCCATATTTCTCTAATTAACCATATTTTCTTCTAAGCAAGGATTATCAGATTTAAAACAAGCCATAATCTTAATTTAGCTTTAAACCTTGGTTTTATATTCTAGTTCATTTTCATTAGCTAAAATTTCCAACTTCTAATAATAGGGTTGCTAAAACATAACCAGTGAACTTAGAATTTAGTTTTTGATGTCAGTAAGGAAGGTGTGATTCACATTTTGTGAATATTGAAATTGTACTGTACCTGTAAAAGTAGACGGGTATCTCAACTGGATTGATAGTATCCAATAGTATATATTTAAATATCTGAAGTTAAATAATAAATTATTTCTGAAATTGCTATTTAATATTATTTTCATATGAGTTTCAATATTCCTTGTGATGGTGGCCTGCATTTAGTAATGATTTCAGGTTCTTTCAGTAAAAGAAAAATGTATGAATACAAGGGGAAATTAAACTCGAACAGAATCGGGTAACCTATATCATTAATTAACAAAAACATGTTAATACTGTGTTTCTAGTTTTGAAAATTAAAATAGAATAATAGACTAGCCATTTGGATCTATTGTATGTGAGATTATATCTATCAGGATATAGATAACTATATCCACAATTCAGCTGAAGCAAAATAACTATAACTATGGAAGAAAAAAAGAATCAATATTACTAAATTGGTTAGAAAAAAAACAGTATTTCTGTATTCTTGCAATATTATGAATGTAATTATTACTCTTGAAGAAATGTATTAGTCATTTATCAGTATCCACTTTATTATTGCTTTTTCAGGTACTTTATTTACCCATTTAAAGAACTAACCCTGGATGAGGAGGAAGTTATGATGCACCAGCCAGACAAAGCAAGTTATTTTATGGCCTACAATGGTTGGGTGATGGGAGATGATCCTCTGAAAAATTTTGCTGAACCAGGTTTGTGACCTTTCTTTGTTAATTGAACAACTTGAAGTACTTGAATACAGCATAGTTTTTCAAATAGTTTTCATCTGTGGTTTAGTTTAGATGGTTTATGCCTAGGATTGATGAATTTCAGTTCTTCATTCAGTTCTTCATTTGATTGGTATTTCAGAAACTTTTGGGTGACAATGCATTGCAGGTAAATTAATAGAAATACAAATACCATATATATCAGGGGTGTCAAACTCAAGGCCTATGGGCCAGATCCAACCCGCCGGGTGCTTAGATCTGGCCCACGGGGCCAACCTGGAAACAGCGAAGTTCTGGCCCATGTTGCTTCTGCCAGCAAAAACAGCTCAGGAGTGCCACACACGGCCTTCCCGAGCTCCATTTTTGCTGGCAGAGGGTTGCAGGAAACCGTCGCAGCCGGAAACGGAAGTCGGGACCCCGTTTTTGCTGCAGAGAGCTTGAGCTACCATTGCCCCCCCCCCCCCGACAGTTACATTGTGTTCTGACTCACTCCCGACACCAGACAAATGACTGTTATGACAGTTACTTGGCAACTTGCCTGGACTAACCTGGACTCGGCTGACTTAAGATAACACAACCCAAACTGTCCAACACTGTTTAACTCTTTGCGTTGTCTCCTGCCAACTGCCCTAAGCATAGATTACTTTTAAAGCCTCTTGGGAGGGGCCAGGCAATTAGGCAGCTGATACTGAATTATCTCCGACTGCGTCGTTCTGGTAATTGCCTCCTCTCAATCCTTAGCCTGACATCCGGGACAAACCAGATTTCCTCCTCTAGAGCTGACTCATAGGATTCCTCACTAGAGGAATCCATCAGCAGCTCCTCCTGAGCCGGCTGGGCCACAACACATTGAGCTGGCCACGCCCACCCTGGCCATCCCCCTAAGGTCAAACACAACCCTGATGTGGCCCTCAATGAAATCGAGTTTGATACCCCCAGTATATATTGTATACCATGATGTAAAAATTTAAGAAACTCCACACAGATTTTCGTACATAAAATACACATATTAACATTAGATATTCTAATTATATATCTAGTGCTATTGCAAAACCCAAAAGAGACATTTAAAAATATATTTATTTTGAATATGGAAATATAGAGTCGAAAGGTAGAAAAAAGGCTTGGTATGCATTTGCTTACTACGAAAAATCCACTTAAAGCATGTTAGTCTCAGTAGCATAGCAACAGAGTACACTTACAAATAATTCTTGGGTTGAGTTGGTATTTTCTCAAAAATATTTCTATTAATATTTCTAATAGCAGTAAAAGGCGTTATATATTTAATTTTGAAATAGATTTATAGGACAGCTGTAAATCCACCTAACATCGAAGAAACAGAATTATAATCAAAATGCCTCAAAGTTCAAATGATTTTAGGTTAAAATAAGCATGGGAAATATTTAGGAATGATACCATTTAAACCAAGTTGAATGGTGAATTCTTAATAAAATAAATTGAGGATTTCATTTGTGGACAAGAAAAATGAGAAGTAAAATGCATGCACTATCTTGTCTTTAGGTTATCTTTCTTACTTAAAAGATATTCCTGTAGAACTAAAATGTCTAGATCTAATGTAAGATGATTTTCCAAATCATCATAACTAGTTTCTAACAAACCTAAGAAAATTATAATTTTGGGATAGCACTTGAATTTTAATGAAGTAATATTTCATCTTGGGGCATCAATTTGATGTTGGGACATAAAAAACCATGAGTGCATTAAATCCTAAGTGAGTAGGGTTATTTTGTGTGTTTCAATTTTTCAAGCATCCTTTACAAAAATATATGAGATTTTAGATTGGTACTTCAGAGACTTTTGATGACAATGCATTGTAGTTAATTCTGTATCTTTTGTAATTTATGTATCAGTTGAATTGGTTTTGAAAAACTACTTGTCTCCCATTTTTTCTGCCTGGGAGTGACATGTCAAGGGAGTGACATGTCAAGGGAGTGACATGCATAATTTTTCCTATATTGGATTTACAAAAGTTTGTTAAAATTTTTAAGAATTTTGTGAGCAGAACAAGGGAAAAAAATAAGTTCTAAGCTATTATTTGGAGGAACTGTTAATTTTTATTATTGCAATTGTAATTTTTGGTAAATTACCGTATTTATTCGAGTATAACGCGCACACGTGTATAACGCGCACACGTGTATAACGCGCTCCCCTAATTTTCGATTAAAAATCGGTATTAAAAAACGTGTTTTTTTCTTCGCCCTCGTGTACAGTGAGCGGCTGCAGCCCGGAAAAGGCGCAGTGCGAACTCACAATTCGCCTGTGCCCTCAATGGACTGGCCCTCATTTATAACGCGCACCCAAACTTTGATTTCTTTTTTTGGTAGAAAATTTTGCGCGTTATACTCGAATAAATACGGTACTCTAAAAATAAATTCAAATAATAACCTAAAATGGGTAAGAATATTGAAATTACAATTACTGTATTGTACCCTAAATTAGATTTTCATTTCTATAGGTTCAAATGTCTACCTTAGAAGAGAACTTATTTGCTGGGGTGATAGTGTTAAACTACGCTACGGGAATAAACCAGAAGACTGCCCATATCTATGGGCTCACATGAAAAAATATACTGAAATTACTGCCAAATATTTCCATGGAGTGCGTCTTGACAATTGCCACTCTACTCCTCTTCATGTGGCTGAGGTATAGAAAAATGCATTTATACATAGTTATTTATGATATTAGGAAAATATATTCATAATAGATGGAGACGATAACTTTGACATCTGTCTTAGTAATCATGCAAGGTAAGCCGTGGTTATTAGATTTGTATTGCAGACAATAGTTTAATCTGACACATCATAGTGATCCTACAATAATAGTAAAATGCCACTTCAGCTATGTTGGTATCATTGTAAACATCTTCACATTTTTGGGTAAAAGCATCTGAATCTAGTGTAATATTAGGCCAGGAGAAAATAGCTTGTTTGGATATACTTAAAATTTTGGATTTAAGCTTAGCTTAAATAGTAACCCTGATAAAATGCTATTGAAAGCGGTTTACTGTAAGATAAGTCAAACTAATCTGACTTCAGCAGCTTCACTTTCTCATGTGCAAACTGTACCATAAATGCTTCTTTTTTGCCCATACAATCTTCTTCACATGATTTGCTTTTAATCATGATTTAATGTTTTTTTCCCCATGAAGCAAAGGTAGAACAGTGGAAGATAGCCTAATGTCCTCAACTTCATTAGCCTTCAGCCGAAGCCGGCATGGTGTGTAGCAATACATTGAAATTCAAAACATCTGAAGAACTCTGCTTTCAGTATTAGAATAGGGAAACCCAGATACTCTTTTCACTGAATAACAATAGCAATCGCACTTAGACTTGTATACCATTTCATAGTGCTTTACAGCCCTCTCTAAGCAGTTTACAGTCAGCATATTGCCCCCAACAAACTGGGTCCTTATTTTACTGACCTCAGAAGGATAGAAGGCTGAGTGAACCTTGAGCCAGTGAGGATCAAACGCCTAGCAGTGGGCAGAGTTAGCCTGCAATACTGCATTCTAACTTCTGTGCCACCACAGCTTAGAGCAGGGATGTCAAACTCCCGACCCATGGGCCACACACTCGCCACAACCGCACTAGGTTTAGTGAAGGGGAGAAAAGTCCCAATATGTCACATGACGACGCCATGACAAGGCTGTGACAACTTAAGTTTGGTACCCCTGGCTTAGAGGATAATGCTCAATAGATGATGTGGGTTTATCACTCTCGGTTTATTGAGTTATTGTCGGAATCAATAGGGATGCTGCTCCTGAGATTTTTTAAATGAAAAAGTAGGGTGCAAATGCAAGTTATTTAATGAAAGTATTCATTTCAATACTAACTAGGATTAAGGTTAAGCAGAATTTGACCTTGGCATGCAAATTACGATTCTAAAAGGCCAGGTTAACTTTAAACATAGCTAGAATACTATATTATAACATACAGGTAGTCCTCACTTAATGTCATTAAATGGTACTGGAGTTTCTGTTGCTAAACAATGAAAAAAGCAATATTGCATGATTGCCTCACTTAGCAATGGCAGATCCGGAAGGGCCCAGTTACTATCAATAAGTGAATCACTGCAGGTCATTAAGCAAGGTCCTCATGTGATCACTCCTTTCAGCTTTCCCATTGAGGGAAGCTGACAGGAAACATCGCTAATTGTAATCACATGACTGAGGGACGCTGAAATAGTTGAAACTTCCAAGATGGGTCATCAGTACAGTTTGTACAGTGCTGTCACAAGTTTTAACAAGCACTGGATCAGTGTTGTTAAATGAGGACTATCTGTACTGCACTGTTTGAATCAAAAAATTACGTACAGAATGATGTCTCTATCATTCTTCCCATTTTAATTTATGTTTTTTATGATGTTTATGTATTATTATAGAAACCATAGTAATTAGAGAATAATGGAATGGAAGTCCCATAGTTGTAAGAAAAACTCATGCTGTAAGAAGGCACTTTAAAAAAATGTGTTACAATCTATAGGAAATGCTGGCAGCAGCCAGGTTGGTCAGACCTAATCTTTACGTGATAGCTGAACTCTTCACTGGCAGCGAGGTCATTGACAATGTCTTTGTCAACCGCCTAGGAATTACCAGTCTGATTAGAGGTACCATTACAAAAAATGCTTGAAAGGTTTGTTGCAGGATTGCTGTGTTTATAGCAATGGAACTAATTTTGTCTTTTCCTTTCTATTTATTCTTGTACCCTTGGCCAATTTCAAACACCTTTCCCTCTCTCCTTTTGGTTTTTCTCTTCCATCTCATTCTTTGCCTTCGGCTCATTTTCTTGAATCTTCATAACTGAACCTTTTGGGTTCTTTAAACCTTTGGCTTCCTAATTTGGTTTTGCCGCATGCTGTTTTTCCCTGATCTCCAAATCTATGCCTAGCTTTGCATTCTTTTTTTCCTGCTGTTCTGCATTTTCCTATCTATGGCTCCCTTGGCTATGCTTCTTGCAGTATATGATGGACACAGCTAGAAAATTACGGCCCAACTTGTATATAGTGGCTGAACTGTTCACTGGAAGTGAAGAGCTGGACAATATCTTTGTGAATAAATTGGGCATTAGTTCTTTAATAAGAGGTAGGCTTGCTTTAAATTGCTGTTTTATTTTGTCTTTTACTATGCATGATTTGCTGTGAGTGAAGGACATGAACGTGTACATTTTTGTTTGCATTCCTTTTTTATAAACATGTGATAGTATTGTTTCATCATAATTATAGATGAAAATTAAAAGATGGAAGTAGTGATGACCACTTTTCATAGCTCAACAAAATAACGAATAATGAAACTTGTATAAATGTTGTATTACATCTCATATGAACAACATATATTGTATATCTTGGTTGGTGCAGATGTGACGTGCTTTATCTCCCTAAACATGGCTAAAAGATAAGCATTAAGGTACTTGGTCAGGTCAGATACTTGTCTATATTCACAGATTATAAGGCATTACTTTTAACATGGTTTGTAAAACATGTTATAGTAGTTAGGATTTATTGGAACTGTGCCACATTCACTATTAACAAAGGCATGAAAAAGGCAAAGCTTATTAAGTCTGTATGTACCGTATGTATTCAATTCATCCATCCATCCATCCATCCATTCATTCATTCATTCATTCATTCATTCATTCATTCATTCATTCATCTGATTTTTATCCTGCCTTCATTATTTTTATAAATAACTCAAAGGATATGGAATTAACCACATTTAAACTTTGTGTTGACATTCCTAAATCCTTGATAGGATAGGAAATGGGAGGGATGTGGCACATTAACAATCATTTGATTAAGATGACCAAGAGACTGTCTACATTGCTTTTGACGTATATTAAACTACATGATAGTTGGGTTTGATAAATACAATCATGTTAGACTACAAGGCTTTAGGCTTACTCAAAAGTCTCTTTTATCACTCCAATACCCATAGATTTTAACTTCAAGATAGTGTGCATGGAGTATTCAATCACTACCAGTTATGCCCAAAATGAATATTCCATCAAAAAGATACTTTATTATTCTTTAAATCCTTTAGTCAGGAAAATCATAAGCATAGCATATTCTGATTTGAATAGGAGTTGGATTGTGCATGTTTTGGGACTCAAGGAAAGCGGAGCTTTCATATGACCTGTGGAATACATGTTTCTGTTGGCTGTGTTTACAAATTGGGATTTATGGCCTGAGTGACTATTAACATAACTTAATAAGTTCTGAAAATTTCACGTTCCGATAAATGAATCTAACAACCAATGCTCATTGAAAGGGGGTTGGTTTTGTTGTTATGCAGAAGCAATGAGTGCCTACAATAGCCATGAGGAGGGCAGGTTAGTCTACCGCTTTGGTGGAGAACCTGTTGGATCTTTCGTCCAGCCACGTTTGAGGCCTTTAACACCTGCTATCGCACATGCACTCTTCATGGACATAACACATGATAATGAATGTCCAATTCAGGTAAGCATTTGCAGTGTTGTTGTTTCTAGTTGTTCAAGATGTAACTTTAAAGATCTCATAAATATTATGCATTGAGCAGTATAATCCATGTTTTGACTCCATAATAAATACATAATCTCATTTTAATATGAATGGACTTTTAATTTTATGCTAAAAATTATGATTTAATGCGAATGCAAATTAAACTCAAAAAGCACACAAATACAAATGCACACAAATAGTCCTGAGGTTATCAAGACTCGTTCAACAATCTTTCAAAGTTAGAATAGCACTAAACGAGTGCTACCCATGACCAATCCTCAAAGTTCTGGCCTTCAGAGCATCCAGATGATCATGTAGTTACAATTTGGGTTCTTGACAACCAGCTCACACTTAAAGGTTAAATATTGTGCAGTGTAATGGAAGGCTTAGATGCAATCATATGTTCTCTATCTGTGACCTTCACTGCCAGCGTCCCATAAATAAATTCAATGTGGGTTTTTATTTGCATCCCTTTTTCTCCACTATGGAGTAAGGTCTGTAGTACTTGTCCACACTCTGTAATGCATGTCTACCCTGAGTGCCCAGACACTCATGTTTTTGTAGCATGTACTCAACAGCCTGCACACACACTCAGCACTTGTCCATGGCATCCCTCTCTCTAGGAGTGTATTGCGCTGTTTTCCCGGGACTCTTACCTCTTCCTGCTTAATAAGCTGTGAGGTATTGGAGTTACCACATGTCCAAATAGTTTGCTCTAATTACAGGACAAACAAATGAAAGTTTAAACTGAAATCTAGGTAAGACGTTTTACTTTAGCCTTCTTTCTGATTCCTAATTCTTTTTTTTTTTAATAGCCTGTGAGGTTTTTCCTTGGAAGGAATTCCTGCTTACAGCAAATAAACAATGCAGACAGCTGTTTTGCTGATTTTTTTTTCTTCAAACAGAGGCTGGACAGTCCTTTGTGAAAATAGTCTAGTTGTGTATTTCTTAATTGATTTGGAGCCTGGAATAGATTGCCTTGTTGATTCTAGATTTCCAACAAACACAATTTTCTGTGAACCAGAACTTAAAGAGTTTATCTTCTTTATTTTGCATATAAATAGGATATATCATGTGAACTGAAGCAGAAAATAGTGTGCCTTAAATCTCATCTGAATGAGATATATGAAAGCCAGAGACTATTACCTTACTCCTGCATTCCACTGGGTACTTTCCTTGTGAGCCAAATTTATAAATCAGCATTAGTAAAATTACACATAAATAATCTGGACATCAGCTCCCATCACCTAGCAAGCACGCTACCCAAGGCAAAGGATTAAGGGAACGTTAGAACCTCAAGTCGGGTTATTTTCCATTCTGTACTGGATGACACGTAGTAATGAACATAAATTACCTCACCTCACTTCTTTTATGCATGGCAGCCATTCTCAACCCACATTCTTAAATGCATTGGATTAAATCCTGTTATTCATGATCAGCATAAGTTGACTTTATTGTTACGGGATTCTTTTTACTCCTAAGTGTCGTGAAGACTTTAAGGAAATGTCCCGGGATGGAGCACAGGGCCTAGAACAGAAAGAGGGATTTGCTGGAATTCAGAACTGCTTTAACTATTGTATCCCTATTTCTTATTGCTAGCATCGATCAGCTTATGATGCCCTTCCCAGCTCAACAATCGTTTCCATGGCCTGCTGTGCTACAGGAAGCACTAGAGGGTACGACGAACTAGTGCCACATCAGGTATGTTTTTAAACAGTGTACGCCTTGTACACGTTGGGATGATTAAGTGGTGTTGATGCAGGTTCCAATAACCTGTTTATATTATTGTAGTCTATTGCACTGTAATGTCTTCATGCATAGAATTACTTCTGACATTTCTCAAGTTGTAGTACAGCAGGTAGGGATCATTATTTTTATTGGTCTTGCTCACTCTGATTGTTTCACCAATCCTACAAGCTTCACTCATTGTTCTGACGTAGGTTTCCCAAGAGCATGAAGCAACTCCTTGCCCTGACAAAAAACCCTTTTATTGATTTACTGTGAATTCTGCTCATTCACATCCAGGAAAGTCTTTCAAGGGAGGATTTACAGTCACAAAACTTATCTGGTTTGGAGAGCTACCGGGTCGATTTCTGCAAAACTTGGCAAGGAGTCTCAGAGAGTCATGCTCCAATTAAGCAAACTAATTGTCTCCTTCAAACTCCACACCCCTTTCGCTCCTCTTTTATTTCCTCTGGAAGGGGCCATTCATTGTCCACCTGTGGCCTTACTCCCAAGTCGACCCCGATTCTTTATCTGTTCCTTTCATCTGGCAACTCTGTGCATGCACACTGGGAACAGGCTCCAGCTGTTGTCTGCCTCACTGATGTCTGACTCTAAAGGCAGCTGATAACTGGCATATGGCTCTGGCCCCCTCTCTGCCTCCGACACAGAGCCCTCATCAGAGCCTTCCCCAGACTCCAGGACTGGTCCATGTTCCTTCCTAACCTCCTCACTGTCAGAATCTGCTGCCAGCTCTGCTGGCTGTTAGTAGGGCACAACATTCATGACCTATTCATAGGCAAATCAGAATGTTGGTCTTGTGCCTAAGTTATAGATACATGAAAAATAAAGCATTTGATAATGTTACCTGGTTTGGTAACAGCAATAGCACTTAGCCTTATATACCACTTCACAGTGCTTTACAGATCTCTGTAAGTAGTTTACAGAGTCAGCATATTGCTCCCAACAATCTGGGTCCTCATTTCATCAACTCTGGAAAGATGGAAGGCTGAGTCAGTCTTGAGGTATTGGTTACCATCTTTAAAGCGCTCCATGGCACGGGACCTAGCTATCTGCGGGATCGCATCCTGCCCCATACATCCCTTTGACTGATTCGCTCCCACAGAGAGGGAATTCTCCGGGTGCCGTCCACCAGGCAATGCCAGCGGGCGACGCCCAGGGGAAGGGCCTTCTCTGTGGTGGGCCCAACCCTCTGGAATGACCTACCCCCTGAAATTAGAACAACGACGGACCTCCGCTCCTTCCGCCAGAAGATAAAGACTCACTTCTTCCATCAGGCCGGCCTGGTCTAATGTTTACATTCCTAGCCGCAAAATGAAATTGTATAAAAATTTTAGGGGGTATTGTTAGGGTTTTAAGGGTTTTAATAGTGATTTTAGCACAGGGGTTAATTTAATTTGATTTTAACATTTTGTATTTGTATATTGTTGTATTTTTGGATTTTTAAATTGCCTGTGCACCGCCCCGAGTCCCCATGGGGGAGAGGGTGCGGTCTATAAATTAATAAATTATTTTAATCATTATTATTATTATTGAGCCGGTGAGGATCAAACCGTTGGCAGTCAGTAGAATTAGCCTGCAGTACTGCATTCTAATCACTGCACCACCATAGCTCTAATGAAAACAACATTAGGCATTGGACTACATTCTCCAAGAAAACACCCAAGCTCAGAGACCAAGGACTCCACAGAGTGTTTACTCTAATGCATCAGCACTTCGTATTTTGATCAGTCCAAAGTCATGGGCAGATGGCCATTTTTTTCAGGGTGAAATAATTAGCATTCAAGTTGTCAATGTCAAGCAAAAGCAATTTTTATTGATTCAGGTGCTTAGAAATATTTTTCACATGTGTTAAAACCCCTGACTTTCAACCGAACTTTTTTTTTTAAAGGTAATTGTCTTTTAAATTATAAGAAGCAATATAGAAAAGTTTTAAATATTGAAATGTATACAATATGGTTTGTAGAAGTTTTTTGAGCTTGGAAAAAATGATGAATTGCTGTTTTTCTATTCACTGGCAGATATCCGTGGTCTCTGAAGAAAGATTTTATGCAAAGTGGAATCCATCAGCAACACAGTTAAAAGCTGGTGAAGTTAATTTCAAGACTGGAATTATAGCAGGAAGGCTAGCTATGAACAGATTACACCAAGAGCTGGGAGCTAAAGGTTTTAATCAGGCAAGAACTGGGTCAGCTTGTATTGTGGTTGGGAGAGATGGCATACTGGAAAAAGTTGAGCCAAGCATCGTGGCTTGATGCCTTGTTTGCATATAGTGGACTGAATCATAAAGTAGTTGTCAGTTTAATGAGATGGGCAGATTTATGTTAAGAATATACCATAGTTCATTATTAGCAGCAAAATAATTTAAACCCACAATTACTTGTCTTCTAATTCGCTTATTGCAATCATGACTGGAAACCAGAATCCTGATTTATTTGGTTTTTTGCTTTGCCAATTTTTTTTCCAGCGACGAGGAAAGAAAATCAAGAAATAGATTATTAACGTTGAATGAATTATGATTATTTTATTTATTTGAAAGCCTGTAACTGGCTTTTCCATGGCAAGGAACAAGTTATATGAAAGAGAATTCTTATGATCTTGGTTAAAGGAATGAGATTCTAAATTTTAGTTAAAATCGAAAATGATGTTACTGATTAACCAAATATATGAATATTTCTTCTGATTGGGTAATCTCACTAACTTTCTCTCTTTCAATGTCCTCTTGTTCATAGATTCTAAAAATTGTGACACTTGCCCTAAGATACCCTAAATGAGAATTGCAATGAGTAGTATTAATTTAAAATATACCCATCATCTTATTTATTTTTTTCTCAAAATACATTTTTAGGTGTTTGTAGACCAGGTTGATGAAGATATTGTGGCTGTGACCAGACATTGCCCTAACACACACCAGTCTGTTGTGGCTGTTTCTCGAACAGCTTTCAGAAACCCTAAGACTTCCTTCTATAGCCAAGACGTTCCCCAAATGTGTATTCCAGGTAACCTTATCAATCCTCAAGCAGGTGTTTCTATCTCTCTCCTGTCCTTCCAGCAAGCCTAGCAGGTGGCACAATATTGTCGGGCGGTATTAATGGTTGCCCTATTATGTGGTATGAACCGCCTTCTTAGAGCGCTTGGAATAAATGAGCCATCGGTCAGGAACAGCTAGTCCTTTACTTATGACCACATTTGGGCCAGGCATGAAATGCTCTAATCTTCGCTACCAGTTTGGAACTGGGAGCACTCACTTGAGTGCAGCGCTTCTGCACATGTGCAGAGTGTGTCTGTGATGACATCTGGGGAGGTGGGCAGAGGCTCCTGCTGCCACCACTACTGGTTTGCCCGAACTGGGAAGAATCGGCAGAATACCACCTCTGAATTGGGCCCAGAGCTTCCATTGCTAAACAAGGCAGTTATTAAGTGAATGATACTCAATTTTACCTTTTTGGCCATCGTTGTTAAGCAAATCACACAGTCATTAATTGAATCATGCAATTATAAAGCGAATCTGGCTTTCCCCGTTGATTTAGTTCATCAGAAGCTGGCTGGGAAGATGGCAGTCACATGATCCTGGTATCCTGCAACCATTGTAAATACATGTTGGTTGCCAAGTGCTCGAATTTTGATCACGTGGCTGTGGGGATGCTGCTACAGTTGTAAGCACAAGGACTTGGGGTTGTAAGTCACTTTTTTCAGTTTTTAGTTCCATTGTGACTTTGAACAGGAGCTAAACAAAGGGTCATAACCTGTATTCAGTACAGATATTTTAGTACATTGAGGCAACTTACTGAGATATAATATCTTTTGACACTTGGATTTCTCATGAATCAACCATATTTGGATGAACATCCTTTGGAGAAATATTTTAGCATCTAAAATTTAAAATGTTAACAGTATTGCAGTATTAAGCATGTATAGATAAGCCAAAATAGTTATATTGCCTATCACATGACAGGTTGCATCATGTAATCAGATGATATAGAAGTAATGTAAACCATGGTATATATGGTAACATGATATAATCTAATATATGGATATCTCTGAGAGTTTAAGGGAAGATGGACCTTTTAGATAGCTTAAAATAAAATCATTCCTTATTTATACTCCAATGATTTTAGAGTATAAATTATTTATACTCTGATTTAAAATGATTAATGATTTTAAATACTTATACTTCTGCTTGTTAATGGTAAATTGATACTATTCCAGCATATTTGAAATGAATACAGGTAATCCACCACTTGCAACCACAATTGACCCCAAAAGTTACATTTCTAAGTGAGAAATTTGTTAAGTGAGTTTTGCCCCATTTTATGACTTTTCTTGCCATGTTTGCTGAGTGAATCACTGCAGTTGTGACATTAGCAACATGGTTATTAAGTGAATCTGGCTTCCACATTGCCTTTGCTTGTCAGAAGGTTTGAAAAGGTGATCACATGACTCCAGGACACTGCAACTTTATTAAATATGAGGCAGTTGTCAAACATTTGAATGCCAATCACATGACCATGGGGATGCTGCAAATTGGGTCATAAGCGTGAAAAATGGTCATAAGTCACTTTTTCCGGTGTCGTCGTAACTTTGGTCATTCATTGAATTGTTGTAAATCGATGACTACTACCTGTACATATTTTGAACATAGAATGAATGTAAAGGAAGATAAGAACAACAATAGTGACATTAGAAAAATACATATTGTTTTGTTCTTAGAGCCTTGGTGGCACAGTGGTTAGAATACAATATTGCAGGCTAACTTGCCCACAGTCTGGAGTTCAATCCTGACCGGCTCAAGGTTGACTTAGCATTCCATCCTTCCGAGGTCCCAGATTATTGTGGGAAATATGCTGATTTTGTAAACTGCTTAGAGAGGGCTATAAAGCACTGTGAAGTGGTATTGCTATTGCTAGATATAAATGTATGCCAAATAACATACAATAGGATTCATATGATCTTCAATCCTTAGCTGTTCTTGACTTGGAGTTGGCATAATAGCTGCTTTTTTCTTACTATCCCTATAGGTAAAATTGAAGAAGTAGTTCTTGAAGCTAGGACTTTAGAGAGAAGTGCAAATCCTTATAAAAAGGATGATCATACAATCAATGGGTTGCCTGAATATACAGTTGAACTCCGAGAACACATACAGGTTAGTTGTCTCTCTCTCTGACTCTCTGTCTCTCTCTCTCTCTCTCTGTCTCTTTCTCTCTCAAATTTTAAGAGTTAACTGATTTTAGTTGCTTTTCTTCTCTTGTTAGCTCAAGGAAAGTAAAATAATAAAGCAAGCTTCAATTGCCACAAAAGGTCCTAATGAATTTGTTCAGGAAATAGAATTTGAAAAGCTTACACCAGGGAGTGTGATCATATTTAGGTAAATAGCAATGATTTCTATCCATTGAAGAAAATATTTGATGAATTTTATGGAGTTTATTGGAAGACTAACATCTCTTGTTTGGTGGTAATATTGTAGAGTTAGCCTGGATCCAAAGGCACAAGACGCTGTAGGAGTACTTCGTAACCATCTAATCCAGTTCAGTCCTCACTTTAAATCTGGAAGTCTGCCCAACGACAGTTCAGAAGCTATACTGAAAACCCCCTTTTCGGTGTAAGTTTGTCTCTATGTTGAAACTTAACAAGAAGAGGTAAAGTTACACAAATGTCTCCTTTGCTTGTGCAGTTCTGTCCTGTGTTCAAAACAGTCATGGTGAATTAGTAAGATAATAGCACGTTTGGCAATAAATATGACGTTACTTTTGGGCATTAATACTTTAGACCTTAGAGAAAGAGGTAAAGGTTACCAAGACTTTCTGTACACATTTTCTTGAAAGGAAATCTCGTTCAGATGATTCAGACTTTGGCATTAGTGTGCTTAGCAATGACTTCTTGCCAATCTTGTTCACTTTTGTTCAAAGAGTGTTATTGTCTCTAAGACTGAACTACATATTATGGTGAATGTGTCATCACAGTTGCGCGTAAGAGATGTGGGTATTTTTCATTAAATGTCACTGGTAGGATGTATTCATCCAATGTACGATCACAGCAGGGAGGGAGTAGAAATTTAATCTTCCCTTCTCCCCACAGTAGGCCTTGGGAAATCTAACGATCCAAATTCAGTCCAAGAGGAAAGCTCCTTTTTGCATTTTCTCCCTGAGCAAATAACAGCTAGAGATTATATTTTTGGAGGTGCAGTGAAAGAGGCAATATTTTTAATATAATTATATGATTGTCACTTTATTTTCTCCCTTGTAGAATGATTGAATTATAATATGTATCTGTGATTTAGCTGGATAAGAGATCAAAATGTGTAATTTTGGAATGACAAAATAAGATTTACTTTCATGCATCTCAAACAGACAAGCTGTAATCAGCCCTTAATAAGAGCAGAATAAAACTTGGTGAGAGAATTCTTGGAGATTTCAGCAGTATATTTACATCTTGAATGCATCCTCTCACCACATCATAGCCCCTGGCCTAGATATTATGTAGTAACATATAAATAGTCCTTGATTTAAGACCAATTGCTTAATAACCCTTCAAAGTTACGACGGACCCTCCAAATGCTGCTTATCACCCATTTTTGAAGTTAGGACAGACACACAGATACATATATAGAATCACATGATTGTATTTTAAGTGCTTGGCATCCAGTTCACCTTTCAGAATGGGACAACTTGCCATGGCCAATTCAACATAGCTAGTTTACCATAGCCAATTCGCAATGACAACTCATTGCGGGACAATTCATCAGTTCAATTTAATTATTTAAAATAATTAAAAATTATTTTTATTTTTGTCATTTACATTTCATTTTGTCCTTCCTTTGGCATCCTATCTTTAACTATTCTATTCCACTATTTTTATTTTTATTTTGGATACTAGTGTAACTCTCCTCCCATGTAGAGTTGTCCTGCAGTGAGTTGGGCATGGCAAGTTGTTGTAAATGCTTTACCTTTACAGCCAGTTGCGGTGTTCACAGTCACGGGACCTCTATTTGCAAGTTTTTATCAGTTTGGGTGTTTACTTCTAGTTGCTGGCAAAAACTGCCCATTGGGGAAAATTGATTTGATTAACAAGAATGATGTTCACTTAATGATCACTGCAAAAAATGTTGAAAATTCAGGTCCAAGGATGTGATGCCTTGACTCATGACCCTGACAACTTATAACTGGGATCAATTATGATCATAAGTTGAGAAATACCGGTAGGTCTTACATTATACACACCACCTTCAAACACTTGTTACAGCTAATTTCTGTTTTTTTCTTAGTATTGCATCAAAATTAACATTGGCAGATCTAAATCAACTACTGTATCGTTGTGATGCAGAAGAACAAGAAGATGGTGGGGGATGTTACGACATACCAAACTGGACACCTCTTAAATACGCAGGCCTTCAAGGTGGAAATCTACATGTTTTTGTCTCAAACTAATTGATGATTAATATATATTTATTCCATTTCAAAATTTAACGTTCTGTATGTTTTTATTCTTATCCAAGGTCCGCACTTTTTGGGATGAGCAGGGTCAGGGACTTCTCTGATTCCCCCCCATCCCTCTTGTATGAGTGTGAGAGAAAGTGAATTTGGGATTTTGTTTTTAAAACTGCATTAAGCTACACATTTAAAAACATTATTTTTAAAGCTGCATCAAGCCTATTTTAAAGCCACTGTTATAGTTCTTGAATGTTTCCATTGAGAAAATGTTTCCATTGAGAATCTAGGCCACATGTGACATATCCTGCTACAGTATAAGTAGAATAGATCCAATAAAATCCATGCAATCCTGTTTGATCAATACTTCCTTCTTTAGTTCTCAGTTTCTAGGATCTCTAGAAATTAGAAAAACAGTAGAATACTAGGACATTAACCAAAGCTACTAACAGTTACCGTTAGTAAATTCTAGTTGTTCTGTCGAGAATGATATATTACTGATTATTTAAAATTTTCAAACTAACTATAAATTTGTGTAAATTTAAATGGTGAGTTTTCAGAATAATTTCAAACTGTGATTTATATCTCTGTTTAATAGATTCTCATAAATCACAAGTATAAACTGGTGAAATTCAGACATAAGTCTAAGAACTAGGGCCTTTTTTTGTTGTCATGTCTGAATATAGGATAATTTTGAACAATATTTTCAAACCTACACCTTAGAAGAAATTAAGATTTTTATATAGGTTTGTAGGATGGCTGAAGGTAGCATCATACATCTTTAAAAGCGGGATGTTTTTTAAGTCTATATAAACATCCTAAATTATTTTTCTTTTAATTAAATTTAGATCTTTACTGTTTTCAAAAATACATGTTTCAAAGCTGTTTGTTTTTAATTTTTGAAATCTCAGTGTGGGTCAGTATGATTTAAAGTAAGGGTGTCTAACCTTGGCAATTTGATGACTTATGGACTTCAGAATCCAGAATTGGCTTGCTGGAAAATTCTGGGAGCTGAAATCCACAAATCATAAAGTTGCCAAGGTTGGACACCCCTGATTGAAGGCATATAAATAAATAACATGATAATGCAGTGATGGCAAACCTATGGCACGGGTGCCACAGGTGGCACGTGGAACCATTTCTTAGGGCATGTGTGGCATTGCCCTGTCAGCTCCAGCACCCTTGTGTGTGCTGGCCAGCTGATTTAAGCCTTCTTTTGAGGCTGATTTTCGCCCTCTGGAGGCTTCAGGGAAGCTCCTGAAGCCTCTGGAGGTGGGAGGGAGGCTGTTTTCTAGAAAGCTCCTAGAAAGCCTCTGGAGCCTTGGGAGGGCGAAAAAAGTGTCCAAACGCAGGGGGTCGCGCACATAGCATTATGGGTATGGCATGCCCATGCATGACCCGCCCCCTGCGTTCCCCCCACTTTTGGCACGCAAGCCAAAAAAGGTTAGCCATCACTGTGATAATGCATGTCATAGTTTTCATGACCTACCGGTATATTATAAAACCATATTTCTGTGGATCCTCAGGAATAATGTCAGTGATTGCAGAAATCCGACCAAATAATGACTTGGGCCATCCTTTCTGTGGTAATTTGAGAGCTGGAGATTGGATGATTGACTATGTGAGCAATCGCTTAATTTCTCGTGCTGGAGCTTGCTCTGATGTAAGTTAAACTTCGCAAAAATAATTCTCTTTGTAAACAGATATTCATTTGTTATATATTAACTTACCTGAGGAATTCTTATTGTAAACTTGAAAGCTAATACTTTATTTGGGAAGCTTTGTACAATTATTTAACTTTCAGCCCTTGTTATTAATCACAGTTTTAAATTTAGTACTACTGTTTCTTTCCTTCAACTATTAGGTTGGGAAGTGGCTGAAAGCAATGTTTATCTATTTGAAGCGGGTCCCTCGTTATCTCATTCCATGTTATTTTGATGCCATATTAGTGGGTGCATATACTACACTTCTTGACTTGGTTTGGAAACAGATGTCCAGGTATGCTTTTATTAATATAGCTGTAGAAAACTGGAACATGATATTGCTCAGTTGTGTCAAGCACAAAATGTTTCATCTGTTTTTCTTTAAAAGCACAGGGTGACTCATTAGGGCCACAGGAGTAATCTTGACTGCCTTCAAAAATTATTTTCTTTATTCTTATATTAATTAAAATAAAACATCTAAGTTATCTCTTAATTTCTGCCTTGTAACACTTGGCCAAATGCGTATGTAAGTATCCTAGCTGAAAAATAATGTGTTTCAGTTGATACGGTATGTTAATTGAATGCGAGATGACTGATAACCATCTTTAAAGCGCTCCATGGCACGGGACCTGGGTATTTGCGAGACCGTTTCCTACCACTACCTCCCTCCGTCCTGTCCGCTCGCACAGGGAGGGCCTCCTCAGGGTGCCGTCTGCCGGCCAATGCCGGCTGGCGACTCCCAGGGGAAGGACCTTCTCTGTGGTGGGTCAGGCTCTCTGGCACGACCTACCCCTCCAACATTCGTACCATCACGGACCTGCGCCTCTTCCGCTGGGAGATTAAAACTCACTTTTTCCATCTGGCTGGCCTGGCTTAGATCTTAGATTTTAAATAACAAATTGTTAGGGATTTTAGTAAGGGATTTTAGATGGGTTTTAAAGATGCTTTTAGCACGGGTTTAAATTTAATATATTTTTATTGTATTTTATATTGTATTTTTGTATTGTTTTTAATATTTACCTGTGCACCGCCCTGAGTCCCTTCGGGGAGATAGGGCGGTATACAAATCCAAAAACAAACAAACAAACAAACAAATAAATAAATAAATAAGTGATAGCTCATTCATATATTTTATTTGATGTGATCAGTTAACCGTCAGTATACTGTTCATGACTAATAAGCCTTTTAAAGATCATATAATGTCCATGAGACCATGAATGTGTTATCCTTCAGAGCTGTCTGTAAGGGTTAGATCTGTGGGGCACACTATTTGTGGTGGTTGGTGATTGCTGTTGAAACATCTGATGAAGGTGCTTCTTGGGGATTACTGTTTATTGACCTGTGGTTCCCCTTAAGGTTTATTTTGTCCTTGGTGCTGTTCAGCAACTAGGTGAAAGCAATCAGAACCCTTAAATGTTATCTTAATGTTGACAATGGGAACAAACCAAAATTATGTCATGACAACCCTGGATTACTATTGGATTTGGTAACTATTTTCGATAGTAAAATTGCATTCTAGAAAAGCAGGTTTACAATTTGGGATTGTTTTTTTTATTCCTAATGGTCAGGCCTCAATTGCAGCAGTCAATCAGATATCTTATGCACTTAATGGCTATTAATTAGTGGAAGGTGCAAACATGAAATGCTGCTTGCATTGAAAGAATTTTACTGGTTATCAGGCACAATTTTAAAAGTTGGTGTTGACTTTTAAAGCGATTATCTGGGGGATTGGATCACCTAGTACAGGGATGTCCAAACTTGGGAACTTTAAGACTTGTGAACTTCAACTCCCAGAATTCCCCAGCCAGCTATGCTGGCTGGGGAATTCTGGGAGTTGAAGTCCACAAGTCTTAAAGTTCCCAAGTTTGGACATCCCTGACCTAGTATGAACCTGCCTAGGTACTTAAAGGAGAGGATCCTTTGATCCACTACACATTGCCAGAGGTTTAGCTATCTTGTATACAGGAGGTGTGGTTATGGAATGCTCTGTGCAAGGATGATGTTTGGCATCCACTCTTCCAGCCCTTAGGAAATTGGCAAAAATATATTGGTTTTGCCAAGATTCTAATTACATTAAAAGATACTTTTACTTCTTCGTGGGAGCACCTGTCCTCTGGAAGGAATTGCCCCTGGAATTAAGAACTATCCGTGACCTACGCACCTTCCACCGTGCTCTCAAAACCTTTCTTTTCCAACGAACCGGGCTGGCATAAAAATGAATTTTTTAAATATAATTTTTTATTAATTTTAATCAGGGTTTCTTGGTTTTTTAATCTTATGAGAGCCAAGTTATTTAATATGTTTTTTAAACTGTTTTTAACTTTTATATATCTGTTTTACTTTGGCTGTACACCACCCTGAGTCCTTCGGGAGTAGGACGGTATAAAAAACTAATAAACTAAACTAAACTTTATGGACAAATTGGAAATATATTTATACATTTCCATGACATATAAAGAGGTCATCACGTATATTTGTGTTGCTTTTGTGATGACGTTATCATGCAGTCGTGTTTATAATTACAATATTATGCAGATGATATATATTAATGCAAATTTAATTTGACATGATTACACAAGTAATGTAAACCACAGTGGAAATTAGGTCCATTGCATCAAGATCCAGAAAATTGAAGTTTCAGTGTAATTCTAGTGTCACTGATTTTTTTAATTATATAGATTTTCCTGTTCTATCTTTTGTACTTTGTTTTATTATTATTGTATTAGTGCCTTTTTGCTAGCTTGGTACCAGAAAATGTATGGACTTGAAATAGTGTTGCTTTAATTACAGCTTTGTTCAGAATGGTTCAACGTTTGTTAAACATCTTTCCTTGGGCTCAGTCCAAATGTGCGGAATAGGAAAATATCCATCTTTGCCACCTCTGTCTCCTGCCTTAAAGGATGTCCCTTATAGGCTGAATGAGATTCCAGGAGAAAAAGAACAGTGCTGTGTTTCTTTAGCAGCTGGTAAGCACGGTCACTGGTCCATGAAAGAGTCCACCTTTAAAAATATTTTGCATGTTTTGAATCTCTGGTAGCGGAAATGAAGCATTTCTTATTGGAGTCATGAACCTTGGAGATCTGGTGTTGGGAAGGCAAGAGGAGCAGCATAGTATAAATCTAATTAAATCTGAATGGATAGTAACAGTCATATCCCTTTAATTAGTTCCTAAAACTATACTCAGCATTTTGCTCTAGTGGCAAGCAAGAACCGAAATAAATTGTTATTCAGATAGAGCTTGACAGAGCAGTGTTACAGAACTGATTTTAAAGTTATAATCAGATACAACAGGGGTGTCCAAACTTGGGAACTTTAAGACCCGTGGACTTCAACTCCCAGAATTCCCCAGCCAGCCATGCTGGCTGGGGAATTCTGGGAGTTGAAGTCCACGGGTCTTAAAGTTCCCAAGTTTGGACACCCCTGAGATACAAGTACAAAAGATTTTTAAAAATATACCGGTAATATTTTCTTACAATATTAAGAAAATAATGTGTTCCTATATTCCTATATAAAGGCCTAGTATTTCCTCTATATATTTAGGGCCTTTCTCCCAACAATTCATATCCTTTTCGAACTCATATTGGTTCCAAGTGAATGTTATCAAGCAGAGAAACAAAAGGTTCATCTATCTTATCCTGTAGATAAGTCTTGCTAGCTAATGAGAGTAAGGAAGGTCCCAGTCTTTATTTTAAAAAAAAATAGGATGACTGTGCAGATGGACATTGTCCAAATTGAGTTACTCAGAGGGAATGGAACAGTGTGTGGCGCAGCCATAAATATAAAGTAAGCTGTTTTTTGAAAGGTAGAGAGCTATTAAGTTCTTAAGCTTTACATCTGCTTTGTCTCTCACTCTTCAGGTTTACCTCATTTCTCATCTGGCATTTTCCGTTGCTGGGGAAGGGACACCTTTATTGCACTGAGAGGACTGATGTTAGTTACTGGACGCTACTTAGAAGCAAGGTAAAGCAGTTACAGATGTCAATAGTATCTCTGTCTGTCTCAGTCTTTCCCTCTCCCTCCCTCTTACCTACCTATCTACATATCCACATATTAAAGTACGGATAGTCCTTGACTTACAATTACAACTGAGCCCAAAATTTCTGTTGTTAAGTGACACAATTGTTAAGTGAATCTCTGCAATCACTAAATTAGTAAGCCGGTCATTAAGTGAATGTGGCTTCCCCATTGACTTTGCCTGTCAGCAGGTCACAAAAGGTGATCACATGCCTTTGGGGCACAACAATGGTCATAAACATGAACCAGTTGCCAAGCATCTGAATTTTGATCACATGATCATGGGAATACTGCAAAGTTCGTAATTGTGAAAAACAGTCATAAGTCACATTATTCAGTGCTGTTGTAACTTGTATGGTCACTAAATGAACTGTTGTAACTTGAGGACTTGTATTGTTTATACGAACAGAAAAATGAAAATAGAAATTTGTGTTGGGATAAATAAGATTCTAGTCATTTAAAGCAGTGCTTTATGTGTACATTTTTGGTTAATATTTTCCAAATAGAGAGGATGGAATTATTTGTCCCTAATCCTACCTGAGTGCCTTTCAGCAGATCCTCTGGAAAGCTCTTATTAAGCAGAATGATTTAATCCATGCAAGACTAAATACAGGTAGTCCTTGATCTATGACTACAATTGGGATCAGAAACTTCTTTACTAAGTGATACAGTCATTAAGTGAGCATCTCATGACCAGGTCCGATTTTACAACCATTGTTTACTTCACATACTTTTAGTAAAATGTATTAGAGAACTTGAAAGCCTACCATTTTATATTCACTCCCTTCTCCATCTCTCTGGTTTCAGGAACATAATACTAGCATTTGCTGGCACCCTAAGGCACGGTCTCATTCCCAATCTGCTTGGCCAAGGTACACATGCCAGGTACAATTGTCGTGATGCTGTGTGGTGGTGGCTTCAATGTGTACAAGATTATTGTAAAACCGTTCCAAATGGCACAGACATTCTCAACTGTCCTATATCTAGAATGTATCCTACTGATGATTCTCTACCTCAGTCAGCAGGCAAAATGGTAAATTATAGCTTCTGTCTTTTTTAGCTCGGTTCAGTCCCTTCATGTTTTATCTGTGTGTTAGTTTGGAAGAGGAATCTTCTAGTTTTGCAATTTGACTTTAGCTCATGTCAGATTATTGCTGAAGTAGATTGATCCTCTATAGCAAGTGTCAAATTCAAGGTGGCCCACCGGGTGCTTAGATCTGGCCTGCAGGGCCGCTCTGGAAACAGTGAAGGACCAGCCTGCAGTGCCTCTGCCAATGAAAATGGAGCTCAGGAGGGCCGTGCGCCAAGCTCTGTTTTTGGTGGCAGAGGATTGCAGGAGCTCGTTGCGGCCAAAAATGGAGCCCTGGTGGGCCACGCACGGCCTCCCTGAGCTCTGTTTTCACTGGTAGAGAGCTGCAGGAAGCCACTGTGGCCAAAAATGGAGCCTTGATGAGTGAAATGGAGCCCATCCCATCCCTGGCCACGCCTCCCACCCCCCAAGGTCAAACACAAACCTGATGCGGCCCTCAGTGAAATTGAGTTTGACACCCCTGCTCTATGGTGTTGTGTGATGCTTGTTACTGCTTGATGCTATTATGAGTACAAAAAAAACCATCTTAGATTATTATGTTTGGTGGCCTTTCATAACATAAAAAGGTTTTGTCCTTAACAGAGGTTGAGAAGAAAATTCTCCATGAAACTCTTGCTCTGCAGTTTAATATAAAATGTAAACACTTGCCCGAAGAACTTCAATATTGCAGTATTACTTTCATTGACATAGTCTTACAGTTGTAATCAAATTTGTTGAAGGACAAATGTTAAAAGGAAGTGGATTTTTTCTAAATAAACCAATTGTATATATTATTGCACTGTAGTGTTGAAGTATTTTTGACCTGCTTCAGAAGGAGAAATACTGACTATGTCTGTCTTCAGGACCTTAAATTGACACTTGATATTACATAGTACAAAGGACCACTTTAAAGTTTTGAGAGTCAGTTTGTTTAAGCCTAAGGCATCAGGCTAGAAACCAGGAGGCCATGAGTTCTAGTCCTGCCTTAGGGCAAAGCCAGCTAGAGGACCTTGAGCCAGTCACTTTCTCTCAACTCCAGGAAGGAAGCAATGGCAACCCGCTTCTGAAAAACCTTGTCAAGAAAATCGAAGTATCTCTTAAGATTCAAACACGTTTGAGTTGGGGGGGGGGGAGATAATAAAGTGCAGAGCTTAAAGTGTTGGAGTGAGTAAAGTGAGGATGTTATAATAATAATAATAATAATAATAATAATAATAATAATAATAATAATAATAATAATAATAATAATAATAATAATAATAATAATAATAATAATAATAATAATAATAAATTTAATTTGTAGACCGCTCCCTCTCCCCGAAGGGACTCGGAGGCACAGGGGGAATTAAAAACATACAAACATAAATACATCATAAATATATATAAAATCAGATTAAACAATTTATCCCTGCGCTAAAAACGCAAAATACTAAAAACTAAACCCCTTAAAAACCCAATTAAAACAATTTAAATGTTCAGACTGAGAGGCTGAACAGAATGTTCAGTTTCAAATTTATTTTCAGGCAAATCCACTCACCAGGGCCTGCCATTCTTTATTAGGCCAACCTAGGTCATAAAATAGTTTTTCAGAGATAAAATGAGTTTTATGTAATCGTTCTGAAATTCTGGGGAAACACAGGACATAAATCCAACACACACTCTCTTGAGAGTGAGTCCATTGGACTTGCCTCTGAATAGGATGTTCCTTTACAAACTTAATGTTCCTTGTTATGTGTGCTTTGAATTTAGGGTTTTTTTATTCTTTCCTCCCAGGATCAGCCATTATATGAAGTGATACAGGAAGCAATGCAAAAGCACGCCCAAGGCATAGATTTCCGAGAAAGGAATGCTGGCCCACAAATAGATCGAAATATGAGAGATGAAGGTATACATTCTTTAACTATTTTTAAATGGATATTCATGTTTATTTCTTAGCTTCCTAAAATATCTTGAAATAAAGTGAGATTTTCTTTAAATCCCCTTAAAGATACACTTTTCCATGATTTAGAGCAGGGGTCCCCAACCTTTGCAACTTTAAGTTTGAAGGACTTCAGCTCCCAGAATTCTCCAGCCAGCAAAGCTGGCTGGAGAAGTCTGGGAGCTGAAGTCCTTCAGACTTAAAGTTGCAAAGGTTGGGGACCCCTGATTTAGAGCATGGGTGTCAAACTCGATTGTGTCACGTAATGTCACATGCCATATCACAATGTTTTTTGCCTTTGTGTAGCCATGGTGGGTGTGGCCTGCACATGACACATCCAGCCTGCAGGTCACCAGTTTGACACCCCTGAATTTTAGAGGAAAGCATTGATATGACTATGTTGTCAGTTAATGTAACTTGGGCTGCCATAAAAACCCTAGTTCATTCCGAGTGGATACACACGGGGCAACATTTTTATGTGGCTGGTATTTGTGCTTTGTAGGCTTTAGTGTAACTGCAGGAGTGGACATGGAAACAGGCTTTGTCTTTGGAGGGAACCGTTTTAATTGTGGCACCTGGATGGATAAAATGGGAGAGAGTGATAAAGCTCGCAACAAAGGAATTCCAGCAACTCCAAGGTACTGAAAACACTTGTACTTGTAGCATTGTTGGCATATTAAAGCCCTTAATGTAATTGACTAATTAGAAATCAGTGTAAAAATATTGCTGTGAACAATTAATGAATGAATGAATGAATAGCAATAGCACTTAGGCTTATATACTGCTTCACAGTGCTTTTACAGCCATCTGTAAGGGCTTTTACAGAGTCAGTATATTGCCCCCACAATCTGGGTCCTCATTTAAAGAACATTAACTTCAACCAGCAGGGTATGATACAGGTCCATGCGCCTATTTTGACTTTAGATAGCCCTGTCTCCTGTAATATTACATTTTTAAAACAAGGGGCTAGCTGGAATATAGCCATTAGGAATTTAGATTGGATCTTTTCAAGAGGAGAAAAGAAAATAGCAATAGCACTTAGACTTATATACCGCTTCACAGTGCTTTACGCAATTTACAGAGTCAGCATGTTGCTCATTAGCCTTCAGCCAAAGTCGGCATGTTGTGTAGCAATACATTGAAATTCAAAACATCTGAAGAACTCTGCTTTTAGTATTAGAATAGGGAAACCCAGATACTCTTTTCACTGAATAGCAATAGCAATCTCACTTTGACTTGTGTACCATTTCATAGTACACACATTTCATAGTGCTTTACAGCCCTCTCTAAGCAGTTTATAGAGTCAGCATCTTGACCCCAACAATCTGGGTCCTCATTCTGGGACCTCAGAAGGATGGAAGGCTGAGTCAGTCTTGAGCCTGGTGAGAATCGAACTACCGAATTGCTGGCAGTCAGCAGAAGTAGCCTGAAGTACTGCATTTTAACCATGGCTCTTGTAAAGTCATAGCTGATCACCAAAACATAGTTGTGCATAGGTCTTAGCTCAGGGATGTCCAAACTTGGGAACTTTAAGACTTGTGGACTTCAACTCCCAGAATTCCCCAGCCAGCTATGCTGGCTGGGGAATTCTGGGAGTTGAAGTCCACAATTCTTAAAGTTCCCAAGTTTGGACATCCCTGTCTTAGCTGAATATACTGTCAGTGCTGCTGGGATATATTGTGCTTCTCTGGTAAAGTGAAAAAAGTTGGCCAGTTTTTTGAGCTTTCATATGACATAATTTTGATGTGCACTGTGTTTGATGGAGCTATGGAAAACCATGTCGAAATATTTAAAAGATTGCACTTGTTCAACACTCTTGCTATTTATCTTCCATGTGTGCAGTTTAGGTGATTTCCAAGATCCAGGACTATAGTTTTACTATAGTTGATATCAAGTGCTTCCTTAGAGCAGTGTTTGCCTGGAGCATTCAGAGTCCAATTATTGTTCAATTGCTGTGAGCTAGGTTTTTTTTTAATTTAAAAAAAACTGTTTTCAGTGGAAAATGCTAGTTCAGTGGAAAAATAAACTGGCTAAATTAAACACATGAAAACTCTGTCCATTGCCTCAAGGATATTCATGCTCAGTTTAGATAGAAGTGTATATAAAATGTATGCAAAGAGTTATAAACATGCAGGCATTTCTAGGCAGGAATTTTGCTTGAAATCCTCTGGATTTAAAATACAGAAGTTCTTCATGAAAAATCATTTTAAACCATGATGTTTGCATTAAGCATTAAATCTAGCAGCAGCAGCTTTAAATTTTATCTGTGTTTTGCTGAGTTAAATGGCAAGTTTGGCCTCATATGAAATGAGCATCTATGAATTACCCATTTGGAGATTTTTTATATACAAACACTAGATTTACACATGAATTAAATATGCAATCCAGGTCTGATTCAAAGGAAGGATTACTGGACTTGCTATGGCCTGATTTCCACATTACCTAGCCCTAAACAAGTGGTGGGTTTCAAAAAAATTTAGAACCTATTCTGTAGGTGTGGCCAGTTTTATGGGAGTGGGTGGACAGAGTAAGCATGATGTGGACGGGCGGGGCAAGCGAGTGAGGGGGAATGAGTGGGAGGTGGGCAGGCTAGGGGAGGGAGTGTTCCAGTACGAGGCCTCCGGAAGAAGGGGTACGGGAAGGCACACTAAATTTCACTAACCAGTATGCCCGTACCGGTGCGTACCAACTGAAACCCACCCCTGCCCTAAACCATGGGTTAGGACAGGAGGGCAAATTCAGCCTATATTTATTTCTTCAGTTCCTGACTTTCTAACCCTGGTCTTAGTATTCCTCTCTCTTTTTTTCAGTTTCTTCCCCATCTCTGCCTGATCCTTATCACCTTGTCTGCACTCGCTATCTGTTCTCCTTCATTCCAAAGGGTGGGGGGGTGGGGGACTGTGGCACAGATAGTTCCTTTTGCTGATCAAAATAGCTGCTTTGCTTCCTCTTTTTTTGTGGTGGTGGTGGTGGGGATATCAGGAAGAAAACATCCTTCTAGTTATTTAAAGAGAAAACCAAAATATCAGAGTGCAAAGTCACTTCCTTTTTTTGCAATCATTTATTAAAATAAAGCCCCTATTGCCCATAGGTCCTGTTGGTTTGCTTTGCTATAGAGATAAAGAGGAATGTATGTACCATGTTTCCCTGAAAATAAGACATGGTCTTATTTTCTTTTGACCCTCCCAAAATAACCACTTGGCCTTATTTTCAGGGAGGTCTTATTATTTTTGAGGAGCAGGAGGCAGCGAGCGTGGTCACCTAATGGCTGCTGTTGTGTTGCAATATTTTTGAGGAGGGCTTATTTTCAGGGGAGGGCTTATTTTAGCACATGCACTCAAAAGCCTGATTGGGCTTATTATCCGGGCAGGTCTTATTTTCAGGGAAACAGGGAATATATGATGAGAGAAACAAACTATCCTGCGGGTGTGTGAAAATAAAAATTAATAAAGGTTATATATATGATATATGTTTAAAAAAATTGTCCCGCCAACTTTGAGTTCCTTCCCTGTCCAGTTTTGGAGTGAAACTCTCAACATATTGCGCAACAGGACTTGTAGCCCTTGAGATGATTGGTTTAACCTAACATGGTCAAACTCATACAAGTCTGAAAAATGTCTAAGAGAGAAGCTATGCTTGTGACATTAAATTTACATAACTGTTCCATAAATTATTCATGTATATTCAAAGGAGTCTAAAATCCTGAGATCCAAATTTAACTCTTGGTATCACTAGCCAATTACTGCCTCTCTTGACTGACATTATCTCTCTGAATTGTCTGGTGTATTTCTTATCAATATCAAAATAGTTTCAAAAATCATTATCTTAGCACATTCACCCTGCCCTCTTCCATAATATACGTGTATACATGTAAATCAGAGTTGTATACTCTTGGCGTGGCCATTAAATATAGTAACCAAAAACGTCATTTGCTGATGGAAGTGCAACTTACTTTTTTCTGCTGTGGCTGTCCTTTTATTAGAGATGGTTCTGCTGTGGAAATTGTTGGTCTATGCAAATCAACAGTTCGCTGGTTACAGGAATTGTCAGTGAAGAAGTTATTTCCATATCCTGGAGTTACTATGAAAAGACATGGTAAGCAAATATGGCTCCAGGGTATAATGAAAGTAGAAAAAATGACTACTAATAATACTAATAAAGTGTCCAAAATGTTTCACACTAAAAAATTTTGAGCAACTCAAAAAGCAACAGAGAGGTTATGACTTACAACAGGAGATAGCTGGATTAGAGTTCCCCCTAAATCAAAAAATAGTTGGATGGAAGAGAAATGAACATTTCAAATAGTTAAGTGGGATTGTTTTGAAGATTAAATGGGAGCAAGCTATATAATTGGCTGCCTGCTCCATTGTTTCCCCTAAGCCTTCATTCATGCTGATTTACAGCGAGGATAAGAAATAATCTCACTCACAGGCCTATTTATCGCTGCCTGCATATACAGTGGAGAAATGCTCTTTCTCTCATCCCTAAATAGCCTGTCAATTCCTGAGAAGAAAAAATTAGGCAAAGAGCACAAATATAGACATAAACTGTTAGCCAACCTCTATTGTTAAAGTCAGAACAGAATGCTTTTGTTGACACTCGGCTCACCCAAATGCAGCAATAATAACAGTTAAGAAAAAAGAAAAAAAAGAAGAAGATACATCCAGATAAGCTTTAGGGAAGTAAAACAGGGGAAAGAGGCTTGTTCACTTGAAATGACACAATCTCCTCTCCCCCTCACCCCTCACTGCATAATTTACATGCGTCCCTACCATAAGGGAGCAGGATGGTTTGTACCCTGATGAAACCAATCCATGGGAAGGGGACAGGAAGGCAGTGGTTAGCCATGGTAGACTTGGTGGTTGAAAAGCTCTTCTTTCCCATAAAGAGCTTTCTTTATGGGAAAGAAAGCAGGAAGTAATGCAGAAGCGACATGGTTGAAAGACTGTTTCCTTCCCATGGGGGATATAGTTCTTTATAGCTATAGCACCTCTCACACAGTTCAATTCCTTCTGTGAATTAGGCTCTGCAGTTCTTTGCCCACAGGGGCGAATTTTTAACACGTATCGAACCATCTTATGTAACATTAAAAATCATGCCCATTCAACAGCACCTGTCAAGCACTGAGTGAACATTTCTCTTTGGTGGGGCGGGTAAAAAGGCACACACACACTTCTCTTGCTATTCCTCCTAATCCTGGAGCTTGGGAGATGATGGCAAGAAAAATGGACTTTTTTTGTACAGTGAAAGACTCCCAAGCTACTGAAAAACAAATGGACCTGGAAAATATGTGGCCAGAGACTCGGGTAGAGGGAGGAGATGCACCTGCCATAGTCTCAGTAGGAACAGGGCATGTCTCCACTCCTAAACCTGTCTTGGCAGGATACTTGCAAAGAAAGAGAAAATGAATTCTACCCCATTAAGAGAATCTATGGAGATTCTCAATCAGCCAGGTCGTGGTTGTCCCAAAGGTGCTTTTCACAAGCCAATTGGACTTTTTTCTCTTAAAGACAGTTTTGCTTCTCATTCAAGAAGCTTCTTCATTTCTTCAGGTTGAGAAGTAAAACATCTTCAAGGGGGGAAAAAACCCCCAAAAAAGTCCAGTTGCCTTTTGAAAAGCACCTTTGGGACCGATACAGAGGGCATATTATAACTCAAAAATATGATTTCCTCATCCATCTGATTCCATCTACACCGATATATCGACAGTCCTAAATTCTGTTTCCCATCAACTATTTTTTGCTACCTCCATGCTTAGGCATATGGAACCTTGGCTTTTGCAGTATGCCTAACTTGTATCCTATACAATGATAAAGCCAGCTCTAGAACCGTCCGATTTTTAGTCAGGTAAAAATACCATTTGTTGTTATTAATGGGTCCTCCAGATGAAGTGGGCTTCAGTTTATTCTTGGAAACAGTTGTCCCAGTTCAGAATTGAACGTTAACAACACTGAATCTGGAGAATTTTAGATAGTATATTTGTAGTAGCTACATGTTTCTAATTACAGCACAGCTGTGTCCTACCAGGATGTGTGTCCTTAATGATTCTTTTCATTGTATCAATCAAGCGCACAAAACTGATGTTGTTTTCCAGGGAGAGATGAGACCTTTACATATGATCAGTGGAACAGAAAAATCCAAGCCCATTTCGAAAAGCTGTTTTTTGTCTCTGAAAACCCAAATGACCCCAACGAGACACATCCAACTCTGGTTCATAAGCGGGGCATATACAAAGACAGCTACGGAGCATCGAGTCCTTGGTGTGATTATCAGCTGAGGTCCAATTTCCCTATAGCAATGGTGGTGGTGCGTATTATGGTTTTTAAAATGACACGTCGTGTTTTTGCATGTGTTTTTTGGCGCTTTTGTTAGCAATTCTGAATACTTCTGAATTGAAAAATTGGTTAAAATGTTGGGAGATTCAAAGGTGATAGTTTGCTGGGAGAAGCAGTGGAGTAGATGGGACTGCAAACAAAGCAGGGAACACTTACAGATCATGCTCTTCAATAAATAAGTTAGTGAAATAAACGTTACTTATAAAATGGGTATAACGTCATGACAGTCTTGTGAGGACACTGGGGCTTCCCTTGAGGTGCACCCGAAGACTACAGCTAGTCCAGAACGCGGCCGCGCGGGCAGTCCTGGGAGCCTCTAGGTTCTCCCATGTAACACCACTCCTGCGCGAGCTGCACTGGCTGCCTGTGGCCTTTCGGGTGCGCTTCAAGGTGTTGATTACCATCTTTAAACGCTCCATGGCACAGGACCTAGTTACTTGCGGGATCGCATTCTGCCTCATACATCCCTGCGGCCGATCCGCTCCCACAGAGAGGGACTTCTCCGGGTGCCGTCCACTAGGCAGTGCCAGTGGGCGACGCCCAGGGGAAGGGCCTTCTCTGTGGTGGGCCTGACCCTCTGGAACGACCTACCCCCCGAACTTAGAACAACCACGGACCTCCGCTCCTTCCACCAAAAGTTAAAAACTTACTTCTTTCATCCGGCCGGCCTGGCCTAAGCTATCCTACCCTAGACTGTAGTATAAATTGAGTTTGTTTTAATAGGGATTGTAGGGAATAGTATTAAGGGGTTTTAAAGGTTTTAAGATTTTAAAATTTTAGCGCAGGGTAAATTATTTAATTCGATTTTAAATATTGTATTGTTGTACTTATAGATATGTTTTTTAAAGTCCTGTGCACCGCCCCGAGTCCCTTCGGGGAGAGGGGACGGTCTATAAATCAAATAAATAAAAATAAATAAACATGTGATGTCTTTTTCTACTTTTTTTTTATAAAATCAAGGCACCAGAATTGTTCACTCCTGAGCATGCTTGGAAAGCACTTGAAACATTAGAGAAAAAATTACTTGGTCCACTTGGGATGAAAACTTTAGATCCTGAGTAAGTATTTTATTATTTATTAAATTACCAACCCCCGCCCCCAAAAAAGAATAAAACAAATATAAGATTAAAACATGAAAACGTCAAATACTAAAAGAAAGCTAAAACATGAACATTAATATTAAAGCAGATAAAATCCAGTGCCTAGACAGGGTGGACGTGAGATCTTGTACTAGTCTACTAGCCACCTCCAGAACAGGATAGCCACATCAGGACCCAATGCCAGTTGTCAAAGCCAGGTTTTCTGGCTCTTTGGGATGGCCAAGAAAATGGGAAGCAGAGGGGAGTGACAGTCCAAAGCCATGGCAGAAAAAGCTCTTATAAACCCCTCCTTGGCTGATGGGATCCGGAGTATGCATATTCTGCCAGGGTGAGTGGGGTGGGCCAATGCCAAGCATGCCAAGGTTGAGTCAGACTTCCATCCTTCTGAGTTCAGTAAAATGAGGACCCAGATTGTTGGGGGCAATATAAACCGCTACGAGTGCTGTGAAGTACTGTGAAGCGGTATGTAAGTCTAAGTGCTGTTGGGATGGTAGAGACATGGTTGCATAAGAAGGCTTACCTAGTGTAAATGACTAAGTCTATCACTGCAAATAGGAGCTAAGTTTTATAAACAGTTGAATCTGCTTCAAGTGTACTAATTTCCGTGTCCTATCATCATAGTTTAAAGAAAGTCTATAGTGTAAGTCAGGGGTCTCCAACCTTTGCAACTTTAAGTCTGAAGGACTTCAACTCTCAGACTTCTCCAGCCAGCTTTGCTGGCTGGAGAATTCTGGGAGCTGAAGTCCTTCAGATTTAAAGTTGCAAAGGTTGGAGACCCCTGGGGTAAATAATATTTGTTTGAAGATTGATTTGACTTAATTAATAGGCAGAGGCCTGGATCCTAAAAGGTTTTTTTATTGTGTTGGGATTGATTTTACAAACTGGGTCATGGATGACAACTATTCTTTTTCATGCTAGCTTCCTCTGTATCCTGTTTTCTAGTCTAAGATATTGCAAAAGGGAGTCAAGCAGCATTTTATCATTATTGTTTTCTTGATCCTTATCAAGAGGGTGCATTCTGAGATGTATAAGATCCATTAATTGGAATCAAATATTTTAAACAGTAACATCATAGAAATGTCGTATCAGTACATTAGTGCAGCTTCACTGTTGCATTAATTAATGCAACTTCACTGCAGATAAAGTGATATTGACATCATTTACATTCTGTTGCACTGAATAATTTCTGAATAAGTAAATGCCCTCCACCGAGAATAAGATTAGTTAATATAAAAAACAGATCTAAAATCCTATAAAAATGAATAGTGAAAGCCATCTTAATGATCTTTGTCCTAAGTATTTTCATAAAACTTGATGTGTCTTTCTCAGAGATATTAATTGACTCATTTTTTTCCTAGTGATATGGTTTATTGTGGTGTTTACGATAATGCCTTAGACAATGATAATTATAATGTGTCTAAAGGATTCAATTACCACCAAGGACCTGTAAGTGTTATACTTTATCAGTCTTTATCAATTGATTTTAGATTTTCGTTTTTATATTGAAACACTGTACCCTTAATTCTGTTTGTTTGTTTTTAAGGAATGGCTTTGGCCAATTGGATATTTCCTTCGTGCCAAGCTATACTTCTCCAAGTTAATTGGTCCAGAGATCTATGCAAAGACTGTGTTTTTGATTAAGAATGTTCTTTCTCGCCATTATATTCATCTTGAGAGGTACCTTTTATTTATACAATATAAAATGTTACTGTTGAACATTGGTTTATATGTGTGTGTGTGTGTGTGTTATGTTTTTGAGCTGATCAATAAATAAGTCAGGGGAAAAAATTACAAAAACGTAACACACATAAAAAAATTACACAACGGAACTCATAGCTTTCTGTCTAGATGGTCTCTGGTGATGAGCTGAAAGGCAGAAAGGGAGAGCAGTATGCTTCCTCCCTTAATTGGGGCTTAACAGGGTATTGTGACACAAATATATATATGTGTGTGTGTGTGCGCGCGTTACATTTTTGAGCTGATCAATAAATAAGTCAGGGAGACTAGGATAGATCTATTTCAAGCTTTTTAGCTCTCATCAGCTAGCCATACCCTTACTGGGATTTGAACCGGGGCCATATTACATGTTAGGCAGAAGCCTTAGCCACTTAAGCCACCAGGTTCTCTTCCTGATCAGTTGAGACAGGAGGATAAGTATATGGTTGTGTCACAACACCCTGTTAAGCCCCAATTAAGGGAGGAAGCATACTGCTTTCCTTTTCTGCCTTTCGGCTCATCACCAGAGACCATCTAGACAGAAAGCTATGAGTTCCGTTGGGTACTTTTTTTATATGTGTGTTAGGTTTTTGAGCTGATCAATAAATAAATCAGGGAGACTAGGATAGATCTATTTCAAGCTTTTTAGCTCTCAGCAGCTAGCCATACCCTTACTGGGATTTGAACCGGGGCTGTATTACATGTTAGGCAGAAGCCTTAGCCACTTAAGCCACCAGGCTCTCTTCCTGATCGGCTGAGACAGGAGGATAAGTATATGGTTGTGACACAAGTTAGGGAATCAGTGAAGTAAATTTTCTTCTTGGAGTCACACATGGAAATAAAGTAGACACTGATCTTCAGAAGATTACTTGTACTTTTGGACAAATAAAATTCCCTGAATATAAATTCAGGGAATATCTTTTGAGTCACAATAATCTGGATTGCTACTGCAGTAATAAATGTGCTTAAGGTTTACAAGGGTCTTAATGCTGTTCTATTTCATATCCTGATAGAGTTTGTTCTTCAGAGAGTTTCTCCGAATTGAGATTCATGAGGAAACTCAATGTTTTGATAGGTTAGGAAAAAGCAAGAACTTGAGCTATACAGCCCCTTTCTTTTTCAGAAAACATGATTTTTTTCTAGATATAAAAATTATTCAGTCAGAAGGTTGTTGCCTTTTGACTGGAAACTGAATGCATAGCTCTGCACTATTGGTTGGGTAGTCCCTGAAAACATTATTTTTTATCCTTTATTAATTTATATCCCACCTTTATTGTTTTTATAAGTAACTCAAGGTGGCAAGCATATTTAATATTCCTTCCTGTTTTCCTCACAACAACCACCCTGTGAGGTGAGTTGGCTGGCTAGGATTTCAAGTGCAGTAACTTGCATGCATTAATGTCTGAACTGAGGCCTGTATACTTTGGAATCCAGTGCACTGGCTGAGCAGATTTTTCTATTTCATACTGTATAGGGAAGGACAATATATTGATAAGGGCACAGAAGGATTCCCTCCCCCCCCCCCATGCTTTACACAGATGGTTTAACCCTCAATAGTCCCTGAACTACAAGTGAGAACCACTGGGTTGAGCTAATTTCAGCTCTGGGTTCTTCATATCACCTTCATATCTATGGAGATTCTCAGTCATCCAGGTCATGGTTGTCCCAAAAGGTGCTTTTTCAAGAGGCAACTGGACTTTCTTGGTTTTCTTTGAAGATGTTTCGCTTCTCATCCAAGAATCTTCTTCAGTTCTGACCCCCGCGTCCAGTCAGAAGCTGAAGAAGCTTCTTGGATGACAAGCAAAACATCTTAAAAGAAAAACAAGAAAGTCCAGTTGCCTCTTGAAAAAGCACCTTTTGGGACAATATCACTCTCATGTACAGGTAGTCCTCGACTTACAACAATTCATTTAGTTACAATGGCACTGAGAAAAATGACTGACAGTCGATCCTCACACTTGCAACCATTGCGGCACTTGGCAATTGATGTGTACTTATGACAGTTGCACCATCCCGCAGTCATGTGTTTGCCATTCAGCTTCTGGCAAACAAAGTCAATGAAGGAAGCCAGATTCACTTAATGATCATGTGGTTCACTTAACAACTGCAGTGCTTTGTTTAAAAACAGAGCAGAAACGTTTGTAAGATCAGTGGTGAGTCACTTAACAACTGTCTTGCTTGGCAATGGAAATTCTGGCCCCAGTTGTGGTCATAAGTCAAGGAGCACATCTATTCTTTATTTCAAATCATATCCCTCTATTCCATTTAGAGCTGAAATGGCACAATTGAAAATCCCTCGGAATTCCATATGGATGGATGGATGCTCAGAGCCATTCCATTCTGTTTTCTGTAATATGGGATTTTCCACTTTCTCTTATAAATAGAAATTAATAAATATAAGAGCTAATTAGAAATATAGTACGAAAGGTAAATTAATTTATCTAACTCAGATCCGCCCTGACATTATCTTGCATTCATTTAAGATACGTAATTTCAGTACACCCCCACACACAGAGTGTATGCAGTTATTAAGATGGTAATATGTTAACTTGGTTTTTCTGCAGGTCTCCTTGGAAAGGGCTTCCAGAATTGACTAATGAGAATGGTCAATATTGTCCCTTCAGCTGTGAAACTCAAGCTTGGTCAATTGCTGTGGTCCTTGAGGTTCTCTATGATTTGTAACAGTAGTTGTCTGTCTTACAAAATTGCTAGCTTTTGTCTGGAATGCAAATAACAATGCTTGTCTTATTGTTAAAAATCCTACTGATAGAAGTTGTTAATGCCTATTGTTCCTTGGCAACTGTAGGACTGTGCCGAGTGTTCATCATTTGAGAATCACACCGTAATTTTTAAAACCAATGAGCGTATCTTAAAATTAATATGCTCAATATGTATATGAAGTATAAAAGCATAGAAAATTAGACTTTCATACGTTTCAAATGCCACGTATCTTCTATTTCCACATAGTCTATTTCAGAAATCGATTAGAATGAGAGCCCTGATTTAAGGTACTTCTATATAGATAGTCCTCAATTTACAACCAATTGCTTAGTTCCAATGAACTTACATGGGGGATACTGATAACCCAGATTCAAAGTTCTGACAGTGGGTCCCGCCACAGTTACGTGAGTGCATTTCAGGTCCTTGGGAAATGGGCTGCATTTATGGTTGTTTGCAGTGCCCCGTGGTCACATGAACATGTTTTACTATGATTTTGCCAAAAATTGGCATTTACCTCTGCTATTCAGAAAAACTGCACCCATAGCAAACTATTGCTTCTTTAACAACCACATGCTCCCTTAACAACCACTACAAAAAAAGGCTGTAAAATCAACCTTTTCTTTATTTTGCAACCATCAAGAGTTATGACCACGATGAGCAGTCTCCATTGCAGTTGTAATTTGAGGACTACCTGAATTTTGCATTTAAGAGCCTTAGAAACATAGTACATCAGGCCAGTAGCTGTTCCCCAGTAGCTTCTGCTTCTGTTCCCTAGTAGCTAATGCTATAGAAATAATATCCCCCTGCTAAGCAGGACATGAATACCAGAGTTTTATCCCATTTAGTGTTACTTGGGAAGGGAAGGGAAGCCCATTACCTCTGTCACTGAAAGGGCTGGTTAGAATGGCTAGTCACTATTAACAGCCTTAATCCTGGTTGAAAGTCGTCCCAAAACTTGTCAAAACTATACCTTGTGTTAGCAAATTCCCAATGCTATTTGAATAACTTTATCTTCTGTAAAAATTTAGCTGACCCTAGATGCTGGTATTTTTTTAGAGTAAGAGGGAGGAATCTCTCCTACTCTATCCATAAAATGTTAATATACCTTTCACCTTTGCTCCCTCCCTTTCTTACATTCTTGTAAAAACTTTAAAGACACCTTTCCCTCTATTTTTTTTTTTTTTTTACAATGGGGCATAATTAATTTGGAGCTAGACTTTAGTTTTCTGTGGCTTATATGCTCCATATGGGAGTCCTTGCACTGCTCATTCAGAATCATTGAAAATCTCAAAGCATACCCAGTGGAGAAGGGCACTTTAATTTAACATACAATGAACGCCTATAAAAACACACTTTGCTTTGAAGCATGTAATTGTTTGTCCGTGCTGTACAATAAAATACCAGGCTTACTCAGGTTATAATGTAGGAGTAAAAGAGTCTCATGTACTAAGTTTGCATTTTGCCAACTTTTGAAAGTTGTAAAGTATTTACTGTATTTAGAATCTAATTCATTGTATATATGTGTGTAAAACTGGAATGGACTCAGGATTGAGGGGAAAAATACATTGTAAGATGAAGAGCTCTCTGCAGAAGTCTTGAAAGGAGCAACAACTTTAGTTTTTTAAAAAAATGACGTTCAAGTAGTGTTCAAGTTGCTCACTCCTTGCACAGGCACTCCCACCAAAATTGCTACATCGCAGCTATCCACAACTGTGGATCTCCTTCAATGTGGGCCTACTATAATTATGTGAAAGGGGAACCTGGCGAATTGGGCTCATCTGCATAAAAGCCTTGCCACTCTGAAACTATTTCAAGAAGCTATTTACAGGCCTCCCAACTTGACGGTTGTTTGTGCATTAGCCCTTAGTGGAACTTATAGGAAGGCAATTGCTTTTTAGCAGAAGGTTGGAAGAGATTCCAGCCCTCAATTTAAGTCAATTTGTTCTAAGTACTTTAAATTAAGGCTTAGAGAAATCATCTGGAACTCAATAGCCAGAGCTCATCTGTGCCATAATTTCAGTGCAATTACTCAGCAAAGGCCAGATTAGGCTATATGATGTTACTTTCTGTTGCAGGAGGAAATAGCAAGTTTTAGCTTAGTGGGATGACAATGGCAAAAATCACTGCTTTGATAATGCATAGATACAACACAATTTAATAATACTCCATTTCAGCACTGTTGTTACTATGTTTATTAGTAGGGCTACCATATCTAGGTTTCAAAAATCCATCTGACCACTAGAGGGGAGCAAAAAGATACAGAAAAGTGACTCTCTGCTGCCATCTCACAGTCATCAATATTTTAGCTTTGCTATGGTTGCCCTTAAGATTATAGCTGTAGTTTTCTCTTAAGGGCATGCGGTGGTAACACAAGCCAATAAACAAGTTAGAGATCCTACTGAGCTGCTGTGTATATTGCCTTTTAAAATGTATGTTTGCATTGGTTCTTTCATACTATGAATAATTTAAGAATACTTAATGGTTGACACTTGCACTACTTCATTTAATAAACATCACTGTCAGCAATCTCATCTAATAACTAATAAGTTTTCCATTAATAAAAGATTAATTCTATTATAACATCTTAATTTTTGACATTCCTATCCATTTTCTGACGTAAAAATGAATGTCTAATTAAAATTCTATGTATTTGGTTAGGGCTTCAAAAAGTTCTATTAGGAAAATAGGTACGGGCATATTTATTTCTAAAAATTACATTTATTTCTAAAAATTACATTTGAGGATATATGGATAAGAATTTTTAAAATGTCAATTTCACCTATCTAATATATATGTCTTGTAATTAGGGTGCATATTATTAAAAACAAATTGAGGTGATCCTGAACTCAGTGAGCTGGAAGCATACAGCATCAACTCTACTGATTTCAGAGTTGGCATGTACAATGTTTTAATGCTACCTACCTGGAAATCAGGTATGATTCTATTTGAGACAACTGATTTGATAGATAATAATAATTAGGTATTAATAGCAAAGCCAACTGGACAACTGCCTTTAGGATAGTTCTCTCTATCACAAGGGTGTCCAAACTTGGGAACTTTAAGACTTGTGGACTTCAACTCCCAGAATTCCCCAGCCAGCCATGCTGGCTGGGGAATTCTGGAAGTTGAAGTCCACAAGTCTTAAAGTTCCCAAATTTGGACACCCCTGCTCTATCATATTGCCGATCAGCAGGGGTGGGCTTCAAAAATTTCAGCAACGGGTTTTCTGCCCAGTTGCTGGGTGAGCATGGCCATAGTAGGCGTGGCTTAATTGGCCTCCTGCACCACAGCGGGGTGGGGGGGGGAGCTGTTTTTGCCTTCCGCAAGCTCTGGAGGCTTTCCTCGAGCCTCTGGGAGGGCGAAAACTGCCGCCTCTGGGCCCCAGAGGCCTTCTGGGAGGCCCGTTTTTCCCCCTCCCTGAGCCTGAGAAAGAAAAAGAAAGTTTCAGATTAAAATTTCAATTCTAGTACTTAAGCAATATACATAGAACTAAAATGTAGTTGGCGAAACAATTGGCAGAGTTATGTAGTACGCTACCATGTTTCATGAAACTTTTGTTGGCAGATCAAACAAACGGTTGCACAATTTTTTCCCAGTCTATTCCATGCCGCAAATCCTAGCCCATCAGCATTTTGTTCTCTTTCAACCAGGGAGCAAAGCCATCTGGATAGCACATCTGTACATCTTGTTTGCTGCTTCTCAGTTCATACTAATTTGTAACATTCACTTCATTAGTGCTTATCAGCCCTGAAAACAATGCAGAAGGGAATAATGGAATGGTGCTCGTTTCATAGGAAGTATAATTGTTGCACACATGAGTCCTATCTGTCTGTCTGCTACAGGTACTTTTTGTTACATTGACTACTATGCAGCTATATGTGAGTGGCATTCAATAAAAATCTAACGATGTTAGAGGTATATTACTTGTCATGTATTCATTTCTCCATAACTGCCGTGCTCCCTGTTATTGGTCCCAGTAGTGAACGGAACATAACTCGGCTTAATTCTATTCATGCCAATATGATAGGAAGGCTACTTTTGGCTTTTAGCAATAAAAGTTCCTGATACTTTAAGAATCCTAAGGTCCAAGTGTTGGGAAAGTCATTTACAAGACAATGTCGAATTAGATATTCTATATCAGGGATGGCTAACCTTTTTGTCATCGTGTGCCAAAAGTGTGCGCGTCAGCGACTGCGCGCATGCATGCCCTCACCCATAATGCAATGCACATGTGATAACCCCCCATATGCCCCACCTTCTATGCATGCACATGCGACCCCCCCTGCACTCCCCCTGCCCCCCTGCACATGTGCACACAACCTCCCTGCTTGCCGTTTTGGGCCTAGCAGGCCTTTCTGAAGCCTCTGGGAACTAAAAATGGGGCACACATCTCCTGCCTGCGCCCACCCCTGTGCATGTGCAGCAGAGATCTGAAAATCAGCTTCCTGGTGGGATGCACGTGCACATGCACGGTGGAGCTGAGTTGAGGTGACGGCTCACATGCCCACAGAGAGGGCTCTGTGTGCCACCTGTGGCACGCATGCCATAGCTTTGCCATCATGGTTCTATATACTTGACAGTGCAATAGTTAGTGTTCTTTATAAGAATCTTCTTTTTTTAATATACATGCAAAATGTTGCAATCTTTTTGTTTTGAGGTCTTAAGGGCAAGAAATTTTAGTTTGGGTGATCATTGTATGATTCTAGAAAATGCAGTAACTATCCTTGGGAATAAAGCTACACTACTGTAATGAGAATAGTAAGACTTAACCTTTATTAAATGAGCAGAGTTTAAATAGTTTTGAATAGTTTTCCAACATCTGATCTTAAATTGCTGGTTTTTGCAAAATAGAAGAAACTGTGCATGTTCCAAGACTTGATGATGTAACCCTTACGTTACAGATTGATTTTTAACATATACTGTACATATACTGGATAAACAAAATGTTATTTTATATGTAATTATTATGACTGGAATTCTAAGTAATGAATATACGTAGCACTAAATGTAGTAAGATTGTTATGCTATATTGGTGCAATACTTTAACAAGCGGTGGTATTCAGAATGTTCTGAACTTGAAAGATTTTCCACTGGTGGGGAATTCTGGGAGTTGAAGTCCACACATCCGAAAGTTACCAAGGTTGAGACGAGCTGCTGTATAGGCACATTTTCTGTACTATTGCTAGTGGTGTCAAACGGGCTGGGGAATTATGGGATCCAGCTCCAACTGGCGAATGGAAGGGCACAAAAATGTCAGCAGGTGCCTTAACCGTCACCTCATTCATCTTCACCAAATTTGCTTTTTGTGAGGAATTTAAAGAAAATGACTAGTCTGGTGGACCAGCAAACCTTGAAGTCACAGCTGTCGAACTTCCACCCGGGGGCCAGATGCAACACACGCTGGCCACCCTTGGTTTAGCGAAGGGGGGAGGGAATTCCTGATATGTCACATGACACCACCAAAAAGCAGGGAGAAATTTTCCTAGAGGGGAAATATGGCAGAAGTGCATGTCAGCAGGAAACTACCCATCAGCACTTCCAGAACAAACAGCAAAATTTGCTTTTCTGTTATTTAGGATTAGGATTAGGATTTATTGGATTCATATGCCGCCCTTCTCCCAAAGGACTCAGGGCGGTGTACAACATAAGAAACACATAATACAAAAGTTAAAAAGAAATTAGATAAAGAATCCAATAAACAATAAGCAATAAGTTAATTAACAATTTACACATTATGATGTAAATTAAATTTGGAATTAAAATTAATAAATTATTTTATTCTGGCCAGGCCAGCTTGCTGAAAAAGCCAGCTTTTTAGGGCATGCCGGAAGGACGGGAGGTCGGGAATTATGTGAAGCTCTGGAGGTAGCTCATTCCAGAGGGAAGGCGCTCCCACAGAGAAGGCTCTCCCCCTGGGGGTCGACAGCCGACACTGTCTGGCTGATGGCACCCTGAGGAAGCCAACTCTGTGGGATCGTACTGGACGATGGGAAGCTACTGGTGGCAGTAGGTGGTCTCGCAAGTCCCCTGGGCCTAAGCCATGGAGTGCTTTAAAGGTCATAATTAGTACCTTGAATAGCACCCGGAAAACAACCGGGAACCAGTGCAGGCCACCTAAAAGGGGTGTAACATGGGAGCACCTAGGTACCCCCATGATAACCCGCGCGGCCGCATTCTGGACCAGTTGAAGCCTCCAGTTGCTCTTCAAGGGCAGGCGCATGTAGAGAGTGTTATAGTAGTCCAGGCAAGAAAGGACAAGGGCATGAGTGTGCACAGGGCATCCTGATCCAGGAAGGGACGTAACTGACGTACCAGGCGAACCTGGTAAAAGGCCCTCCTGGTCACGGCCGTCAGATGTTCTTCTAACATTTAAGTAACACTTTACTCTAGTGTTTCCCAACCTCAGCAAATTTGAGATGTGTGGACTTTAGTTCCCAGGTGCTAGGGAATTCTAGAAATTGAACACCACATATCTTAAAAGTTGCTAAGGTTGAAACAATGTGATTCACTCTAAAACAACTTTTCACAGCTGATAAGAACATGCCATGGAAAGCAGCTGTGCATTGCTACCTAATAGAAATTTGATTTTAAGTCATAGTGTTCTTCAAAAATTCTTTTCCCAATACCTGTTTTATGAGCTAGAAGGAATAAAGGAGCATGCAAACTTTTCATTCATCCAAATTAGAACACAGCATTAAAAGTAAGTTAATTTCAGGGATACTCTAAATGCATTGCTAACTTCAATTACAGACCTAGGCAGTGAAAATTACATTTTGTTTACCTTCATTTCCATTCGGTATCTTATTACCTGAAGCAATTCTGGTCTAGGGAGGCAGCATCTACAGACCTTTCCAAATTTTTAAACCATTTGAGGATGAAGAAAAAGCAATTGGGATGAACAACAAACATTCATTTTTAATATAATTTGTATTAAAATTTTAAACAAGATCAAAACTAATGCAGGTAGTCCTCCACTTACAACCACAGCTGAGCCCAAAGTTTCTGTTGTTAAGCGAGACAGTTAAGTGGGTTTTGCCCCATTTTACGATCTTTCTTGCCACAGTTGTTGGGAATCACTGGGCTTGTTAATAATAGACAGTTGTTAAAGTGAAACTGGCTTCCCCATTGACTTTGCTTGTCAGAAGGTTGCAAAAGGGGATCACATGACCCCAGGACACTGCAACCGTCATAAATATGAGTCAGTTGCCAAACAGTTTAATTTTGATCATATGACCATGGGAATGCTGCAATGGCCATTAAGTGTGAAAAACAGTCCTAAGTCACTTTTTTCAATGCCACTACAAATTTGAAGTGAACCGTTGTAAGTCGAGGACTACCTATAGCAAAAAATCATTAGCAAGTATCACCCAGAGAAGCATCATTTTTGCAACATATGTGATTACTGCAGTATGGTCATTGGAGGGCTTGTAAGCAATTGTAACTGCAGCCGTTCTTGTTTAGCAACAGCTTCATTTAAGAACCCTTTGCAGTTATAACAGTGAAGAAAAAGTAACTTTGCAAAAAATCCTGGCATTTATGACCTTTCTTGGTCTGTAAACAAAGGCAAATGGAAGTGAGATTGTAAATACAGTCATACTTTTCATTTAGTGCAATGTTTCTCAACCTTGGTAATTTTAAGAGGTATGGATTTCAATTCTCAGAATTCCCCAGCCAGGAGAGGGATTTAATGACCATTTTGCCTCATGACCAAATTGCCAGCCTCAAGTGTAGTTGCTAAATGAGGACTACCTGTAGTGGATGCACCCAGTGGATATAAAGTCAGGATAAAATTGTATTTGGAGGAATGTATTGTCAAAGAAATTAAAGAAGAGGCAAGCAGATAACACACAGATTGATTAAGCCAACTTCAAAATAATTATACTGTATTACGAATCTACTACATAACAGCATTTTGGAAATGTATTAATATTCTGTTGGAAGAAATGTCCTTTTGGGTTCAGTTCCAAGTGGGGAAAATACACTGGAAACATGGAGGCTGCTTGGAAAGATGGTTTAATGGTGGACAATATACACAAAAACAAAGGCAAAGAGAAGAAAATAGAACTCTGGGGTTTACACACACATTAGTCATTCCCGCCATAAATCTCTGTTAAATTAGGGAAGGCACAAATCTTAACAAACAAGCCATGAGATTGCATAAAAGACAGAGAGGAAGAGACAAACAAACACAAGAAAAAAAACCACAACATTTTACCTTTACTTTTAAGTATTTTTATTTAGACATAATGTCTAAATAAAAATATTGTCTAAATAAAAATCCCACAGCAAAGCCCAGTTGCCGCACAGTTTCCTTGCTCTCTTCTTGCCAGCCAAGATAAGCATGTACCTGGTGTCCCAGGCTTCAAGGAAAGCTCCAAGGGAAGTTCCTGTTACCTGCTCACTTTGGCTTACCTGGGTTACCCGCTGTAAATTTCGGGGGGGTGGAGGGGGAAGATTCCAGGAAGGACTTCAATTCCCTCGATGAATTATCCTCATAGGGAACTCTGGCTAAGGTTTTCAGATCCAAAAAGGGGGCCCAGGAGGACCTGCTGCTCCTCTGCAGTGAGTACTTGAACCTCCTTCACTCTTTACGCACTATGGGCCTTTGATTTTTGGCTTTCTCAGGACAAAAATAGTCTGGACATCTTCAAGTCTGGGAGTTGAAGTCCGGACATCTTCAAGTTGCCAAGGTTGAGAAACACTGGTGTAGATGGTATAAGAATGGTACATAGAAGCAGGAGAGAGCGTGATGTGAAAATGGCCCTTGCTTTTGATCAAGATGTACTTATAGAGATGTTTTATCATTTAGCTTAATATACACACACACACATACATATGCACATGGCACACAAATACATGTAATGCATTTTCCCTCCCCAAAGATTTCAGATTATATATGTAGATGCAACATGTAGATGCAACATGTAGATGCAGTATCATTTAAGTATCAAGATGATACACCTCGTTGTTCTGAAAATGGAGTGTGCATACTTGTGCACCTGCCTAAGTCCTGTGAGCACTTCCAGTCCTTCTTATTCCTTCTGATGATCTTTTAGCCTTGAACTGAATATGAACTGCTATTGAAAAGGAACAATATCATCCCTTTCTATGAGGAATGTTTGAATTGTAGGAAGTTAAATCCCACTGTTCTCCTAGAAAAATTTCATTCGCTGGGGAATTCTGGGAGTTGAAGTCCGGTCATTTTCAAGTTGCCAAGGTTGAGAAACACTGATCTACACAGATAACATTTATTTCACCGAAATAAAGATACTACAGCCGTATGCTTTTCTAAATAACAATTTCATGGCAGAATCCCAACTCAGCCAATCCAGACCTTCACCTGGATGAAATAGTATTGCTAAAGTTGCAGTGTCCAAGCACTTTTTTTAGACATGCACAGTCTCTGTTGTTTGAAAAGAGTGAAAGATAGTTGGCAACTTCTTTTAGGTCCTTACATAGCCAGCTCTTATTTGTATTTAAATTAACAGGAGAGTCAGTCACTCTAGGTCAGCCCTAGAAAGAAGACAATGGAACTGACTTGAAGGCATTAAATAGCCTGCATTCTGTTCTGTCAGGAACCAATCAATGCCTGCCAGAAATCCGCAAGCAAGGCATGAGTGCAATCACTATGCTTTAATATTTGTACTAATAAATCAACCGGGATACGCAAGCTGCATGAAAACTGATCCAATGTGAAGCAGAACGACAGAAGTGTTTCCTGGGCAAATAAATTAAACATTATTTCAAATAAATTTCCTAGGATCTATAAAACAGGATGGATTCCTTGGTATAAAACTGTGATGTAATGCTGTTTTCAAAGTAATATAGATATAAAAACCTCAGAGCAAAGCTAAACAGACCCATATAAATGATGATAAATGTAGTTTTTGAGTGCCGCAAGAAGAAAATGCACTCACTTATCAGTCTTTTCCAAGATTTTAGATAGATGTAAGGGACTGAGGTTGACATGTTCGCATATTTTAGCTTCCTACATATACCGTTACATATAAGTATGTGTCATTCTTCCTTTCTTGCTAATGCTGCATAGTGTCATCATACGTAACATACTCCAGTTTAATTAATGTAGTAGCATATTTAAGAGGGGGTAGGAATGGTGCAGTTATAGGATTTGATGCAGAGTTTATCAGCTTTAAAATCTATAAGTAAATCAGGATTTTTCCTATATCAATCTGGATCTTACCTTGAAGTTATGATAAATAATCTATTCTCTTCCTGTGTCGAAGTTCTGGGATGAGTCAGGCCAGTCATGACTCATCCCAGTGGCACTGGGCAACTTACACTGGCAACTTACTACAATGTTTGCAATAGGAGGCCTTTCTACTAATCATGGTTCTAGGACTTCGAAATTGCACTGCTTTGAATTTAGAGACAATTCCTGAGAACCATAATTTTCTAAGCAGCAAAATAATGACAAGCCAACATTAATACAAATCAAGGGTGGGAACTGTTTTCTAAGTGCAAGAAGAGTAGTAGTGGAGAGTCATAATATAAAACCATGATACATCCCAGGTCCATAGTATATTTGTGGTGGATGGCACATTCATTCTACTTCTAGGAACTGCATTCTCCAACTGTAGCACATACTATTCATTTCCTTTGAAGTGTTGAGGACATTGTTTTTAATATTACTAGCTCAGTTTTTATGTCAGCACTGAAATTATTTCATTCTTGGCATTCTGTGCACAAGCATCTACAAGTGGTACCCAATCTCAGGTTCTTTGGGGTTAATTTATCCATAGTATAATTACCTTCCTTAGTTGTGTCTCTCTTTCACCATTCCAATACAAGATTTATTTTTATTTTTATTTATTATTTTTATCTCGCCTTTGTTGCTTTATAAATAACTCAAAGCAGAAAATATAAGAGTCTTCTTTCCTCCTCCTATTTTCCCCACAACAACTCTGGGAAACAGAGAGGGACTGATTGCAGAGGTGAGATCCACTTACCTTCCCTACCGGTTCGGAAATGTGAACGCACCTCATCTGTACATATGCACCGCCTTCTGTGCATGGGCAGTGCTCGCGCATTATGTCGGGCCAGATGGGCAGAGCGTCCCACAGCTGCCACTATCGGTTCATCCAAACCGGAGAGAACTGGCTGAACATCACCTATGTCTGGTTAGCTTTCATGCCCAAGGTTCAGTGGTGGGTTTCAAACATTTTTAGAATCTCTTCTGTAGGTGTGGCCTGCTTTATGGGAGTGGCTTGCCGGCAATGTGACTGGGTAGGAGTGGTTTGCCGGCCATGTGACTGGCTGGGAGTGGTTTGCTGGCCATGTGGCCGGGTGGGAGTGGCCAACTTGTAAAATGTGGTGAAACTCACTTAACAACGCTCTTGCTTAGCAACTAAAATGTTGGCTCAGGAACTCTGGCATTGAAGCACGCAAGTCTTAAAGCTGTCAAGTTACAAGAACCTTGCACCCCTAACCCTTTAGGAAAAAAAAAACCCCAGAGGTGTTCAAACTTGACATCGTTAAGACTTGTGGACTTCAACTCCCAGAATTCCTCCTCTCACTCTTCATCCTGATGATGTGTGGATGGGCGGGGTGAGGGAGCTGGAACCGGTTCTAAACGACACTGTAGATTTGTGGAACCTCTTCTATAGGTTAGAACTGGCAGGAACCCACCCCTGCTAAGGTGAGACTAGAATTCACCATCTTCTGCCTTCAAGACCAGCATCTTAACAATTAGACCAAACTGCAAAGAAACCCTGATCCAAAACTGATTAATCCACAATAGCCTGTGACCTCCTTTTGCAGATTCCTATTGTTGCTACCTGTGTAACCTAGAAATCTGTGAGAGCACAGATAACTGCTTGCAGTGAAAAAGAAAAAGGGGGGGGGGGCACAAAGCCCAGAACACAAAAGATGGGGGATGAGATATTGCAAGCATAATGTTAGAGAGTGAAAAGGCAATCTTTAACAGTTGAACCTCATGCAAATTCATGAATACTGTGCATCGATAAAATGTTATTACTAGCAGATCATTTAGTAACTTCTTTTTATTTTTGAGTGCTGGGACTTGTGTTTGTGCCTTCTTGTATGAATCGAGACAAGTTTGTTCCTTTGAATGAATGTTAAGGAGATGGGTGGATCGAAAGACGGATGGATAGATGGGGAGAATTACATACTCTGCCCAGAGCCCAGGGATTGAATTGGCTATAAAGAGAAATGAAATACAGGAGGGTAATGAAGAGGCAGTTTATTAATTACTGATGAATCCAATAGAGGCATTTCATGTCAGTGCCTTGATACCATGTGAACGACGTACCATAAATAATGTCATTCAAATCAGCTTGGCTTATTTCTCACAGGATTAACTTTTCGTATGGCTGATGTTGTTAAATGGTATCTCTTTGCCCAAACAATTATTTAGTAAAATGCTAAAAGCCACAGAGACACTAGCAAATTGAGAGTCTGTGGATTCATTCCAAAAGCTTTTATGACCCATTAATGCCTCTTTCTTTTTGGTATTGATTCTCCCCTTCTAAATAGTTATTTAGCTTTGTAAAAGAAAACAGATCTATGATTATTTCCCCAGCCTGTTCTCTCTGATATACCTGCTCCAGTTCTCTTGGGCTGTCTTGAGAGTGGATTTTCTGTGAATTAGCATGTTGAAGGCATTCCAGTCTCAGATTTCTCTCTTTGACACTATAGTCTCCCTCCCCAGATTTCAACTGACATCTTTATTTTTTTCTAGTTTTTGCTGCTTGTGGTTATTTTCATCATAAATTTCAAGCTATAAACGTACTGTAGAATGACAGAAGGCAAACATAGATTTAACTCTCTTTCCATCTTGCAGTGGGGTATTATCTAAATCAGATTCTGGGTTCCTTGACAGGAAATAATGCAGATATTGTGTAGTCGGCACCCACATTGCAGCATTTCCATTTCCCTGTCACATATGAAACGCTTTGAAGCTGAGCTGGGATGATCTTTGCTTTGGCCAACATTAAAACCCTGACTGAACATCATCAGTGCTCCAATTGACCAAAGGGACTGCAAAGAAGGGTGCTGCCCTTTCACCATTCCTTGCTTTTTGAACCCCAAAGGAAAAATTATCAGCAAGGAGAAAAAAGGAGTTCGAAGGTAGGATAATGTCCATACTAATGAGGAAAAGTGACCACCCATTTCTCCCAGAGCCACAGCGCTACAAAGGAAATACCAGACTAAGAGAATAACAGAATAACAGAGTTGGAAGGGACTGTGGAGGTCTTCTAGTCCAACCCCCTACTCAAGCAGGAAAACCTATACCCATAATAGCGAACCTATGGCATGTGTGCCACAGGTGGCACGTGGAGCCCTCCCTGCAGGCATGCAAGCCATCACCACCCAGCTCAGTTCCACCGCGCAAACATGTGCGCTCCTCCCGCCAGCCAGCTGGTTTTTGGGTCACTGCCGCACACACGGGTGATGCATGTGCATGCATGAAGGGTTGTGCGCACATGCGTGGGGACCTAGGGGGTCGTGCATGCATGTGTGTGTGTGCATTGCAGTATGGGTGTGGGCACGCACACATGCATTGTTGTGCGCATGCGTGCATTTTTGGCACGTGAGGAGAAAAAGGTTAGCCATCACTGCCTTATAGCATTTCAGACAAGTAGTTGTTCCAATCACTTCTTTAAAACTTCTAGTGTTAGGATACCCAGAACCTCTGGAGTCACATCATTCCAATGATTAATGGTTCTAACTGTCAAGAAATTTCTCCTCAGTACTAGCTTTATTCTGGTTTCAAATATACCTGGACAGTTCTCAAAGCTTAAACTGCACAATCCCTCATATCAAGAACTGGTTCTAAACCATTGAAAAATTTGTACACAGTGCAATTATAACTAACAACTAAAGTTGGTGTAGTTTATTAAATGCAACAAGCTAGAAAGTGGGAGACCGTGAGACCTACATCTACTTTAGGACCTAATCTTGGTGGGATCTCAGAAGCCAGTTTTCCTGGAGACTGCTTAATACCACTACAGAGCAGTTGGCTTTCATCATTCAAGCCATCTCAATAGTAGGAAGCCCTGAACAAGCATCTCTGGAAGAATGGTGGGAAACTATCGAAATCTGCCCCATAGTATGCCAATACAGGTAGTCCTCGACTTATGACCACAATTGAGTTCAAAAAATATCTATGGCTAAGCAGGACGGTTGTTAAATTAGTTTTGCCCCATTTTACAACCTTTCTTGCCACAGTTGTTAAGGGAATCACTGCAGTTGTGAAGTTAGTAACTTCACTTACATGAACCAGGCTTGATTTGCTCATCAGAAGGTCACAAAAGGGGACACCCCCGCCCCCATGACCGCGAACATTACAACCGTCATATTTGCATGCTAGTTACAAAGCATCCAAATATTGATCACATGACCACGGGGGTGCTACAAAAGATGTAAGTGTGGAAAAAAAACCATACATCACTTTTTTCAGTGTTATTGCAACAGCGGTCACTAAATGAAGGGTTGTAAGCCAGCCTATAGCCTTGATGGTGAACCTATGGCATGCGTGCCACAGGTGGCATGTGGAGCCATATCTACTGGCCGTCCAGCTGTCAGCTCCAGCACATGCGTGCGTGCTGACCAGCTGATTTTTGGCCTTCCGGGGGACCATGGGAGGCCATTTTCACCCTCCCCAGGCTTCAAGGAAGTCTCTGTAGCCTGGGGAGAGCAAAAAAACGGCCCAACGAGCCAACCGGAAGTTCAGAAACTATCCGTTTCTGGCTTCCGGGGGGGCCTCCAGGGGCCAGGGGAGGCAGTTTTTCGCACTCCCCAAACTTCAGGAAAGCTTCCGGAACTTGAGGAGGATGAAAAACAGGCCCAATGGGCCTACCAGAAGTTCGTTTTTCACCCTCCTCAGGCTGGAAGCTTTCCCGGAGCCTGGAGAGAGTGAAAATGACCTCCCCCTGCCCCACGGAGGAAATACCAAGCTAAGCTTGGAGGCGAGCAGTGTAGCGCATGTGGGAGGAGCGTAGGGGAGGAGCATGGGGGAGGGTTGTGCCTGCATGCACCTGTGGGGGTGCGCTTTGCATTATGGGTGCCAGCAGGCACGTGCGCTACCATGTGCATTTCCTTGCATTTTGGCACCCAACAACAAAAAGATTCAACATCAATGGCCTATAGCAGGGGTCCCCAACCTTTGCAACTTTAAGTCTGAAGGACTTTGCTTTGCTGGCTGGAGAAGTCTGGGAGCTGAAGTCCTTCAGACTTAAAGTTGCAAAGTTGGCCTATAGTATGGCCACTCCAGCAGTGGTCGGTTGCAGGTGGTTCGCCCTGGTACGAGTGTACTGGAGCCAGCCCGAGGCACCGAATACTGTCCACCCACCGAGCTCCTTACCGGTGTTTTATGCTTTTTGCACTTCCACGCACACGCACGGCATGTACAGTGCCTGTGCGATGCTCCATTGAGCAGGTGGAGCGTCGCAGAGGCTTGCAGAAGCCTTGCTGACAGGTAGGACGCATGCGTGCATGTGGGTGACGCCGGGGCCATTCCAACAATACTGGTTGGAACAGCATCCGGAACCCACCAGTGCACTCCAGTCTGCTTTGATTGCTGCCAATAGGAATGGCAATTGGTTGTAGCCTCTATCTGAAGATCTCTCTTCAAAGCACCATTTCACTCTGCCAGGACAGATCAAGGGCATGGCTCCAGCCCAATTTTGTCGTTCCCATTATGCATCAACACTTGTGGGGTGGTGGTGGTGTTAATATAATGCTCTAAGTTGTTAATTAGCTTTTAATTTTATGTAGTGTCTCTCTAGCAAATTTCTAAAACAGAAATGACTATTCATCAAGGTAATGAAATATGCTCCAGGCTACTAATATAATCTGCTTGATGACACTCAGTAACTGATGCTATGGAAGCATCAGGAACTTGGTTTGTGAAATGCTGCATTGCTTTAACTTCCACAACTGTCGTTCATTTACCCATTACACACTGAATTGTCATACTTTGGCCACCCACGTCTGTAAATGTGAAAAGAAATCACTCCATGATCCTCCAATATAATTACAATGTTTGATCTATTGCTGACCTCATTTTTATCCTCCATATGCACAGAATCATTAATTCAACCAATTTTTATTACTCTGTTTGAAGCCTTCTCACATTCAAAGTTAATCTTTGTGACTTTGAAAATTACTTTGTTTAAACATTCACATTTATAATTTAAATTCAACAGAAAACACTGGGTGCTGGGAAAAAAAAGGGAAAAAGAAAAGGATCGCATGTATTTGAAATTGTAGAGATGTTTACGAGGTTATCTCCGTCAAAACAAATTACCCGATGCTTTTGAGACAAGCTGTTTACTGAAAAAAGAGATGTAAAATTAAATGCATCACAACTGGTTATTTTCAGAGCATAATTATAGCCATATTGCTCCACGGAATGTCCCAACTCCCACTGAAACCAACCTCCAGCTGTGTTAGGCTCCAGTCCTAAAATTCCCAACCATGATACATAAATATGCAGAGGGGTACCCCTTACCAGGGGTTGAAAAGTTGACCTATTTTCCATCAAGATCAGTAGCATCTAAATATACCAAACCCCTTTGGAAAATATTCAATACTGTCTTGTTCTTTCCCAAGCTGTGTTGAAAGGGAAGGTTTAGGATTCTGAAGATACAAGGTTTCTGCCAGGCACAAAAAAAAAAAAAATCAAGACTATATGCTAAATTGCAGTATAAAAGGTTTATTACTAAAGCCTATAGACAAGAATCTAGTCAACTAATGGTCAACACTAAATAAGATTCAACGGAATTCAAGGGGGATTTGTGGATACATACTGTGTTTTCCCGAAAATAAAATAGGTCTTATTTTCTTTTGACCCCCTCGAAATAAGCCCTTGGCCTTATTTTCAGGGAGGTCTTATTATTTTTGAGGTGCAGGAGGCAGCGAACGTAATCACCTCATGGCTGCTGCTGTGTTGCAATATTTTGAGGGAGGGCTTATTTTCAGTGGAAGGTTTATATTGGCGCATGTGCTCAAAAGCCCAATTGGGCTTATTATCTAGGGAGGTCTTATTTTCAGGGAAACAGGGTAAGGATTCTAGGCTGAGTCTTCACTTGACTCCATTCCCAGTCTCTGTCTGCTCTTCGCCTGTAATTTCACTTGATTTGGTATCTTTGTTTTCCTCTGTATAATCACCAGACTGTTAGTGAGAAAAGGATGGGAGATTCTGGTGGCAGCCACCACTCCTGATCACAAACGAAGAGCCACAAAATCCTGGAATCCTTTCCCGAATACCACAGGATTACATTACAAAGTTTCCATGGTGGAAAAACATTGTCCATTGAACATACTTGTGGCTGTGCACAGAAATACTGACACCACCCCGCTGAAGGAAGCGCTAGTTTGCTTTTTTGCATCCTGAGGACTTGCCAATTTCCCATCTGTTTTCACTGAGATTATCACATGAATGGTCATAGCATCCCCCCCCCCCTTATAAACATCCTGTTTTGGACTGATACCAAAGTATTGTTATCATTCAGAGCCATCAGTAGGTGTTTTTTTTAGTTATTTTAAGAGCAAGTTCTTTAAAATGGAGAAACATGAACTTGTTGGAGACTGCATCCTCTTTTTGCATCAATGAAGTGTTTCGACCCTTAGGACAAACTAGGAGAAATTGATCCGGGGAATGTCCGGGCATCGCTGTCTCATCTAGCCTATCACCCGTTCAATGAGCTCCCACAAAACAGGCTCCCCACCTTTTGTACTTTAAGCAGCTGTTTGGTTGAATTGGTCTTTCCAATTCTGCGAATTTCTTCCTAAATCAAACATTTACTCCAAATATAATGAATGTTTGCAAGCATTGACTAATAGTGGAATTAAGCCCAAACTCTGCATCCAATGCCCCACCCATTCTCCACCCTCTATGTGTGTGTGTCACATACACCAGGGGTCCCCAACCTTTTTGGCACCAGGGACCGGTTTCATGTAAAAAAAATTCTGTGGACCGGTGGGAGCCTTCAGCGGGTGAGTCGAGTCACATGGGCCGTGCACGCGTTCGGCGGTCACGTGGAACCCGAGGCTCACTCCGGCCCGGTTAATATCAAGCCACAGACCGGCACCGGTCCGCGGCCCGGAGGTTGGGGACCCCTGACATACACACACACACACACACACACACACACACTGTTACTTAATTAGCATTCTTTTTACATTGTCCATATCCTTAGGAACACATTGTCTAACAATAATGATATCTATTGAATTTAAACATCTAACACTGTGGACTATTTTTTTAGGATGCAGAAGACTGATAAATAATTGGCTCTTATTCTAGGGGAGGTTTTTTTCCCCCCTGGGCTTCAATAGAATAATATCTGAAGAGCTGTCTTGCCCCAATGGGATTAGCCTATCCAACTCACTCCAGCAGAAGAGGCCTGCTGCAGACCCTTCCTGCTAAGGAATTCCCACTGTCAGGATTAAGAAGAAGAGTCTTTTGCACTGTGGGCCCTCTTCCTGTAAACATCCTATCATTGGAAGTGAAAATACTCCCACTTTTTTGGCCTTCTGGAAGGGTAACAAATCCTGATTTTGTTGGTTGGCCTGGGGCCCCAAGGAGGTCCTCACTGCTGGAGGACGTTGACAGGGTAAGAAGATCTCATCCTCATGCCATCCATCTCCTTGGTTCTAGTTTTTAATATAGCTTTTAATTTTTTTATATATATTTATCTTTTTATCATTGGCAATCCCCCTCTCTGAGTCATCTTGATGAGGGGCAGCATATACATTTAAATAAACATACTAATTGTAATCAATAGGTTGATATGAGTTTAAGTCTACATAAACCTAGTTCTCAACCAAAAGCCAACACATGGATTTGTCAAAAACAGATCATGCCAGACTAATCTTATTGCATTCTTTGACAAAGTGACAAAATTAGTGGACCAAAGGAATGCTGTCGATATAATTTACTTAGACTTTGGTAAGGCATTTGATAAAGTAGACCATAGCCTACTATTTATTATTTATTTATTATTTATTATTTATTATTTTATTCAATTTATATCCCGCCCTTCTCCAACAGGACCCAGGGCGGCACACAGGAATTTAAAACAACATACAAAATGGTACCAGATATATAAATTTAAAAAACCTATTAAATGACAAAAAACCTGCGCTAAAACCAAATTAAAATCCCCCATTTAAAACTGTCTAATATTTGTCCCAGCGGAGGCTATGTTAGGCCGGCTTGATGAAATAAGTGTGTTTTTAAACACCGGCGGAAGAGGCGGAGGTCGGTGATAGTGCGGAGTTCAGGGGGTAGGTCGTTCCACAGGGTAGGGCCCGCCACAGAGAAGGCCCTTCCCCTGGGTGTCGCCAGCTGGCATTGCCCGGCCGACGGCACCCTGAGAAGGCCCCCTCTGTGGGAGCGTATCGGTCTAAGGGATGTATGGGGCAGGAGACGGTCTCGCATACTACTTGATAAAATAGAAAAATGTGGGTTAGACAGCATCACCACCAGATGATTTTGTAACTGGCTGACCAACCATATGTGTTGTCCTCAATGGAACTGTATCTACATGGAGGGAAGTATTCAGTGGGGTACACCAAGGCTCTGTTTTAGTCCCAGTTTTCTTCAATATCTTCATCAATGATTTGGATGAGGGGCTAGACGGAGAACTAATCAGATTTGCAGGTGACACCAAGCTAGCAGGAATAGCCAACACTCCAGACGATAGGCTTAAGATACAGAAGGATCTTGACAGACTTGAACATTGAGCACTACCTAACAAAATGAAATTCAATGGTGAAAAAAAGTTCTACATTTAGGCAAGAAAAACAAAATGCACAAGTACAGTATATGTGGCACCTTGCTCAATAGTAGTAACTGTGAGAAGGATCTTGGAGTCCTAGTGGGCAATCACTTAAATATGAGCCAGCAGTGTGCTACAACTGCCAAAAAAGCCAACACAATTTTAGACTGCATAGGAATAAAATCAAGATTACGTGAAGTGTTAATGCCACTTTATAATGCCTTAGTAAGGCCACATTTGGAATACTGCATCCAGTTTTGGTCACCACGATGTAAAAAAGATGTGGAGACTCTAGAGAAAGGGCAGAGAAGAGCAACAAAGATGATTAGGGGACTGGAGGCTAAAACACATTAAAAATGGTTGCTGGAACTGAGTATATCTGATGAAAAGAAGGACTAGGGGTGACATGATAGCAGTGTTCCAATATTTCAAGGGCTGGCACAAAGAAGCGGGAGTCAAGCTATTCTCAAAAGGATCTGAGGCCAGGACAAGAAGCAATGGGTGGAAACTAATCAAGGGGAGAAGCAACTTAGAGCTAAGGATACATTTCCTGACAGAACAATTAATCAGTGGAACAACTTGCCTCCAGAAGTTGTAAATGCTCCAACAGTGGAAGTCTTTAAGAAGATGTTGGATAACCATTTGTCTGAAATGGTGTAAGGTATCCTCCCTAAGCAGGGGGTTGGACTAGAAGATCTCCAAGGTGCCTTCCAACTCTGTTATTCTATTCTATTCTATTCTATTCTATTCTATTCAACTTACAAACATTCATTCAGCAACTGTTTGAAATTACAATAATGAAGGAGATATTTATTACGCATACTCAAAATTATGGCCACTGCAACATGGTCACAGGAAGAAAATGTGGATGCTTGGCAATTGATTCACCCTTCCAAACAACTGCAGAGATGCTGCAGTTCCCCCCCACCCACCCACAATCTGCCTCCAACCTATCTGTGTACCCAAGGCCTGCTTCCCATCCCACTGGACCCTACACCCTTCTTCCCCACTATACCTTGCTTCACTTACATTTTCTGAAGATCATCTTCGGAAACAAAAAACAGCCAGTCTACCCAACAGTTCTCCTATAGGGAGGCTGTGTAGTGCTTTCCCAGGCATTTTGGAAGCAGCTGCAACTGGGATCATGAAAATTACAGCTCCTCCAAAAATGGAACCATGTCCAAGATGGCGTTATGTTGGATCCATATAGAAAGGTTGCACAGTAGATTGACTGCTTCTCCTTCCTGTAGGCAATTTTCAGAAAGAGTAAGTGGACCAAGAGGTGACTGGAGGGAAGGGGTCTCAGAGGTAGGGGACCCACAAATGGGAAACAGAGTACAGAGTGCCTTGGGGGTTGGGGGAGGTTTTGGGATGCCCAGGGCAGGCCACAGGTGAACTGGGGAGGTGCCGCAATGCCCATCTGAACCCATTTCAGGGCTCCTGGGGCCTCACTGATCCCCTTCCACTTAATGACTCCTTATCACTCACAATGGGGAGAACAGGGATTGTGGTTATTAAATGAGGTGATCAGATGGGTGCCTCACTTAACAACCACAGTGACTTATGACTGTTGTGGGCAGATTACATTACAGTTATAAGTCGAGCGCTACCTGTAGTTACAGTTTTTTCCAGATTGGTTTTGATCAAGTACATATATTTGTCAATAATCCAGGCCCAAGTGTTCCCACACCAAGGAATTGAAAACTTTCTACCAGCATTTCAATTCCCTTGATTTCAAATTCTAAAAGGCATTAAATAGACATTTTTGCAACATATAATTCCTCAGTAATTTTAATAGTAACACTGATTATAGCAGGTAACATAGTGGTGCTCTGCCTCATAAATGTATAATCACTCTATTAATGTTTTATATTTATTTCCTCTTCTGTGCCGAATTAGCCCAAAGGTCCTTTAAATTATGTGTCTGGGACTTAAATCATTGATGAATAAAAACTGGCAACCTCTTGGGAAGGATGCAACATTTATTCTGCAGAAGCAAACTGGAGCCACAAATATATTGTGAATGACTTGCAAGAGATGTGCATAAGTGGCAAATGAGCAGTGAAAGGGGGAAGAAGGGGACAGTTTAGCCTTGCTGGCAATAGCATACCACTTCACCTGGCTGAACTCCCTGTAGTTTCTGTATTAGCATAAACTTTCGAGATCAGGGTTCCTTTGAGCATAAGCTGTAAAAATTTAGGGCAACTTTCACATTTGACATGGATTTGTGTCTTGCATTAGGTCAGGGGTCTGCAAAGTCGGCTCTTTTAAGACTGGTGGACTTCAACTCCCAGAGTTCCCCAGCCAGCATAGCTGGCTGGGGAATTCTGGGAGTTGAAGTCCACCAGTCTTAAAAGAGCCAACTTTGCAGACCCCTGCATTAGATCATAAGGTGCTTTGTCAACCCAGTCACTGTGGATTGTCCAATAAGTATCTGTCCATTAGTTTTAAAGTCACAATTTGTGCGTGTGTTAACTCTCTTGCGGAAGGTTGATTGGCTGTTTCTAGGTCCAAGGCAAGGTGCCACCTTTGACGTCCTACATGGCCTGGGACCAGGTTATTTGAAAGATCTTGTCCTCACTATAACTACCTGACCCACCAGACCAGGGAGGTAGGATAGCTTACTGGTTTCCACTATTAAGGAGGTCCATTTGGTGGCACCAAGAAGATGTTCTCTTTGGTGGCTCCCTTCCTGTGGAGCATCTTCCCTGTGAAAATAAGTTTTGTCCTGACTTTGTCACTCTTTTGAAAGACCCTGAAGACATGGTTTTGCCAACAGGCCTGGGGAATCCCAGAGTGGGATGGAGCCTATCAAATGAGTCATTGGATTGTTGTTGCCAGGGAAGTGGTGGTTTATTGGGGTTTGTATTGGGATTTTGTTACTTTAAGCTGCCTGGAGTCACTGTGAGTAGTTGAGCAGTCTTAAAAATTTCTTAATAAATAGATAAAATGAATAAAACAAACGATGGGTTAACATGATGTATAAAACCGTGGGCAGAGCCTGAGATATGCCAGATGATAATTCAAATGATAATTTACTGTGAGATATCCTTGATTACCTTAAGCAGGCCAAATATTCTCAACTCCTAGCACTTGGATGTCTTTTTGTCTGGAAATCCTGAAAAGAATAGAAACAACAACATTCAAATGTTGGATAGGATAAGGCAATTGTAGCATCTCCCACCTCTGGTCTGGTTTCATAGGTGATGGATGAGATAGATGTTGCATCTCAAGTTGCATGCACCTTTTTGATGTCACTCACTGACAGCTTCTCCTCCTGCAGATGTTCTTGTTTAGTAACTTTTTTATGGCCGTTGCTATCCAACCATCCAGGATGCATCAGGCTGGGAAAGGCTGACATAGCAGCATAAATCTGTAGGTCACCCACGTCAGTTGATATATGATATCAATGATATCAATACTATGTGATAAATGCCTTTAAGAGACAGTCCCCGTCCTTTGTTGTGTAAATAGGGATATTCTAACTGATATCTGGTTTTTAACCCATGAGCAATTAATGGACCACCTTTTCACCTTATTTTGATAAGCTGTTTACTCTGTTCTTCCACTGTCTCATAATGTAGTAAGTTTTATGATTAATCAATATTTTCCATTGCTCTTCTTTATAACCTGTACAGGTTTTCCAATACTCTTCCAGGAAAGTCTTCATAAGACATGGGGTTCTAAAGAATAATAACCTCTCAGCATTTTCTCAAGTGCTTATGTTAACTCCAGAGAGGTGATCATATAGTGCTTTAGATCTATGTCTATGGTCCCCTGTCTCTCTCCCTCCCTCCCTGTATCTCTCTCCCCCTCCCTCTTTAATTATCAGTCCTAATCAATTTATTGCCACAGGATGGAGGCCTCTTCATTACTGACTGTTCTAGTGCAAGTTAATAGACAGTTTTTTAAACTCCCCATTCCTAGCCTAAAAGAATAATTGGCCCAAAGGTACACAGCCTACTCCTCTCTTTAGGAATGAGGCCAAATTATGGCTTCTGGGCAGTGGTGGGTTTCAAATTTTTTTAGAACCTACTCTGTAGGTGTGGCCTATTTTGTGGGCGTGGCTTGGCAGTCATGTGACAGAGTGGGAGTGGCCACCTTTTAAAATGTGGTGAAACTCATTTAACAATGCTCTTGCTTAGCAACCAAAATTTTGAACTCAATTGTGATGATAAATTCTCTTTCTTTCTTTCTTTCTTTCTTTCTTTCTTTCTTTCTTTCTTTCTTTCTTTCTTTCTTTCTTTCTTTCTTTCTTTCTTTCTTTCTTTCTTTCCTTCTTTCTTTCTTTCTTTCCTTCCTTCCTTCCTTTCCTTTCCTTCCCGTTGGGTCACTGGCAGCGGTGGGCCAGATTTACTTCCAGGTACGCCGGTGGAACCCCCTCTCACCGGTTCTCTAAATTTCACCAACCGGCTCTCGCGAGTAGGTGCGAACCTGCAGAAACCCACCACTGCTTTTGGGATCATGCCATGGCATCAGAGGTGGGCTGCTCCTGGTTAGGCCCGGTTTGGCCGAACTGGTAGTGGCAGCAGCAGAGGGAGGCTCTGCCCACCTTCCCGGACACTTCTGCGCATGTGCAGAAGTGTTGTGCGCGAGCGCAAGCATGAGCAAAATGATAGTGAACCGGTTAGCAACCCCCATTGCTTGGCATGAATATTTTCCAAGAACATAACATAAGAACATAAGAATAGCCTTGCTGGAACAGGCCACAGCCCATCTGGTTCAGCATTCTGTCTCACACAGTGGCTCCCCATTTGCTTCAGGGTCTTCCCAAGCAGATGTCTTCACCTGCTTATGATTCCCTGCAAATGGCATTGAGAGATATCCTGCCTATCTCTCCATCCCGGAGGGTGTCCTTAGGCATCCATAATGATAGCCATGGATACCCTTGTTCTCCATGAACTCGTCTAATCCTTTCTTAAAGGTGTCGAGGCTGACAGCTGTCACCACTTCTTCTGGCAGGGAGTTCCATAGACCAGTGATCCTCTGGGTGAAAAAGTACTTCCTCTTATTTGTTTGAGGTCTAGCTTCCAAAAGTTTCATGGAGTGCCCCCTAGTTCTAGTGTTGTGCAATAGGGAAAACAGTTTTTCCTTTTCTACTTTGAAAAGGTTCCTTCTACAAGGAAACAGACCAAGACAGGAAGCTTATTTTATTACAATTTATTCTGAACACTCTGCTTAAAAAGGATTCCTCTCAGGATTCCTACAATGAGGGAACCTCAAGACCTATCTTACATTGCCTTTTACAATTAAGACATCAAAGAAAATTACAAAAGAAAAATGAATTGGGCGGGACAAAACTAACCCCACCTTTGCATAAAAATCAGTTACATGGAGTTAAACATATTACATATGACCGCACATATGTCCATTTAGATGATGTCTGATGAAAGAGGCATAAAATTTAAGCTGTTAATGAGGAAAAATTCATAAGGTTGTTTGGAATTTGTGGAGAGACAAACCAGATACTAATTAGCACTGAAAACTTTTTCTTATCAGAAGACAAACTCCAGACATTTCATACTACCCTGAACCTGGGTAACAAAAACAGTTTTTATCTTTTCAGTTTGGTATGATAAAAACTATCAATCAACCCATACAGCAGTAGGATAAAGAGTTTTTCTATATTCCAGTCTGCAATGGCTTGATCATTTGAAAGAAAAATAAGTCAATTTAAAATATGAAATAATTATGTTACTTAGCAAGTACAATACTACAAAATCCATGTTGTTGGTATTACAAAGTCCATCCTGTGTGGCCCTCAGGAAAGACTAGAAATCAGAGTCTCTCAGCTTCTTTAGCAGTGTAGCACCATTAAATACTACATACAGTGTGTATCTATGTGCCTGTATATCTATGTCTGTATGCATAGTGCACTCACACATCTATATATACACATTAATACTCAAACCAGCTTCATGCATCTGAGAATTACCTCATTTCTCTGGGCACAGTAAACGTTAGTTTTTAAACTGTTTACAGGAACTTCCTTTTTTGTGACAGCTGTTCCCAACTTACTGGAAGTCATCTATTTTAACACAGATGAAGCAACAGGGATCCTTAGCTACAAAAGCCCCTTGGATGTTTTCCCTCCTCGCTATTTTATAAATTCTTCTGATTTAAAAACCAGGGTACCAGCATGCTGCAAAATGAAATATTAGATTCTGCCAACACCTTTGTGTAGAGAGGTGCTTCTCAATCCAATCTTCACTTAAAACATATTTTTTTCAACAAGCTGGTCTTGCGTAATAGTTTAGACTTTGTAATATAGCTTCTGCCAAACACGTAAATGATGTTAGATTTTTTAGCACAGACTGTGCTTTAATTCTTTTTATCTATTTATTGTATTTATTGTATTTTATTATTGTTTGTTTTAAATTCCTGTGCACCGCCCTGGGCCCACTTCGGTGGAGAAGGCGCGGTATATAAATTGAAATAAATTAAATTAAATTAAATTATATTAAATTATTACAGTCATAGACTAGCATAAGAGATACCTCTCAATTGCGGAGTTATTTCTTTGAGCATAAAATATGGTTTGCTGCAGTCACTCCTCCGTCTATCCAGTAAAAAAAATGAAAAACAAACTGGAAGGAGGGAGTAGAGAATGTCTGAATGTAGAACTAAAGAGGAGGGTAGAAACTATGTAAGTGTGCAGCGGCAGCCAAAAAAGTCAATGCAATCAATCCTAGGCTGCATTGATAGAGGGATAATATAAAGATCACATAAAGTTCTAGTACTGCTTTAGTAAGACCACACTTTGAATACTGCATATAGTTCTGGTCACCACAGTATTAAAAAAAAAAAGATTGAGACTCAGGAAAGAGTGCAGAGAAGAGCAACTAGAATAATTAGGGGTCTGGAGGCTAAAACACACAAAGAATAATTACAGGAATTAGGAATGTTTAGTCTAATCAAAAGCGGGGGAGGAGACATGATAGCGTTCCAATATTTGAGGATCTCCTACAAAGATGAGAGGATCAATCTATTTTCCAAAGCACCAAAAGGCAAGACGAGAAACAATGAATGGAAATTAACCAAGGAGAGGAGCAACCTAGAACATTTTTAACAGGGAGAGCAATCAACCAATGGAACAGCCTACCTTTAGAGGTTGTGGGTGCTCCAATCACTGGAGACTTTCAGAAAAAGACTGGACAACCATTTGTCTGAAATGGTATAGGGCAGTGATGGCGAACCTTTTTCTTATGGTGTGCCAAAATTATGTGTGCACGCTATGGCGTGCGCACGCATGTCAACACTAATTCAATCCTTCCCACACATGCGACCTCCACCCCCCAGGCTCCAGCGGCTTTTCTGAAGCCTGGGGAGGGGGACAAATGGCCCCAAAGGGGCTCTGGAGGACTGGGAGAGGCCATTTCTGCCCTCTCCAGGCTTTTCAGGAAAGCCTCCAGATGCTGGGGAGGACAAAAAACGGCCCCAACAGGCCAACCAGAAGTTCAGGAATGGACTTCTGGTTGGCCCTTTGGGCCTGTTTTTCGCCCTCCCCAGGCTCCGGAGACTTTTCCTGAAGCTAGGGGAGGGTCTCCGGAAGGCCAAAAATCAGCTAGCCAGCATGCACATGCGCGTTGGAGCTGACGACTGGCATGCCAGCAAATATTTTCCTGTTCCACCTGCGGCACACGTGCCATAGGTTCGCCATCATGGGTATAGGATCTCTTGCTTGAGTAGGGGTTTCTACTAGAAGACCTCCAATGTCTCTTTCCAACTCTGTTAGTCTATGTTTGAGGCAATGATAATTTGTGAATGGCTACCCTTCCCCACCTCCTCCCTAGCAGACGTGTTGTTCTTAGGCAAAGCTCCCTATGACACAAATTCATAAGTTGTGACATGCAGCTATCCCAATTGCAAATGTGTCACATTCCGTTTTGCAGGTCCTTAACCACGCATACCTTTTCCTTGGCTCATGCCATGGATTGTAGAGGGGACCCTACAATCCCAACTATTTGAAGAAGTTGCACATAAATGCTATAGGGAATTCCTCGGTTACTTTGAAGCCCTTTTTGCCTTCAAATCCAAAATGTTGCCTACTCTAGAATCCATGCTCTATTGCAGAGAAAGGAAGGTTGTTTGATTAGATGAACTAGTTGGGGACATGGGACCCTCAGATGTTGCATGTCCCCAGCCCTGTTTGGTTCTAACAGCATGGCTATCTGAAAGATCGCCGGTTCTCATCTCTGAATCGAAAGATGTTGCATTTGATTCTGTTAACGTGAATGTTTATAAAGCACTTCTACTGTATCTGTAAAAGCCACACTGACCTGAATGTCAGGTCACCCTAAGCCAAAATTCCTGGAATATGAATGAATGGCAAGCAGCCTTTTCAATATAAATCAGCTAGAACTGCTTTCCAGGTAATACAGCTTAGCACTGATATATGTATATATTTGCAAATAAGTCAGGCTTCATGTGCCACTTTTAAACTCTGACACCATCTCAGCAAACGTTGCTAAGGAGCCAAATCCCAATGTGTTTTTTCCACTCAGGAAGAGCGGAGTATAATCAAGAGTCAAGCTGCATTCAGATCAGGTTTTTCACCCTACCTGGATAAACTATGATTTGAAGCACAGAGCAAAACTGAGCAGAATCTTTGAAACAGATGTAATACGGGTGCTTAGGCCGTCTTGCCATGTGACAATTGAGATGATTTCCAAGAATTATGATTAGTATCATAATAATAATAATTTATTACATTTATAAACCGCCCCCTCTCCCCGAAGGGACTCAGGGCGGTGTACAGGAAAATTAAAAAACCATCTAAAAACATACAAGACATACAAAGTTAAAAACGAATTAAATTACCCTGTACAAGAATTTAAAAACATTAAAATTATAATCCATTAAAACCAAATAGATAATTTGCAAAAAACAGACTGGGGCAAGAAGCGTCGATTAGGCCAAACCGGCCTGATGGAATAAATAAGTTTTTACTTTTTGGCGGAAGGAGCGGAGGTCTGTGGTCGTTCTAATATCCGGGGGTAGGTCATTCCAGAGGGTCGGGCCCATCACAGAGAAGGCCCTTCCCCTGGGCGTCGCCTGCTGGCATTGCCTAGTGGACGGCACCCGGAGAAGTCCCTCTCTGTGGGAGCGAATCGGCCGAAGGGATGTATGGGGCAGGATACGATCCCGCAAATAACTAGGTCCTGTGCCATGGAGCGCTTTAAAGATGATAATCAACACCTTGAAACGCACCCGAAAGGCCACAGGCAGCCAGTACAGCTTGCGCAGGAATGGTGTTACATGGGAGTATCTAGTAACTCCCATAACTGCCCGCGCGGCCGCATTCTGGACCAGCTGTAGCCTCCGAGTGCATCTCAAGGGGAGCCCCATGTAGAGAGCATTGCAGTAGTCCAGACAAGACGTCACAAGCGCATGAGTGACTGTGCGCAGGGCGCCCCGGTCCAATAGGGGACGCAACTGGCGCACCAGGCGGACCTGGTAGAATGCCCCCCTGGCCACGGCTGTCACATGATCTTCTATTGACAGCCGAGAATCCAGGAGGACGCCTAAGTTGCGTGCCCGCTCCATGGGGGCTATATGTTCGCCCCCTATGGCCAGTGATGGCGTCAACTGGTTGAACCGGGGAGTCGGTATCCACAGCCACTCAGTCTTCTATTAACTATCATTTTAGCAGTCTAAAAGATAATCTCCGGCTGCACAGACATTAAAGGTGGGCAGATGCTGGCTTGAAAAAGAATCTGGGTGGGGATATTACTGACAGTCTGAATAGTCTAATCAATAATAATTATTTTTTAAAACAAAATAATGGTTTCATTCTAAAGACATTTCAGGAGAGAGTAAGCTAAGCTGAGGTCTGGGTCATGGCAGATGCCCCATTTTTCTTCCATTATCACAATGCTAAATGGTACTTAGGTGGTCAAGTGTTTTAAATTGACAACTTAATATGGGGGAAAGAACTTTAAAAATAAATAAGGATGATGTCTGAACTAAGCAGATAGGAAAGCTGAGGAAAAGGAACACCACATCTTATCCTTTCCACCAGATTTCTACTCCAGATGACTCTGAGTTGTTTTCTGTCTCCAGCTTTCAGGGGAAGACAATTGTCTCCATGCATCTATGTTTTGGAGTAAATGCACAGTAAGTAAAGAATAAATTAAACTTTCCTTCTCTGCTGCTTTTCTGAACTCTCAAAATCACAACTTCCTGGATCTCCTCTTCTCGTGACAAGCAGTTGTTAAGAGTTTAATGGATGGAGAATTTAATGGAAACTGGCTTACAGCCCACATATTCTCAATAGGTCTCCCATCCACCTACTGACCAAGGCCAACCCTATTTAGTTTCCAAGCCTGAGCAGTCAGCTTACTCCCACCTCCTGCTGAAGCATATCTGCCTGCTTATCTATTTGATCTTAAGTTCAAAGCTGGCCTGATAATTTAATGCTTTCATTTTCTTTTATTTAAAACAATTTGAATAGAGGTGAGTTGCTGCCAGTTTGGTAGTGGCGGTGGGAGGCTCCGCCCACCCACCTGGATGCTTCTGCACATGTGCAAAAGCATCATGTGGGACAACACCCGAACCAGCAGTAAAAAGATTAGCAATCCACTTCTGAATAGATGGTATATTTGTTGTGGTCAAAGGCTTCTTTTGCTTTAATCTCATATCTGAGATCTCAGATATGAGAACCACTGGAAGTCGCCCTTGCTTTCACATGCCTGAAAGGCTAACACATCTAGATTTCAAAAATCCAGATGCCCACTAAATAGTTAATACTCTATAAAACTATTTTTTTTTGCAAGTCAAAACTGTTTGAAACTAATTGGAACATTCACTTTAATTACCTTCTCTTTTTCAAACCAACTGGATATCTGCTTTACTACAATATTAATGTTTCCATTTGATATAATGCTTTCTCTCTTTTTCATTGAATATACAGTCAATTGCTGGTACCCTCTGCCTATCATCCGCCATTGCCTTTTCAAGTCTTCAAGAGCAACCAGCTGAAATGAGAGCCTGGCAGATGATAAAGACAAATATATATGTCACAGCATATTCTGGCTTTCTTAGTCAAGAACCAATTTCATTGTGCCCTGCAGCCAAATTAGACTATAGCACATTTATTAGCCGTTCCCAGCCACGCGTTGCTGTGGCCCAGTCTGGTTAAATGGCCAACCAATCTGTGTGTAGATCTACACCTGCACACACAAACACGTACACACAACCACTGTATAACCCCCAACCAGCTACCTACCTACTCCCTTTCTCGCTGTCTCCCTCTACCTACCTACCTACTGTATTTCTCCCTCTCCCTCTCTATCCCTATTCCTACCTACCTACCTATCTACTGTATTTTTCCTTCTCTCTCTCTATCCCTCTACCTACCTACCTACCTACTGTATTTCTCCTTGAATCTTATGGACAGAGTATTTTATGTCATAAAGGATGGCATAATACCTGTGGCCCACTGCTCTCTCTGTATCCATCTACCTACCTTTTTTACAATTTTTTACATTTCCGTTGTGTGTACCTGGCACAGGTGTGACATCTACACAATCTATATATATATCATTGGTGCTGTACTTCAAAGGAAGGTTGTGTGAAAATTTGGAAGCAATCGGTGCAGTACTTTTGGAGATTTTGAACAAATCTTGTTACATTTTTATTTATATAAGATTGAACTGGTTAAATTAAGGTAAAGGTAAAGGTTCCCCTTGCACATATGTGCTAGTCATTCCCAACTCTAGGGGGCAGTGCTCATCTCCATTTCAAAGCCGAAGAGCCAGCGCTGTCCAAAGATATTTCCGTGGTCATGTGGTTGGTATAACTAAACACCGAAGGCACATGGAACACTGTTACCTTCCCACCAAAGGTATTCCCTATTTTTCTACTTGCATTTTTATGTGCTTTCGAACTGCTAGGTTGGCAGAAGCTGGGACAAGTAATGGGAGCTCACTCTGTTGCGCGCTGCTAGGGATTCAAACCACCGAACTGCTGACCTTTCTGATCAACAAGCTCAGCGTCTTAGCCACTGAGCCACCCTATCCCTTCCAAAAGAGGAAACATCTCATCTCCTCTAAGGACAAACATTGATGCAATACTAATCTATGTCAACGTTGGTGCATGTGTTAGGGTAAAAATACAGAAATAGTTCCCCTAACAATAATTAAAATAGAAGAGAACATGTCATACAGTAACCAAGTGGTTTATCTCTCTTCCTGCCTGATTTATTGCCCAGTTGCAACTTATAACTACACCCAGGCTGCTGGTTTCCACTTGTATTATTGATAAAATGGATTTGGGGTGGACAAATTTTCAAACATCTTTGTCAAGGACTATGCTGTTGAAGAGGCTCCCTGACTGGGACTAGCCTATTATTTGCGGTCACTGTGTTGTTTGTTATACAGTATTTTTCTCCAGGCTTCACATTTCTAGTGGACCCAGACATACTGTATAAAATCTTATGACTTAGGCCAAGGATAATTTCGGTTAGACACGACAGAGGAAATTAGGGATTAGTTGCTGGTTTTAGCAGCTGCTGCACATTTAATACCACGTGCAATTTGGCCCTGAGATAAAAGAAAGCATGAAGTTTGTGGGGTTGAGTAAAAGCTGTCAAAGACGAGAAATATTTCGGAACTGAAAGTGGCTTGAACAAAACATAAACCGTATAGCCCTGACTCAGCCTTCCAAGATTGGTAAAATGAAGACCCAGATTGTTGGGGCAATATGCTGACTCTGTAAAACCACTTACAGAGGACTGTAAAGCACTGTGAAGTGGTACATAAGTCTAAATGCTATTGCTATATAAGTCTAAGTGCTATTGCTATTGCTATTATCTATGTGTATGAAGTTCAAACACCTGCATGGAATCAGTGCCTTGTGTGGAGAACTGATAGATGTAGAAGTCTTTCCACTGAAAAGCCAAATGTTCTCCTGAGGTAAATTTTCCCAATGTTCTTATAGATAGCAAGGATGTGCAGACAGGCAGGTGAGGGGACAAAAAGAGGAAAAAGAGAGAACTCCATTCTTCCTCTGTGGCAGTGATAGCCAGCTAGGACAGGTAGTCCTTGACTTATGACCACAATTGGGACCAGAATTTCCATTGCTAAACAAGGTAGTTGTTAAGCGAGTCACACCTGGTTTTACAACTGAAATCCACGTTGTTTAAGTGAATGACTGCAGTTGTTAAGTGAATTGTGCAGTCATTAAGTGAATCTTGTTTCATCCAGTGACTTTGTTTGTTGGAAGCTGGCTAGGAAAGTATCAAATGATGATCACATGACCCCCAGGATGATGCAACCACTGTAAATACATGCTGGTTGCCAATGCCCAGATTTTAATCACATGACGATGGACATACTGCAATGGTCATAACTGTGAAGACCAGTTGTAATTTTTTTTCAGTCTCTTTGTAACTTTGAACAGTCATTAAACATGGCTGTAAGTTGAAAACTACCAGTAAGCTGTCAAGAAATGGGGCACACCCACAAACAATACCTCCATACCTTTTCGCCACGGACCTTGGATGTCTATCCACATCCTTCTTCCATTTGAGTCTTTGGAGAAAGAAATGTCTTCATAGCATTTGTGAAGGAAATGGGAGAAATGCTGTCGCCCCAGGAATGTTTGCTCTGCATAGTTGTATTCTCTGTCCTGTATGCATCCATTTGACTTTAGCTTCTGGCAAACACATTTTTGTGTTTTCTCTTAAACTGGGATAATCTGGGCTACTAAGAATAACAATGGCAAAAGCATTGAGGACATCATGTGCAAAATGCTGTGAGATTAATTTTGAGATCATAGTTATACTAATCATTTTGGCCATCGCTTTGCCATTTCCTTAAGAAGCTGTGTTTGCTTATTAAACCTGGAAGTGACAAGTTGAAGTTTTTTTCATGTTATTTTATTCCCACATTATTGACCACTTTCTAAATATTTAATATACACTTATTCTCAGCAAAGAAACAGTATAATCCCAAATATACACATGAGTTGACATTGGAAGATTTCACTGCTGGGTAAACATTAGAAGTGTTGTTTTATTATGTAGAGGAAAAAAATCCATAAAGTGATAAATTCTTAGCAGTATATAGTACATGAGTTTATAATCCTATTTTCTTTTTCTTCCTTTTCAATTGTGTTGTGGAAGCAGATTTGTTTCTGCATTTGGGTTCTAAAAATTTATACTGGAACTCTTAATAATTATTCTAAACATTCCTGTTTAAAGTTATATGGCTATAATGTTTCGGTAATATTATAAACTTTCCCTTTTATAACTGGCTTGCTTTAACAAAAACTTGCTATCCAAATTCCTTAAAGTCCCACACTAAAAAAATGGAACAATTCAGCATATTCTTTTTCTTAAGCTTTTAACATGGAACAACTCAGTATTTTCAATTTGCCAAAACCAGTGATCTGTATCTTGCATTGAATGAAAAAGTTTTTATTACATAGAACATTGAACACTAATCGCAATAGAAGTTGGGATTGGTGCTATGCTTACATTTGACCCTCTCTAAAATTTCAGTTTTATGATCACAGGTCATGAAGACATACTCTTTCCTCCCTCTCATTTCTTCCTCTAATGAACCCTGAGCAGGAATATCGATGTGCAGAGTTACATCAACTTTGCAATCCTAAATTGCACTATATTTTATATTAGTTTCTTCACCAAGTTCAAGATTTGTTTTTCCTGTATATATTGGGTAATCAAGAACAACCTAAAATTAACTTAGCATCAGCTCAAAAACTTACTCAACTTACAAATGTTGAGCCAAGTTTTTTTTTTTAAACCAATCTGTTTGAAAACAACAAGGTGGATGGCAGAGTTCCCAGTCAGCACTTTGAGGCAGATGTGTAAGCCAAAACATTGGGGAAATTATGCAATTACATCATACAACTTAATTTTCCCAAATACATTTTTTTTAATTCCCAGCAATATCTGGCATACTTCAGGAGGGAAGCATTTTTGATTTTTATTTTATTTTATTGAATTTATACCCCGCCCTTCTCCAAACGGACCCAGGGCGGCGCACAGGCATATTAAAAAACATACAAACATATAAAACTTTTTTTTAAAAAAACTTATTCAACTAAAAAACCTGTGCTAAAACCGAATTAAAATCCCCATTTTAAAACTATCTATGAGTCAGAATTGGAGGCTACGCTAGGCCGGCTAGTTGGAATAGGTGTGTCTTCAGACACTTGCGGAAGAGGCGGAGGTCGGAGATGGTACGGAGTTCAGGGGGTAAGTCGTTCCAAAGGGCTGGTCCCGCCACAGAGAAGGCTCTTCCCCTGGGTGTCGCCAGTCGGCATTGACCGGCCGACGGCACCCTGAGGAGGCCCTCTCTGTGGGAGCGTATCGGTCTGAGGGATGTATGGGGCAGGAGGCGGTCTCGCATATAACTAGGCCCCGAGCCATGGAGTGCTTTAAAGATGGTCGTTAGAACCTTGAAGCGCACCCGAAAGACCACAGGAAGCCAGTGCAGCTCACGCAGGATCGGTGTTATTGGGAGTGTCTAGGCGCTCCCGTAATCACCCGCGCGGCTGCATTCTGGACTAGCTGTAGCTTTCGGGTGCACCTCAAGGGAAGCCCCATGTAGAGAGCATTACAGTAGTCGAGTCGAGACGTGACGAGTGCTTGAGTGACTGTGCGTAAGGCACCCCGGTCCAGTAAGGGGCGCAATTGGCGCATCAGGCGTACCTGATGAAACACCCCCCTGGCCCCGGCTGCTACATGGTCATCCATAGAAAGCCGGGAGTCCAGGAGGACACCCAAATTGCGCACCCTCTCCACGGGGGCCAGTGTTTCGCCCCCAATGGCCAGAGTTGGAATAATCTGGCTGAATCGGGGCGCCGGAAGCCACAGCCACTCTGTCTTGGACAGGTTGAGCTTGAGTTTGTTGCTACCCATCCAGATCCGTACGGCCTCCAAACACCGGGACATAACCTCGACGGCATCATTGGGGTGGTCTGGGGTGGATATGTACAACTGAGTATCATCAGCGTACAGATGATATCCCACCCCAAAACCACGGATGATCTCACCCAGCGGCTTCATATATGTGTTGAACAGTAGGGGCGAGAGGACCGACCCCTGAGGTACCCCACATATGAGGGGCCTCGGGGCCGACCTCTGCCCCCCTGCCAACACACATTGCGACCGACCAGAGAGGTAGGACGAGAACCACCGCAAAAAGCCGCTGAGAGGTCTAATAGGACTAGGATAGAGGAAAATCCTCTATCCCGCGCCCTCCCGAGATCATGATGCATGATTGAAAGGCAGGGAATAGAAGTAGTTTTAGCCACTTGCTATGTCAAGATGCCTCCATAAAGGATTCTGAAAATTTGAAAATGTTCCATAAAAGGATTTTGAGATCCAAATGTTTTGCTTCTTTGTACCAGAGATAACAGGAAACATATAATAGCTCAATGGAAAAGTATGTGCTTTATGTGAAGAAAACTCCCAGTTCCATTCCTAGCAACAAGTTTAAACATCATGTAACAGTGATTTGAAATATCTCGTGTGAGAGAACCACTGTTAGTCCTACTAGCCCATCCTTTACCATTCTTGAAATGGGGCCTGAGCAAGGACTACAGATCTCATAATCCCCAGCCAGTATAGCTAAGCTGGCTGGGCAAGTTGAATGCTCTAACTCAGGGGTGTCAAACTAGTGTCATCACGTGACGTATCACACTTTTTTCCCCCTTCGCTAAACCGGGGGTGGATGTGGTCAGTGCATGACGCATCCAGGCCATGGGCTACAAGTTTGACACTCCTACTTTAACTTCAGTAAAGGACAATGGAGAAATAGTTTGACCTCATATGAAAAGGCTGCCCCTTAATTATGAAGTAAATTCTGGTTTCAACCCCTTTTTCTTCAAGCAGGTCTCCTGATTTATTAGGGTCCAAATGCTAGCTAGAAAAGTTGGGATTTGAAGCCCAGCCCATATAAATATCCCAACAGGCTGGGGAAAGTTGCAGTAACTACTGGCTGGCTTCATAATCAACCATAATTTACAAGCCAGGACTTGTTTTACCCAATCAATACAAACTCTGCCAAAATTAAACACATTGTTGCTTAGTACAGTGTGTGAATCCAGTCACATAATGTCTTTTTCTGCTCTTTTGGCTAGCTCTCCACTGGACGATACACTTGTAATAGGCTGTGTCACACAATTGAACTAAATGCATGCATATTTCCAGGTTCCTTCATGGCTAACTGCCTGTCTTCCAGCAACTCTTTATACATTATGGCTGTTGAATTAATAGATCAAGGCTATCCAACTGAAATTAGAAAGATGCTGGAGCCTTGATTCAAACATTTTGCTACAGCACACCTGATGCTTTAGAAAGATTTCTATTTGCCTGGCTTTAAGTTCACCTGGTGTGAGGGTTCACCGCTTACAGAAAGACAGTGTGAATGGATGCCCTGCTACTTTGCTCTTCTGCTGATCCCTGGCTTTCTACAAAATGCAAGGAATCAGAGGAATTAAGAAGGATAACTGAAAATAAATCCACTGGGGCTTGCCAAAAGCAGAATAATTTTGCCGGGTGCCAGATTTTATTCATAAAAGCTGCATTGACTGATGTTGCTTTTGAGGAATTCCAGCAGTGACAGTCGGCTTCCAGCCTTCACGCAGGGTTCCTAATCAATGCCAGGCAGTGTGAATTCTGCAGAATCTTTGGACTGTGCAGCTTTGTAACAGTATTCAAACTCTAGAGAACTGCTGATGAGAACATTTTACTATATAAGCATTATGTATTCACTCTGGAATTGGCTGGGTTATTTTTTTTTTACTGACAGCTTATCTCATAATGAAAACCATGCACATAATGGCAATTCCAATTTATTTATTAAAATAATACATTTTCCTCCAGTGGAAAAAACATAAGCCCCGATGAAGAATTAAGTCTGACTATGTTCAGTGGGGCTCTAACAAAATGATCTAAGAGGAGCAATTTGGACAGCTGGCCTGTGGAGCTGTATGGCAGGAGGGAGGTTCCCTATGCTTTACTGTAAAATCCGGTAGAGTGAGGGGACAAAATGCACTCTGACTAGTATAGAGAGACTGATTTCAGTCTGAATCACTGCACAGAGATGGTAAAAAAATGTTAAAAGATGGATCATTGCAGCTGCACACATCTGCACCGTACAGAATCTGAACCACTGCTTTGCAAAGGTAGAAAATATATATTTATTGAACTGATCAACGAGCTCATTCTTTGTAAATCAAATAGATTTTAGATCTTTCTAAAAACCCTAATGTCGGGTTAACTAAGATACAATTTTCCCTCTGCAGTATTAATTGGCTGGAAAAAGATTTTTAAGGTCCCACCCCGGGAGGGGGAGGGGGAATTAAACCATGTTATCCGTATAGGCACACAGACTTGCCCACTCAAACAGAAAAAATTCAGGAAGAAAGTCTCTTAAATTCATAAATTGTGGCTGTAAGGCCAATGGAAATGATTAAGACTTTTCTATACCTCCTGGTTCCCAAGGTTTTACATAAATGGTTATTACCACGAACAGTGAATTCTTTAAAAGTCTTCCATTAAACTCTAAGAAAGGAAACTCTAAAACATGCCTTTGTCCCTTCAAGAACTGGTTGCTCAAGTTCTTCTTACGGTGACTCACTGTAATTTTTTTCCTGCTTTGTGAAAACAGCCTTATAAGATGAACCCAGAGAGCATAAATGATCAACCGAATTTGCCTGTGTTTGACTAGCATAGTTTCTTCCATTTTTATCTATGTTCAGTCTTAAATCATTCTGTGGCCAAAATAAATTGGGTATAGTTCTATTTTTGTAAGCCAACGAGATGTACAGCCTCAGGATATTGGTAACATCTGGAATAATTGCCTGCTGAAGACATCTAAAGGTACCAGGAATTTGAGTAATGCAAGAATAAAAGTGAGCAGAATGTATTTGTTGAAGACTTTTCCATTTAATTTATCAAGGCACTGAAAAGAGATCTGTCTAAGATGGTAAGTGCTAATAATAATGGAAAATGTTCACTATTGAATGGCTAGGTGTAAATGAAGTTAAGACAGTCCAGAACTTGGGCTTTTACAATTTTATTCTTTATGTATGCACAGCTTTGCTAAACAACCATTTGCAAAACTGGATGTCTTATTGAAACACTCTATATTACATAAATTCTCATCTTCTCAGTTTTCTAAACAATTCAAGATATAGAAAATACTAATTAATGTAGACAAACTTTTACAGGCAACATAGTAGCCTATGCTCATTGAACTAGTGGAGAATATATACATATGAATTGGAATTTATCTGAAATCTTAGAATTAGAAAATTTCCATTACTGTTTGTTCTTATCCAGGGGGATGGAATTTGTATCACATTTCTTTGTTTCTTTATAATATGTATGGATTGATTGGTCTGTTCCAGGAAAATATAGTGGCCTCCGTGGATGCTTCCGATTCTGCCACAGTTGCTTTATTTCATGCAACAATGTCTCAAACATATAAAGAACTCATTCTCAAAATTGGTCCAGATTGCTATTGGGATTCTCTGGAATAAGATTATGCCTTAGCAATATTTACATAGTTCATAATGGAAAAATAAACAAGTCTATTGCTATAAGTCTACAAGCCAATAAACATTGCTTTTCAACATACTTAAATTTAAATGTCTAAATTCTAAGCCATCCAGTTTATTAAAGAAAAAACCTTTTAAAATTATATCAAGGCATCATTATTTTGGAATCTCTGCAAGATAATCCTAATAAACATTGACTTGATACTAACAGCTAGAACTGCTATTTGAAAATTGTGATATGGAAATATTATCTTTACTTGAAAAAAAAAAGAGAACCTGGCAAGTTCTAAATCTGTTGTCATCTCAGGTATACACACATATATAGTAAAATTGCCTTATCTTATATAGTTCAGTTACTGGTACTTGGGTAACATCACCCTTGTAGCCCACTCACTTCACAGGGCTGTTGTGGCAAAAATAGGAGGAATATTAGGAATGTTCACCACCTTGAGTTATTTTTAACAATGATAAAGGCAGTTAAATTGTAGGAAATTGAATTTTAATAATTTTGATCTTTGTTTTAAATTTGTAAACTTTGCTTTTCAGTTATGAGTAAGTCATAATCTGAAGTTTTATGAATTCTAGATATGGTTCCATGGTGTCTCTCTCTAAGGTCTCAGGATGACTTATTTTTAACTCAACTTTCAACACTTAGATATATTAAGAACAAGGGTGAATGGAACCCTGCCTGGAGACATAATAGTAGCAAGAATATCTGAGAGGAACTTAAGTGTAATGAGTTATTTATTAAAGAATCTTAAGTGTCATGAGATATTAGTGCTGGAATCTCTTCAGTGATATCAAAAAAATAGCACATATTTAAGGTGCTTCATCTTTATTAAAATGCATCAGACTGCAAAGTGCATGTATAAGACTACAATGTACAGTCAAGTCCCATGCATGCTTATCTATATATACCAGGAAAACTCTTGTATCAGTTTGATTGTGATTAGGCAAAACAAGGCACCATAGGCAACCATTTTTGAATCAGCATACCTCAAATGGGCCAACTTAAAAAACATGTTCAAAATCCAGGCTCTGTGACTTCCATGGGATTGAAATTTGGCAAAGTTGTGCTGTTCCATAGTGGCAGTCATGTGATCATCCTTTCCAACACTTCCAGCTTCCTACAAGGAAATTCAACGGGGAAGCCAGCAAAAGGTTGAAAGTCTCTCCGGGTTCCACTGATCTCCAATAAAGGAGAATATTTGCAGCTCAGGGTTGAAATGAGGGGTCTTTGGTGTTCTCCGAGTTGGTTGTTTTTATGCAATGTTTACCCAAGCTAGGTAACACCACCAGTGCTAGTAAGGAGTAGGGTTTGCTCTCTGTTTATATTCTAGTGGTTCACCCTGGGGTGGTCTTAGAGGTTCTTTGGTTGGGCTGTATACTGTTAGCTTGTTTGGCAGCTCCTTGATTGGGACGTTGTTTACTTGATTGTAAACCACTAGAATATACACTGAGAGCAAACCCTACTCTTTACTAGCACTGATGATAAGTTTGCAAGAAAACAACCAAGCTCAGGGAGCACCAAACAGCCCCCGCCCCAACCACCATTTTTGCCTGCCCATGTTCAATCTGTTTCTCTGTTTAGGTAAGGAAACAATGACCCAATTGGTCACAGGTTGTCTAGTTGCAAAATAAAACTATTAAGTTTAATAGGCTTATTTACAACTACATTCTTACATACAATTATGCAGAAGCATATTGCACTTAAGATTCAATTTACTTTAAGTAACCATGTACTGCTCTTCCTTTCTTTTGACTTGCATTATCTTTCCCCACAGAAGAAAATAATTATTTTGTTCTGCCAATTAGAAAGTGTAGCAAGAGAGATGACTGAGTGCCTAATGTGAATGGTGAAGTATTTTAACCCTTATCTCCTAGAATTCCACTGAGCTTTTTACATTCTAGCCTGCTTACTGTACATGCTTTACTGCAGCTTGGTGGGGATTTAAGGCTGCCATCACCCACTTTCCTAAGGCAAAGGAATATCTTGATCTGTCTTCCTTCTAGCTTATGAGACAAAAAGAGATCTCAAACCTTGAACTTAATTAACTAATGATTTTGAGGATGGAAAATTAAATAAAACCACCTTCTGGCCTTTATATAGCATTGAGATATCTGGCTAGAAAAAATAGGCTCAGCATCTTTTAAAAGAGGAATTAAAGAAAAACACAATTGTATACAGTATTTTAAAAATCCTATTCATTAAAAAAAACTGAAAAGGAAAACTGCCTTTGTATTTTAAAAAGTTAAAATATCCATAGCAATTACAAATGATTGATATAAAGTATTTAGCCCAAATAAAATTGCAAACAGCATAGTAACTTTCACTCCTTCAAAAATTGCTATGACAAAGATCCATAATGGGACAAGATAATAAGTTAATGTACATAAAATAAATTGAGGTTTAGAGACAAAACATATTCGAAATAAATATTAGAAACTTTTGCTTTTTATACCTTTTATTTTATAATTTATATACCTTTTATCATTTTATCTTAGTTTTACATTTCTATCTTCTTTGACGTTCACTCTTTTTAGTTTTATGCTTCTTTTCAATTAAACCCTACCATTTACGCTCATAATAAAGCCTGACTGAATAAAAGTTAAGTGTCCAGGAAGTGTAAGTCTAAAAAAAGCAAAATCTAATATCCTGACATAGGTTATTTGCTCCATACAATTCATTTCTTCCCAAAATCAGGGCTGATGGGTGCAAGGCATAAAATGTAGAAATTTCTCTATTCTGTCTGCAACTCTTACGCTTTATTTGAGAGACTGTTGTGTGCAGGGTTGTAAAGAAGATGCTCATTCTGTATTGCTGCCACCCCACCGCCCCCGGAAAATGATGATCTTGATAGGACAACATTATGGAATATAGAATTTCCTAATGGATGAATTTCCACTGCTGCCCTTCTTCCACTTTATCCAGTACTAAAACTGAATTAAAATTTTAATTTCAATTTACTGAAAAGTTGGCAGCAACTAAGGGAATCTTAAGAACTGCGCAGAAAGCCCTGGATAGATATGAATTATTAACTCATGATTTAACATAAGCACATAAATACACCATTAAGATCTTTTTCTTCTGCAAATTATAGCATTGAATTTATTAGAATCCTGAGTTACAACATTTGCATCATAATCACCACAGTTCCACTATGAAGACTGACATTTGCCCTTTATTGAAGTTGGCTCAAAGGCCTGCCCAAAAATGAAGTACTTTTAGTCTTACTTACGAATTGATCTTTATGGATTTTCCTAGTGACACTATTCATATGCCTTGACTATGTGATTATGTTACACACATTTTAAATACTTTTAGCATGTGATAATAAATATTTAAGGGAGATCACGTCCATCATCAAAGATATGTGAAAATTTGATCTAGTTTCACATATACATTTGGTTTGCATTTCTGTGCATTAATGCTGTGTTTCTCTTTCCAATTTCCTTTTACAATACATCAGAATTAACACCAATACTATCCCTCTATGTAACCATGCCATGTCTCCTGGTTACCTAAGTTTCTGCAGTTTCTTCATCAACATTAAATTAAAATTAAGCTGCTAATCCTTAAAGTAAAATTAAGCTGCCCTTTGTACCTGCCTTGTAGGGTTTTTTCCAGGCAACAGCTGTTCAGGTAAATAATAAAATATTCTATGCTTCACGTATGTTTTTGCTGATTTTTAATGAAATTTTAAAAATGAAATTGTTAATATTCCTCTTGAAAAGAAGGAAAAGTATCTCTGGAAAATATTTTATGTGTCACCTCCTTAATTTCTCAGTGCTTTAATGTATTTGCCCTATAGTGATGAAACTGTACCGTGAATTACATTAACCTTGATTTGACCTAAATCTACATTTATTTACTAATAATGGGTGTTGAATAGGTAGTGGTATTTAGCTGACCTTGGTGATTCTGGAAAAGCAAAGAAAAGATGGACACGGTTAATACATACCATCAAACAATCCCAAAACCTCGGAAGTAGGGTCTCCTGCTTGGACAGAGGGTTGGACTAGATGACCTGCAAGGTCCCTTCCAACTCTGTTAAAGTCAACAAAACATTCTGGAAGGTAACAGCAAGCCACTTCCCTGATACCAGAAAAGAACATGACCTCTTCATGAAACCAGGAGTCAAACTTCACTCTTAGGAAATTCTCATTGGTTAGAAGAGTATTTCTTCTTAGATTATATTTACCTGAACTTCACATGTCACTTAAATGAACATGAATACCTTTCTCTCCTTTGATGTACTATTATTAAAAGCAAGAAATATTTCATGCTGGGTTTCAGAGAGAACTTAGACGTGAAAACTAAGACGATACTGTGGCTTGCTAATGTACATTGAGAACGTATTGAGAACTGCCAGTGTCAATTTTATTTATTAATGATGTAAAAAGCTTGGGCTGGGAACATATAAGGAAACAAGTGTAATTTTATTCACTCATCAGTAAACCTCACATTGTTTTTCTCCATTGTACATTGTGATTAATCATCCTAATATCTATTATTAATGGAAAATTGTTGGAGTGAAACAGAAGCCTACATTTGTTTTCAGAAGAAAGCAGTTATTCAGGATTTCCATCAGGTATTTTGAAAGCACAAATGACAGATATCCAGCAGATTTATTCAGTATATTCAAAAGGAGGCAGATACACTGAATCATGGGAGTTGCTTTATTATAGAATACTGGATTTAATGTATCCGTTTTACTAATGATGAAAGTATTTCACTAATAGTGAAAGAATTACACGCACAAACACACACACAAACACACTTTCAATGTACTAGGGGCAGAATATTATTTTGAATATTATTAGTTTCTAACCTGCCAAAATTAAATCAAATTTGCAATACTCTTAAGAAATATTTGATAGGTTCTGGGGTGGAGAGATAGATAAGCTGTAAGGGGAAACCAAGATATTGTTTTAATGTTTACAAAGAGGCTAGTTCACAATGTGTTCACCATGAGCAAATTGATACTTTCCCTGAATTTCTTAAATATTAACTAATGTTACTATCTACCCTGCCTCTGGTGGTTGGATAGATTAAAGTCCAGTAATTAATTGCACTAAGGCAGGGGTCTGCAAAGTCGGCTCTTTTAAGACTGGTGGACTTCAACTCCCAGAATTCCCCAGCCACCTATGCTGGCTGGGAACTCTGGGAGTTGAAGTCCACCAGTCTTAAAAGAGCCGACTTTGCAGACCCCTGCACTAAGGCATATCAATATAATTAATATGTATAAATTACATATTTACAACAGCAAGTACTACAGAGTCTACAATGGGTGTGTGAAACCTGCCCTTGATCCTTCTTTAAAACAAAACAAACAAAAAAACCCCAAAATAAACGTTCACCTGACATTTTAAACCGCACCACCCAGTTTGTAAATAGCATCACAAAGCGATATTTACCTCTGTCAAGACGCTAAATTATTTAAAATTGAGCATCACTTGCTTGCCAAATTAAACTATTACATCTATACAGTATACACCTATACTACAGCACACACATATAGCACTTGCCACACCATCTTTTTTTTTTTTTAAAGAAAAATAGTGAAGAAGAAAGTGTTAAGAGAGAGAGAGAGAGAGCATCCCGGCAACCTCCAGCACGCCCACGCCACTCCACGCATGGGTCCCGAGCCTCTTTACCACCAGCAGTACATGGCACTGCCTTTGCCCACCACCCGATGTTAAGCTCAGGATCTAGTTTAAGTCGTATCGGGGGTACGAACTCCAAGAACCGGACCCCCCCCACGCCCCACTTCAACAGGATTCGTTACCCCCCACCCCACTCCACGCGCATTCGTGACTCGGGGTGGGCACGATTCCTCCCACTGCAGAGCGGCAGCGCTTTAGCTCAACGCTCCCAGGCTGGCGGGAGGGAGCCCCCCCCACCCCCAACCGTCTCCCCTCCCTGGAGGACTCAAGAGACGCTGCCGAGGCAGGCGCAAGGCAGCCGGATAAATTCTGGGCGGCGCGCCACCAAGCCGCCCTCCAGAACCGGAAGCCTTCCCCCCCCCCCTTTTTTTTTTTTAATCCGAGGAGAATGAAGGGGAAGCAGAAAGGCGAGCGCAGGCGGGTTTGCGCGCGTCGGCTGAAGCGGCAGCCGAGGTGCCTCCATTCCTCCCTCAGGTCGAGGAGTTGCTCCTCGGCGGCCCCTCCCCTCTGAGGCTCGAGAAAGCCGCGCTTTGTGACAGTTGCCAAAGGGAGGGGGAGGGGGCGGGGCAGAGAGGCGCGAGAGGAGCCGCCCGCCCCGCTCGGGCACGTTTTGCTGCTTTCTTGGCAGGGCGAGCTGAGGCGAAGCGCAGCCCGCCGGTCGGCCCGTCGTCCATCCGTTTTTGCTTCAGGCCGTCCGGCCATCCGTCCGGCCGCCCCAGCGGGCGACCCCCCCCCAAAAAACAACAACAACAACCCCTCGGACTGCTGCAGCCCGCTGCGGGGATATGCCATTGCCATGGCGAGGAGGGTCTCTGCGGGGGCCTGGCTCAGGAAGTCCTACTATGGGCAGGTAAGCAGGGTGTCCAGGCGGGACACGGGCTGAGGGGAGTCAGCCGGACGGGGTTGCGGCGGCGGGGTACACTGGAACAGGCACTGCAGTTAGGAGCAGCCAGGCGTGGGCCAGTCTGCCGTGAATAGGGAAGCGAGTGGGGTGGGGGGAGCGTGGGGGGTGGATAGGCGCTCGGGGGAGGGAAGGCGTAGGATGTGTGTACATTGGGGGGTGGGGTGGAGAGGAATTGCGAAGGATCCTTGGCTAAGCGTTACTCGGCGAAGCAGCAGCCCGAGCGAAAGAATGCCGCCCGGCGGTAGGGAATCCGCGCCATCAGTTTCTCAGGACTTCCCGAGCCTTGCTCTTTTTTTGGGGGGGGGGGAGAGTGGGGAGTCTGCAACTATGGGAAGGAGCAGGTAACCGAATTCTCGCCGCTTCCTTAACTAGGCCCGGCCCCAAGCCGTCGTTTTAAAGGCTTCTCCACCCCCACCCACCCCTACTTCTCAACCCAGCAGTCCTACTTCTCCCTCCTCTTCCTTGTTTCCCCACTCCTGGCTCGGGCTCTGTTGGGAGGTTTATTAACTGGTGATGCCCCCCTGCTTAAAAAAGTATTTCCAACTATGATTATCTCTGTGATTCCAGCCAAGCTTTTCCTGGTGGTTTAGCAAAGGATTTGTTACCGATTCCCAGCTTTAAAAAAATTTCCGAGACTCGTTGGCATCCTTAGGAGGTGGAGATGTGTTGTTTTGACGGGTTGCGCCTGGAGGTCAGTGGTAGAATACTATAAAAGGCTAAAAAGCAGCCAGCGGGGACACACACACACACACACACACACACACACACCACACACACCTTTTAGAAAGTATAAACTGGGAAGAGGCGGTGGGGGCTGATTGTGTTCCTGTTGATTTCTTCCTATATTAAATAAAGATGTAATCATGAAGGCAATGTACTTCCTGTTCACTGTACTTTAACTTCACTACCTGTTACTTCACGTTAAAGAATTACAATTGTTAGAGAGCAAGAATATATTCTTGAGATTTTCTTATCGGATTTACAGAATTGTTGAAAAGAGCCTAACCATCTACAAAATTTCTGTAATGAGTTTAGACACTCAACACTTGCCAAAATTCTCTGTAGGCCTTTCCTGGAAACATAAAACAAGCAATTCCCAAAATCTATTAGACTACAGTCAAGCAGTTTACAAAATCACCCCAGACAAAATTGTTGCAGCATAAACATAATTACTAATATGCACATCTTTGCTGCATCAAAACAATCTCTAGTCACCGTACTTATTTGGTTTTTTTATACTATTTTGATGGTTTTTAAAAAGTGTGGTAGAGAAAAGCAAGTTGACGTTATTTTATTTTTTAATTTTATATGTCTCTTGCCATTCTTAGTTTTTACAAATTACTTGGTGTGGCTTTCTTCCTCTTTTCCCGCAAAAACAACATTGTTAGGTGGGTTGGGCTGAGATAGTGTGACTGGCACAAAACCACCCAGCTGCCTTTCATAATTAAGTTGAGATTTGACATCACAGTCTCCTGATTTCTAGTCTGATTCTTGTTATTTTATGGAATTTTCATATTGTTTAATTTTCTGGTGTAATTCCTTCTATAGCACAGGTGTCAAGCTTACTGCATCATGTTGCTGTCATGTGATGTATCACGATGTTTTTCCCCTTTGCGGAGCTGGGGTGGGCATGGCCTGCATGTAATGCATCTGGCCTGTGGGCCGGCAGTTTGACACCCCTGCTCTATAGGATTTTGTTTACAGGTTAAACGATACTTTGGCTGTACTTATATAGAAAGTCTATATTTAGACATGGAGAGAAGAAATACATGAGGATGCATAAAAATAATGTAAAAAGCCTTTGCAGGAAGGGTGGAAAAAATATAAAAGACTTTGTATAAAGTGCTTCTTTCAAAAAATATTCAAATGAGATTAAACTTGCAGCATTGGATGAAGAGAAGTGATAGTCTTCCCATTCCACTCTAAAAATAAAGGTGGAAAATGTTCATTCTTGTTTACTCTTATAGTAAAAATTATCTTTATTTAAACAAATATTAGGGGAATTTAAATGAGCAACTCCTTTTTAATAGAATGGATTCAGAAGAGGTTTGTACAACACATCCCTTGAGGATGGTGTGATTATATGCAAGGGCAATCAAATGTCCTTCTTCGTATAGTAGCAGAATAACTTTAATACTGCTTTTGTATGTTCTAAAAATAAAGAGCATTAACAAATCTATATTGTGCTCTGAGCAAGAGCTGAATCTTGTTTCTATGTTAGATGCTTCCTAATCAGATTCAGTTCACATACATTTGCACATGGTTTAAACATATGTTTACACTTCTAATACGCTTTGCATAAAGTTGCTTAGCATGAAAGAGAGTTACATAATGGGTGTGTATGTTTAGACAAGAGGGAATGTCTATGCAATTATAAAGAAGCTATGCGCATACATTTCCCAATCATTTATACAGGAATAACAGCCACTTTTTTAAAAAAGGAACAAACTTGTTTTGATAAAGTAGCTAATTATTATGGCTTTTGTTTCTTTGTATCATGGCTTTTCAGAGTATAAAATGCATCCTTTATTTTCACAGCCTTTCTTTAATTTGGCTATGTACCATATCTGAATGTCTTCATCATTCCCTCTCCTCGTTTGTTCTCAAATCTTTGTGTCCTTGGCATAATTTCAAGCTTTACTTCTCCTCCACAAATATTTTAAAAGTCCATTAATTCTATGAAGCATCACAGGACTCATTTGTGATCATTTACATTTGCACTCAAACTTGTAGTTGTTTAGATTTCCATATTAAAATACTTTGATTTTAAATTTGACAATTTCATTTAGGATTATACTATTTTCTATAGTATAATATTCATACATCTCATTGCTTAAGACCTGTTCTATATGAATTGAGATGGGCACCACAACCTGTATTTCTGTCTCAGTAATTTTGCAGCACTTGTTCTGTAATTGAAAGCCTGGTGCTTTTTCATTGCCAGGATGTCTTGTCTTGCCACCATCTCCTTGTCTTTCTTATTTGCACTTTCCATTCCCATGAAAATAATGGCTGCTAGCTGCTCATTTTAGCAGTTCCCCAATGCCTCACTGGAAGTGGAGAGACTAACTTAAGGTGGCAGAAAGTCAGGACACTTCAAAATTTGAAGTGCAATAGCATTAAATTGATACTTACAGCAGGAAGGGGAGGGATTTATGAAGGTGACAGCTGGGTGGAAGAGAGTTTTGCGTTCTCCTCTACTACATAGCCATTATGTTGATTTAGTAGCTTGTGGCTCACTGTATTCTCTGAACCCAGCCACTATGATATATTTGTTCCTATGGTGAACATAATTGACTTAATGTGAATAAAACAAATGGTCAAATAGTTGTTTGTGTTTGCTTAGTAAATAAAGATAGTAAAAACATGAATTATTTTAACTTCTTTATGAACTTGAAGTTATATACAAATACTTTCAATTTGGGATTGACACCTGATGTTTCCTTTTCAAAGTGATATCAACTATTGATTATGAACAAATGTGTATTTCTATACTTATGTCTGTATCTATCCTTCTGTATCTTTCTTCCTAGTAACAGGTATTGTTAACTGTTTGTATGCTAGTAAATATTTCTCCAAATAGTAGATTGATTTAAAATGATTATTATTTATGTACTTTAACATTTATATTGCAAGTTAAAAAAGCTTTTATAGGAGGTTAATGAAGCTATATCACTGGATCCAAATAAGCTATGACTAAGAATTTGAAATATGGGAATAGGTACTCTTTTTAGAATCATGTTCCTTATTTTAAATGTAATTAAGAACACACATTTCTCTGAGCTTAATTGCTTAATGCTGGTTACCATTCTCAGATAATCTAGATTTTAAATGTAATTCTCTCTTCTAAAATTGTAAAAATCCACCAAGCTTAGTACTGTATTTCTTATTTATCAATACTAATTCATGAAATATTAACCTGAATATTAATTTAAGAATTGTAGTTTGTTCTAAGCGGCGTTTTAAAATGCTCCCCGGGCTCGGGGAGAGAGAGAAATTAACATCCGATCTTTAACCAATTGAAAATGAAAGTTTTACCATATATGGAATTGCGGTCGATACTTTGTATCTGAGTCTTGTTACAGTGGAAATGGACTTTTATTTATTCTTCAAGACCGCCAAAGAGGTGGAAAAATGGCGCTTCTTCTCAGCAAGGAACTTTTCTTTATGATGTGTGAGCATTCCTTCATTTTTACAGGACTCTAAAATTTATACACAAGCCAACTCAAGTGACTCTCGGGATTTCTCCCATTGTGTGCCTTCTTTTTTTACTGGATTAGATTGTAAAAAAATTTCTCTCTGGACTTTAAGCAAATTACATTTTGAATTTGGATACAGACTTTCCCTTTTCTCCGATCTCACGGACTGCTCGCCCACCAGACACCATCTTACAGTGCAACAAAATTATGAGATTCTGATTGCCTCTTTTCCTTTGTTACCAAACAGAAAGAGAAGATTTATATAATAGGAAGACAGAGTGAAAAAAGTAATCAATGCAAGTGGTATGCAACAAGAGATCTCTCTTCATTTATTGAATTGCTTAAACTTTCATTTAATTCAAGAAATGCAATACCTCAATGCATGTGCAACAATTTGTCTCATTCTGTCTCAATCTGATATTAATATCAGTATTCTATGGAACTAATGAGATGTAACTTTTTCAAGAAATGCTACTTGGAATGCATTTGGCATGATGAATTGCCATGAACTTATTGCCATACAGTACACATTACTTAGCAGAATATTGACTCTGTAAATTTCTTGTCGGGTGTCGTCATATGCTTTCTCTTTCAATATTTTCTGGATCATTTCTAAAGGGATTAGCAGGAAAGAGAAGAGGGGGTCTGAAGCAATTTTATTTTAATGCGACAGATATCACAAAATACTTGTTCTTTAAAGTAGTTTGCCACGTCATAAACATTCAAAGGAGCCGATTCAACAGTTTGTGTATTAAAACTATTTTGCAGTTAAATAAGTTTAACTTTACTGCATTAAGCATATAAAAGCTTATCAGTGCTAAAAATGAAGGAATGTATTTAAGATCATGTTAATGGAAACAATTTTATTAATCATTTCCTGTTAAAGCTCCTGATTATCCATTTTGAAATAAGTGTTTCTAAACCAGTATGCTGTGGACAAATTGAGGACATATCAGTTAGTAGCTATGGGGAAAATATTACCAATGTCCTGAAAAAACTGTTCCAGCTATCAGTTTTTAGAACAAAGAAGATTCTTTTAATCATCAACTCTATATGTTCTAATTATCTACAAAAAAGTGTAGATTATCATAAATTCTTCCCAGATAATTCTGTTTATTGCCTTTCTGCTCAAGTCTACCTTTTCCTGATATCAGATAAATAGTGTGTTTTATTTATAAATTGTTCTAATGAATGGTACTGAGTAATAATCATTTGAGGAGTGGTTAAGGTACCAGAGTAGAGGCTGGGAGTTGCAGTTCCAACTCCCAGGGCTGGGCACTTTCTCAACCCTAGAAAAATCATGGCAAATTACTCCCAATAAACCTTGCCAAAAAAATTGGACAAACCAATCTAGACAGTAATCTAGAGATATGATGATGATGATGATGATGATGATGATGATGATGATGATGATGATGATAATAATAATAATAATAAATTTAATTTGTAGACCGCTCCCTCTCCCCGAAGGGACTCGGAGCGGTGCACAGGGGAATTAAAAACATACAAACATAAATACATCATTAATATACATAAAATCAGATTAAACAATTTATCCCTGTGCTAAAAACCCCAAATACTAAAAACTAAACCCCTTAAAAACTCAATTAAAACAATTTAAATGTTCAGACTGAGAGGCTGGAAGGTAGGTTAGGCCAGGCCGGCCAGTTGGAATAGATAAGTCTTGAGCTTTTGTCGGAAGGCGCGGAAGTCCGTGGTTGTCCTGAGGTCGGGGGGTAGGTTGTTCCATAGAGCTGGGCCCGCCACAGAGAAGGCCCTTCCCCTGGGCGTCGCCCACTGGCATTGCCTAATGGACGGCACCCAGAGAAGTCACTCTCTGTGGGAGCGAATCGGTCGGAGGGATGTATGGGGTAGGATGCGATCTCGCAGATAGCTAGGTCCCGTGCCATGGAGCGCTTTAAAGATGGTAGTCAGCACCTTGAAGCGCACCCGGAAGACCACAGGCAGCCAGTGCAGCTCGCGCAGGAGTGGTGTTACGTGGAAATGCCTAGGGGCACCCAGAATTGCCTGCGCGGCCGCGTTCTGTACTAGCTGTAGTCTCCGGGTGCACCTCAAGGGAAGCCCCATCTAGAGAGCATTACAGTAGATATGAGTGACTCAAAGGCATCAAAATTATCATGCGGCATATGTAAAACTAAGTTTCATTTTTTGCATTATGAAATTATAGGTTTTCTGCTTGTGAGTCCCCAAAAAGTAGAATATAAATGCCCTATGACAATTCTGAGTAACCTTTTCAACACAGAGAGCCAAAATGGGAGCACACACGATCCTTTTTGGCAACAAGTACTGAAGCATGCGCAAAGTCACCCATGCACCAGAGACCAGAAAAGCAGATGATGTACCAGTTTCTGGAGTGCTTATATGCTCCAGGTACCTGCTCTCCGGTGAGCATGCACTGGCTCCACCTGGCCTTTCGGCAGTCCTCATGCCTCCTTTCCCCCTCCCTGCCCCCCATCAGGGTGGCGGGACATCCCCACTGATGACCCGTTTCCGCAGCCCCAGTCAGGCAGAGAAATTTGAGCCATCTCCCTCCACTGGAAAGTTGGAGCTCCTTCCCAGCCTTGGAAGTAAGGGGCATCGGCATTCCATGGGCTCAGGTTGTGGGGTCAGCCAGCGGGAGAGCTTCTCCCTAACTCTGGCTGGAATGAAGCACCCTCCCCAGGCTGCCACTGAAAAGGAGCCAGTGCAGTCCCTCCCCTTCGCGGTCACTTCCTGGCCAGCGCGCCCCTTACCCCTTGGCAGCGTCTCCATGCTGCGCTCTTCTCCAACCCTCCTGGAACAGCTTGCCTCCCCAACAGTGGCTTCTCCTGCTTTTATTGCTCCAGGATCCCGGCAGGGAGCAGCAGTGCAAAAACCGCTGTCCCTAGCAGCGGCAGGAGGTGTGCTCAGCCACCCAGCCAGCAAATACTGCCCTGCTGCTCCGTGCAGCTGAGCTGGCCAGGTGCTCCGGACCACAGAAGTGCAGCAGTGCCAAGTCCGCTCAGGCAGGAAGAGAGGGAAATCCCGGCCCGCCGATCCTGGCTGGCAGCTCTGCTCCCCTTGCTCTTGCTCCTCTTGTGGGTTCCAATGCATGCATGCGCACTGGCTAGCTGGTCTTCACATGCATGCATGCCAAAAACCAGAAGACTAGGTGGCTGGCGCATATGCATGTGCCGTTAACCTGAAGATAATCTTCCTGGCATGCACATGTGCACCGGGCCTGCTGCTGTTTTGATTTCTGGCTCTCCCGCATAAGTGAAGACCAGCTAATGGTGCGCCGGAACCTGGAAGAGCAACAGGTGATGGCTCCGCTTGCCTGGAGAGATGGCTTTGCATGCTACTTCCGGCACGCATGCCATAGGTTTGTCATCACGGGCCTATGACATTGGCAACCAGGAAATATTCTGCATTTTTAATAGTAAGACTAGATTCTGACTAGACTTCCAGCAAATTTACAGTAGCGATCACAATTATGATTCAAACTATAATTATACTAATTGTATATCTTATGTTAAAAGCTGTCTTGAGTAGTTTCACTAACTTTCTAATGCTGAGAAATATATATGCTTAAATTGTAGGCTGACGTACTTTAGACTTGAAATTATTCAGCAATTATTTTGCTCATTCAGTATTCTATAGATAGTAGTTAGGTCTGAAATCAAGCTATTTTTAGAACTGTTCACAGGATAGGGTTCTATATTTAGTGTTTCAGATTACTGGTTTTAGTTATGACTTAGTCTTTTCTAGGGACAATTGCTGTCCTGAAATGAACATAGTATTTAAATATTCCATTCCCAACAGAACTCATATCAATTTAAATATAACTTGTTTGATTGAGTAATATGCCAGTTAAATCTCATGGACAAGATGTAAAGGTGACAGCTTTGTTTATGTTAGGCAGCTCAATAATAATGAAAAAATGGGCCCTTCCAAAACCAGCACTTGTTATATTAATAACTAGCCTTCCCGGGCATGCGTTGCTGTGGCCCAGTCAGGAGGTACACAACCCTCATCAACTCGAGGGTGGAGTTTCTCACTCTCTCTCTATTCCTCTACCTACCTACCTACCTACCGTATTTCTCCCTCCCTCCCTCTATCCCTATAGCTGCCTACCTACCTACTGTATTTCTCCTTGAAATACAGTAGATATGATGACATTTTGTATTATGTCATCCTGTGGTTTACTGCTCTCTCTATCCATCTACCTACAGTTTTTACATTTCAGTTGCATGTACCTGGCACAGGTATGACATCTACACAATCTGTATATATCATTGGTGCCGTACTGGAAAGGAACGTTGTGTAAAAATTTGGAAGCGATCGGTGCAGTACTTTTGGAGATTTCCTGTTTTGAACAAACTCTTGTTACATTTTTATTTATATAGATTCAAACTTCATAATTGAGAAAAATATAAACGCTTGTTACATTAGAGGTGTATGGATCAGAAGCATGAATATCCATGCATTTTTTTATGCTGATGATGCCATAGTGCTGTCTGAGAATCCAAATGTTTACAGCAAACTCTTAAGACTGTGATGGAATAAGTGTGGACCTGAAAGTTAATGTGAAATACAAAGGTAGTTGTGTTTGATAGAGAAAGTCAAGTGAACAGTTCCAGGCTATGCATAAATAGAAAAAAATAGAACAAGCAGTATATTTGTAAAAATGTTTATTAAAATATGAAGAAAGATGTGTACCTGCAGAAAGAAAGGTAGTGGGCAGTTTGTTATTTGTCTTGAAAAAAGCAAAATGGCTGTATATAACAATTTACTTCTGCTCACTTTATTATATGAAAGTAGTATTTCAAGAGAAACAAGTAGTAGTGGGAATGGATTATTTAAGAATGTAACAGGTTAAAGAATAAATGGATGATACATAAATGTAGATTGAATGCTAAAGTGAGTGAACAATATGGAAGAATTGTGTTGAAGATATGTGTCATATAGAGAGAATGAGACCTTAATCGCAACTCAAATACATAAGAAGGGTAAACGGGCTAAGAAGTAGGGAAGAGCAAACTTGAAGTTGGATGATTTGAAGAAATCCTTAGGAAATATGAGATGTTCAAAGAATAAAGGTCATTGTATAAATCAGTGCGTGGACATGATGGAAACATGGATGGCTTGCAAGATTAGAAAGATATAGAGAGGTATAATGAATGAGGTGTTGAAAACTAGATTCAGCTGTGTCTCATTCTGTTAGGATTACATTTTATTTTGCTTATTATTTCTTGCTCTTTGCACAATGTTTCTTAACTCAATGTGATGAATAAGTATGTATTGTAGTTCCAGTTATAAATAAGGTATAGAAATCGCAATGAAAGTCTGTACTTAAATGCTTCACTGTTAGAGAAAATAGTTTCATCAAATTCCTGCAAAGGTTTTTTTTTTAAATGTTGCATATTTTCTCTACATACAACAAAATAAGCCCCATTGAAAGGCAATATTATAAACAAATTGTATTGTGATCAGATTGCATTATTGCTCCTTAGTTTATAGTTTCTCATTTCCTTTCTGTATAACGTTGCTTTGAAAAAAGATACTCGAAAACAGAATTTATACCATGAGGTGTTTACTTCTTTTCCTGCCTAATTAATCTTAATAAAAATGCCTCTAAGGGCCATTAAGGTATACCCTTGAGTTATTGCAAGAAAAGTGCTGATTGGACTCAAGTGGTGACTGAGTCCAATTAACTGAAAGAGTTAACTGTTCTAAAGATAAAAACTTTATCAAATCAAACTCTGACTTCATGGATTTATGTAGGTACTTTTTTTTGGCAATGATAGTGAAATGGATTGCTATTGCTGATTTCTAGGATGTTTCTTTCAATTTTTCCAACCTACCCTACAGCCATGACGTTCCCAGGGGATCTCCATTCTGTGTATTAGCCAAGCCCAACTTTGATTTGTCTTTGTAAAAAAATAAAATAAAAATAAAAACTTGAGGAAAGAGAATGGAGGACAAAACAGATTTTAAAATTGAGATTTGCTATGAAATCCACAGGAAAAGTTGATCCTTGAAAAAGGAGAAACAAACCAAAGTAAAGAGAGGATTTGGGGGAAATAGTCAGACTAGCAAATCTCAAGGAAGGAAAATATAGTAGAGACTGAGACCAGGAAAATGTAGGCAAGACAATTGTTTGTCTGTTACATTGCCATACTTCTTAGAACTTTATAAGGAAGGGTAGATTTTGGACCATCAGAAACAATTATCTACAATAGACCAGAGAAGTCAGTTATATGCCACAACTGACTAATAGATCTTTAAAAATGCAAGCAGGAACTGATGGAGAAAATACTTCAACCCCCAAACTGCCAACCAAGTTGGATGGAGATATTGCTTGTATATGAACTGTGCTATATTTTGAGGTTCTATCAAGTGTCAGTTGAAAATTAATAAAGGAAAAGGTTGCATTGAAAACTGTTTTTCCAGTCTCACTATTATTCCAAGATACTTTTCATTTGATAATCCCATAGGCTAGAAGAAAAAAGTAACCTTAATGATATAAGCAGAGAAATAATAGTAGGTATTCTGGGGTTATGAACTCTGCCCAACTCACTTCACAGGGTGGTGGTTGTGTGGAAAATAAGAATAGGAAGCAGTACTGTATTATACTGTATATGTTTGCCTTCTTGAGTTGTTATTTAAAAAACTGGATAAAAATCAATATTTTTTTTGTTTTGTTTTTTCTAATTGCTTGATGGAAAGGGAGGAATTGCTGTAATGATCTGAATATACTTTTTAATTCAGCCATAATCTTTCAAGTATTAAGAAATAATTTTGTCTCTTATTTAACCCAGTATTTTTAGAATACAAGAAGATGTTTCTCTTCTTCCAGATCTGTCAAAAATGTATAGGCAGTGCATACTAATAAACAGCCAAAAGGGAGTTGCAATGTGTGTATGCATATAGATGAAACGATAAATCATAGTAATTGCATAGACAGGGAAATAGAACACTCAATCTGTGGCCCAAGCGTACTCATTTTCTTTCTTACTTTTTTAATAGAAAATAATGCAGTTGGTTCACTCTTACACTGCAAGGGGAAGAAAATGATAAATTCTTTGACGTATACCAGATTGTGAACTCTTCCTGATATGTGAGATGTAAACGCTCCAGTTAATTTATCAGAATATGGATAATGTTGTTAAAGCAACATTGCCTTGCTATGTGGGCAATACATTTTATAGATTTGTCATATTAAAGGAAGAAAGCCAGTTTGATGTAGAGTAGCTTTAGCTGGCTGGGTGATCTTGGATTAGTCACTTTTAGTCAGCCTTAGGAAGAAGGCATTGGCAAACCACTTCTGAAAAAACTTGCCATGAAAACTGCAGGGATTAATCCAGGCAGTTGCCAGGAGTCAAAAACTGCCTTAAAGGAATATTTTTTTTTAATGAAATGAATTTCTCCCTTCACAGATCATGGACAGGTTAGGGACACAAACTGTTTACTTAGTACTCCATAATCTCTTCACTTGTGCTTACCTTTGATCTCAAGGGTAAGAGACAAACACATTTTTCCTCTAGGTACTTGTATCTCCTTGAATTAAATGCCTAATAACATTGTTTGTAGCTGCAGTTGCCAAACATTGTCTGACTAGTAGTTGGTAAGTAAGCATGGTAAGTAAAACAAGAATGTACATTTAGTGTAATCTTATTTGTAATATTACCTGCTGATGAAGTGAGGAGAAATAAACTTGCTAATGACATTCTTATTTATTGGATACTAGCTAATAATCTGGCATTGCTCGGGTATTTATAGACATCAAAGCATTTGTCTGACAGGGAGCCATTAAGAGGGGCCTTTCTTCCCCCTACTCCCATGGCCATCATCCCTGCCCTTTCCCTTCTCATGTGCTCCTCTTTCCTGCCCTGTCTATGCTCCTCGCACTTTGCCCCAAATCCTTAAAGTGCTTCTCCATTGGTCCATTGGAGGGCAAACGTCATAGCTGGCTTTCCAGAGGAAGCTGCAAAGGAACTGACATGACAAACAATTGCTGCTCTAGATGACTCATGTCTTCCTTAATAGCCCAGGCTCTCACTTCTCTCTCCCATGACATCACAAACAATTGCCGCTCTAGGATGCCGCACTCTCTCTCCTTAACGGACCAGGTGTTCCAGAGTTATGCTGGAACACACGCACACATATACGTATGTGTTCAAATTTCCAACTTGACCATGAAACTGATACTAAGCAATCCTTCACAAATCAGTCTTTCATCCTATTTATTTCATTGTGTGCTTTTGAGAACAGATAAATAGCCTAAATTTTATCTTCCATTTTGAAAGACAAATAGAACATTAATGTAATTTGACAGAGTAATAATTTTAAAGTATCTGTTACGCATCTGGACAAATAACATTTATAATAATAGTGATACAAACTGCTATATTTATGTGTATTTATTTGGGTTAACTTAGTTCTGTTTTGTTGTTCCTTAAAGCCATTTTTTAAAAACCTTGGCAACTTTTCAGAAGTGATTTGTCATTGCTTGCTGCTTCAGGTTGAGAGAAAATGATTGGCCCAAGATCACCCAACTGACTCCAAGGCTAAGGTGGAACCAGAACTCTCCTGGTTTCTAACCTGATGCCTTAACCACTATACTATGGCTGACTCGCAATGTGGCCCATTATTTATTACTATAAACCCTAGATTTGTGATTAGTTGGTCAAAATTATTGGGTTTTTTAAAACAAAAAATGTATAATACATTCTTATAATTTAAAAATACTCAATTATAATGCTAGAAACAATGGTTGGAACAAGAAGAAGGGGCAAGCAAAGAAAATGCTGGTTTGATAATGTGAATAACATCAAAACTGATATAAAGATGTAGATCAAATAACTAAAAGAAGCTGCACTTGCCTATAAAGTCGCCAAGTGTTGGACACGACCAAATGGTTAAAAACAACAACAAGAAATGTATTGGGATATGGTTTGGAAGAATTTAAACTTGCAGTGCTTTTATAAGCTAAAAAGCATTTCTAAAATAGATATTGAAAAGTTGCAACAGCTTTAGAATGAATTATAGGAATATCCCAGTTTAATACAGCTTTGGCCTTGTGTTTTCAAGAATGTTAAACATGTTTCAATATTAAATTTAGATTAATTCATCAAAAGATCGTTTTACATCTTTATCAGACTCTGTGGCAAATGTTGGAGATATAATGTATTTGAAGGGATTTCATCTGTATAATCTGAGTTTATTCTAATACTTTTGTTTTGGGCTGATACTCAAGCTAATGTCCATATTTTTCAAAAAAAATAATTTCATGTATGTTAATACAAATTATATGATGACAATTTGAAATGTATTGATTAATGATCACTGGATTTATACAACTTGGAGCATAGTTAAGAAAATATGTTTTCCTTTGCTGAAAAAGAGCTGTTGCTCAGTACTGAAAATACTAGATTGAAGAATACATGCTTCCTTTCAGCCTTTGGCTTTTTATCAGTGCAGTGGAAAGATTGATCAATATAATTCTACTAGGGGAAAGATTGATCAATATAATTCTACAAGGGCAATATAATTCTACTAGGGCAAAGAATTTGATGTTCAAAAACCAAATTGCTTTATAATCTATTATGATATTTTTGGCTTCATGTGTGAATGTATTTGTATTTTCATTGTTCCTGGGCTTTTTTATTTTTCCTCTTTTTTTCTTTAAATAGAGCTGTGATGGCGAACCGATGGCCTGCGTGCCACCTGTGGCATGCAGAGCCATTTGTTAGGGCACCCAAGGCGTTGCCCTGTCAGCTCCAGTGCACATGCATGTGCTGGACAGCTGACTTCGGCCTTTATTTTTGGCCGTTTTTTGTCCTCTGGAGCAGGGGTCCCCAACCTTTTTTGCACCAGGGACCGGTTTCATTTTAAAGAAAACTCTGCGGACCGGCTGAGTGGCTCAGCAGTCATGTGACTGGGTGGGCGTGGCCAATTTGGAAAATGTGAAACTCACTTAACAATGGTCTTGGTTAGCAACCAAACTTTTGGGCTCAATTGTGGTCATAAGTTCTCTCTCTCTCTCTCTCTTTCTTTCCTTCCCTCTTTCTTTCTCTTTCTCTCTCTTTATTTCTTTCTCTTTCTCTCTTTCTTCCTTTCTCTTTCTCTCCCTCTTTCTCTCTCTTTCTTTCTCTCTCATTTTTTCTTTCTTTCCCTCTTTCTCTCTCTCTTTATTTCTTTCTCTTTCTCTCTTTCTTTCCCTTTCTCTTTCTCTCTTTCTTTCCCTTTCTCTCTCTCTCTTTCTTTCCTTCCCTCTTTCTTTCTCTTTCTCTCCCTCTTTCTCTCTTTCTTTCTCTCATTTTTTCTTTCTTTCCCTCTTTCTCTCTCTCTTTATTTCTTTCTCTTTCTCTCTTTCTCTTTCCCTCTTTCTCTCTCCCTCTCTTTCTTTCTCTTTCTGTCTCTTTTTCTTTCTTTCCCTCTTTCTTTTTCTCTTTCTTTCTTTTGTCTCTTTTTCTGTTTTTCTGTTTGTCTTTCTTTCTCTCTCTCTTACTTTCTCTCTCTCTCCCACTTTCTTTTTATTTCTTTCTCTTTCTCTCTTTTTCTTTCTGTCTCTCTCTCCGTCCGCCCATCTCTGTCACTCTGTGTGTGTGTGTGTGTGTCTGTCTGTCTGTCTCGCATTCAGGCACTTAATCATTCATTCTGTGCCTCTGTCTATCTTTCTCTCCCTCCTTCCCTCCGCGCGCGCGCGTGTGTGTGTGTGTGTGTGTGACTCTCTCTGATTCCCTCCCACCCTGTCTCTCTCTGTCGGTCTGTCGTCGTCCCCCCCCCACCGCGGAGTCTCCTCAGCTCGGCTCGACTCGCTCACTAGCCTTAGCCTGCCCCGCCTGGGCGGCCGCTGCCACACTTGGTCCCTCGTGCGCTCGGTCAGGCTCCTTCCAGGAGCTTGAGAAGGCTCCGTGGGGTGGGGGTGGGGTGGGGGGGGAGGAACCTCTGCAGCTCCTGGAAAAAGACGAGTGGGTGGCATGCCGGTTGGGGAAGCTCTGGGGGGGCAGGGAGGAAGGGAATCCGCGGGCTGTTTTGCTGCGGCGCGCAGGAGTCCCACCGTCGGCTGCCCCCTCCTCCCTCCTCCTCCTCTCTGGCCCTGCGACCCGGCTCCTATCCAGCCACGGACCGGCACCGGTCCGCGGCCCGGGGGTTGGGGACCCCTGCTCTGGAGGCTTCCCTAAAGCCTCCAGGGGGCAAAAAAATGGCCCTACAGGCAACCTGGAAGTTCGGGAACGGACTTCCAGCTTGCCCATAGGGTTTATGTTTATGTTTATTAAATTTATATACCGCCCTTCTCCCTTGTGGGACTCAGGGCGGTGAACAGGCATCAATAAAACAGTACAAAACATCAATATATAAAATACTTTAAAATGGCATTAAATTGGGGGCCTGTTCTAAAATCCAAATAAAACTATTTTTCACCTCTGGGCGGCCTCTGGGAGGGAGGCCGTTTTCGCCCTTTCCAGGCTCCTAGAAAGCCTCTGGAGCCTGGGGTGGGTAAAAAATGGGTCCTTTCTGCACAAAAAGTGGGAGGAGGACAGGAGTCACACGCACATGTGCTGGGGTGCGTGCATGGAATTATGGGTGTGGGCATGCCTGCACACGACCCCTCTACGCTCCCCCTGCAAAAAGATTAGCCATCACTGAAATAAAATAAAATACTATTTTACGGAACTAATATAACTTTTTGCAGTTAATTATAATGAAAATTTTAAATTAAAGGGAATTCCTTTTTATGTAGCAATAAATCATTTTTTCTCTGTATGGGCAATTCAAGTTGCCTATTAGCCAATTGTTCAAATAATAACATTGTATTTTATTGGGCAATCAACATTTAGAGCAATTAATAAACTCCTAGCTTTTGTCTGCCCTTTCAAACTTTTTAACAGCTCCTGACTAAAAACTAGTCTTTTTTTAAAGTAAGGTTAATTGGTTTGCTATTTTTAATGTTGCTTCTGCCCCAAAATTTAGACCTGCCAACAATTTTACCGTTTTTGGGGGGGGGGGGGTGAGATAGTTGAAAGTTTATTCTGATTTAAGGTAAGATCTAATGTTTGGTAGTTGCCGTGCAGTGAATAAAACCACTGTTTTTCCCTCTTGATTTAATTTCTGATATATTTTTCCTTCTAATGAAAACAGTTATACTATAATGGTGAAATTCAAATTTTTTACTACTTGTTCTGTAGGCGTGGCTTGGTGGGTGTGGCAAAGGAAAGATACTGCAAAATCCCCATTCCCACCCCACTCCTGGGGGAAGGATACTGCAAAATCCCCATTCCCTCCCCACTCCTGGAGGAAGGATATTGCAAAATCTCCATTTCCACCCCACTTTAGGGCTGCCAGCCAGAGGTGGTATTTGCTGGTTCTCCAAACTACTCAAAATTTCTGCTACTGGTTCTCCAGAACCTGTCAGACCCTGCTGAATTTCACATTTGATATAAGTAACTGCATGATTTACCAATAAATATGTTATACTTTGAGAAAATAATAGGAAGCTTATTTTAGGAATTATTTTTTATTGAGGATTAAGCAAGTTTTGTACTGAATCACCATTGTCTTGTACTTAGATGTTTTTTATTCTGAAACACTGATTCCAAAAGAATGAATCAGAAAACAGCATGAAATTTTCTGCAAGATTTCTAGTTGCCTTCCTGGTAGATTTCAAAATAAAAGAGCCACGGGCTAGGTCACTTAAATTTTAATATCTTCTCTTTCTAAGCAAGTCTTCCTTTTTTATTTATTAATCATACCAATACAATTTGCTTTAGTTGCTGAAAGGAAAGTAGTCCTAATATACTACAGTAATTATGCAGCATCCTGCAAAATTCTAACTGTATGAAGCAAAATGATTGTATTGTGCAAACTGAAGTCTTCATAACTCATACTTCCAGGTGGTCTGCGTCATTTCAAAGGCAATGTGAACATGTCTTCCCTGGGAAAGGAAAACATGTATAAACAGTGATGAAAGACTCCAGGAAGATTACAGTGGATAATATATATCTGAACTCTTGACTCCTGTGTGTCTCTGTGTGTGTACAGTTAAACAAAATATATGCATAGTTGCCGTGCTGCACTAGATTTCCCAGGCAAAATCACAAATAATAGGACATGATAACTGCTTCATTCTCCCCCAAATCTGTATACTGTCCAACTATCCCTAATTTGTGCGTGTGTGCGTGTGTGTGCGTGTGTGTTATGTCAAAGCACCTGGTATGCCCAAATATGGGAGGGAACATACTACTTCCCTTTTGCCTTTCAGCTCCACCCTAGGAGCCTCCCAGGCAGGAAACCATTTTACTAGTCTCCCTTTATTTATTTATCAGCACAAATGCAACACACACACACACGCACACGCACAAATGGTACACTTTGGATATTATTGAATGTTTAACTGCAACCATTATTTAATATTAGCCGTGCAGATTGAGGCTACTATAAGCTATTCTTTTGCAAAATATGGAGAGTCACCAGTCCAAGTCTAATAAAGTCCAAATTATGTTGTAGAAAAGAGCGATATTATGAAGAAATTTGGACATTCCCAAATTAGGAGAAAGTGGGAGAAGCAGTCTGGCAAACTGAATATTACTCATGACTGCAGAGTGGAATTTTGTGTTGAACTTAGTCCTTTCTTCCATTTCACATTTTCACTCTATTACTGTTGTAGAAAGAAGAGGTCAGGCAAATGACAATAAGGATTAATCGAGGGAGGAAAAAATGCTCTGGGGGTCAGCTGAGTGGGAGAATGAATGACAGAAACAAGAGAGGAAGTCTCTGATGCTATTCTCTGAGTAACCTGGAATTTCAAAAAGGGAAGTCAAGGCATGTATATAAGCTAGATCTAGGCATGAATGAGTTTGCTATGGGATCATTGGTGTATTGTTAGGGTAGATAGGAATGTTGGGTTAGTACCAGAATGAGAATAAAGCTCAGAGTCAGGTATGTAATTCATACATGTGCATGTGCATTGATTGATTGATTTCAGGTGGGATGAATGATAGAGATCTTGTGTGCCAATCATAGAATGAAAGAAGATGGTGTAGTTCCCTAGATTTTTTTCCTGCCTCTTTAAAATTCTAAAGGAAAGAGAGAAACACAGAAGTTTTTTTTATTGTTATATGTGTCATTTCTAGCACAGGGGAACTAAGATTTTCTTAAATATCATAAATATGACTGGAACTTTTCCCTTTCCACTTGTCTTTCTGTCTCAAGGTTCGCTTCTCTTATATGCGGATGAAATATCTCTTCTTCTCTTGGCTAGGAGTATTTATTGGCAGCTGGATTATTTATGTTCAATACTCATCTTACACAGAACTTTGCAGAGGACATGACTGCAAGAAAACAATAGTAAGTATATTTTTTAAAAAAAATCAGGTTCATTGGCATTCCATACTGTCTCTTCCACTTTTAGTATTTTCTTATAAATTAAATGAGAGAAATGTTATGAACGAATTAACTAACTTTTGCTGTTGCCCTTGTGTAATAAGGTGTACACTAGTTTATGTTCTTGGTTTTTGTTTTGTTGTCATGAGAAATAGTATTTTAAAAAACCTGATGTAGCTTACCTACTAAAGTTATGAAATTCCAGTTCACTGGAGAAGAAAAAATAGCTATATATTGTTTAGGAATTATGTGAAGGAATACAATAGTGAATCAGGGAACATAGATCTATATTTAAGGAGCTATATGATAACATTTTTTGAGTTTGCTGCTAGTGAAAATTATAGCAATTCTCACTTATAAATTTTTCATTTTTCCAGTGTGATAAATACAAGAGTGGGGTTATTGATGGATCCGCATGTAGTAGCCTGTGTACAAGACAAACACTTTATTTCAGAAAATGTTTGTCAACCCAACCCAACAATCAGGTATGAGTACTCTGATTTTTTTTATTTCAGAAAAAAACATGAAATGATAAATAATACTGTATAATTTTACCTTAAATAATGCTTCAGTTGAAAATAGATAAAAATAGACTTCATATATTAAAGATTTAAAAAAATTATAGAGAGCAGTAATTAATGTCTTTATTAATTAATAAGATTTCAATTGGTTCACTTGACCCCTAAAATTGAATCCATATAATCAAACACAGTCATTCTAGTTATTCTAAGGCAGTGGTGGGCAAACTAATTAGTCAACAGAGCCAAATATCAACAGTACGATTGAAATTTCTTTTGAGAGCCAAAAGAAGGTGTGGCCTGTTTTGTGGGAGTGGCTCAGCGATCATGTGACTGGATTGGCATGGCCAACTTGGAAAATGTGGTGAAACTCACTTAACGACGCTCTTGCTTAGCAACCAAAATTTTGGGCTCAATTGTGATCATAGGTTTTATTTCTTTCTTTCTTTCTTTCTTTCTTTCTTTCTTTCTTTCTTTCTTTCTTTCTTTCTTCTCTCTCTCCCACTTTCTTTTTCTTTCTTTTTTTCTTTCACTTTCTCTCTTTTTCTTTCTGTCTGTCTGTCTGTCTGTCTCTCTGTGTCTCTCTCCTCCCTCTGCCCATCTATGTCACTCTTTGTGTGTCTCTCTCTGTCTGTCTGTCTGTCTCCCCTCCCTCTCTGTCACTGTGTGTGTGTGTGTCTCATTCACTCACTTAATCACTCACTCTTTGTGTGTGTCCCTCCCTCCGTCTCTCCCTGTCTCTCTCTCTGTCTGTCAGTCTCTCTCTGATTCCGTCCTTCCCTCTTTCTCTGTCTCTCTCTGTCTCTCCCTCCCTCCTCCTCTGTCTCTCTCTGATTCCCTCCCTCCTTTTGTCTGTCTCTGTGCCTCTCTCTCTCTGTCTGTCTCTCCCTCCCTCCCCCTCTCTGTCTCTCTCTGTACTCTGGGTGTCTGTCAGTCTCTTTCTGATTTCCTCCCTCTGTCTGTCTGTCTCTCTCTCTTTCTGCATCTCTCTCTGTCTGCCTGTCACTGTCTCTGTCCACAAAATACCGTGTGGAGGTGCGGCGAGGCTCTGCGCTGCCGGCGATGATTCCTGAGGCCATCCGGGAAGAAGAGGAATGCGAGGGGGTCCCCGCTCCCCGCGGAATCATTGCTGGCAGCGAAAAGCATATTCAAGGGGCCAAAGAGCTGCATGCAGCTCGCGAGTCACAGTTTGCCGACCACTGTTCTAAGGTATATTAGTTTGTAAATGTCATAGAAAATAGAACTCTTTAACAAATCAAGTCCAACATTGAATTGGCTTAGATATTTACAGAATCCATGCAATATTGCTGATAGTGTTTTATGATAAAGAATTGACTCAATCAAGCATTTTTTAATATGGAGGAGAATGTTAAACATTATGTTTAAGAATATCCTACCATGCTATTGTTTCCCCTTCTCATATTTCCCCAGATTTTCTTTCCCCCAATCTACATAATTCTCGTTTCCCCTTCACACTGCAAGACATAGAACGGTTCTGGACTATGACAAAAAAGAAATGTCAGAACATCCAGCAATTTGACAAAATACCTACAGATAGTCCTCAACTTTACAACCAGTTGCTTAATGACTGTATAATGTTGTGGTAGATCTCCAAAGGGTTACTTATAACCCAGATTTGAAGTAGAGTTGCCCTCTCCTTCCATTATCACATTTTGGGCTCTTTGTAACCCAGCTGGCATTTATATCCTTTTGCACCATCGCACAGTCACATGACCAGGATTTACAATGTGTTTTTTGTTAGCAACTGGTGTTTACTTCTGGTTTCCAGCAATAAAAAAACTCACCCATTGGGGATAATAGATACACTTAATAATTGCAGCATTCGCTTAATGACTGCTGCAAAAAATGGTTATAAATTTGGGCATGGTTGCTTAACTGGCACAATTTAACAACTGTAATTCAAGTGTCAGTTAATGAACTGAAGTCAAGAACTATCTGTATTCCCAGCTAGCAACAGCGCAGAACAGGAGTGCCTCCTATTCAAGGACTGAAAGTTTGGCTTTGGGGGAAGTTAAATGGAAGTTAAGAGCAAATGTCTTAAGCATATTTTATCCTCAAAATCCCATTACCCGAATTATTTTTAAAAGGTTGAAAAGGTCAGTCCTATCTAGTGATGTTATGATAAATTAATCTTGCCCGTGTACACACAAGACTTAATGTAACATGTAGCTCCCTAATTTATAAAGCTTACCACACTATATTAAAGTTTGCATCCATCATAGTATTTTGAGGCTTGCAAAATCATCTCCTGCAAAGGGACTTGTTAAAAGGACTCTATAGGAAAAATTGCCAAATAGGAAGGAATGTAAGGAACCAATTCAGCTACAGTACTTGTGGATTTTTTTGAAATGAATGTTATTGTTTAGTCACATCCAATTTTAAACTGGAACAGCATCATCTAGATTTTCATTTAAAACCAGTTACTATAAAATAATGTATCAGTATTTTATTAATAATACTTCATTCAAGAACTGTCTAATTTTGTAGTTATTAATTAGTGCCATAAATCAAATGAGTGTGAAATATATATTTAGTAGTGATTTAAAGTACATGTTAAAATGTACAATAATGTATGAATTTTAAATGCTTATCAGCCATGATTTAATAAAAATTACAGAATATCCTTTACCAAATGAATTTTGCATTTCCATGTTACATACCATGCAAAAAAGTATATATTATTAAAAGTGTTTGATGACAACTGCTAAACAGTGTTCTAGGAGTACAAATATCATTATGCAACCATTTTGAATAGAGATTATATTTGACTGGTAGTCTTTTATTTCCATCTGTGTAAACGCTGAGTGAAGTAGCTAGTCTTATTGTAATGAAATGCATTAAAATATTTCTGTATAAAATAATTTAAATAATGCTATAAGCTTTAAACTCCCATTTCACCTATATGTCCCTGTCTTCAGGTTGCCTTATTTCTATATCTTATTTTTAAGAGAGTAGAATGAAGAAATCAAGGACAACTGCTCATCTGATATTTTGCAATTCACTTAAATTTAGTATTTTTAAAGACAGCATGTGGCATTTTTATATAAACACAGTATATAAGTACTAGTTTAGTAGAAGTGAAAATGCTGTTTCTAGGTTAGCACTTGTCAGCTACAGTCCTTTTATAAATGCTATATTTGTATAAATAGCATATACATTTTAAGATTTGTTATCCAGAAAATCAGGTCATCTTATTGAAAATAATCATTTAAACCAACAATTTAGTCAGTGAAATACTGAGTACCAATTATAGAGGGCATTTATGTTAAAGATAAATTTCCACCCATAATTGTCGTTTATTCCATTTTGTACAGATGTATTCAGGAGAATGGGGTAATTTGCAAGGAGTTATAAAATGCCAGATGGAAGAAATTGCTCATATTGATCTTAGAACTGAACTAGAACCAAGGAAAGAAACAATTCTGTTTGATAAACCAACTAGAGGAACTACTGTTCAAAAATTCAAAGAGATGGTCTATGGGCTTTTTAAAGTAAGTATACTATGTCTCCATTGCTTGGGGGGTGATGACTGAGCTGAAAGTAATGATACTAGACAGATTATTTAATTACTTCATATTTGTGGCAAGATCATTAGATTAAAATTAAGACTTTGTGTTGGGAAGTTTTATAAGGATTGCATGAAATGAACTTTTTAACTTCTCCCTCCCCATTATGATCCTGCTATAAATTGGCTATTACAAATAAGAAACTGCCATCGCAATTCAGTTGACAGACTTTCTGTTACTGCTTTTATTCTTTTAAATACTACACTACTGTGTAGTGTTTAAAAACTCTTATGATAACTATTAAAATATAGTAGGTCTTGGATTAAGTATAGGTATTAAAAATTGCATTGGTAATTCATTTATAATCTGTGAGGTCCTTGGTGCTCTCTGAGCTTGGTTATTTTCTTGCAGACATTTTGTTACCAAATTAGGTAACATTACCATTGAATATTCAATCTATTTTCCCCTTTAAATAGCTTATTAGAAAACAGTCACACAAATATATCTGTAATAAAATAAAAGAAGCCCAGCTGCAAATAATATTCTCAAATTATGAGAATATTTTAACATTTTAAGAAATTAATCTGAATTAATATGAAATGAAATTGTGCTAATGTTGATGGATAATAACCTTTGCTCCTATAGGTATTTTGAACCAAAAAACACCACCAAAATTACCAAGGATAGAAACCAAAAAGGTCAAAGATGCCCACAAACAGGTTAGACAAAATCATGTGGGTCTGCAGGAAATCTGGTGATGCGATTATATTTGTTATAGCTATCTCTACTATAAGGAGAGAAAGTGCAGAGGATAAAAGGTGAATGCTGGGTGCTGGAATGGAGTTTTTCAGTCACTGTGTCTTCTTCTTACCTTTAGGATGGAGTCACTCACTCTTGCTTTGTTCAATGATTTCACAATTGGTATTTTGTAAAGCAGTTATCTTTAAACACACCTATTTGTAGTAAATTTTGATATTAGTAAATGTGAACCTGCTGCACATTTTAAGATTATCTCACTGCTGGGATACTTATTTTGTTCAATTTTTTGAAAATTCATCTGACAATAAGCAATAATTAATTAAAAAAAGAACTGAGTGCACCTGATATTTCAACATATATATGTGACTTCTTTCTAGGCAAAACTGGGAGAACAAGGAAATCTTCCTGAATTGGTTAATCTCATCTTGACTGTGGCTGATGGGAATAAAGATGGTCGTGTTTCCTTGCCAGAAGCAAAGTCAGCATGGGCACTTCTCCAGTTAAATGAATTCCTGCTCATGGTAATTCTCCAAGATAAAGAACACACTCCCAAATTGTTGGGGTTTTGCGGAGATCTTTATGTGATGGAAAAAGTTGAATATACCTCTCTTTTTGGAATAAGCCTTCCGTGGATCTTAGAACTTTTCATTCCTTTTGGTTTCAGAAGGAGCATGGATCAGTGGTTTACTCCGTCGTGGCCGAGAAAGGCAAAAATAGCTATAGGGCTTCTAGAATTTGTGGAAGACATTTTCCATGGACCATATGGAAATTTTCTCATGTGTGATATGAGTGCCAAAAACCTGGGCTATAATGATAAATATGACTTAAAAATGTTGGATATGAGAAAAATAGTGCCAGAAATGAATTTAAAAGAACTTATTAAAGACCGTCACTGCGAGTCTGACCTGGATTGTGTATATGGCTCAGACTGTAGAACTGTATGTGACCAAAGTAAAATGAAATGTACTACAGAAATAATTCAGCCAAATTTAGCAAAGGTGTGCCATTTGCTTAAAGACTATCTGCTTCTCGGGGCTCCTTTAGAAATACATGAAGAATTAGAGAAACAACTGTACTCTTGCATTGCCCTGAAAGTTTCAGCCAATCAGATGGAAATGGAACATTCCTTAATACTCAATAACTTGAAAACTCTATTGTGGAAGAAAATATCTCATACAGATGATTCTTAGGTGCTTTGTCTCAAAAGAAGATACAGTTGCTGCTGTAGGAGCTGACCACTTTTTGTGAAACATACTTTATAGTTTTTGAAACATTCGTTGTCCTCATCTTTTATCAGTTCTCTTTCAGACATGTTTTTCCCCAAATGAAGAGTTATATGTGTACTTTAAATGTATGCCTGTCAGACTACTGAAGCCATATGGCTACAACATTCCTGGCTGGGGAAAAAAAACTAATTCCCTGTTACCCTTTTACCCTTCACTGGCTTAAGAGATTTCATAAGAGCCTTCTGTTGTTAGTATTCATTCTGTTTCTTTAGAAACTTACTAAAAGCCAAATTTACACATATGGAGAGAGCATTGGGTATAATCCCAGGAAATCCGTTCTATAGAATTTATAAACTCACATATATTCAACTGAACAATTTCCTAAATGCAAAAAAAAATAAAATACCTAGCATTTGAAGTCTAGCCTACCCTTTTCCCTGATGTATTAGTTATTAAAAACTGGGAATTCTTGAAGTAGGACAGTATAAAAACACCAATTGCACTTCCATTTCTAAATAATAGCTAAAAAGAGCTACCCAAGAACTTCTGCATCATGAGGCAGTTCCAGCTAGCCAAGCTGCTTTATCTGGCAGTGGAAGACCCTCCCACTCGGATCCAGCAGACCCTACCCTTCCTTTGAATAAATGTATTCGTTCCTCCTTTTGAGAACATCCCAAGTATCAAACTGCTCCCTGGGAAAGTACTGTTCCCTGTGCTTTGTTTGCCCTGTATCTTTAGCAAAGGGAAAAGTTAGAAGGAATGGAACAGGATGGATGAAGTTGGCTGTGTGGGTTATCAGTTTTAAAGCACTTTTAGCTGCCATTTTTGTAAATGCTGGTTACTTTATGAAAGAATTCCTGGTGACCCAAACAGGCTTCTCATTTGAATTAAATGTGCGTAAGGGGAAGAGCTTTGTCCCTAAACTGTGATATCATTTAATCCAAGTAGATGAGGGACTGGTTGCATCTAGGGACCTACTCTTGTTACAAAGCTACCACTTTGCAGACATGATAAGAAGTTTCCTTATGTTCTTTTGACTTACTATATCTTTATTTTGTGTTCTTGCTTCCCCTCAAAAAGCTACAAAAATGTATTGTGGTGCTTTTAAAAAGATCTGAAGTGTGATTTTTAAAATTCTGAAGTTTCTTTACAATCATCAACCTGAAGAATCCATCACTATTAGATTACTTTTTAAAAATAATATTTTGAGGATTGTCTATTAATTTTACCATGGCAGAATTTGCACATTAGTAATTTTTAGAGAAAATTAATGTGATAATTGAAAATGTTTTAAAATGGAAGTTTTTAGAACCAGAACTTTTTGTTAGATTTTTACATTTCTATACACATTTACCTCATACATACATTGAATGTTAGTAAGTTTGCTAAATCTCCTAGTTAAAAATAGCTGTTGTACCATTCTAGCATTTAAGGATTTTTAAGTTGCATACACAAACATGCACATACTAGCAGCAATATGAAATATGATTCAATAAACTTCAGTAATCAGTTGGATTATATGAACAGATTTATTAAAAAGTATTAAGCATCATACATTTGAAAGTAAGAAGTCAAAGAGATCCCTAAGCTCCAGAGTTTTAATGCAATCAAATGATTGAGTCCTCATTTTTTAATCAGCAAAGTATTTAAATCATAATGGACAATCTCACCAAAAGAAAGCCTATCCAACAGTTAAATTCTATGTATCACTCTCCTGAAATAATTTCAGTATTGTAATTGTAAGGTGGAAGATTCCTATTGGGAGGTAATCATATTTGTTCCTTCAACCATCAAACTGTTTGATTTCACCATATGCACTTTGGAAACTAGAATATTACATTCAAGCTGATTTTGTAAGAATGTATAGGTTTGTTTTCATACTATGTGATGAGCTAATTTCTAAAGGGCCATTTGTCTTAAGCTAATGAATATTGGTTTTGGCATTGCTTACAAAACAAAAAAATGAAATACAGTAATGATAAGATACATGTGTTCACCACTACTGTTCTTGGACTTTAAAAAAAACATGTAGTACTTTCCATTTCTGTTATGTGTTTTTCTCAGGACTACAGGCCATAGTCCCCAGTTCTAGAAAGAAATAGTAACTTTGATCACACATGGATAATCTTTTGAATCTTATTTAACACCTAGCTTGTTAACAAATTACATTATTCAATGTAGCTGTTTAGCAGACTTCTTCTGAAACACTTGTGCATGTTTCTCTTGACACTAATTCACCTTTCGCTTTTGACTTGATTCAGTTTTGTTTTATAAATGACAAAAATTATTGACAATTTCACTTTTTGAAATCAACAAAGTATTCTTTTTTAACCTCTCAAACATGCACTTATAAAGACAAAAAAACTGTTGTTCCCTGTATAATGTATGACATTATTTGCTTTAGGGTCTTGTACATTTTTGCCTTGTATAAATATTTTTACTAACAGTTTTCTTGCACAATGTCCACTTTGTTTTTAAATTGACAGAGAGCATTTATTAGTGGTACCAGTAAACATTCTTAAATCTTAATAGGAAATCCATGGTGAGTAAGTCTGAATGTCAATATTTAACAGTCATTGCTCAGTGGAAAAAATATATTTGAAAGTTTGGAATAATGGGACTTGTTAGCAATGCAGTTTGTACTGTATTTTATTTTGATTGCTGTTATACCACTTTCAGGTTTTTATTTTAAATATGAACTGTTTACAATAAACTGGAACTATTTCCCCTTTCTAGTAGTGATACGTATTAGGTAGAAATACTGCATTTATGGTAATTATTAGCATAAAATGCTGAAGATAACAAGAGCTCATTGATTCTGGTTAAATTTGAGCAAGGTTCAATTCGATTAGTTGAGTCTGCGTAATGTATGCCTTACCCTCTTCAAATACAACAAACAAATCAATATGACCATTTTAGTGGACAGAGGTGTGTTGAAATAAGTCCAAAACACTGGTTTCTGCTTGTAGTTTTCATATTATTGTAACAAAAAAAGATACTTATGATGATTGAATTTGATTCGTTTTGTAAAAAGCCTGATTGCTGCAAAGCAGAAATGATTGAGGAGTAGAAAACCCAAACCTGGATTAAATCTGTTGAGATGACAAGTTTGTTTGGTTCTCTGTTTTAGCAGATAGCCCTTTACTGTCCCCTAGTGAAATAGGTTGGGGCACAGTTACATTTAATATATTTTTTTATATAAAAGTTAATAGAATGCAATAAAAGATTAATGAAATGGTATATATGAAACAAAATATTAAAATTACAATATTTATGTAATTAGTTACCAAGCACATCTAAATTATATTAAAGTAATCAAAATATCTTTATAATCCCCAAGGCATGTTACAACTTTTGAGCACCCCCTAATGTTTGGAAATTGAAAGTTGAAAAACTTGACATGCCCTAAATAGGATGCTTCTGCTTTCCTCTTGAGATTGAAAAGTTCATGTTATAATGAAAGAGATCAGGGAAGTTGCTTCACTATTACACAATTGGCCATTTCTATTTAGTTTCAATTTAGGGATTCTCATAAGAGCCCAGTATAAACTTACATATTTCTGCATTAATATGGCCAACAATGTGATCTGTTCTCCACACAAGGCCAAAAACTAGGTGAAGAGAACCCTATTAAACAATTGATTCATTTGAGAGAAATGATCCAAATCTATACTGTTGCAGGGCAGAAGTATGTGAACCTTCGCTTTCAGTTACTGGTGTGTCCACATATAACATCAACTAAATGTTTCAGATAACTGTTGGTCAGTCCTGAACATCAGCTTGGATGAATTTTAGCCAATTCCTTTTATGGAATAGATTCAATTCAGGGTTGTTTGTGGGCTTCCTTGGATGAATCCTGCTTCCTACAAGATTTCTATAGAATTAAGGTGAGCACTTTAACAGCCCATTCCAAAATTAACTTTTTTCTGCTTTAACCATTCTTTGATTACACAACATGGATTGTTGTCATGATGTACACCCCACTTTTACTGGAACCTAAGTTCACTGACAGATATTTTGATATTTTCCTGAAATTTCCTGGTACAATTCAGAATTCATAGTTCTATCAGTGAATGGTTTATCAGTGGCAACATGCAGGGCTGTCTTAAGGCAAGGACCTAATAGACACTTACCCATGGACTCCACAAGCATAAAGGCCCCATACTAATCTATGTATGTTAATCCTTTAATGCACCTTGCATCATATAAATACAGCAATACATTTATTACATTTTACTGCATTTTAATTAATACTAAGATTAATTAAATAGAAATTAATAATGTCCCCCCCGTAGATGATCAGACGAGCCTGCGTGCTTTTAATGTTTCAACACTGATTTTGTTGCAAGTGCCAATAAAATGAATGTTTAATTTTACCGACATTTACATTTTTATTCCTGTGAGTAGTTGCCGTAGGGACCCCAGTACGCTGCTTTACCAGGGGCCCATAATGCTGTTAAGACAGCCCTGGGCAAACCATCCTGGTCTGTTATACTGCTACCATCACAGATGGTATAAGGTTCTTATCCCGAGTTTGCCAAACATACTTGTCTAGGTTTGACATATTCATTTTTTTCTTTAAAAAAAATCTATTTTGTTCTCATCTGCCCACAGAACATTTTTCCAATGGTTTATGTACACGGGCAGCAATATTCTTTCTGGAGACCAATGACTTTCTCCTTGCATTCCTGCCATGCATACCACTGTTGTTCAGTGCTCTTCTGATGGTGGTCTCATGAACATTGACATCTAACAATGCAAAAGAAAGGCCTTTAGATGTTATCTCGAAGTTCCTTGAGACCTCAAATAGTACAGTGATTGATCAACTAAGGCAGTGTTTCTCAACCGTGTCAACTTGATGTCTGGACTTCAACTCCCAGAATTCCCCAGCCAGCATTGGCTGGCTGGGGAATTCTGGGAGTTGAAGTCCAGACATCTTCAAGTTGACAAGGTTGAGAATCACTGAACTAAGGTAATAGTGGTATTGAATTGCTTCCATTTGTTCATGATCTGCACTGGTGGAACGCTTTGGAGTTTTCTTAATTCTCCATTCCAGCATGATGAGCATCTACAACTATTTTTAGATATGATAAATCTTTCAAACTATTATGTATTTCCTCATACTGATGGTGAATACCCAGAATTCTGTCCTTTAAATAAGGCAGGGCTTCCTACACTCACACCCAATCATCACCCTATTTATTTCACCTCTTATTTCTCCTTCAAATGAACTGATAATTCTAGCCTTCCACATAAACCATATATGTACATAAATTTTCCTCAATGAATAAATGAACATGTATGTTTTAGACTGTTGTTTTAAATGGGTTCTTTGGCTTTAGGACTTCTGTGGAGAGATCACAAATCAGGTCATCTTTATGCAGAAACATGAAAAATTTAAAAGGTTTCACAGATTTTAAGTGCTAGTGTAATTGCTGTTAGCTGGAGTATAGAACCACTGGTCTACAGAAACATGGACCTTCTACTATAACCAATCTTGATAAAAGTAAGTTTTATCCTTCATGTAGAGATGATTTCATGATCTGGTCTACTTAGGGGACTGATACTGGTCTTGAAAGTCTGATATACCACTTCACATTGCTTTACAACCCTCTAAGCAGTTTACAGTGTTAGCATATTGCCCCACAACAATCTGGGTCCTTCATTTTACTGACCTCGGAAGAATGGAAGGCCGAGTAAACCTTGAGCCAGTGAGAATTGAACTCCTAGCAGCTGGCAGTCAGCAGAAGTAACCTCCAATACTGCATTCTATGCCATCACGGCTCAGCCCAACCCTCCCACATCACATCCTCCTCCTCCTCTTCCTTCAATGAATTAGGATGGGTCTACCTGATCTGCCTTTGAATGTTAACTCATTCTGGATTTAGTTCCTTTACCCTAGGTAACAGCTAGTCATATTTCCATTCCATCAAAATCATTTACGTACTCTACAATTGTGCCCATCTGATCTTGTGTTAAACAGTACAGCAAGAGTGTATCAGTCCTCCTCCCACATCCAATCCCTAGAGACAGTCTTATTTCACAATCACGAGAATTATATTAAAGCAAAGTTTATTAAAAGAAAAATCAATATTAGTTTAAATATTAGCATGGAAATAGTGATTTAAAAAAGGAAATTTAATAAAAATTCTTTTATAGGCTCATTGCATTTCTACAAAAATCAGACTCTTTAAACTATCTTTCAATACACCTGGATGCCCCCAAAGGTTTTTGGAATTTCCAGCTATTGAGCAAACCGTGTTTGGGGAGATGTACCTCATTTCCCACCCTCCATCCATCAACTTTTGCAGTTTGAAAAGAAACGTATTATTTCTAGGAGCAAGGAGGATTGAGGGGGTCTCTCTATAGGCATCGCTCCCTCATGAAAATGTTGATTCCGAGTCTGCAAATTTTCTCACAGGATAAATATTAGGTATCTCTGAATCCTTTATTTAAAATTAATAGCAAAAAGCAAAATAACATATCCTCAATGGCAATACTATTGTAGGTATAACATCTAAAGCTTCCGAGCGTGACTCCAGATATCTTCATGGACATATTCATGTAATTTTCTTGGCAACAATGTAGAAGTAGGCTTTCTCCTTGCTGACTTCTGGGAGTTTTTTTTAATTGCCAAATTAGGATTCTGGTGATCTCAAACTTACTCAATACAAGATTTTTTAGCTGTTCAAGACCAATAACCAAGGCCAGCTTGATGATGCTACTACTTGAGACTTAGTCAGATTAATGGTTATGTACAAAAGATGCTGCATGAAATCACTTCTACCAGGAAGATTGAAGGCTGTATTTTAGCTCTACATGTCTCCCATCTATTAAACCCATGATTAGATTTGTTTCTGACTCTTTTGAAGCTATAATTTTGACTTATTAGAGATAGTATTGGAAAATTAGATGTACCTTTAATACTTATAAAGGGATTACATAGGAAGTCCCCCACCCCAAAAAATTAGCTCCTCATTGAAGGAGTTTGTACACTGCAATACACCAGGGAAAGTTCTTGGACAGGATAAGTTAAAGCTACTCAGGAGGTTCAGAGAAAGTACTTGAAGACCAAGGACTGCCAAAAGGAAGCATGTAATCTGTTCTGAAATGTAACTGAAGGAACAAAGAAGTTTTATGTCCCAAACCTTATCAAGAAAAATTCTGGAAGATAATTAGTACTTGAGCAAAAATAAGTTATCCTTAACGTTCATGATTTTATGTGAAAATTTTAAAGTTAGATTTTTTTGATAAGTCCGAATTTACAAGTGAAACTCGAAAAATTACAACATCGTATAGAATTTCACTTATTTCAGTAATGCAACTTAAAAGGTGAAACTAATATATGAGATAATTGCAAAGGTAATTGCAAAAGAGGTTGGATGTTCCCAAAGTGCTGTATCAAAGCACATTAATAGAAAGTTATGTGGAAGGGAAAATGTGGAAGAAAAAGATGCACAAGCAGCAGGGATGACCGCAGCCTGGAGGATTGACAGGGAAAGGTGATTCAAAAATGTTGGGGACTTTCATAAGGAGTGGACTGAGGCTGGAGTCAGTGCATCAAGACCCACCCCACATAGACGGATCCTGGACATGGGCTTCAAATGTCGTATTCCTCTTGTCAAGCTGCTCCTGAACGTCAGAAATGTCTTACCTGGGCTAAAGAAAAACAGAGTCTGTTGCTCAGTGGTTCAAAGTCCTCTTTTCTGATGAGAGCAACTTTTGCATCTCATTTGGAAACCAAGGACCCAGAGGATGGAGGAAGAATGGAGGCACACACTGCAAGATGCTTGAAGTCCAGTATGAAGTTTCCACAGTCCGTGTTGATTCGCGGAACCATGTCATCTGCTGGTGTTGGTCCACTATGGTTCATTAAGTCCAGAGTCAATGCAGCCTTCTACCAGATTTTGGAGTACTTCATGCTTCCTTCCGCAGATAAGCTTTATGGGGATACTGACTTCATTTTCCAGCAGAACTTGATGACCTCCATGGGGTTACTGTGCTTGATTGGCCAGCAAACTCGCCTGACCTGAACGCCATAGAGAATCTATGGGGCACTGGCAAGAGAAAGAGAGGCATGGGACTGAACAATGCGGAAGAGCTGAAGGCCACTACTGAGGCATCCTGGTCTTCCATAACACCTCAGCAGTGCCACAGGCTGATAGCTTCCATGACACGCCGCACTGAGGCAGTAATTGTTGCAAAAGGGGCCCAAACCAAGCACTGAGTACATATGCATGCTTATACTTTTCAGAGGTCCGATATTGTTCTATGTACAATCCTTGTTTTACTGATTTCATGTAATAGTCTAATTTTCTGAGATTGTGGATTTGGGGTTTTCATGAGCTGTATGCCATAATCATCACAATTAAGACAAATCACGGCTTGAACTATCTTGCTTTGCATATAATGAGTCTTATCTCATATATTAGTCTCACCTTTTAAGTTGCATTGCTGAAATGAACTTTTGCACGATATTCTAATTTTTTGAGTTTTACCTGTAGACCAACCCAGTATTGGGTTTATCATCAGTTCTATTAAACAGAGTGCAGGTCAAAAACAGACATCCAGTGAAAACACATGCAGGTCCCATTTCATCTGAACATGGGAAAAGCTCAAGGTAGAAGACAATCTCTATTCAACATGCATATAAGCTTGAGATCTGAGGGGCAATTATATTTACGTATCTTATTCTCAGAATGATCCAGAACTCAAGTGAGGCAGAAATCAGTTAACTTAAGCATCCTGAAGAGTTTCTGTGCAAAAATTATACTGTATCTTTCCTGAATATTAAAATCTGTGGTTATGCTGTTCTCTAGTATTCACTTTTTCTAATAGACTGTTTATTAAAGAATTATCTTAAAAACAGCAACACAAATATAGCCTGAAAAGCAATCTGGCTCGTCCTTAGTGCATATTTCCCCTTGATTACAGCTTCTGTTCTTTTCTAAGGGATGAATTTCATTTTTGTTAATGGAGAAAGACTTTAAGAGTGCTGTCTAAATTGCAAAGTCAACAAAATCAAGATTTAAGGGGTTTAAGCTAAGCAATGGAAAGCAAGAGAAGCTGATTAAAACAAGAGCTGAGAACTGCTGACACTTTGTCATGCAAAGCTGGCAGATACCACATAGAATTTGTCTTAAATTTAGCCTAAGATTAAGCTGGCTCATATTACTATGACCTGACTTTAAAAAAATGTACCAATATGGTGACCTACTAGAACAAAAAGTGGCTTGCAGTATTCCTAAGAGGGCAGACAACATCCACAAAACCGGAATCCATTCTTGTTCCTGACCATGGACTTTGGGAAAATTTCCAGATGAGATTCCAAAGATGAGATTGATGTATTCCAGAAGGAAAAATGTATTTCTGGGATTTCATTAAGTGAGTTTCATTCATTGCTAGTCCCTGGCTATATAGTGCCTGGGAATTCAGAAAGCTGTCTCTAGCAAATCTAGAGAGCACAATTAGAGTCTGCTCTTGGATGTCCCTGATAAGGAGACCGTACACCCAGATTTTTATCACTTACCTGATAGATTTTATTTAATAGTTTGAAGATTTAGCAGCATTTCAACGAGCATCAGTGAGGCATAGTAGTTGAGATATTGGATTAATAAGACCCAGCCGCAAGACCATCTTCAGCCATGAAAGCTTCTTGGGTGACTTGGGGCCAATCATATTCTTTAAGCCCAACCTATAAGACTGTGGTTGAGAGGAAAACACTGAAGGAAGTGCTATGCCTTCAGCCCCTTAATGAAAAGTGGGATATAAATAGAGGGATTTGCTATAGTGAAGCTAGACTGATCTTCACATTTGTAGCTTTTTCTGTAAGCAAAGGAGACCCAAGAAACCAGATGATCAATTAATTGCAGCTAGAATTCAATCTCAGTAAGTCAACACTTACAACATTGATTCAATAAGTTTATTCTGTATTCCAAAATCTTCATAGAAAATTATGGAAGGCATCTTAACTATCAGCCACACGTTCCTGAGCCCGAAGGAAGCTAGCTTTCTTTTGAGCCACACGATCTTTCTTCTGAGCAAGGGACAATTTGGGACGATTCCACCTGCAAAAAGATTTGGGAGAGGGGGTTGGTTATTCTTGCTAATGTAGAAAACCTTCCCATCTTAAATGAGTCTTAAAAAGAAAACACCATAAGCATCCTTAGCATTAATGGTCAAATACGACACCACCAGAAAATAATTACTCATGGAATTGCACAAAGGCATCCAAACCAGCTCTTCTGCCAATTGACGATGACCTGTACCTTTGCCCACCTATACATGATAGTCTCTGCCCATTACATCCTTTTAACATTCTCATAAACAGAGCCGTATTCCATCATCTAATAGCTCACTGAGCAGTTCTGCTTAAGGACTCCTCCACCTCGGCGAACTTCTCTATTTTTAGGTTGCTTAAACAGATTAATATACTGGATTTGTAAATGATCTTCAAATGAATAAGAATGAATCCCAATAAGCATTCCAGAAAACCCAAACGCTATTAGTTTCATCAGAAAACAATACACTTTTCTATGAGATAATGCATTTCAAATTAAAATGGAAAAATTGTACAATTGTATATCCAAAGAACTGATAATTAATACAAATTAGCTTCATTCTGAGGTTTGACAATGGAATAGTGATGCCTATGTAAGGGAACCAATTATTTTCCTTCTGAAAATGATAAGTACAATGCAATCACACCACCTCACGTTGTGCTTTATGGTAGCTGGGGAAATTCTGTTCGTATTTGGATTACTGCTCATTAAAATCTGTTCTTATATTCCAAGCAAAAGCAGAAATTTCAAGGCAAGGAGGCTGCACATAGCTTATAAATATAATTGTATGATAGGAATGTGCAAAATGTTCAATTTCTAGTGGCCCATGTCCATTAAAAAGAGCCAATGATATGGTGGGGTTGATGGGAAAGTGAAAGTAGGAAAATGAAGAGGCTAGAAAGATTAAGGGCTGGATAGGAGAGTTAGATTGCTACCACAAATTTTCTCGATTTCCAACATAGCACAAATAGCTATGGAGAAATAGCAAAAAGCAGATACTGGAAACTTGGGAGGGCAGTACAGGTAGCTTCAAGTTACAACTGTAATGAAGCCTAACTTGAGACAGTTGTGAAGCAGATTGGAACATGACATACCTGATTTTCCAACTTTTGCAGTGGTTGGTAAGTGAATCACTGCAGGTAAGTGAACACCACAGTAATTAAGTGAACCAATGGGTGTGGCTTTGGAAAAAAGCCGGAAATGTAATTTTGCAAAACCACTGTATAATGCAGTTGCAGGACACAACTATGTGACCCAGTTGCCAAGCGGCCAAAGTGTGCTCTTCTGATTGTGTGCAGATCATAAGTAGATAGATCCATTGGAATTTTGAGCAGTTGCTAAGCAACCGATCATAACTCTAGAACTACCTGTATACATGCCATGAAAAGAAAAGAAAAGCAGTGGGCTAGTCTCCTACTCACTGCTGTAAGACCCCATTGGATATTCCTGGTTTTGCTTCTAAAGAATTACTGCTTAGCCAGAGTGGATCACAAAACTCACAAAACGGGGGTGGGGTGTTCAGTTTGAAACCAAACACGTTGTTCTGTGCACACCTCTAATTATTTCCCCAAATCAATTAATGAACTTTTACCAATGCAGAAAGGTGTGCAACAAAAGCAAAACAGGAGACTTGGCATCCTCCTGAACAGGATGCTATACTAAATAAGCAAGCCAGAGCTATTTTTTACAATTTGAAAACACAGGAACCTGGTTTTAAGCTTTAAATTGTGTTTTGCTAGGAAAGAAACTTGACTCTTAACACAAAAGGAAAAAAATTATTCCTTTTTAGCATCCCCAAATGAATGAATACCCTTCTCACCCTTATGGGTGGTATGCATCTTCCTCAATCTCAGATCCTCTATTAGAGGCCTGGGAGTTTGAAGGTTCTGCACCTTAGCTCTTCCTAGCACTGCACTTGTCTGGACAGAGACCTCTAATGTCGTCCCTGAGATCTGTTGCAGCCATTGTCCCAGCTTAGGGGTCACAGCCCTCATTTCTCTTATTACCACTGAGATAACTGATATTTACTTTCCACATCCTCTCCAGTTTCTCATAACCCTTCTTCCTGAAGTTGCTGTCACTTGGCACCACTGTCTTCTGATTGTTTTCTACTACCAAGTTGTCCAGTCGATTGGTCAGTTTCTGTCTGCCTGTCTGGTTCTGGAAGTCCCACAGGATCTTAACTTTCTTGCTCTACACAAAATCTTGTGGGATCTTCCATCTAAAGACAGGAGAGTCTAGCTCATATTCTATATAGATGTTCCTGTACACAACGTCAACTTCTTGGTTGTGTTGTTCAATATATGCTGTTCCTGCCTGCATCTTACACTCTGCCACTATGTGCTGTGACTATGCAGAGACTGTCTCTGTGGTCTCTCTGCATAATTTGTACCTGGGTCCTGTCTAGTGTGGTAGACCTCTTCTATAATATGGTGCTTAGAGCCTGTTTTGCTATGATCCTATGGTCCTTTAGTCCAGCCCTTTCCAGACATTGGTAGAATTTCCTCATATTTCCATATATATTCGGTGTGTGGATTTGTTTGTGTATATATTTCAATGTTAATACATTCCTTTACTAATATACAATTATATGTTTCTTATGGAATCCTTCTTAGGGGGAAAAAGTTCAATTTACCTCTTCTTTTTAACTTCTCTCTTAGGTTTCTTTTCATGGGCAGGTTTTTCACGTATTGCAGCATGAGCTTTTCTATACATTTCTTCCATCTGTGGCAACATAATTTAAAGGTTAATTCATACTTACTACATATTTAGTACATTTGTCTTGAAAACAAAAGCAAACAGGAGACAGGAGCATTACAATAAAGTCAAATGCAGTGCTTCCCTGTCTACAACCCCAAAATCCATTATACACAAGTAACACACTGAAGAAGGATGTGCAACTTGGTTCATCCATGTAACAACTGGTTTCAAGAGGCTCATATCCAAATTGAATCATTCAAGTTTTATCCAAAAAAATGAGTTGTTTTAACCAAAAAAATGAGTTGTTTTTCCAGACAGCAAAATATATTTCGAGGGAAGAGGGAATAACAGTTAAGAAAAAGTCAAAAAGCCAACAGCTACTGTAGTATCTCAGAGAAAGATGGAGGGAAACTTACAAAGAGCAGAAAGCAAGCCAGTAGAAAAGATGTGTCAAAAATCATTCACACATTGCAAACAAGCAAGCAGGTAAGCAGTCACGCTGTTGAGGTGCATCTGTCAATGTTATATATGGAGTAGATACTTATTGAATAAGCCATGCTCAAGAGTACACGTAACCATGCAGCAATGACATCAGGTCTAAGTTTTGGTGAGTTACAAATTTGCTTTAGCAATTTTTTTAACTACAATGAAATGGTTGCTAAGCAGTAATTGAAGGACTTGTATAAACAGATGTATTACCATGTCAGATGTTACATTGTTCTTGATATATTGAGAGAACTGTTTTTTATAAGCATCTTCATCTTCTTCCATCAAGTAACGCATATAATCTGCAACGTTTTGGCCCATGATATGCTTGCGGTGGACTTCTGCATTGAATTCTTTGCTCTCTGAGTCATAACCAGGGAAACGCTTGGTACTATGAAACAAAGAGCTGAGCATTATACACTCTGGGAGCAAACTGGGTAAGATGTGGAACACAACATTCAGATTCCAAAAAGTGTGCTTTTTGGGGAGGAGGGGGCAGATTCAAGCGTTTCAGCCACCATCAGTCCCGTCTTGAAACACCAAGTTCAATCATACACACGCCAAGGACCAACTACAGAGTGTTCAGTCAGTGGGATATCATCACACAGTAGCCAGTTAATAGCAAAACAAAAGATGGCATTATTATACAATGCTACAATCATCCTATTTTCCTAATTTTTTTAATTCAGAAAACCTTTCTAAAATCAAAGTGAAAAGGGAAGCAGATGTTGTGCATCAAGTTTGTGTAAGATTTTAGCGATGAACTGCGTACGGCAAATAAGTAGCAATATCAATAGCACTTAGGCTTATGAACTTGCTTCATAGTGCTTTTGGAGCCCTCTCTAAGCGGTGTTACAGAGTCAGCATATTGACCCCAACAATCTGAGCCCTCATTTTACCCACCTCGGGAGGATGGAAGGCTGAGTCAACCTTGAGCTGGTGAGATTTGAACTGCTGAACTGCAGCTTACAATCAGCTGAAGTAGCCTGCAGTACTGCACTCTAACCACTACACCACTGTGGCTCTAGTACTGGATCTACTACAGAGAATAGCTTAAAGTGTGGTCGATGGCAACAGAGAGCCAATTTGGTGTTGTGGCAAAATCACCAGATTAGAAATTGAGAGACTTGTGAATTCTAGTCCACTTTAGGCATGAAAGCCAGCTAAGTGATTTCGGGCTGGTATCTTTCTTGGCTCAACTCACCTCACAAGTTTGTTGTGGTGGGAAAAAATGAGGATGTTCACCACCTTGAGTTATTTATAAAGATAAATGTGGATTAAAAAGGATAATTTGTTTAGATTAAAAAATCTAAAAATCCCCACAACAGAATACAAGTGACTTTAGACACAGTTATAGCCTCAATAAAGAGCATATTCAAAAATGTATAAAAAGAAGTGGGGGTAGAGGGGGGTGGGGGGGAAGAGACCATATAACAAAAAAGTTGCCTGAATGTGAATTGAATTCAGAAGGGAAGAAATTACCTGTGTGGAATGGAAAGACCACCATCCACAGCTCCTTTCAGAGCACCGAAGACTTTGTTTCCAGTGGTCGTCCGAGCAAGGCCAGCATCCAGATAACACGTAAAGGCACCAGGCTGTCCATCCACACTTTCCACATTGTATTCATCGCCAGTCACTTCAACTTGGCCTTCATAGATCTTATCAAGACCAAATTTATTCAGAAGCTGCAAACAACAACATATGTTAAGTTTTCCTTTCAAAAAAAATTCACTTCATTTAAACAGTGATGTGCAATGCTTGCCACCATACAAGAATGAAATCAACATATCCTGTAAAGCTGAAAAAATAGATACTATGTTTTTAAAGAATGAAAACTTGATTTACAACAATCTATTGGACTTTAAAAACCCCTAGATCACATTTCCTCAGCAATTTACCTCATTTGAATAATAACATAATCATACCATTTGTAAAATGGCATCATCATGACACCACTTATCGCAGATAACCAACATTGCCAGGAAGGTGTACTTTTATAATAAACAGTTCAGAATACTATTATAACACTACTACTCGCCAAGTAGTCATTTAAAACAAGGTTTCTCTTTAATTGTGTCCTTGAATTGGTTATTCATTCAGCTATACCAGGGGTCTGCAAAGTTGGCTCTTTTAAGACTGGTGGACTTCAACTCCCAGAATTCCTCAGCCAGTCATGCTGGCTGAGGAATTCTGGGAGTTGAAGTCCACCAGCCTTAAAAGAGCCAACTTTGCAGACCCCTGAGCTATACCATGTCATTTTTGCTCATTTTTTCAGATTTTTAATTTATTAATTTATCTGTCAAAGTTTTAGGTAGTTTAAAATGTAAGACATAGTAAAATACAATAAAAATGCCATAAAATTTAGAACACAAAAACATACACTTTAAACCTCTATTTTATCAAGATAAAATTCCCAACAGAAAATGGCATCCCAATATTAGTTCAAAAGATCACCTGAACAGTGTCCTACTTGACTTGGGAAAGGGTATGAGCTCCCCCCCTTCACTATGAGCTCCCCCCCTTCACTATTTCACTATGGGGTATGATAACAGACCCCCTAAAGCATTGATTCAAACTGGAAAAATCTATATGGTACTACAAAAAAAGGAGAAATGGTTCTCTTTTAAAACCCAAGCCTAAATCTCTGCATCTATTTAATGTAAGCTTTGTCTATAAATTAATGCCTTTTATTGCACTTGTAAGAATTTTCACTGAACTTTAGGGACTAACATAGAAAGGCTGTGTGCATATTGATTTGTAATTCATTCCCTGTATTGGTAATATCAATGACTGTAGATCTTCCAAGTGATACGGAGGCACAAATAGTAATCTTCAAGAGATACATACCCTGCGGGCCATCAGCAAGCCCGTACAATAGGCAGCAGCATAGTTGGTCAAGCCTACTTTCACGCCATACTTCGGCAGCTCGTGAGAGTATGCAGCACAGACAATCATGTCACCTTCAATTCTGGCATATGCAATCTAAAAAGGGGGAAACAGAGTGATCTCAAATCCATTTATTGCAATTGTCCTATGCAGCAAATACTCCTAAATACTCCTAAACTAAGTCTCTTTAATCCAGAAAATAGATCCATAATTCAGTACCTGAAAGTCACATGCATATATTCAAATGTGGTTTCCCAGGTTTACAGAAAGTAGGCATTTAGTACTTTTACAACAGGAATCCAGGGATGACATATTCCTTTATAATCTGTTTTCACCTCTAGCATCTTATTGTACAACTACCTTATAAGGTCATTTTCTCTTTTTTGATGGTCCCGTTCCACATTCACCAACTTCTCCCATGCCCAACTGCAAGAAGACTGAATTTAGGTCAAAGGGTAACTATTGTCCACTCTTTCTTTAAACATCATTACTGGTGAAATGTTAAAACTATTATATTATATATTTTATTAGATGTAGCTGCTGCCTAATTCCAAAACTCTTGGCAGCTCACAACTTAAAATGAATACTAAAAAAATTATGTAATGCAATATAAATAAGCCAGACACTATCTGTCTAACAAATTATCTATCTATCTATCTATCTATCTATCTATCTATCTATCTATCTATCTATCTATCTATCTATCTATCTATCTATCTATCTATCTATCTATCTATCTATCTATCTATCTATCTAATATATATATAGAATAGAAATAAAAAATAAGGGAGCCACATCCATCCTACCCACAGCCAGGGTTTCAAGACCTTTCAGAATTATCATCAGAGCGAGAACCGCACAAATGTCTGAAAGGTTCTCATTCTTAGAAGGCAAGCATGTGACAGAGAAGGCACTCTTCCTAGGTCACAAGAGATGTCACTGTTTAATCAGTGGAACCGAGTGCAGGAGTTACGAGTCCAAAAGAATCCCAAAGTTGCACACTGATTTTGAAAGGGAAAGTGCAATTCATTGTTTTATAAAGCAATGTAATTAATCTTGATTTTACATAATGAAATTGGTAATGTACACTGTGTGTGTCTACAAAAGTAAAACATCAAATGAAGTTCTGAATACTACAGGTATAACTTTCATCTAAAAGGATAAGTATTAACAGCATGTACTATTCTAGTTTCAGAATATAATTTCGGTCTAAGAAAATCAAACGGAGAAAAAAAACACGGTTAAAGATGCTCATAACTTAGACATGCTATGTGTTATAAAATATCTACACAAAATCACTGCTATAGGTGACAAATGCAAATTGGTTCTTCACAATAGCCAAAATCAAAAGATGGCCTTACCTGGCAAATGATATCTCTGTTGGTGACACGTACAATCATCCTGTATTTAGGAGTATTGTACTTGTTTTTATCTTGGATCACCAAACGCTTACGAGCATAGTAATCAGTCTTTCCCTCTGAATTTAAAAAAAAAAAAGATCAAATATATTTAGAAATGTTGCCTTTATGCCATGATCAATTCAATGTACTGAACCTCTGTAAAGAAGCGAAACTGACCTCTCCTTCTTCGGAATTTGACTTGGTACCTCTTAAAGTAGGCTTTGTTCTTGACAACTTTGACGAAACCCTTGAATAAATAGACCAAAAAAAAAAAAGAGTTAGAACATCTGTATGACAATCTATCAAATGAAGGGGGGAAAAGCTTAGAAGCTGAAACAGATGTAATTTTGCATGATTGTTTTATACTGGTCTATGACAGAGAAAAAGGCCTGAGAACCAAGAAGCTGAATATGCAGAATAAAGTGCAAAATGGAAAACTAGACTGCCAAGCTCATTCTGTCAGTAGATGCTTACAGAATTAATTCTTAAATACTGTGAAAACATTGGAAATCATCAGAAGCAACTGACAATGTATATAGGAAAGTAAGCATCCAAACTTTTTATTGCTACCCATCTATCATCAACAATTTACACATTTATGAAGGTACTCTGTATTTGCATTTGTTTTATAAGATTTAATCCCCTTCCCAAATTACATACTGTCAGTCTACCCGTCTCATGAAAACACCCGTGGATGGAACGATGCCCAGTGAACTGAATTCTAAAAAGCCAGCAGGCCTACCTATTCTGACTACCTCAAAAAAAGTCACCTGTTAAACTTCTTTTGGCTGATGAAATGGGTTCAGCTGCTTTACTTAATGTTAAGCCTGTAATATCATATCCTAGTCTGCTAGGATCAACTGGGACCCCCTTTTTATTTGAGAAAAGAAAAGCTGCTACTGAAATTATTCCTGGATATAGTAGCAGAACACAACCACAAAAAGCAAGCAAGATTGTCAAAGCGACAGCAAAAACTCACAACAGCTTTATTGAGCTTGACAGGCTGCCAGATCGATCCTTGCTCTGTACAATGATTTAAAGTCCTTTTTTTTAACCTGCATCCCTATCCACTGGAAAAGCATAATGCATGAAGCAGCCCTGAACCGGTTTTTAACCATGTGCTGTTGAAAGCAAGCAAATACACATATCCAGACACAACAAACGTCAAGGAAATGTAAAGACACGTTCAGGAAGGGGGGAAAACGTATCTAGGAGAAGGGCTCGTAATTGGGGCTTCTCTGCAAAACCATTAAACGGCCCCTAAGTCGACCTCCCCTGTTGTTTCTCATTCATTCCGTCCACAGGCCCAGATCCTGCAGGGAGGGCAGCTCTCTCCTTCAGCCAAGCCCAGTTCCACCTCTGTGCATACCTGGGAAACCTTCCATGCATTCGGGGGCTTCAGTCTAAAGAAGGTTCAACTATCTACCCTCCATCGTTTCCCACAGAGAGAGAAAGAAACAGCGAATGAAGAAAGGTTGCTTGGGGGCCCCGAGGAAGAAACTCTTCCAAGTCGGAAGGCAAACAGGAGAAGCAAAACGGGAGACGGTGAGAAAGGCAGACCCTTCGGGAGACCCTTTTATATGAAGCTCAGGGAGGCAGCAGCTCTCCCATAAGACAAGCGAGAGCAGCCATTAGGCCACGCTGGAACTCGCTTCCGCGGCTGGGCCCGCCACTTCCGAATCGCAATCCATCCGGGCAGGAGACCACCACCAAGGAGCCAGCCGAGTACGGGAGTGCAAAGCCGGTTCCGCCCTCCCCCACCAGTGCTCGATTGGGCCCGGTACTGACCATGATTGCCGGTTGATTCCCGTTTCGCCGTAGGCCGAGGGCCGCCTAACGAAACGCCTGCAACCCGTAAAGCTGTGGGAAAAGGCCGAGCTTAGGGCGCAGGCGCGGCACGTGACCTGGCTGACAAGGCAGTCCGCGGCAAGAGGGACCGTTCGAGGAGAGAACGCCGCCCTCTGGAGGCTTGGAGGAGAGGTGCTTGCGCCGCTTCTCCTGTTCTCATCCCTGCACCTCTGCCGCTTACGTTCAGCTCCTCAGAATAAGTAGTCCATTATTCATAGCTGCTGCTGTGACATCATTGTAGCAAAACTTCTGCTTCACAACTAATGGCATATTCAGTTTGGCTCTGCCTGGGTTCGTGCAGCTAACATTTAGAGTAGAGTTTTTCAAACTGGGCGACTTTTAAGACGTAGGGGCTTAACCCAGCTCTTCAGTGTGGCTAGAGAATTCTGGGAATTGAAGTCCACAAAGTTGCCAAGTTGTGAGAAACACTGACTTAGAGCCATCTTCCACAACCGATGCTCAGAAGCTGTGCTGGACCATCTCGTACTGTCAAATCGAAATAGTCAATACACTGAGAATGAGGAATGAGGCTCCCTCAGTGAGACGCACACCCATAGTTGTAATTCCCCATTACGTTTTCAACTTCTCCTTATAGTTGGCAGCTCAGGGATTCCCTGAGAGTCTCTCATGCAAATATTAGCCAGGTCTAGCCCTGCTTCTCAGCGTTCACCCACTAAGTGTTGCTGAATATTGCAGAATTTAACCAACATGTCTGCATGGTAATGGTGGAAAATGGTCTTGCAGATTTTGCATTTATGTTAAATGTATATGGTATTTGAATACACTTAACATGTTGACAAGCAGTTGCTTGATTGCTTATGCATCAAGTTAACATTGACTACTAATTGCTATTTAAATATATTTTCTTTTGGATGCTCATTCCCCAACCCCTCTCTTCAGGTCTTCCAATGGTGCCCCCATTACCACTGTAAATGAGTCCATGCCCATCCATCTTGCTGCTGGTCTTTGTCTTTCCTTCTTTCCTTCCTCCTTTCCCAGCATTAGAAACTTCTTAAGACAGCTTGGTCTTCACATGATGTTTCCAAAATATGATACTATGATTGGAGCTTGATCATTTGTACCTCAAATGAGACCTCTTTTTATTTATTTTATTTGTTCTCTCTATTTATTTGTTTCTTGGCTACCAACACTTTGTGTTATCCAAATCCCCAACTTCTACGAAGCATAGAAATAGGTTTAGCTGCTTATTCTGTCATATATTAAGTTTCAATTCCACAGTTTCCAAATGGGCTTGCTTCCTGGGAGTTATGAGAACTTAAATCTATTGGGAGCTAAACTGAGTAGTGAATGAGTAACACTTCCTCTGGTGTAGAAACAGTATAGTCCCAACAGGTTTAAACAGAAGATGAATGTGACATGAGTCAACATGTTTTGTACTCAAAAATCTTTAGCTCATTTTGCACTTTCACTAGAATTATGATGCCTAAAGAGGTGATTCCAACAAGATCACTCCTGATGTAGCCACAATGACACTGATCCAGACTAAGCTAAATAGGATCTTATTCACTGTAAAGTGTATATAGCATACGTATACAGCAATCTTATTCACTATAAAGTGTATACAGCATACGTGTCAATCAGTCACAATATTATAACAATACCATACCTCATTTAGTTTCACCGAAACTATATTTCCATCAGCTACAATGCTTTCCTTCATGCAGGTGTGCATAGTCAATGTACACTGTAATCAATTAAACTCAATCTGTATACAGGTAGTCTTCAACTTATGATCAGTTGCTCGGTAGTCCTTGTCAGAGCTACATATGACCTAATTTTGAAGTTCCTACAGCCATCTCACTTTCAGTTTATGGCAACACAACCCCACCCATCGAGTACGATAGGTTCATTTAACAATCACCACAAAAAAAGGTAATCAAATCATGTGCAGTCGTATGGTGAGTCGTATGGTGACTGGCACAAGTTATGATTGTAATTCCAGGCTCAATTCCTGTAGTAAGTCGAGCACTACCTGCAATGCCAATTACAAGATAGGAAACAGTCATTATTTGTTTGATATTTAGCAATACTTCAGAAGCTTCTCTTTTTCCAGAAGAGAAGTTTTCAAATACTATTTCTTGTTCAACATATACACTCTGCTGAAGTTACAATTCAAATCAAAATTTGCAAAATATCACTGGGATCATCACACGTTGTTGCATTACAGACAATCCCTGAGTTAAGAATGTCCAACAACTTGTACTTACAAACTGACTGCTATAAAGCCTAGTACCGTATTTTTCAGAGTATAAGATGCACTGGAGTATAAGATGCACCAGATTTTGAAGAGGCGATTTAAATAAAAAAAAGTAGGTAGGTAGATAGAGGGATAGAGAGGGAGAGAAAGAGAGAGAAATTTTTATTTATTTATTTATTTATTTTATTTATTTATCAAATTTATATACCGCACCTATCTCCCAATGGGACTCAGGGCAGTGCACAGGAAAGGAATAAAATGTAAAAAACAATAAATACAGAGTGTTAAAAATGAATTAAATTAAGTTGAACCCGTGCTAAAAATTGTCAATTAAAACCCATTTCTAAAACAAGATTGAAATTTAGGACTATGCCAGGCCAGCCTCATGAAATAAGTATGTTTTTAAAGCCCGGCGGAAGAGGTGCAGGTCCGTAATTGTGCGAAGGTCGGGTGGTAGGCCATTCCAGAGGGCAGGAGCTGCCATAGAGAAGGCTCTCGCCCTGGGGGCCGCCAGCCGGCATTGCCCGGCAGATGGCACCCTGAGGAGGCCCACCCTGTGAGAGCGGACAGGTCGAAGGGAGATATGTGGTAGGAGGCGGTCCCGCAAATAACCAGGTCCCATGCCATGGAGCGCTTTGAAGGTAGTTACTAACACCTTGAAGCGCACCCGGAAGGCCACAGGCAGCCAGTGCAGCAAACGCAGGAGAGGTGTTACATGGGAGTATCTTGACACTCTCAGAATCCCCCGCGCGGCTGCATTCTGGACTAGCTAGAGCCTCCAGGTGCACCTCAGGGGGAGCCCCATGTAGAGAACATCACAGTAGTCTAGGAGGAAAGTGACGAGGGCTTGAGTGACTGTGCGTAGGGCATCACAATCTAGAAAGGGGCGCAACTGGCGTATCAGGTAAACCTGATAAAAAGCCCCCCTGGCCATGGCTTTCAGATGGTCATCCAACGACAGCCGGGAATCCAGGAGGACGCCCAAGTTGCGGGCCCGTTCCACAGGAGCTAATGACTCGCCCCCGATAGCCAGAGATGGTACCAACTGGCTATATCGTGATGCCAGAAACCACAGCCACTCAGTCTTAGACGGATTGAGTTGAAGCCTGTTTCTCCCCATCCAGGCTCGCACGGCCTCCAAGCACCGGGACATCACTTCAACAGCATCGTTGGGGTGGTCAGGGGTAGAGATGTACAGCTGGGTGTCATCAGCATACTGATGGAACTCTACCCCGAAACCACGGATGATCTCGCCCAGCGGCTTCATGTAGATGTTGAACAGGAGGGGTGAGAGGACCGACCCCTGAGGCACCCCACACATGAGGGGCCTAGATGTCGACCTCTGCCCTCCTGCCAACACAAATTGCAACCGGTTGGAGAGGTAGGAGGAGAACCACCGCAGAACCGTGCCTCCCAACCCCAGCCCCTCCAACCCGTGCAATAGGATACCATGGTCGATGGTATCGAAAGCCGCCGAGAGATCTAATAGGACCAGGATAGAGGAATGACCTCTATCCCGAGCCCTCCAGAGATCATCCACCAAATCGACCAATGCCGTCTCTGTGCTGTACCCAGGCCGGAAGCCGGACTGGCGCGAGTCTAGATAGACAGTTTCCTCCAGGTGCCGGGGGAGCTGTCATGCCACCACACTCTCAACAACCTTCGCAAGAAAGCGGAGGTTGGAGACTGGACGATAGTTGGCTAACACAGCAGGTAATACAGTAGGTAGGGAGAGAGAGAGTAATTAGGTAGATAGGTAGATAAAGGGAGAGAGAGAGAGAAAGAGGGGGGGGAGAGAGAGAAGGTAGGTATGTATATAAGATGGGGGGGGAGAGAGAAATACAGTTGGTAGGTAAGGAAAGAGAGAGAAGGTAGGTAGGTAGTGTTAAATCCTCAGACTTACGACCGTGCCAGTAAGTCTGGTGAACTTTAAATTACCGCATTCCTGAATAGAGCAGACAGCCGCGTCTGATTGGCTAAGACGCGGCTGGCCGGATTCTGTCTAGTTAACTGAAACAATGTTGCTACTGCCTCGCTGAGGTTTTCCCGCCTTACAGCCTATATAAACTGCTGTCAGGGCGGGAAACGTTTGCCTGCATTGATTCTTGTGTGCTTGTATATAGTTATTCAATAAATGTTGCTGTTTGACTATGCCTGAGTCGGAATCCTTCTTCAATCTAACAGGTAGGTATATAGGTAGATAGAGGGGGAGAGATACAGAAGGTAGGGGGAGAGAGTGTGTAGATAGGTAGGTAGGTAGGTAGAAGGATAGAGAGAGAAAAATAGAGAGAAATACAGTAGGTAGGTAGGGAGAGAGAGAGAGAGAGAGAGAAGGTAGGTATATAGGTAGAGGGGGAGAGAGAGAGAAATACAGTAGGTAGGTAGGTAGATGTTTCCAGGTGTATTTATCCATGTGCTGGAGAAGGAAATCACTGTAGCACCTAAAACTTTGTTTCTGCTGACACAGCACTTGATCAATGTAATTCTCATCAATCCCTCTAACTCAGGGGTTCTCAAACTTGGCAACTTTAAGACTTGTGGACTTTAATTCCCAGAATTCTCCAGCCAACTATGTCCACAAGCTATGCTGGCTGGAAAATTCTGAGAGTTGAAGTCTACAAGTCTTAAAGTTGTCAAGTAATTAAACAGCCTTCTGAAAGGGGGGAAAAGTTTTTTGCACTCTGCAAACCTCCCCCAAACAGCCCGTTTTTTGCTAAAACAGGCCCTTGTTTTTCAAATAAAAGGCATGAATAGCCTTGGGGGGTGCTTGCAGAGTGATTCTGGGGGGAGGGCAAAAATGAGGAAAAATGTTTATGTCAAAAAAATTGCATGCATAGCCTTATGGAGGCTTATAGAGTCCTGCTGGGGGCTGGGGGGGGCGGCCTGTTTAAAGCTCATTTCTGCCCTCCCCAGCCCCCAGGAGCTCTCTGGAAGCCTCTATAAGGCTATGCATGGCCATTTTGGTGAAGGGGTGGGGTTTCGGGAGGCAAAAATGCTGTATTCGATGTATAAGACGCACCCAGATTTTCAGCCTCTTTTTAGAGGAAAAAAGGTGCGTCTTATACTGTGAAAAACACAGTATATTAAAATTTTCACTGAAATAACAATGTTTTGTAGTAACGAAATCACATGCTGCTTTGTGGCATTCATGAAACATTGTGCTGCTTCAGTTCCTTGGCCTGAGGAAGGAGAAACACCAGTTGCTGTTTTAACTCAAATCATGTTGCCGTAAACACTGTATTGAGTGTGTAACTTTGTATTTGGCTTATTTTTCCCCTCTTATTTACCCTTAAAACCATGCCTCTGAAGTGTGGAACAAATGCAAGCCCTGAGGCATCAAAGTAATGAAAAAAGATCACAATTGAAAATAAAGTGGATCAGAAAGAAAGGATCGAATTATAGTAATATAGTCCCCAACTTACAACCACAATTGAGCCCAACATTTCTGCTGCTAAATCAGACATTTGTGAAGTGTGTTTTCTCCCGTTTTGTTACCGTTCTTGCCACCCTTGCTAAGTGAATCATTGCGGATATTAAAGTAGTAACACAGTTATTAAGTGGAATCTGGCTTCTCCATTGACTTTGCTTGTCAGAACGTCACAAAAGGTGATCGCAAGGCCCGTAAACATCGCAGCCGTCATGAAGATGAGTCAGCTGCCAAGAATCTGAATTTTGGTCACAAGACCATGGAGATGCTGCAAAAGACGTAAGTGTGAAAAATGTTACAAGCCACTTCTTTCAGTGCTTCTGTAACTTCAAATGGTCACTAAACCAGGGGTGAAATCCAGCAGGTTCTGACAGGTTCTGGAGAACCAGTAGCGGAACTTTTGAGTAGTTCACAGAGAACCAGAAAATGCCACCTCTGGCTGGCCCCAGAGTGGAGTGGGAATGGAGATTTTGTAGTATCCTTCTCCTGCCATGCCCACCAAACCACGCCCAGCAAGCCACGCCCAGAGAACCGGTAGTAAAAAAAAAAAAGAATTTCACCACTGCACTAAACAAATTGCTGATTAGCTGTAGTCTACAATCAGCCAGCTCTTCAATCTGGAACATGCAGTTCCCACCATATTTCATGGATGGTGTTTTGAAAACACTCGCTCTGAACTAAGATTTCCTTAGATATGTGGGGGTTAGCTGCTTTCTGGTTTGTTGAATAGGAATCTCTGCATCTAAGTGAGGCATATGTACTGGTATTTCCTTTACTGCTCATGGCTGAGTAATTTCATATGTATGCATTATGTACAATGGTGGCAAATATTTGTAGCTTGGGTGTAAGATGAGGGTGAAGGGTTGCTCTCCGAGGTTGTGTGTTGGTTTCTGAAAATTTCATTACCGGGCTAGGTAACATCTCCCAGCGGAGTTTAGAGAGTGTCAGTGTTCCTCTGTTTATAAGGGCTTTCGGTGTGGGTGTGTCTTATGAGGCTCTTGTGATGGGTCAGCTGTGAGTTTTTTGTGATGGGTTTTATGATAAGGTGATTACATCAGGTGAAGCTCATTAGGGGGTGAACTATTGGTGGTGGGGTTTGTGGGTTGGTTGCGGGTCAGTGGGGTGTCTCTGGTTGGCTGTGTAGTTGATTTGGATTCTGAGGGGTTCATAGGCTGGTTGTAGGTCAATGGCTCTGTTGATGGAATTGGTTGTGGAGTGCCAGGCTTCGATGAATTCATGAGTGTGATGGGTGGTAACGTGGCCGATGATTTTTGTGCTGCTCCAATCAATACCCACAATGACACAAAACATCACCAGTTCGATTCACCTCACAATGACCCTGACTTGATGTAACCTCCTTGTCACAAGATTCATCACAAGATTAACTGGTGACTCTCAGTTGACCCATCATAAGACCCTCACTTGTCACACCCACACCTGATGCCCTTAAAAAGAGAAGACCACTGACATCCCCTAACTCGGCTGAAGATGTTACCTAGCCTGGTAACGAAATCTTCGGAAACCAACCCATAAGCTCAGAGAATGAACCTTCACCCTTATATGCATTATGTGTCTACAATTCATTTATCAATTTCTGTATATTTAACTATTTAGGACTTTCAAATATTGATAATTCTCAATTTGGTAAGCACTATAGCTTTTCTGGATGTTGTTATGTGGTTTTGTCTGGACAGTCATGCTCCTTTTAAATGATATATACTTTTAAATATTGTAAGTTACCCAGAGTCTTTTTAGCAGTTGGATGACCTCAAAATAAATAAATAAATGTAGAGATAAGAAGCAAAAGTTGCATGGCATTAATACTGAATACCACAAGAATTGGAATAGCACAATCAAAAGAGAAGAGAATAAGTGCAATAATAATGTTTTAAAAGAATTTTAAGAGGCAAAACTCTAAAATATATAACTTTGTTCAATTAAGTTATGCACAAAAGCAATACATCTTTTCAATGCTCAGCTAATTAAATCTAATTATTCCATGCACCTTTACACAACACATGTAGCTTATTAGCTAGGATTTGCTAACACTTACCCAGAATTGGTTGACTTTCCCAAATACTGTAAATTAGGTCTATTATATCTAGACTGCAATGATCTAGATCAGGGGTGTCAAACTTGCATTGTCACGGCGGGGTCACATAACGTATCGGGACTTCCCCCCCCCCCCTTTCTAAACTGGGGTGGGCGTGCATGATGCATCTTGCCCGCTGGCCGGGACTTTGACAGCCCTGATTTAGATGATCACTGAATGGAAGCTATTGAAACTCTTTGCTGCCATCTGATCATCATCTAGATCAGAGGTTCCCAAACTTGGCAACTTTAAGACTTGTGGACTTCAACTCCCAGAGCTGGCTAGAGAATTCTGGGAGTTGAAGTCCACAACTCTTAAAGTTGCCAAGTTTGGGAACCTCTGATCTAGATTTTGGCTGCACAGAAATGTTCATTTCTCCTAAATGTTGAATGGCAAATATCTGTTAATAAAAGAACTCTCATAATAAGAAGCTATACAAATAGATGATAGCTTTGTTATCAATCTATGTATTGCTTTAAAGATAATAAAAACATTTTATCTTCCTCCTACTCCTTGCTTTTTCTGACACTCAAGCTGGCTCTACATCATTCATACTCCAGATCAGCTGGTTGCCTGGTGATAAAATAGTGTTATTAGAGCTTTTTTAAATGATATAAACAATTTTGGCTTTAACAGAATTATAATAAGGGAAATAAGCGTACAATATACTGCTGCTTTGTATCTTGTGTAACTTTTTAATTTGTTACACAGCTCTGTATCTCTGAATATTTCTTGATACTCAGGTTAAATAGTAATCCATAAGACTGATTAAAACAAATTTAATCAGCAAATATGCACTATAATTATAGTATGACTGCCAACGACATCAGAAATGCTTCTACTGGTAGGATATTCATTTGTCTTTAAAGAAATAATTGACAGAGGCTCAGTTTATAGATTATCCTAAGCAATGATGTGGTTTAATCAAACAGGTAATCCTCAATTTATGACCCCAATTGAGCCCAAGTGTTCTGTTGCTAAGCAGGGCATCTGTTAAGTGAGTTTTGCCCCCATTTTATGACTTTTTATGCCAGAGCTGTTAGGCAAATCATTGCAGTTGTTAAGTGAATCGTGCGGTCATTAAGCAAATCTGGGTTTCCTCATTGACTTTGCTTGTTGGAAGTCAGCTGGAAAGGTTACAAATAATGATCACATGACCCCAGCCAGCATAGTACAACAGTCATAAATACATGTCAGTTGCCAAACACTCAAATTTTGACTATGTGACCATGAGGATGGTGCAACAGTTGTAAATGTGAAAATTCGTCATCAATCCAATTTTTTCAGTGCTGTTGTAACTTATAACAGCCATTAAACAAATAGTGGTAAATTGAGGATTGCCTGTACTTACAAATCAAGCCGTTATGGCCTGTTCAATCTTGATTTAAATTATATGTGAGAGTAATGTAAGATTAAAACTAAAGCATGTTTATATTTTTATAACATTGTAAGACATACACCACACTTTGCAAACCAAAACTGCCACATCAAAGCCACGCTATGTTACAGTATATCATAAGAATGTTATATAAAAACATTATATGAGTTGATGCAATAGATCCATCTGCAAAGCACATCTGTTGGGGGGGAAATGGGGTACGTAAGAAATGTATATAGTAAAATTCATCAGAGAGTCCAGAATGAATGCTGCGTGATGAATGAACATGGATTTAATAGTAGTCTTTGATTTATGACCATAATTGAGGCTGGCGTTTCAGTTGATAAGTGATATAGTTGTCATATAAGTCATCACATGATCAAACCCTATTTAAAACAATTTCTGCTGCAGTCATTAAGCGAATCAAGTGTTGTTAGACCAGTTTGCAAGGCTGTGTAGTTCATTTAAAAACATTATTGAGAACCACCGCCGAAGTACTAACTAACCCTATAATTAATGCAGTGAAAATTACAGTTTCTATATATAAAAACATATCTATAAAGAATGTAAAGAAATATTCTATAGGATTAATTTTCCATAAACAAATGTAATCAATCTTACAAAATGAAAGGAACATATTTCAATCAGTGTTAAAAAGACAGCAATGTTGTCAGAATGGGATCAATTCCAACAGCATTTGGAAACTGAGTTCTACAATCCCAGTTAAAGCAGGCTATTTATACTTTTTCTGATATTTGTTTATCCAGTTGCCTCTTTCAAGATCTTATTTCCTCTTTATTATGCTGCAAAACATGTCTGCCTTTGTATCTAGTGCCACAGTCAGCAAATAATTTTGCTAGATGCCTAACTTGGAGAAGGAAGTGGCAAAGTTAAATTTTACTCCCAGAAAAAAATGCTTACGAACAAATTCTGGAGCTGCAGACATTATTTTCTCCAGATAAGCAACTTAGTTCCTGGGTGGATACACTAAACAATTGGGTATGCTACCTTTGTTTAATTCTTACCTAGGGGTAATTTAGCCATGATTTAACCATATTTCCTGCAAGGCTAAAATGTAATTGACCAGATCGAATCCCTGTAGCATCTAAGAGATTACCAGTTACTGATCTCTCAAATGAGGGATGCTCAGACCCATCCTCCGATTGACATTGAGACTATTAGACAATCTGTTACTCATTGGGTCATTGTTTCAGAAATGTTTTCTCGTCTAGACTGAGAAACAGAATGACCGCAGGTGGGCAACACGTAGTAGAAGCAGGAGCGACTTCATAACCTCCTGCCAGCTTTTCCTTTGAGTTTTCTTGTGAGAAGCTGGCAGGGAGCATCAGAAATTCTTCCTCTCCTCTCCTCTCCTATTTGTAGGTGCAAAAGTATATATGTTTACTGTGAATAGGTGCATATTTCCCATGAAATAAAACTTCAAATGGTCATTAAATGAACTGTTGTAAGTCGAGGACTACCTGTGGTTGTTTAGGTTTACAGAGAATCCTTGACTTACAACCACAATTGAGACAGGAATTTATGTTGCTAAGCAAGACAGTCATTAAGTGCAACATCACATGCCCACGTTGCTTAGTGGTGACAATCCTGGTTGATGTTGTAACTCCAGACACACGAGTCATTAAATAAAAAGCAGAGGAAGTTCCAGGTAAGAAGCGTGGAGATGTTGCAGGCAACCAAAGAAGATTCTGGGAGCACAAATTGTAGTGTGTGTGTGTGTGTGTGTGTGTGTGTGTGTGTGTGTGTTGCTGTATGATATGAGCTCCGGGAGGCTAGGGAAACAGGTTGCAGTGTCTGTCTGCACACATTTGAACATAGAGGAGCCAGGGAAAGAATACGCTTCAGTTAAAGCAGGGGTCCCCAAACCCCGGTCCATGGACCAGCACTGGTCCACAGCGTGCCAGAAACCGGCCCGTGCAAACCAGAGGTGGGTCTCAATTTTTTTTACTACTGGTTCAGTGAGCATGACTAGGTGGGGGTGGGGGGCATGTGACTGAATGGGCATGGCCAATTTGACGTCACTCACGTCCACCTCCACTCAGTCACATGCCCACATACCTAGCCACACCCACTGAACCAGCAAAAATTTATCTGGGTACACCGCTTCGTTCTGAGAGCCGCTTTGCATCTTGTTTGCAAACCCGCCCATGGACCTCATCACCACTGCCCTCCCACCCTGCCGCTTGAGTTCCAGGTGGCTGGTGAAAAGTGAGCGATGATCCCCCTCAGCATTTTTCCTGCCAGTGGAAAAAGTGCTGAGAGCTCACCCCTGCTGCCCCGCCGGCTGCTTGGAGCTCCGGGAGGGGGTGCTGCAATGCTGGTGGCTTTGGGAGATGCTAGCCAGTGGGGAGGGGGGTCTAGGCTAGCGTGAATGCTTGTGTGTAGGCAGGAGGAGGGAGTTCTGTGGATGCACGTGGCGAAGGTGAGGCACGGCATCGGAGCGGACCAGTTCGGGGGCGTGGCCAGCCAGCCATCACTACCAGTTCAGCGACCCAGTCCCAATTACCATTAACAGTTCGGTCAAACCAGGAACAACCCACCTCTGATGTGAACAATCAAAGCCCCATCTGCAGGTTGCAGGCAGTATGCGAAACTATGCCCCCTCCAGTCCATGGGAAAAAACTCTCTTCACGGAAATGGTCCCTGCTGCTCAAAAGGTTGGGGGCCACTGGTTTAGTGACATTTTGCCTCAGTGACTCTAGGGCTGCCAGAAGCCCAAGTTCAGCACAGCACAAAGCCACAACTACCCCAGCTCAGCAGAGTAGCTATGCCCCAGGAAGCCCTGGCAGAATGGCACAAGACTGCAGTACCTTGGAAAGCACATAGGGGCTTCTTGACATACCATATATCTGGGGCTGCAGTGGAGAACTAAGTCCAGCTCCAGCCTGGCTCAGCAGTGTGGCACAAACGGGCTATTCACTGCCTCTGGTGGCTCCAGCCTATTCCTACCTGCAGCTGCCCAGGCACTCCAAAGTCCTTGCTATCTCTGCTCTGTTGTCCTAGTTGACCAGGACCAGCTTCTTGGTCCCACTGCAGACAAAGCATGGGTAGCCTCGCCCTTCAGGAGGCAGTTGCTGACCATGTGAAGCTTTCTTCCTCAAGTTTCATGAGGACATAACCATGCACAACCTGGGGAAGAAGCCTCCTGTAGCTAACAGTTGTGCTGTGAAGAGCCAGGGGGCAGGTCAGGAACAAACTTTCAGTTGGCCCATTGGAGCCATTTTTCACCCTCCCCAGCCTCTGGATGCTTTCCTGAAGCCCAGGGAGGGCAATAAAATGGCCCCAATGGCCCAACCGGAAGTTCAGGAACGAACTTCCGATTGGCCCGTTGGGACTGTTTTTCGTCCTCCCCAGCCTCCAGAGGCTTTCCTGAAACCTGGGGAGGGCAAAAACAGTCTCCCCTGCCCCACTGGAAGGGCAAAAAATCAGGTGGCTGGTATGCGCATGCGTGCCGGAGTTGACGGCTGGCATGCCACCAAATATGGCTCTGTGTGCCACCTGTTGCACGCATGCCATAGGTTCGCCATCACAGTTGTAGTTCCAACTGTCTGTTCGAGCAGGGGATCCTACACATTTCCAGACAAGTGAAAGTTTTCTCTTTTCTAGCAGGCCCTCCCACCATATCTGGCAGCGCTTGGAGCCGCTTTAGAATTTAGGCTGTTCCAGAAAAGCCTTATATCTTTTTTTTTTTAAATTGAAAGAGTTTTATACAAACAAATTCCCCCCCTTTCCCCCCCCCATACATATAATGTAGTTCAGATACAAATACTGTACCCCCCTCCTCCCACCCAACATAATATAGATTTCTCATAGAATAACATTACCCCCTTGTCCCCATCTTTTAAGCTAATTCATATAAATCTTATACAAATATATTTCCCTCCCCTAACCACCCTAACCCTCCCCCACCTCCCGTTCCACCCCACCCCCCAGACTTCCACTATACGCCACTCTAATAGTTCCAAACAACCCATATGTTATTCATTCTCTTCATGTTGTTCCCCTTGCTTATTACCTTGTCAATCTAATCATTCTTACCTAAAAGCTACATGATATTTTCTAGTCTGGTATTTATTTTGTATATAATCAATCCATTTTTCCCATTCCTAGATCCACCATATATGAAAAAAATGTAGCATCTAAACACTCACACCTCCAGCATTTTGGTTGAACATTAGGATACATGATAATTTCTTAGGATCTAAATGCCATCTATAAAACATTTTATAAAAGTTCTCCCTTAAATTCTTTGACTGTGTAAATTTAACATTCTGAACCCATAATTTTTCCCACGTCTCCAACATAACAGGTTCGCCAAAATTCTGAGCCCATTTAATCATACAGTCCTTAACCAATTCACTTTCTGAATCCCTTTCTAACAGTACATTATATATTCTTTTGATATGCTTTGGGCCAGTCTCTTTTATCTGCTTAATCAGTTCTGCTTCATTGTCCATGAATCCAACTCTTTGGTCTTCTTTCCATCTCATCTGTAGCTGTTTATAATATAACCAGTTTAAAATAATTCCTTCTTCCAACAGTTGTTCCAGAGTTTTCAGCTACCAACTGCCTCCATCAGCAAAAAGCACATCTTTATATAAGCAACCCCCAAGTGACTTAGTATTTATAATCCACATGGTATCTGCAAGATCCAACCAAAGCGGTATCTTCATGTTTTTAACAATCATTTTCATTTTTTTTTATAAGGCCGAAAAGCCTTATATCTTAAAAGCATCAAGGTCAGCAGTTGATAAGTGAGGGTGGTTGCACAATAGAGTGCAGGAAAACTGGCCTGTGCAATCTTCTGCATGCCCTTCAGCTATCTTTGGGGGTGCCGTTGAATAAGGTTTTACAGTAGTGGTGTTCTGAAGAGGTTAAGAGTAGGGTTACAGGCTTCCGGTTCCGGCTCCGGCGGCGACGGGCGAACTTAGGGTTCGCTCGCCGCTTTGATCCTTTTCCTGCCCCCCCACGGGGGCGAGAAGCCCCTTGTTTGGGGCTTCTCCCGTAAAGCCGGCTCGACAGGGAAGCCCCCCCCCCACGGCAGTGGGGAGAGCGACCCTGCTCCTCGGCTTAGGCGGAAGAGGACATGCTGCGGGGGGTTTTCCCTTCGCCAAAGGTTGGCGGCACCATTTAATTCCATGAAGAGAGAAGATCGGAAGAGTCGGGAGGCTTTTCGGGACCTCAGCTGCGAGCGGAGAGTGAGCGTTTAAAACTTTTTTTTTGTGTACTGTCAGCCGGGCTGAAAGGGACTGGAGGGGGGTGTTTGTTCCCAAACCCCCCCCCTTGGACTAAAAGCGGCACTCGGAAATGCCTCGTTGTGAGGAATCGGAAACCTTTAATCCGGATGGTCTTTAACTAGGGAAAGTACTTTGCGGCTTGTTTGCAATTATGTCTCGAGGTCTGGCTGAAACAGTTTCTTTTTTGCTTTTTAACCGCTTTCTCCCTCGGGCTCTGAGTTTGGGCGGAAAATGGCTTCTCTTTGTCCCCGACTGACGATGATCTATGGAAAATTACCAGTGTCTCTTTGCGATTTGGACTTCCTCTAATTATTGATCAAGAATTTTCTTTTTTTGGATTTGTGTTTTCCTTTCTGGATTGCCTTCGTTATTATACCTATGGAGTTGGAAAAGCGTTTCTCTGTTGGTTTCTGAATTTTGCAGCTGTACAACTTTGAGAACTTTGGACTCCTGATCTGCCTCACCTGCCCCACCCTAAAAACGCCATTTTACTGGTACGGATTTTAACAGCTAAACATGGCACAAGAAGCAACGCTGGCACGCCTTGAACAAAGAATGACTGCTCTTGAATCTGTTATACAAAATTTGGTATTAGAAATTAAGGCCCAGAGGGCAGAAAATGTCAACTTTAAAAAGGAACTATTGGACACTCGAAAACAAGTGCTTGAGAATACACAGAAGAATGAAGAATTGAAAGGGGGGCTGGAGGGGGCTAAGGGAGAGATTAAAAATGTTTCTAATGAGGTTGTGGAAATAAATGCGCATGTGACTAGGATAGATTTGGAAAGGATGACATATTTTTTGAGATTCCAGAATGTTTCTGAGGTGGATGGTGAATGTCTCCCTGATCTTATGAGTACAATTATTGCAGACTATTTACATAAACCTAAAGATGAGATCAGAGGGGACATTGACCTAGCCTACAGAATAAATTCTGCATATGCTAGGATGAATGAAGTACCCAGAGAGATACATGTAAAATTTGTTAGAAGGTCAACCAGAGAGGAAATCTTGAAGGCGCAAAGAGGGAGTCCTATGATTTACCAACAAAAGGAGATTACCATCTTGAAGCAGATTCCAAGAAAGATTAGAGAAGCTAGAAGGAAATTTTCCTTCTTGTCTAAAACATTGTTTGATCATGGGATCTGGTTCAAGTGGGTGATACCCGAAGGGATGCTGGTGTTCTGGGAAGGAGGTAGAGTAAAGATTAAAACAGTTGCTGAGGCGGAAGCCTTTCTTAAAAAACATTCCTCTGTCCTGGGAGAAGATCCAGGGGGGGCAGGGGGAGCCATGGCCCCGCCCGCTGGGGGCCCGGGGGAGGAGGGGGAAGATACAATTGCCAAGAGACTTAGATCTAAAAAATAACTTTGCCCTGGTTTTTTTTTTTTTTTGAGTATTATTGTATGATATTTGTATCTGGATTTTTGTAACTGACTGACAGTATATAACTGGAAAATTTAGGAATATGTACTTGCTCTCAGCTTGTAGTGTTATGTGAAATGTTTTTTTTTTCTTTCTTTTTAATAATGTAACTTGAGGTACCGGAGGAGCCGACGACTTTGACGTGACTACTCTCAAAATTTCTATGTAACCCTTACCCTACCCCACAAAAAATGTAAACTCAATAAAACTTTTTCAATATAAAAAAGAGTAGGGTTACACAACAGCCTTCCTCGGGCTCTTATTTGGGTTGATCCTAATCTTCTGGCTTCCCTCTTTCCCTACCTCCTCTGCCAGCCCCACCGTGAACATCCAGCCCCAAAGAAGGGAATTCTGACATTATGGGCTACCAGGGGTCTGCAAAGTTAGCTCTTTTAAATTAGCTCTTTCCCCAGCATGGCTGGCTGGAGAATTCTGGGAGTTGAAGTCCACCAGTCTTAAAAGAGCTAACTTGGCAGACCCCTGGGCTAAACCATAGATCAGGGGTGTCCAAACTTGGCAACTTTAAGACTTGTGGACTTCAACTCCCAGAATTCCCCAGCCAGCTGGCTGGGGAATTCTGGGAGTTGAAGTCCACAAGTCTTAAAGTTGCCAAGTTTGAACACCCCTGCCATAGATCTAACCATCATCACCAGTCCTAGCAGTGTTGTGACGGACAAGACTTTTTTTTTTCCTGCTGGCTTTTAACAGTAGAGGGAAGTCATGGGCAGTTTTCTCCACATAGGAAATGAGGCCATCCATCTCTTCCTACAAACTAAGATATAGCAGATGCCATTGAGAGACTAATAACAACAACAACAACAATAATAAAGTAATTCTAATAAAAATAATTTGATTAAAAATAATAATTTAATAAATTATTTATATTTTTATTAAACATTTAATACACGTTTTAAATATAAAAAAAATTAAAATAGTTTAATAACAGCGAAATTCCTGCTGACAATGTTTAGCTAGAAAGGTAATCGCAGAGTTAGTTCTCACCCAAACGTTACGACAGAAATCACAATCCTCGGGTTCACACTCTAAACCTCAATTAAACCCGACGCTTCTAGATTAATTCTTCAGCTAAAATAAAAAATAAAAAAAAGACTCCTTTCCTTATTTTGACCTGATCTTCTGTAGCTGGCGCCGGGTTCTTTAAAGGCAGCCAAGGAGCCAGGCGGCAACTCGCAGGTTTCTAAGGAAGCCGACCTCGCCGTCCCAAGACGGGGCTTCTTGTTCCCTTAAGGATCGTCTGCAAGCAATTCCGCCAAGTACACGCGTGCAATTCAGGCACGCGGTTGCACCCTTCTCCTTTTTAGGCCTGTGTCTGCGGCTCCGCGTCTCTCTCGCCCGCCCCCCCCCTTTCCCCGCGTCCCCCCTTCATCATCGGGCTTTATTTTGTCAGCGGTCTCCGGTGCAGGTTTGAGAGGTGCCTGTGTGTGGTGGTGGGTGTCCTCCCGACGGCAGACGCTGGCCTTGCGCACCGGGATTGCGCCTGCGCGCGCGTGTGACACACACACACACACACACACACGGACGGACACACAAACATAGAGACACGCAAACACACACATATTCTCCCCGCCAAGGGACATGGCCCCGTTTCTGGAGAGCGGAGCGGCTCGCGGGGTCTAGGGAAGGGAGGTGGGGCGGGGAAGGAAGGAAGGAAGGGAGAGAAGGAGTCGAAAGGCGGGACGCCGTCCGAGCGGAGAGGTCTGACCAACAAGAAGGGCAGCTGCAGCCGCGGCGGCTCCGGGCCGGGCTGCAGGGGGAACCCGATGCACGCAACGCCTCGCCTCCCCGGCAAAGGCTTCCAAGGTGAGCGCGCGGAGGAGTCGCCTTTTTCTCGCCTTCCACCCGAAGGGAGCCTTTCTGCCGAAGGAGGCAGGGAAAGCGAGGGAGGGAGGGAGGGGGAGACCTGCCCGGCGTTGTCTGCCTTCGTCCCACCGCGGTGGTCGTGGGGAGGGACGGACCCTCTCCTAAGGACCCCGTCCCTCCCCCGGCCGTTCCCAGCTTCTCTCCGGACCGCCTGCCACGTTCTTGGGCCTGTTTCTGGCCTTGGGAAAAGTCTCTTGCCTGGGCATCATTGAGCACGAATTGTGGCATATAAACCTTGGAGTAGAGTTGCTCTGCCTGTATTAGTTTCTTGCCCTATAGGTTTAGGCTTGGGCTGTCGTCACGCTCCAAGGGATTTCCTCCTCCTCTCCCTTCTCGCCCACGACCCACCGGATTTCCTCTCTCTGGGGTGGTGGAGGGAGCGGGGATGCCTTCGGGGCGGTGGTGGGGTTTTCCACTCTTGTGGTCGCATCCCTTTGTTCCCGCAGGGAGCGCGGGGCGGGTGGGGGGGAAAGCTTGGCCCAAACTCTCAGGAAGTGCCAGAAGTCTGAGTGTCCAAAAAGTTTTTCCGCCCCTCCTTGCCCAGCTTTTCCTGGGAAATGTCTTATGGCAAGAGTGCCTCTGAGATTCCACCCAGTCCCTTTTATTATTGCTGTCTGTGTGCGCTATCAGATTAGTTTGTCACTCATGTGCAAGATAACAGGAATAAGAATAAGCATGAATAAGAACACAGGAAATGGGTGCAAATAAATGGGGACAGTAGGACAGGAACGTTAGGCACGCTGGTGCGCTTACGCATGCCCCTAGGAGGGGCTGCCCTTCCCCATCTCTCTGACTGGTTTGTATTAATCTTACTTTTTCTACAAATGATTATTTCTTTACTGGGCCCATCCCATTTTTTCCCCTTTTGTTCGATGCTTCTATCTATACTGCTTGTCACATAGCATCCTTGACTGCAGCATATATAAAATAATCTCTCAATTCTCTATGTTGGAACAAGATAGTTAAGATAGGAGGAAAATGCCTGGATAAGGGATGGTTAATGGTTAGGAGTTGAAGAAGAGTGAGCTGCTGTTGTGTTAAAAAAAAAAGTTGGTCTTTTGACTTTTCTTTGTTTAATCATACATTGTGAAATTGGGAGAAAGTAGTTTGGGCTAGGCCCATCTGACATACTGTACTTTCCTGTGTCTCTGAATATTGATAAAAGATACTGGAATCTCAGTTCTTTAACAAGGAAAAGACAAACATTCTAAAAGTCTGCAACTTGGTAAATTCTTGGGTTTTATAATTAAAAAAAATCCACAATACTGAAAGTTACCAACCCAACTTTATATACAGCCTGTAAACTGAATAACTAAAAGAAGCCTGTTAATATGTTCAAATCTTGCTTAAAGGAATTACCTAACCAATTTATTTTATTTTGAATTGTTTCAGAAAGAGAAGGCGATCTTGTGCTGACCTAAAATTGTTAGTTTCATAGGGCTATGACGTCTATTAAATTGAAATGCAAATTGCTGTCTGAGACTTATACCAATTTCTTCTTTACTTAGGTGGTCCTGCATGAGGTTTCTGAATATTTTATTGAGACAGTTTTAAGGAAAAGATCCTCCTCCCCAATCTAAGCCATTACAATCATTAGTGTTAATTATATTTGTCTCGTGACATTATCCCCAAAAGCTCAAGGCAGTGTAAACATTATTTCCCTATTCACCTTTATTCTCTTAATAACCTTGGAAGGTTAGACTGACGGACAATCACTGCCCCAAAGTCATTTAGTGAATTTTTATAGTTGAGTACTGATTTTAATCTATACGTCTCTAGTTTTAGGCACGCATTTTTTCTATTAAAATAGTTTTAAATGTCAAACTTATATATCTGCTAGTATTCTGTTTGGGAAAAAATGATTTTTTAATTTATCACAAGGAAGTTGCATAAGAAAGAGGATGAATTAGTGATTAAGCTTCCTTTCTGCAAAACATATTCTCTGCAAGAAAAAAATAGTTAAGTCAGCTGTTATCCTTGGCATGATGCAAGTTAATCAAGGACAGCTTTCCAGGAGTTTGCTTGTGGAAGGTCTAAATTCTTCCTGAAAATTTCCTTCAGAAAAACATAGGTAGCATGTCAAAATAAATGAAACTAGAATCCTTTTTTACTGAAAAAACAGAGATGCAGCTCAAATTATTCCGACTTAATTATATTAATTGCACAAAATATTAATGAACTTTTTAAATATTTAAAGCTTTTCAAGTCAATTATTTTTCTGCACATGAAAATAGGTGTTTAATCCTCAATCCCTATTAGTTCCCCCTTTTTTCTTATTCTACTTCATGCCATTTTTAACATCTACATTACTTTCTGCTCTAGAAATTCAAGTCTGGTTCCTTTCTTCTGCTTCAAATTCTTTTGACTTTATTCTTATGCCTTGTTCCATCTCTGCTCTGCCCATTTTTTATATTCCTCATCAATCTAGCTGAAAACTGATTCAGATTCCATTCTAAGTGAATCCACTTGGTACTTCTGTATCCCTGGGGGGGGGGGGGAAGCAAAATGAGTAGTGATGTAGGTATTTTCTCACCACATTACTATCTTATGGAGAATGAATTGGTTTTCTGTTAAAACTTGTTCCTAGAGGATGTGGCAAAGAACTGCAAATTGTAGGTATTTGAACCCACCCACCCCAGTACCAACAGGACAAGGGTGTGGCTTTATTTTGTTTAGGCCTACTGTGAAGAAATGCTGAGGAAGAAAATATGACCTTGAATAAGGTAACAGATTCCTAGATCTAGGGTAGACAGACTTAATAGCATTAGGAGATTTGTAACTAATCCACTTTTTCAATTTTAATTTAATACTGTAGAGTTGAAAGGAGAGAAGTTAATTTGATTAAGAGAAGGCTTATTTCTCTCTTGTGTTCCCATTTGTCATTGTTGTTCTGAAGCAATTTTGATGGAATTTGACATAGAGGCTTGTAAACAAATGTTCAAACATAAATTGTCTAAAAATAAATGCAGGCAAACACAAACATTATAAGATGAAAACATGGATTTCTTTGCATAAAGGTAGCTTTACTGCATCAATGTTTATTTCTTTACCAGAGCACAAAAAATAAGGTGTTTTATTAAGGTAGTAGTCATTTTAATTAAGGGTTTATTTAATTCTGTCTTTGCTTTTAGATATCTTCTAGAGCAGGGGTCCCCAACCTTTTTTGCACAAGGGACCGGTTTCATTTTAAAGAAAGTTTTGCGGACCGGCTGAGTGGCTCAGCAGTCATGTGACTAGGTGGGCATGGCCAACTTGGAAAATGTGAAACTTACTTAATAATGGTCTTGGTTAACAACCAAACTTTTGGGCTCAATTGTGGTCATAAGTTCTTTCTTTCTTTCTTTCTTTCTTTCTTTCTTTCTTTCTTTCTTTCTTTCTTTCTTTCTTTCTTTCTCTTTCTTTCTTTCTCTCTTTCTTTTTCTTTCCCTCTCTCTCTCTCTTTCTTTCTCTTTCTTTCCCTCTTTCTCTTTATTTCTCTCTATTTCTCTTTCTCTCTCTTTCCCTTTCTTTCTCTTTATTTCTCTCTCTTTCTCTCTCTCTTTCTCTTTCTCTCTTTCTGTCTCTTTTTCTTTCTCTCTTTCTCTCCCTCTCTCTTTCTCTCTCTCTTTTTTCTCTTTCCTTTCTGTCTCTCTTTCTCTCTCTTTCTCTCTGTCTTTCTTTCTCTTTCTTTCTTTCTCTCTCTCTCCCACTTTCTTTTTCTTTCTTTCTCTTTTTCTTTCCCTCTCTCTATCTCTGTCTCTCTCTCCTTCGTCCGCCCATCTGTCACTCTGTGTGTGTGTGTGTGTCTGTCTGTCTCACATTCACGCACTTAATCACTCATTCTGTGTCTCTCTCTTTCTCTCCCTCCCTCTCTCTGTCTCTCTGTGTGTGTCTGTCACTCTCTGATTCCCCCCTCCCTCCCTGTCTCTCTCTGTGTCTGTGCCTCTCTCTGTCTGTCTGTCGTCGTCCCCACCCCGCCCCCCGCGGAGCCTCCTCAGCCCGGCCCGCCGTGCTCACTCGCCTTAGCCTGCCCCGCCCACCCGGCCACCACGCTTGGTCGCTCGCTCGCTCGCTCAGGCTCCTTCCAGGAGCTGAGAAGGCTCCGTGGAGGGGGGGGGGAATCGGCGCCCAGTAAGGAGGGCTGCTGTTGCGGCGCCCAGGAGTCCCACCATCGACAAGGGTGGAGGAAGAGCCGCACTCCAACGGCGCGAACAGCCGTGCCTGCACTCCCCCGTGCGCTCTGCCCAGGGGGCTGCCCCCTCCTCCTCCTCTCCGGCCCTGCGGCCCAGTTCCTACCAAGCCACGGACCGGCACCGGTCCGCGGCCCGGGGGTTGGGGACCCCTGTTCTAGAGTACATTTTATGTCTGGAGTTTAAGTCAGCGCAGAGAAGGTCCTAGAAATGATTGTAAATGAAAGTGAAATTCGTGAATTGATATAAAACATAGTGTACTGTAAATATCTTATAGATTGAATTGTGTCTTCTGCTCATAATTTAATAGGCTTATATTAAGTTTTTACAATTAGGAATTAATTTTACTTCAAACAACAGTTGAAGAAACATAGAAGAATAGACCTCGCTGAACCATAGATTAGTAGAAACATGGGTTACAAATTTGTGCAAATGGTTATATAAATTTCTTTTCCTTTTTAATATTTTTAAATTATTTTAAAATCTTTTTTCTATTTGGAAGAAAGAAATGTGAGTAGATTGTCAAAACTTTTGATTTTATATATGTTTGCCATATGCTTTAGGCAGTTTTGTTCAAATCATAGGCTTTTAATAGAATGAAATGAAAATGTCAGAACCTTTGTAAGGACTCTGATATTAGGACAAGAATAGTGCTTAATATTAACAAAGTGAAGTAATTGAATTAGCATTTAACCCTCAGTATTTCCCTTGAAAGTGAAGGGATTAATTTCCAAGGGCAGAAAAATAAAGCACAGTTAAGAATTTGGGAACTACGTAGATTGCAGTACCTAGTCGATAGCGGTTAATCTGAAAAAGTAAACAGAGTTGGACTGGGATTGTAGTAGGTAGGGCGTTACTAAGAAATGTAAAGTCTGGTGATAGACTGGCATTAGGAAAAAAAATCCAGAAATCAATTAAAATCATTTCTATGCTGTTTCAAGGAAAATTGCATAGATGCATCTATGAAGTCATTAAGGGTTTAGCTTAGCTTGAGGGAATCTTTATTACAGACAGTCCCTTAGTTTACAGATAGTCCCTTCAGCTTGTTTAGTGATTGTTCAAAGTTACAATGGGCACTGAAAAAAGAGACTTATGACCATTTTTCACACTTATGATAGTTGCAGCATTCCCATGGTCAGATGATTTACATTCCGGTGTTTGACAACCGGGTCATATTTATGATGGTGGCAGTGTCCCAGGATCATGTGACCATTTTTTTGCAACCTTCTGAGAAGCAAACGTAATGGGGAAGCCAGATTCACTTAACACCCATGTTACTAATTTAACAACTACAGAGATTTACTCAACTAATGTGGCAAGAAAAGTCATAAAATGGGACAAAACTCACCTAACAAATTTCTCACCTAGCAACATAAATCCTGGGGTCAATTGTGGTCGTAAGTCCGAGGACCACCTGTATTTTTAAGAATTTAAGTAGAAAAAAACTCATAATAAATCCAAATATGTTTGGCTAGATGTGTTTATTTTTTCTAATGTTTTAAAGATTTTACCTGACATGCATGTAGATGTGGAAAATGTAAAATCATATAAATGCATGTGAAATCTGTGTATATTGCTTAGAAACTGAAGAATGCATGCCAGTGCCTCCTGAGTCATGTACCTAGATGTGGTGGCAAATTTAAAGGATACACACTACTGTAATCCCTTTAGGACAGGGGTCTGCAAAGTTGGCTCTTTTAAGACTGGTGGACTTCAACTCCCAGGATGGCTGGGGAATTCTGAGAGTTTAAGTCCATCAGTCTTAAAAGAGCCAACTTTGCAGACCCCTGCTTTAGAACAATATGAATTACAAACTTTTTATTTTTACAGATTAACTGAGTTGCTTAAAATATTTTGTGTCCATGTAATTTCCAATATTCAACTCTGAAATTGTTAGCTTATTTTTAAAATTATGACTTGACTATCATTTTCCTTAGCTGGTTAGGTAACTTTGGGCTAGTCACCATTGGGCAAAAATGTCAGGTTCAGGTGTCAATGTGGTTGGTCAATTTTTGTCGCAACCAAATGGATTAGCACTTGATTTCTCTGAAAAAAAGCAGACCCTGCTCTTGAGGAAAATGCTAAGAAGGAAAGAAAAGTTTGTTCTTTGAGATCTGCTTATTTCTGGACATTCTAATTAGTATTTGATCTCAAACTTTCAGAATGAAAGCATCTTGGTGCATATGTACATTTTTAAAAAATTTTTAAAAATTAAAGTTCAGTAAAGTTACTATTAATACGTTTTATAGGTTGTATGGTCATTAACTAAATATAGATTATACTGTTTCTGTTTGAAGATATATATTTTTTCCCATTCAGTAATGAGTCTTCAGGTTTTTACAGTTTGACAATGCATGTCAAATATTAATTATGCACCAGGAATAAAAACAGAGTGGGAAATAGCTTTATGCAAAAATACATTCCGTAGGATGCTGTATTAAATCATTAGCTCCTCTTATCAAAAGCCATGGATATGTCTGCGTTTGAATGTCATTTTCAAATCTTTTAGTTTTAGTACTGGGGTACAGCTCTCTGCATGACATACGATAGCAATCTTCAAATATCCGAAAGGCAACTGCCATGTAGATTTATTGTCTATGTAAATGCAGGATAGATTTATTCAGTTTATAAATGATAAAGAACTAGAATTTTTTTGGACACCTAAAGTAAGAGTTGTTCAATATAATAGAAGCTACCCTATGGGTTGGTGGATTTTTTTCTTTGAAGGTGTTTAAATAAAGACTACTATAGAGATGACCATCTGCCACGGATGCTGCAATAGCAGATTCCTGCACTGGGCAGGGAGTTGGATTAAATGGTCTCCAAAATTCTCTCCCCACCCCCCACCCCCACCAGCTACATTCTGTGGTTGCATTATATTTAGAATGGCAACAAGCAACATAGGGGCATATTTTGGTGACTTCTGAAGGGCTTTCTAAATGCTCTGAAAGGAATCTACAGAAAGCATTTTCTTACTAATCTTTGAAGTACAAGATTAATGTTAATCTTCAACATTATTTTGTTGCTTTCCTTTACATATTGGAGTTGTGTGCCTTTTCTGCAAGACACCCTTTTTTCCATCTTTCATTCATTCAATTAAACTGACTCCTTTAAGATCTGATGTTTTCACTTTGTGGTCTAAATCTCATTTAGTGTGTGAAATCCTTTGAGTGTTATATGTAGCCCCCAACTTATGACTGACATTCAGGCTCAGATTTCTGTTCCCAAGCACCTAATTTTATGACCTTTTTTTTTGTGGTGTTTAAGCAAATCATTGCAGTTGTTAAGTGAATCATGCAATCATTAATCAAATAAGGCTCCCCCCCCCTTCTCCCCAGTTGATGGAGACAGCAGCCAGGATGGGTTGTCTCTATCCATTGACCAATGGGATTTGAGTCTACAGCTGTGACATCACTGGTACCACTGGTGACTCCTCCCAGCTTTAGACTCAGTCTAATCAGGACTGGACGCATTTTATAATTCTCCTCCAAAAGATATTTAGAAATTAGTTCCTAGTTAGGTTTAGATCACTCTTTCAATTGGCTCTAATTGGCTTTGTTCCTGCATTCGCTAAAGATATAGTTGTAAGTTGAGGGCTACCTGTATGCCACACACATTATACCTCTTGAGTGCAAATTGACAGTAGATAGGAGTTTTAATGATAGAATTAAATTAACTTGCAGCATTGTCATTTGAATTCTGGTGATATAATCATAGGGACATGCTGGGGCAATGAAAATTAGTTGTAACTAATATTGAGTTTCAGTAGATTCTATTGCAGAAAGCAGTAAAATCAGTTAACTCAGAAGTCAAGAATGATCAAGATTAAGGAAAAGAATGCTTATGTTCTTAGGGCAACAGAAGTCATATAATCATAGAATCATATGGGCTGGAAGGGACCTTGGAGGTCTTCTAGCCCAACCTATTGCCTAAGGCAGGAGTTCTTATACGATCCCGAACAAATGTCTGTCCAATCTTTTCTTGAAAACCTTCAGTGATGGAGCACCTGCAACTTCTGGAATTGTTCTCACTATCAGGAAATTTTTCCTTAATTCTAAATTGACCCCTCTTTAATATATTCCATCTGTTACTTCTTGACCTGCCCTTATGTGCTTTTAGAGTGATCGAAGACTGGAAAACTGTTATGTCTCTCCTGACCCTTCTCTTTAATAGGCTAAACATATCTATTCTCTTAGCTGTTCGTCGTATGATTTTCTCTCCAAACATGTTAACCACCTAGTTAAAAATGGGTTTCTGCCCCCCACCATGTACTGGAAAAGTCTCTGGAATATCTTTTCTTGAGATTCAATTCAAATTAAGATTTATTAACCGCACCCTCTCCCCACAGGGACCCGGGGCGGTGCACAGGCATAATTAAAAACAATATACAAAATACAAACATTACTTAAAATAAAATTAAATAAATCTACCTATGCTAAAAATATATAATTAAAACCCATTAAAATTTGTAATTAAAAGACAGAGAGAACTATTCAACTATGCTCGCTGAAACTACTTTCTGTGTCTAAACCCCCTCCTCCCCCGCAAGATTAGATGAAGATCTTTTATTATGATCCAGCTTTTGAAAATACAGTGATGTTGTTTTAGGTTACTGCTATGGATTTTATTTCTGGGCGGTCCAATGTATGGTTTAAATGCAAGGCTGCCCTAAAATGGCAGCAAGTAAGATGATTTAAAGGTAACTGGACTAGTTTGTGGAGAATAAATTCAGTAAAGATTTTTTTACAATTTAAATCAGTGGTGAAATGCTACAGGTTTGGATCTGTTCATCTGAACCGGTAGTAAAAAATGCTACCGGTACGGGTAAACTAGTATTTCTGGCAATCAGCTGTGACCCACGATTTATATTAGCTAGAAAGCAGGATTTCCTGCTTTCTAGTTAATATAAATCATGTGGCACAGTGGATCCTCTCCCATCCCTCTCCCCGCTGTTCTACTTACCTTCCTGGCGTGCTCGGTAGCAGGCTCCGCCCGGACATCATGGCATCCGTTTTAACTCTCTGCGCATGCATGGAAGGTTCTGCGCGTGTGCGGAATTTGCACGTGCGCTCACATTTGTGAACTGGTCGTGAAGGTAAATAGATTTCACCCTGATCTTAATAGTACTATTTTTATACAGAGAGAGAGACAGACAGACAGAGACAGACAGACGATATACCGCAAGTGCACACTGACAGTAGATGGGCGTTATTGTGTTATAATTAAAGTCCTGGATCTGTCTGTCCCTTTTTTGAAAACGTTACCATGTTTTATGGTGTTGAACAATTTTATAAATAATCCACTGCAGTTGCTCCTCAATCTGTCTAGTTAAGTCCTTACATTAAGTTTACATAGTTAATAAAAGAAATTGCCATAGTGTTATGGCTTCAAATGTTGATATATTGGTGCTCAGCAGTTGATGCATGCTAGAAAGGCCAGATTTTTCCTTGACAATGCAGTTTCTTACTCTGACTAAATGAAGGGATGTAAATACACAAGAAGTAGAAGTGCTGACCATTGCTGACCTTTCCAAGTGCTTACTAGTCTACAAATATCCAAATGTATTTACGTTTTTCAAGTTCTCTGGAAACTTGCTAAGAAGATAAGATACCAGCTTCCCTATTTCTGTAAAAGGCTTCAGCTATTAAGTTTTGTTACACTAAAATTATATTTACTTCTTTCAGATTAGGGTAATGGCTGTGTATAGTAGTGTTACATTTCTCCCTCATAAAAGCAAAGATTCTAAGTACTTATTTGGACTTAGTCATAACCAATGTCTGCTTTGCTCTTCATTGCTCTGGAGCTGATACTGTTCTCTTTCTAAATGTGAGAAATGGCTCACAATTATCTGCATGCTCTCTTTTGCTTCTCCTTTAATTGCTTGCATACAGTATCTCCTGGTTTTATTACGCAGCTTAGAAATGGAGGTGGTATATGACAGAATGTAGGGGGTGTGTGGCTTTCCTTCACCTTTTATTTCCGATTTTTAATTTGCCTTTATCCTATCTATGCTATGGATTACTTTGGCTAAGATTACAAATGACATTGAAAGGATTACAATCCATGCAGATAGTCCTCAGGCAATTGGGGCTGGGAATTCCATCTCTAAGCAACCCAGTCATAGAGCATGCTGTCATATGACTGCATGACCGCACTGACTTACGACAGCAGTTTCAGCCCTTCCAGTCGTTAAGCATACCCCACACAGTTTGTTTGTCTGCTTATTAAAACATTATCTTGCCCATCTGACCTCTAAGGTGTTCTTAAATGTGACATCATGTGATTGTCACTTATGCTCTCTTGCCAGCTTCCTGATTGACACTGCTTGCCAGAAGTCGGCAGGGAAGGCCACACATTCATTCATTTACCAACTTTATATAGCTGTCCATCTCACAAGAAGTGACTCCAGTCAGTGTACATCAAAAAATGAAAAAACAATAAACATGTAAATGATGTGGGATGCTACAACCATTGTAATTGCAAGCTGGTTGCCAAGTCCCTGAATTGCGATCCCACAAGTGATGGTGGCAACTTTGAGGACCAGTTGTCAGTTCTCCTTTCTTAGTGCTGTCATTAAGCAAGTCATTAATCAAGATCTGTACTTTTTGTTGCCCTCATGAAATCTAAAAAAGTAGGTTGTCTTTGCAAGTTGACTTTCATGTGAAATAGTTTTCTTGTACGGGCAATTCTTAAAATTATTTTTAGCCTTGGTGAGACACAAAAAGGCAAATGATCCTGTGAGTTGAGCTTGACCATTGATGTAATATTGGAGATATCCATGTCAGCGTTTGAGCAGGAATGTGAAAGTGGTTTGCCATTGTGTCCTGGGATTTTTTCCTGATTTTCCGGTCTAACCTGCAGCCAGGGAATTCCCTGCTTTTTCCTTTTCAAGCAGGCACCTCACTTAAGGTTTTCAGATCCATCAGGATCAGCTAGTTGCTGTCCTGTTTACGCTTAGAGAAGTCAACTCTTTAATAAGTACGTTACGGCAATGTGGAATGCAAATGTTCAGTGTGTCAACAAACTTGGCATATCTTTTTTCTATGTTGAGTTCCAATCATACTAGTAGTCTCTTACATAGGTAGACCTCGACGTAGTGACTGTTTAATGACTGCTTACAATGCCACTGAAAAAAGTGATTTATGGACGTTTTTTACATTTACGATTGTTAGACCATCCCTTGTGATCATGTAACCAAGATTCAAATATTTGGCAACAGGCTCATATTTATGATGGTCCTCGGATCATGTGATCCCTTTTGCGACCTTCTGACAAGCGAAGTCCATGGGGGGCCAGATTCACTTAACAGTCATGTTTCTAACTTAACAGCTGCAGTGATTTCATTTAACAACCGTGGCAATAAATGTTAATGGGGTAAAATTCACTTAACAAGTGTCTCAGCAACAGAAATTTTGGGCTCAATTGTGAGCATATGTTGAGGTCCCACCTGTAATAATAATAATAATAATAATAATTTTAATTTATAAAACCGCACCCTCTCCCCACAGGGACTCGGGGCGGTGCACAGGTAGAATAAAAACCAAATACATACAACAATTCTAAAAACAAATTAAATATAACCTGCGCTAAAATTCCCATTAAAACTAAATAATACTAATTCCCCATAAAACCCCAAAGGCAGAGAGACTCATCCTAGGCCGGCCAGACAGAAAAAGTGAGTCTTTAATTTAAGACGGAAGGAGCGGAGGTCCGTGGTCGTCCTAATATCGGGGGGGAGGTCGTTCCAGAGGGCCGGGCCCGCCACAGAGATACTATCTCCCATCTTTTACTTTGCTGTGCCTTAGTGACTCTTCTTTGCTCAGCCCCACCAGTAGAACCTGTTGCTATTGTTTGTCAGGTTTCAGTTGTGTAAATCAGGGGTCCCCAACCTTTTTTGCACCAGGGACCGGTTTCATTTTAAAGAAAATTCTGCGGACCGGCTGAGTGGCTCAGCAGTCATGTGACTGGGTGGGCGTGGCCAACTTGGAAAATGTGAAACTCACTTAACAATGATCTTGGTTAGCAACCAAATGTTTGGCCTCAACTTTCTTTCTTTCTTTCTTTCTTTCTTTCTTTCTTTCTTTCTTTCTTTCTTTCTTTCTTTCTTTCTTTCTTTCTTTCTTTCTTTCTCTTTTTCTTTCTTTCTTTCTTTCTTTCTTTCTCTCTTTCTTTCTCTTTCTTTGTCTCTGTCTCTCTTTCTTTCCCTCTTTCCCTCTTTCTCTCTCTCTCTATTTCTTTCTTTCTCTCTTTCTCTCTCTTTCCCTTTTTCTCTTTATTTCTTTCTCTTTCTTTTTCTCTTTCCCTCTTTCTCTCTTTCTTTCTCTTTCTCTCTTTCTGTATCTTTTTCTGTCTTTTTCTTTCCTTTCTGTCTCTTTCTGTCTGTCTGTCTTTCTCTCTCCCACTTTCTTTTTCTTTCTTTCTCTTTTTCTTTCTCTCTCTCTGTCTCTCTCCTTCATCCGCCCATCTCTGTCACTCTGTGTGTGTGTGTGTGCGTGTGTCTGTCTGTCTTGCATTCACTCAATCACTCATTCTGTGTCTCTGTCTATCTTTCTCTCCCTCCCTCTCTCTGTCTCTCTATGTGTGTCTGTCTGTCGTCGTCGTCGTTGTCCACCAGCCTCCTCAACCCGCCTGCCGCGCTTGGTCGCTCGTTCGCTCGTTCGCTCGGTCAGGCTCCGTGGCTGGGTAGGAGCCGGGCTGGAGAGGAGGAGGAGGGAGGAGAGGGCAGCCCATTGGGCAGAGCGTGCGGGAGAATGCAGGAGGATGGTGGGGGCTCTTCCTCCACCCTCGTCGACGGAGGGACTCCTGGGCGCCACCGGAGCAACCCTCCCTACGGCCGCCAGTTTCCTCCCCCGCCCACGGAGCCTCCGCAGCCCCTGGAAGAAAACGAGTGGCCGGCATGCCAGCAGGGGAGGGAATCGGTGGCCGGTCCGGCGGCGCCCAGGAGTCCCTCCATCGACGAGGGTGGAGGAAGAGCCACACTCCAACGGCGCGAACAGCTGCGCCTGTGCTCTCCTGCGTGCTCTGCTCAGGGGGCTGCTCCCTCCTCCTCCTCTCCAGCCCTGCGGCCCGGCTCCCACTCAGCCACGGACCGGCACCGGTCCGCGGCCCAGGGGTTGGGGACCCCTGGTGTAAATAGATACAAGCTGGTTCTTTTCTGTCAGGTAACATACCTCTAGAAGAGTATGAGGAGAAGTTACTCTGAGTGAATCTGAGGTAGGACTAGTTCTCTGCAAAGGTATAGTTGAAGTACATGAGCAGGTAGTGGAGATAATTAGCTCACATAGATAGTTTTTCTCCATGATGTGTTGCCATATGTGGTGCTTTCCATAACTTTCAGACTTTTCTATAAAGCTTTTTGTGCTTTTATTAGTTTGACACATAGTGTCATAAAATCTAAGGGAATACTTTGACATTTGTGGGGGTAATATGTAAGTTAGAGATTTCTGTTCTTTTTTTAAAAATTCATTGGTTGAATAATCAAAACTTGCACTTATGTCTGTGGTGATTCTCAGTCATCCAGGTCATGGTTGTCCCAAAGGTGATTTTTCAAGAGGCAACTGGACTTTCTGGTTTTTCTTTGAGGATGTTTCACTTCTCATCCAAGAAGATTCTTCAGCTCTGGCTGGAAGCTCTGGCTGAAAACACAGGAATTGGAAATACTCACCAAACATACCAACCTTGGACAGATACATCCAATTCACTTAGGAAGATCCATACAGAGCTGAAGAAGCTTCTTGAATGAGAAGCAAAATGTCTTCAAAGAAAAACCAAAGAGTCCAGTTGCCTCTTGAAAAAGCACCTTTAGGGCAACTTACACTTATGTGACTTTTTGCAGGAGTATTAAAGAAAAAGCTTTTCCTCTCCTCCTCCAGGTGGCGACAGACAAGGTTGCAGGGAGATTCAGTTCTACTCTCTCATGGGTGAAGAACACTGTCAGTCAAATGGCCAGCCAGGTGGCAAGTCCATCTGTTTCATTACACACTACATCCTCCTCTACCACACACTCCACACCTGCAGTGTCTCCGTCATCGCCAGCAGAACTGAGTCCTGATGACGTAGAGTTACTGGCTAAATTAGAAGAACAAAACAGGTAGGTGATCATCATCACTTTGACATTTATACAGGTAGTCCTTGATTTACAACAGTTTACTTGGTGACTGTTCGAAGTTGCAACAACACTTTAAAAAAGTGAATTATGACCATTTTTTCACGCTTATGATTGTTTCAGTATCCTCATAGTCACGTGATTCATGACATAGTCACAACTGATTCATGACAGTCGCAGTGCCCCAGGGTCTTGTGATCACCCTTTGCAACCTTCTGACAAGCAAAGTCAATGGGATTTACTTAACAACTGCAATGATTCACTTAACAACTGTGGCAGGAAAAGTCGTAAAATGGGGCAGACCTCACTTAGCAAAATTCTCACTTAGCAGCATAAATTTTGGGCTCGATTGTTGTCGTCAGCTGAGGACTACCTACCTTCTAATTGGAAAGGCATCACAAGATAATTTGATATTCTTTAAAAGAATGCTTCTTTAGATATTTATAGAAAATGGTTCAGCATGTTCCAAATGTATAAAATAAATTAACTGAGTTTGTCCTGTCAGAGAGAAGTTTCATTTGCTTTGTCCCACCGTCATTAGTCAATTTTGAAACTATTTATTTATTTAATCAATATCTGTAGTGGTCTGGCTAAAAATGACTAACAATAATATACGTATGTTTACAAATGAATTAATTTAAATTATATGTGACATGTATGTTTCTGCAAGTATGTGGCCAGTACATTATTTTGGTTGCTTTTTTAAAAAGAAAATATTTATGCTTTATTGAAATTTAAGCTGTTGTATTATTATTTTTTTGTAAAAATTTTAATTTTTCCATTTTCACAACATAGTCTACATGTATACTATTACATAGCCAACATCATTTTGTATTACTAAGTGTTTACATCAATGAGCTGTTGTATTGTGTATGTATTCAAGATCATAAAATCTTAAGATTTTCTTCTTTTAAGTCATTTCTACTTTATTTTAAAATCTTAGTAATGCTTTTGGAGTATGATCGATCAAGCGAGTATTGACTTTATTGACCATCTAGATAGATCTTCTACAGGATATTTGTTCCTAACCTCTTTTTTCAGTTCTTTCAGAGTTATAACCACTGCCATAATTCAGCCCATCTATTTTCTTGCTGACTGTCTTTGGTCATTTTACTTCTATTTCTCAGAATTGTTGAGAGTGAGAGTCCGGCGATATGCAAGTTAAAATTATTATGATTGGGTGCACGGTCAGCGAGATGTCTAGACTGGATTTGGCATTTCTATTCACCTATTGAGTCCTTCCCTAAGTCCTGGAATAGACAGATGTTGTTTGAAGGTGTTAAGTTATTATTGTTACTATATACGCAACAATGTGGTCATTGGTGCCAGTTCTTTAGCTGATGTTGGTCTTCATATGCATTAAGTTCTTCCCAAGAACCTAGGATGTTGTAATGTATTGGCATAATATACCGTATTTTTCGCATAAGGGAGTATAAGACGCCCTTTTTTCCTCTAAAAAGAGGCTGAAAATCTGGGTGCGTCTTATACATCGAATACAGCATTTTTTTGCCTCCTGAAACCCCGCCCCTTCACCAAAATGGCCACGCGCATACCCTTATGGAGACTTCCAGAGAGCTCCTGGGGGCTGGGGAGGGCAGAAATGAGCAAAAAACAGGGCGTTTTTGCCCCCCCCCCAAGCCCCCAGCAGCACTCTATAAGCCTTCATAAGGCTATGCATGTTATTTTTTGACCAATAAACGAGCCGTTTTCACAAAAAAACAGCCATTTTTCCTTGTTTCCCCCCCCCCCCGGAGCACTCTGCAAGCCCCCCCCCCCAAGGCTATTCATGCCTTTTATTTGAAAAAAAACGGGCCCATTTTCGCAAAAAACGGGCCGTTTGGGGGAGGTTTGCACAGTGCAAAAAGATTTTTTTTCCTTTTTGGAAAGCTGTTTAGTTAGAGTGATTGATGAGAATTACGTTGGTCAATACTGTGCCTGCAGAAACAAATATTTGTTCCAAAGGTGGTCAGTGATTTCCTTCTCCAGCACATGGGTAAATATACCTGGAAACATCTACCTACCTACCTACCTACTCTCTCTCCCTATCTACTGCATTTCTCTCTCTCTCTCTCTTTCTATCTCTCTCTATCCCTCTACCTATCTATCTACACACTCTCTCTTCCTACCTATCTACTGTATTTTTCTCCCCCCTCTATATACCTACCTACCTACTCTCTCTCCCTCTCCCTACCTATCTACTGTATTTCTCTCTCTCTCTCTCTATTTCTCTCTCTCTATCCCTCTACCTACTAATCTATCTACACACACTCTCTCTCCCTACCTCCCTACCTACCTACCTACTGTATTTCTCTCTCTCTCTCTCTCTCTCTCTCCCCCTACCTACTCACGCTCTCTCCCTACCTACCTACTGTATTTCTCTCTCTTTCTCTCCCTCTCTATCCCTCTATCTACCTACTTACTTTTTAAAAACAATTGCCTCTTCCAAACCTGGGTGCGTCTTATACTCTAGTGCGTCTTATACTCCAAAAAATACGGTATGTGCGGATCTAAGCAGTGTGGTCTTTTGTAATTGACAGATGGAAATTTTCTTAACACAGAGATTTTCTAAATGCTTCCAAGATTTTTGGGTGTGACCCCTCGTGTGTGGATAACCACTGGGACCACCATGGCCCGGTTTACACCACAATCTTTCAACTTTTCAGATCTTGATTCTTTGTGATCTTCTCCAGTTCTTTGACTTCTATTTTACTACCCCCTGGAATTGCCACATCAGTTATGCACACTTTTTCTTTTCAACCACAGTTATATCTGGTGTGTTACGAGCCAAGAGTTATCAGTCTGTATTGTGAAATAACACAACATTTTAACCTGGTCATTTTCAACTACTTTTTCAACTGTACGTTCGCCCCAATTTTTCACAACTGGCACATGATAATTCATTCCAGTGAATCATTTCAGTGATTGTGCTGTATTGTTGTTTATAATTAGTTTGCACAATATTCTTGGACAATTCTAGAAGTTGAAGTCCATACATCTTAAAAGTTGCCAGGTTTGATAAACATTGATTTAAATAATCTCTTAAATATATGTTCCTTTAATGAATGGAAAAGATCATCCTATGTCTTACAGGTAAGGTGGATAAACTTCCTTTGCTAGTGGCTCCAGGAACATTTCATGGAACTTTCTTGGCATCAACATAGAAATGGTTTTACCTTGCCTTATAATCGGCATGTTTGTCTTTTTAGCATAGACTAAGCCTGGAGGTTTCCTCTAAGTCTCCCATCTCATTCAGGTCTTTCCCTGCTTAGCTTTTTTAGCCCAGACAAACTCCGCTATATGGTGCCACCTAGTGGTGCTTCCAACCAATACAACAATGCATTGGATTATTATAATTTAAAGGGTAGTTTCTTTTAATCTTGCAGTAAGTATTCTGTGTTGTGAAAAAATGACACGAGATGCTGTTTTAAATACTACTTACACACCTATGAAATCCTTCACATTATGAATCCAAGGAACTAAAATCTCTTCAGCTAACCACTTATTCTTCAAAGGATCTATTCCTATGTGAGAAGAAATCTCTTGTTGAGTTTGATTATTTTGTATGTAGTATCATTTATTGTTTGCCTTTCTGTACAGGCCCAGTTTTGGGACATTCTGATGTTGTAAAAATAATCTCATTGATATCCTTTGAAAAACATTGACTATATAAAATAGTTTGGCCGCTTAAATATTTTCATTAATTTTTATGAAGGGCTCTAATAATTCAAAACCAGAAGCATGATTTATATTATTTATTTATTAGATTTAGATCACATTTTTTCTACAGGAGCTCAAGGTAGCATAAACAGCTCTTTATTCTTCCGTTATCTCAGAAGAGACTTATTTCTTGTCTGTCTCTATATCCAGATCTGATCTACCTCATAAGTTAATGACAAATGACAGCAAAGGCAACGCAGGCACTTTCCTATCCTTGTTATGCTTTACTGAGTTCTTTATAGGCTGTCCTCATTTCCTGTGTTAAAATACTTTTCTTCTAGTTTAGACCATTGTCAGCTGGTTGGTTTCATAGTCTCTTTTTCAGAAATGAGCCTGTTTTACACGTTCAGCCTACTTTTTGCCCAACCAGCAAATTTTGAGTTTTGCCCGCTTTCACACTTGGATAATAAGTGGTTTTTTGGGGAAATTTCTGAGATTCTGGTCCGCACTTTATAAATTGATTAAGATTATTTTTTTTAAACATAACCATCTTTTGTTTAGTATAGGGACGAAAGAAATATTCTTAACAAGTTGGATGAATTGGCTGCTGTCGTCACTTATAAATGTAAACGTCTTTGCAAACTACAGGAACTATTGGCCTAGATTTGATAAATGATTCCTTTGTGTGTTTGGTCGGGGGAATCTTTGGATCTGAGCAGATGTAGAAGAGTTTACAGAAATATGTTTATGAAAAAGAAGAAACACAGATATTTTTTCTGGCCACGTAATTTAAAATACCAGGTTAAAGAATGGGTTAAGTTCCTCCTCCCCCCCTTCAAAGTTGGTTTGGTTCAGTCCCAGTGAACAACTAATCTTATTTGTAAAAGGTAAATCATTAATGGAAAGGAAATGGCTTACAGTACTTTGTGCCTATGGCATTAAACTCAATCTTGTCAATTAAAAAGCTATGAACATATTCAGGTAAGATTTTCATAATGAACAATATTTTGTAGTATGGGTGTTTTCTACATTGTGGTTTTATAGCATTTTTTGCTTTCAGAATATATCCTGCATTTTTTTAAGCTTAGTTTGGAATTTGGACTTGTTTGTTGTGAAGCTTGTAAAGAACAGAGCTTCTTGGAATAGAGCCTTGCAATTTTGTTAGGTTAAATAGGTGAATTCATCACAATTTCACACTTATATTATTAGAACCAAAGAAGTAGCATAGTATTTATTAAGCCATTTGAAAATTGAAAGAATACGCAGGAGCTCTTTCATGAATCCTGTAGAAGCGCACATAACGATTGTTTATTTATATATTTATTCAGTTTCTGGGGCCACCCGTCTCAGTCAATAACTCTTCATTTCATGAACTTATTTTCTTAAAATGGGTGTGGGAGTCAAAATCAGGGTAACATGATGGAATAAATGGCAGGGGGAATGTTTAATTCTTTCTATTCCTGATCAGTTTCCCTGACAGATGGTGCCTCCCCTGGGCCTGGGGAGAGAGGCTACATTTTTCAAACCATAGTGCATGTAATCTCTTGAGAAAGGTATTGCAATGTACTGTGTCTTATTTTCTTTTGACCCCCCAAATAAGCGCTTGGCCTTATTTTCAGGGAGGTCTTATTATTTTTGAGGTGCAGGAGGCGGCGAGCGTGGTCACCTCATGGCTGCTGCTGTGTTGCAATATTTTCGGGCAGGATTTATTTTGGGGGGAGGACTTATTTTAGCGCATGCGCTCAAAAGCCCAATTAGGCTTATTATCTGGGGAGGTCTTACTTTCAGGAAAACAGGGTATGATGTGCCAATGCTCCTTTTGTACTCTTCCCGGGTTCTCAAAGTAAAATTTCTTACTGGGAAGAGAAAGGATCTTTTAAAAACAAATTATCTAGTTTTTGGAGAATATACAAATACATACATTTTTTTTTTTAAATCAGTATTTGTTTCCTTACATTTTTATGGGGTTCTTCAATCCTAAAATACTTTCAAAAGGATCTTCCCTGAGATTCGAAAAGCAGTCTTGGACTTCTTACTCTTTCACTTTCAACAACCATCTTAGGCAGGAGTAGGCTGCCAAGGGTTTACAAGAACCTGTAACTAACGTTATGGCCGTGTCTGAGAACCTCCAAATCCCACCCCTGGCTAGGCTCCTCCCACCCCACCCCTTTCAGGAGTCTCCACGTGGCCCGTTTTGGATGCAAGGTAAGTGCAAGGCCCACACGGAGGTTCAGGGAGGGGGAAAATGGACATTCCGGAAGGTCCGTTTCTGGCCTCTGGAGCATGGGGGAGGCAGTTTTCGCTCTCCCAGAGGCTCGAGGAAAGACTCCAGTGCCTGGGGAAGACAAAAATGCCCCTCCCCTGCCATGGTGCAGGAGGCTGACTAGGCCAGACTCCCCTGCTGAAATTTTTGAAGCCCACCTCTGGTCTTGGGAGTCTATGAAAAGCTGTCTGAAAAAGAAATCTTGGTCACTTCATGCACTGATAGCTTCACTAAATGAACTTGGAGAGGCCAGCAGATCCTTCAACTAAACAGAGCAAATGGTAAAAATGTATACAGGTAATCCTGTATGACTACAATTGAGCCCAAAGCTTCCATTGCTAAGTGAGACAGTAGTTAAGTGATTTTTGCCCTATTTTACAACCTTTCTTGCCACAGTGGTTAAGTGAATCACTGCAGTTGTTAAATTAGTAACATGGTTGATAAGTGAATTTGACTTCCCCATCGACTTTGCTTGTCATAAGGTCGCAAGAGGTGATCACATGATCTCGGGGCACTGCAACCATCATTAATACATGCCAGTTGCCATGTATCCTTGATCACGTGACCAGGTGGATGCTGCAATGGTTGTAAGTGTGAAAAATGGTCAGAAGTCACTTTTTTCAGTGCTGTTGTAACTTCAAACGATCACTGAAAAATGGTTTTAAGTCAAGGACTGCCTGTATTGTTCTAAAGTACATAAGGATCAAGCCAACCCATCTCTACATACGGATTTAGAGGTAATCTACCTGAGGGGATGAAGAGAGACTAAAAAAATAGGTTTCCTTCCTGCCACCACCCCTTAGTCACAGTCCAGTTTCTCAATTCCACACCAGGGCTCTGGAGAAACCAGCTGACCATTGAAGAGGAAATCATTGTCCACATTAGCTCTGGCTCAGCTACAAGAAACCGAACAGAACTTTTGGGAGTCTATACCAGTGATGGCGAACCTATGACACAGATGCCACAGGTGGCACGCGAAACCATTTCTGAGGGCACGTGAGACGTTTCCTGTCAGCTCCAGCGCGCATGAGCATGCTGGCCAGCTAATTTTTGGCCTTGATTTTTGGCCAGTTTTTGCCCCCCCTCAAGCCTCTAGAGAGAGAAAAATGGCCCAAGGGGCAACCTGGAAGTCCATTCCCGAACTTCCGGTTTGTGTGTTGGGCCTTTTTTTGCCCTCCCCAGGCTTCAAAAAAACTGTGTGCACATGCGCGGGGCAGCAGGGGGTGTCACGTGTGCATGTACAGGGGACACTGCATGGGAGGCATTAAATTATGGGTGTGGGCACATGAGCGCGCACAATAGCTAAAAAGGTTCGCCATCACTGGTCTATACCAGGGGTCTGCAAAGTTGGCTCTTTTAAGGCTGGTGGACTTCAACTCCCAGAGTTCCCCAGCCAGCATAGCTGGCTGGGGAATTCTGGGAGTTGAAGTCCACCAGCCTTAAAAGAGCCGACTTTGCAGACCCCTGGTCTATACAGTTTAGCTAAGCAGAGGTGGATCTGGGAAGCCACCAGGCAATTCTAGGATCACCCTCCCCCCCTCCACTTTATTAAAAGTGACAAAAGAGGATAAGGTTCTACATACTCAGCATGTAATATAAAAAGAGATAAAATAAAATAACTATTCTCTCCAACACAATTCTATCTTACAGCCTTGCCTGAGGCAACCCGTCCCATCCAGGATTTCAGCCCCCTGTAAAACCCCTAACCCTCTTCCTCTTCAAAACGTTCTTTCCTTATGTTGGCTCTCAAGCAGGGAGAGATACTATCTGTTTGGACTGGTTCACCCGAACCGTTAGTAAACAATGCTACCGGTTTGCCCGAGCCAGCTGTACAACAATCAACTGTGCCGCACGATTTATATTCGCTAGAAAGCGGGAAATCCTGTTTCCTAGTGAATCTAAATCACGTGGCACGGCTGTTTCTCCCCTCCCTGTTTCTACTTACCTTTGCAGACTCAGAAAAGACTTCCTAATCCTCCTTTTTCAGCGCTGTGCGGTGTGCATGTGCGCATTAAGCAAACCGGTAGCAGACTTCAGAGCATTTCACCCCTGCTCTCAAGGGTGAGGTGGACGACTTGTATAAAAGCTGTGATCTTTCAATTAGATCAATCATTGGGTGATGGGTTTCTTTTAACCACTTTATATGTTAATGCAGTTTTTCTGCCTATTACAACATCTGTTGATGTTTAGACCAGCGGCACTTTCAGTTCCAGATACAGCTAAATTATTAGAAGTGATCACCAAATCCTTTCTGGTAAAAAACAAACAAACCTACAATTAGTCTTTAGAAATTTTGTTATCAATAAATTTAATGCAGTGATTTTAAAAAGTGAATTTGTCTAAAGGTGGGAAAGCACTTTAACATTGGTGTCAAAAATGTCAGAAGTTCTTAGACTATAGGTTTTTTTTTTTACATAAATGATATTTTGGATTTACTGAATTATTATGTTTGCTTGTATGAAAAAAAATCACTATTGTTGGAAATGCAGTGAGTATCATGCTTTATTTATTGATTAACCAGATTTGAATGCCACCTGACTCCCAACAATTTTGGGCAGCTGATTAAAAGATATATTTTTGCAATGCCCTAAAATTATTAGATGTTATAAATGTGTTAATATATTTCTGGGAAGAAATAATGTTAACGTGACTTGCATGATCATGTTCTTTTGAACTATTTACCTATTATATGGGAATTGATGGTTGGATAATGCAAACTGATTCTCCCATGACATTCTTATTGCTAGAGAATTCATCATATGCTTGTTTTTTCCCAATACTGATTGCTCAGATTAAAAAGCTGAAATTGCTTGCAATTTATGAACAAGGTTTTTTTTGTTTATTTGCTTATTTATTAAATGTATATGCCACCTATCCTGTAGTTCAAGGTGACTCTTGTTTACCTAAATTAGATCTAGATGATGATTACAATTAAATATAGTCATATTTCATTGAAATTTCTATGAAGAATTTATAATACCGTACATATTATAATATATAATATGTTTCTCATGCATGTAAATTTAATTAGACAACCTATGAGCCATTAGGTCATTCTTTGAGAGATATTTCCTTACCTATATCAAGAAACAGAATGACCATGGGAAGCCAAGAAAGCAGTGAGTGTGGGAACAGCATTAACTTCCCCATTGACTTTGCTTGTGAGAAGCTGGCAGGGAACATCAGACATCAGGATCATGTGACTGCAACTAACTGCAGAAACCTGCAGCTTTGTGAATACAACTAGTATGAAGAGCCTTAACATTTCCGTTACCCAGAAGTAACATGAATGTTTTGTATGCATTATTTAACTTCACAGATTTACAGTACTTTGATTCAGAAATGTTTGCCCTATAATGCATTGTTTGAGCTAATTGAAGGGTACAAACAGACAAAAATTTTAGTAGTTTATAAATGCATGCGTACATTTTTTTTGCTTTGTTTAATCAAAGACATAAAAGTTCATTTTTAAAAAAAAGTTAAATATGGTTGCAGTTTGAGAAACGCCTTGTACATAGTTAAGTTCTGTTATACAGTCAAAATATAACAACAAAATCTATGCAAGAAAATGGAATTTGACTTACAGTAATATTTTCTCTGAATGAAAGAGCAATGTGTTGAATATTTTGACAGTCAAGAAACCCATTTTGTGTTTTTCCTCCAGATTGCTGGAGACTGACAGCAAATCGTTGAAATCAGTAAATGGATCAAGAAGAAACAGTGGCTCCTCACTTGTGTCTAGCTCATCGGCTTCTAGCAATCTTAGCCATCTTGAAGAAGATTCCTGGATCCTCTGGGGGAGAATAGTAAATGAATGGGATGATGTACGCAAAAAGAAAGAGAAACAGATTAAGGTTTGTTGAGTGTTGCTATTCAGTATTAGAGGTTTTGTTATGGGAAAAATAGTAGAAGGAAGGTATTTTGGATAGGTTTGCTGCCTTCAATGATTTGTAAGAATAATAAAGGCAGGATGCAAATTCTTCTGCAAACCTTCTCTGTGGTGGGCCCAACCCTCTGGAACGACCTACCTCCCGAACTCCGTGTCATCTCGGACCTCCGCCTGTTCCGCCAGCGCTTAAAAACGCATTTTTTCCATCTAGCCGGCCTGGCATGAACTACCTGATACCGAAAGAATAGGTGAATTAGTTGATCAAAGTTTTAATCTGGGGGTTTTAATTATGTTTTAGCACAGGGTTGAGTTTAATGTAGTTTTTAGGAGTATTTTGTATATTTGTATTTGTTTTTAATTTTCCTGTGCGCCGCCCCGGGTCCCTCTGTGGGAGATGGGTGCGGGATATAAATACGAATAAAAATAATAATAAAATAAATAAGACAACAATAATGTAAGAATTTTAACTATAGTAAGTCATCTGGTTTGCATTTAGCTGGTGATTTTTTAAAAAAATTCTAGGATTATTGGGTAGATTTCAATTTTCACCACCTTGTAGATAGTTGCAAACTTTGTCCATAAGGAAAGCTCATCAGAATTTTAAATACATATATATTTTGCTGCTTTAGGAACTTGTTCGAAAAGGGATACCACATCACTTCCGAGCAATAGTGTGGCAGCTTTTGTGCACAGCTCAAAATATGACAATTAAGGATCAATATTCAGAACTCTTGAAAATGACATCGCCTTGTGAAAAGCTCATAAGAAGAGATATTGCTAGAACATATCCCGAACACGACTTTTTTAAAGAAAAAGATAGCCTTGGGCAGGAAGTTTTATTTAATGTCATGAAGGTAAGTTAGCAACTCAATGTCTTCATGAATAATAAAAAGGTTTATTTCGTCCTTATAAATATTATTGTTAATGCTCATTTACTTCTGAATATTAGATGCTGGAGATGAGGAAAAGACTTTGTCCATCTAATACCCAGTCCTTGCTGATGCAGTATTCTAGAATCTTTCAATCTTATCGAGGGATTCTTGTTTTAGTATGTATAATTAATAAAGCACAGTGATTTGCCTTGCTTTTCTGTACCACGTTGGCAATAGCTAAGGAAAGTATTTATGGGACATTATTATAAGACTTTCTTAAACTTCACTAAAAATGAGACGGTAATTGTTTTGGACCAGGAGTAGTTAAAAAGTTGGCTTGGTGTTAGGAGCTCATCCAACTAAAGTCAGGTGCAGGATGTACACATTTCTAGGGCAGTGTTTCTCAATTTTAAGAAGTGTGATCTTCCAACTCCCAGAATTCCCCTGGGCTGAGATTGAGAAACACGGTTCTAAGGAGATGTCATTCCAGGGGTCAGTCTCTGTGATACAGTAGGCTCATTTTTTGGATCATACCTGATGGAAGCTGGACACTGATGGATCATATAGGACAAGTAGCAATTAAACAGACATCTTTCAAATAACTAGACTGTATGCCATTAAGAGTTTTATAGGTGACAAGCAGCACACTGATTTGCACCTAGACTGGTAGTCATCAATGTGTGTCCTAGAACAGAGGTGTTACTTAAACATATTGTGACACCCAATTACTTGCACCTGCTGCTGCATTCTGGACTAGCCATAGCTTCCAGTGGTCTTCAAGGGCACCCTTAGGTAAAGTATATTGCAATGGTTGAAATATGAGATCACTAAAGCATGAGGGATTAAGGATCTCCCAGTGCAGATATGAGCTCAAATTGCAAACTAAAGTAATTCTCTGCTAAAGCTTTTCTAGGCATGGTTTCCACTTGCTGCTTGAGTAGGAATTGTGGTCCAGGAAGAATCCCAAATGTGATGCCAGTCCAAATGGGGGCAGTGTAATCCCATTTCGGATTACTGATGGAGGATATCCAGATAGCCATAGCTATAGTGTTAATGCATTCATTACAGTGGGACCTCGGATCCTAAATGGCTCAGACCACGAACAATTCAGGTGCTAACCGAAAAATCCGCTAAACGTTTCAGTCACGTCACGAACACATTTTCGGGTGCCGAATAAATACAGTCATGGCGATTTTCCCTGCCGTGCCATTTTGTGTGTGTGTGCGCATGCACAGTCAGTCTTGCTTCTGGTCACAACCAAACCAGGTGCAGACTGAAGTCCTGGAATGGATTATGGCAAGCACCCAAGGTCCCACTTTATATTACATAGCTTTAAGATTTAGATGCTTAATGCAATCTTTTCACCACTTAATGTCTCCAAATCACTCTTAAAAATAGGTCCTTGACACTTTTATGGGTACAATCCTCAAAGTTACAGTATAAAGATTGCACTCTCCTACTTTGATAAATTTTTCCCAGACAGCATTCGTTCTCTTGACTTGTTGAATTTCAACCATACTTATCTTGAGACAAATGCTTCAAAATCCATGAACGTTTAACCTGCTTTGTATATAGCTGTGTGAGAAAGACATTTTCATCTGTAAATGAAAAATTATATAAGTAAAATGTTGGAATAAAAATGTGACCTTTAGAAAGCACAAAAGGCTTCACAGTTTCAATTTAAACTTCTGATATTAGAGACAGAATTACAGTAACTATTGTTGAAAGGTTAGCACATCTGCTGTAGATCCCTAAGACAACCAAGACAATAAACTTGTAAACTGTCCTTGACTTTATTCCATAACCTGTATCTGTGATGGTGAACCTATAGCATGCGTGCCACAGGTGGTATGCGAAGCCATGTTTGCTGGCACGCCAGCTGTCAGCTCCGGTGCGCATGCACTGACTAGCTGATTTTCACCCATCCGGAGGGCTGGGGGAGGCCATTTTTGCCCTCCCCAGGTTTTTCTGAACTTATGGTTGGGCCTCTTTTTCGCCCTCCCCAGGCTCCGTAGGCTTTCCTGAAGAGTGTGAAAATAGCCTCCCCCAGAAGCCGTCCGGAAGCTGTGAAAGGATTGTTTCCAAACTTCCGGTTGGCCCGTTGGGGCCATTGTTTTGCCCTCAGAGGGTGAAAAGTGGCTCCAATGGGCCAACGAGAAGTTAGGAAACAATCCATTTCCGGCTTCCGGGGGGCCGGGGGAGTCCATTTTTGTACTCCCCAGACTTCAGGAAAGCATCCGGAACCTGGGGAGGGGTCGTGCGTGCATGCGCAGGGTGGTGTCATGCGCGCATGCTCAGGTGGGAGGATTGAATTGATGTGCGCATGCGCGTCCACAATTTTGGTAAGCCGTAAGAAAAAGGTTCGCCATCACTGACCTATATAATTCTATTGAAATACTTCCGACTGCTGTTTCCTTTTGAATAGTATATCAGCAGGATAGTAGCTAGTCTTAGGTAGCAAATTGGAAGTTTTGTTATAATTGAAAACATTTTTCTTTCTTTATATTACATCTGCTGGCTAATATGAAACTAACTAAAGGAGAAATTAATTTGTTTTAAGAAAATAAATTGAATTATAACTCTGAAACATAATGACTAGAATGTAGGAAGTTGTCATATAATCTATAGCTTGAATTAGCTAATATTATTAAACGTGCATTGAAAGATAGTTACATGGAGCAAGCCTTGTTCTGTGCTGTTGTCTCTTTTCTGACATATAAGAAATAATGGTGCTTGGGATACTAATTAGTTATGGTGCTTGTCATGGAACATGGACATTTTTCTGAATTTTATTAAATAAGTTTTAAAAGTTATCAAAACAAATTTTATTTAAAATCCTTCAAAACTTAAATATGTAATTTACTATTATATTATCTGTATAAAACTGTAATTAGTTATTCATCTCATAATAAGTTAGAAACTGGATCCTACTGGGTCATGGTCTAATTGCCAACGGGCAGCATAGAGCGGCCCCACTCGCACAAACATCACCGCAAGCATCGTGGGTTGTTCAGCCCCACTCACGCGAGTGTCATCGCAGGCACTTGCGGGCCCACTCATTTGAGCCTTGTTGCAGGCACTTGCATGAGCATCGTCACAAATGTCATGGATGCTCGCACATGCGCGCACTAAACACATATGCCCCTGCCCCTCCCACAAAATCTTCCCCTCTTTCCCCCCTCCTCCCGCTCCAGGCTGCCAACCTGGAAATGTTGGGGAATTCTGGTATAATCTACAGACACCTTAGACACTTCTGAAGATAGAAAGCATTAAGGTTATTTGGGAAAGTCAATGAGGTTATTCATTATTCTTTCTAAATGTTACCTTCTTATTAATGTTTTCTAGGCATATTCTTTAGTGGATCGTGAGGTTGGTTACTGCCAAGGAAGTGCTTTTATTGTTGGTCTGCTCCTTATGCAGGTAGGAAGAAAGACCCTCCTATTGCAAAAGTTATCTTGAAATTCTACTACTTCAATTAAAGTAAGAGAGTAATAATAAAAGGAGGGGCGACATTTACAAATTAGAACACCCTCATATTGGGAGTTGTCATAATTTATCACAGATGTGTATGTATATATGTATGTATATGTATGTATGTATGTATGTATGTATGTATATATATAGGTATAGGTAATTGTTTCACAACAACCTGTTATTAGGCCCCAATTAAGGGAGGAGACATACTGTTTTCCTGCCTTTCGGCTCATCACCAGAGACCATCTTGACAGCAAGCCAAGAATTACGTTGTGTAATTTTTTAGATATGTGTGCTAGTTTTATGAGCTGATCAATAAATTAATTAATTGGGGCCTAATAACAGGTTGTTGTGAAACAATTACCTATACTAATATACCCTGTCTCAGCTGATGCAATAAGGGGAACTGGCTTGGCTAAAGTGCTAGGCTCCTTGCCTAGCATGCAACACAGCCCCGGTTCGAATCCCAGTAAGGGGTATGGCCAGCTGATGAGAGCTAATAAGCTCGAAATAGATCTATCCTGGTCTCTCTCTAATTCATTGATCAGCTCATAAAACTAACATATATATATGTATGTATATATATATGCTGGTATTGTTGTCTTCGGGTGTTTTCCCGTGTAAGTATGAAATTGTTTTTGCAATGTTTCGGCAAGATCTCACTTGCAATCTTCAGGCTTCGGTCTGCGGTTACGAAGGCATCGCCCTTCCTTAAATACACCTCCCCCCCCCAAGATTTAAGGAAGGGCGATGCCTTCGTAACCGCAGACCGAAGCCTGAAGATGGCAAGTGAGATCTTGCCAAAACATTGCAAAAACAATTTCATACTTACACGGAAAAACACCCGAAGACAACAATACCAGCATAGCTACACCCGTGAAAATCTACGAAAGCAAATATATATATATTTCAAGTCACACTCTTAAGTTGTTGGGGTTGAGTCAAGGTTTGAATATGATGTTCATTTCTCTTCTGCAGGCAACTCTATATTTGTTTGCTAAAAGGGAGAAAATCTCATTACATCTGGCTTTTTTTTTCTTTAAAGGGTTGTTCTAGAACAGGGGTTCCCAAACTTGGCAACTTGAAGCTTGTGGACTTCAACTCCCAGAACTCTCCAGCCATCAGAGCTGGCTGGAGAATTCTGGGAGCTGAAGTCCACAAGTCTTCAAGTTGCCAAGTTTGGGAACCCCTGTTCTAGAATATAGAAATAGGTCTTCTATGGGAGAAGATTTCTAGAGAATTGTAACATCTTCCAGCAAGACGTATATAATCTCATTCAGAAAGATACTAAACCATAACTGTATATGGTTTGATTATAAATCAAAGGGATTTTCCCCCCCAACATGAGGTCATATATAATGCCAATTGGTGCTTTATGCGAGCACTGTATTAGATAATAGTAGAAAGATTGGTTGCATTGTTTTTTATTGCCAAGAAATTATTAGCATTAGAAGTCTCATGTAGAAAGACCCAGGATTGTATGTTAATCGCAGAACATATTTACTCAAATTGATAGAAGAAAGAGGAGACTCTTTCACATCTGTGTTGCCATTGGCTTACCATACATAGGGAGGCTGTAAGGACCTGAGAATAACAACAGTATTATTTTTTCACTTCTTTAGATACTGCAATAAATATATAGTGCTGCAGTTTAACACATCTTGTTAAAGGCCTGGCAGGTGTAATTTTTTCCAGATGCATCTCTTGAATTACACCTGCAATTAAGTGGTGTTGAAAACGTCTTGTGAACTTTTGAAGTGCTTGTAACTATCGTAAGAAGGTTAAGTTGTGATTGTAATCTCTTTCAAAATAGATGCCAGAGGAAGAAGCCTTCTGTGTATTTTTTAAATTAATGCAAGATTATCGACTTCGAGAACTCTTCAAACCAAGTATGGCTGAGCTAGGCCTTTGTATGTATCAATTTGAATCCATGATACAGGTACATTAAAAAATCTGTTATCTCTCACTCATATCTATGGTGTTGTTAAGCAGTAGATTTAAAAAGATGGGTGCATAAGCATTAATCAATTGCAAAAAGGATTCAATAGTTGCATAAAAATGCCAAAGCATAGGATGTAGAAAACAATAGTACTATGATTTTTAAGACATTGTCTTTTGTATTTTGAACATGTTCTTTATGTAAAATGCTTTAATGAGACTTCACTTCTAATTATAATGACATAAATGGTAGTGTACTTTTAAATAATCTCTAATGATTTATCTCTAATAATCTCTAATAATAATCTCTAATGACATATTAAATCCTGCAGATTGGATTTCAAATTCCAATGTCTAACTGTGTAAAATATTTTAAAATACATATTTCAGAAACATTATTGAAAGCAACTATTTGATTTGTTTCTTCTTTCAGGAGCAACTTCCAGAGCTTTTCATGCATTTCCAGGCTCAGAGTTTCCACACTTCTATGTATGCGTCCTCATGGTTCTTAACTATTTTTCTTACATCTTTCCCACTACCAATTGCAACAAGAATATTTGATATATTTATGTCTGAGGTAAGCTATCATGAGTATCAAATTAGATAGATCAATGTAAGGCTATTTTAAAAATTCTTAAATAATATGCATTACAAATATGTATTTGGAAGAAAATAAAGATATTATTCACAGGGTTTAGAGATTGTGTTTCGGGTTGGCGTGGCACTGCTTCAGATGAATCAAGCAGAATTAATGCAACTTGACATGGAAGGGATGTTACAGGTATTTATTTATTTATTTATTTTATTATATTTCTATACCGCCCTCTCTCCCAATGGGACTCAGGGCGGTGCACAGGAATAATAAAACAGAAGTCATAAATACAATCAAACATGGTTAAAAATAAATTAAATCAATTATAAAGCCCGTGCTAAAATTCCTAATTAAAACCCTGACTAAAAATCAATAATAAAAGACTATGCCAGGCCGGCCACATGAAAAATGTATGTTTTTAATGCCCGGCGAAAGAGGCGTAGGTCCGTGATTGTACAAAGGGCGGGGGGCAGGTCATTCCAGAGGGCGGGGCCTGCCACAGAGAAGGCTTTTCCCCTGGGAGTCGTCAGCCGGCATTGACCGGTCAGCGGCACCCTCAGGAGGCCCTCCCTGTGGGAGCAGACATGTCGAAGGGAGGTATGTGGTAGGAGGCGGTCCCGCAAATAACCAGGACCTATGCCATGGAGCGCTTTAAAGATGGTCACCTAAATACACCATTGTATTGTATTACTTGACACACGGAGTATACATCCATATTTCTCACTTCTGACTCTAGGCTTTCATTTTCTTTCCAGCACTTTCAAAAGGTTGTTCCACATCAATTTGATGGTGGACCAGACAAGTTAATCCAAATGGCTTACCAAGTCAAATATAATGCAAAAAAGATGAAAAAGTAAGTATTTATTTTCTTAAAAAATGCCACCATGCTATTATTACAAAGAGGTGAATCATTGAATTATGTCATTCACTTTCTACATAAATGGGTGGATTTTATTATATAGATGTTTCTAGAAAATCAATTTATTTGCCAGTCATATAACCAAGAGTTTATTCTCATCCCTAGATAGAAAATGTAGGCACTTTCATTTTCTCTCTATAGGGCCTATTCTTCTGGCCTACCCATTATCTAACCTTCATTTTTTTCTCACTCCTTCATCCCCATAGCCACTGATGTCCCATACAAATTAATATGAACAATAATAAGTACTACTAAGTACAGTTACGTATTATTAAAAAGAGATTATCACATCTTTCAATATTCTTTAGGCTAGAGAAAGAATATACTACTATAAAAACAAAGGAAATGGAAGAACAAGTTGAAATTAAGGTAAGTAGTCAATTATCTGAGCAAGGTAATAGGAATTTTTATTACTTGTGTAATAAAAAAAAATCAGATTGGACAGGATTATTATTACAAAACATGAAGTATATGTTTGTGGGGTTTGTTTCAGTTATTTTTATTCTTTTTGTTTTTTCTTAACATAGCCATTTTTAGGATCCTGTTGTAGGTTTCTTTTTAAAAATTTATGAATATAACAGGAAATACAGAAGTTAATAGACTTATGCTAATTCAGATGGAGCTTTGAGAGTCAGTGTTTTATAAATGATTGGAATATTGGGTTTCATTTTGAATTAGTTCAAAATTCTCTTCTGCCAGAAGAGCACTGAGACTAATATTGAGCGAGATGTGATGTAAAAGGAAAAATCAAGAATCCATTGTTTTAAGACCTTTGGAATAAAGGTGTGAATGCAGTTGCCATTAATGAATAAACAAGGACTCTAGCACAAGCAAAAAATCTTTCTTCTATATGCTTGAATTTAGTACAAAGTTTAACATTTAAATTTAAGACATGCACATCTGAATATATTTTAATGAGAAAGTAAGCAGCATCCATAGTGTTGGTTTTGAGTACCATATTTAAAATCTAGCTGTGAGCAATTCTGAATTAAGTTGTAACTTCCCTGATGATCACTGACATATCAGCTTGCATATTTATTTATTTGTTTGTTTGTTTGTTTATTAAATTTATATACCACCCATCTTGTTATTTTAAGCGGCTCTGGGAGGCTTACAAAATGTTATAACTTTGCACTCTTAGGAAGGAGCGGGGTATGTGATACATCAGGAGTCTCTTTTCTCCTTTGAGGAAATACTGAGAAGCATCTAGCTTTGAGTCTAACAGCTGTTATAAGCCTTGCAGTCTATAGAATGACCCATATTTTTAGTTAATGGGATTTTAGCACAGGAATTTAATCTGTTTTAAATTGTATGTATCTTGTATATTTATTGTTTTTATTCTCCCTGTGCACCGCCCCGAGTCCCTGTGGGGAGAGGGAGCGGTTAATAAATTCAACTTTTATTTTTTATTTTTTATATTCTTTTTTAAAAAAAATTAACCTCCTTCAGTTTCAGAAGATAGAAATTATTTGATAAATATTTCAGATGACGTTCTTTACAGTTTTGCTTGATTTTCAGAGATTGAGAACAGAAAACAGACTCTTAAAACAGCGAATTGAAACGCTGGAAAAAGTAAGTGTCCAAGAAACTGAAGCCTGAATTATGTTAGTTATAAACATTTTATTAATAATAGAGTAGCTGCATGAAGATTAATACATAGTATTATTCCTGTTTTTTGTATTGATGGGCCTTCATAATAAGATTTGATTTTTTTTAAGTAAACACGTAGTTGCCATTTTGTATGAAAACGTAAGCGTGGGTATCATGGAATTCACTGGGGGAGGGGAATTAAAGTATATTTACAATGGACAACACTCGAAAGTTGGCATCTTCAGGTAAGTCTTCTTACAAAAAGGAAATCAAGACATTTTTTACTGTGCATTAAGAAAAGAATTCTTCGCATTTGTGTAATAGTTTATCCACCTACATTTCCCATTTCTTTGGTACTTACAGTTCACTGAGAAAATACGACAACTTCTAGCTGCTGTCTATTTTTTCAAACTTGAATTACTTTTAGAAATTTTGTTTTTACTCCAAGCAGAAAATAAAACACAGGTGAATTACATTGTTTGTCAATTGTTCATTAAATCTTTGCTTGAGTTTATGCTTAGATCAGGGATGTCCAAACTTGGGAACTTTAAGACTTGTGGACTTCAACTCCCAGAGTTCCCCAGCCAGCATAGCTGGCTGGGGAATTCTGGGAATTGAAGTCCACAAGTCTTAAAGTTCCCAAGTTTGGACATCCCTGGCTTAGATCAAATGAAGAACTTCATTTCCCCCTCATACTGCTGCAAATATACTCACTCATTTATTTATTAAATGTATATTGTCGCCTATTCACCCATGGCAACTCAAGGCACTTCCAGGTTTTTAAGAACAGATAGCTATCTTTATCCTTTTTCTTTGGAGAACTATGAAGAATGGAGTTTCTGTCAAATTCCAAATTAATTATGTCTCTGTCCAAATATCAGTAATTTCTAATAAGATCAAGTAACTGTCTCCCATTTTGCCTCATTCTTTAATTCCTAGATGTACTGTAGACATAAAGAATGACATGTAATCGTTTTATATGAGCCAGGGGTTTTTTCCCCCCTTGACAGTTAGAGGATCAAGTATGTCCCAAAATCAGCCTTTCATTAATTTTCAGAAGGGGGGAGGGAGAGAGAAGAGTGCAATAATAGTGTCAGAATCAAGTTCTTAATGAAGGAAAAAACTGTGTCAGGCAGTTGCATGGTGAAGATGAAAATGCATTTGAACAGAAATAACTGGACCTAGCATAATTTTGTAACACTCAGTGAGGTGAAGGATAGCAATGATAACAGTTTATTTTTAAAAATGAAGTGTTGTATATATCATTTAAATTCTTGATGCAGCATTGTTAGAAAATATGGATTAAAATGTACATAATTGGGTGGTGTCATGCCAGATATTTGTTCCATTTCAGTCCCCTTATTTTAACCTGCAGAAGGTACTGCAAATATACTTGTGGTGTGAAATACTTACCAATGAGAGCACAATCTGGAAAACCCTACTTTTCTTGGGATTGTGGAAATAGGCTGAACGTTTCCCAGGAGTGAAAGCTATGATTAATAGCTCATATTGGGCTGGTACTTGTATCAAGGACAGTAGAAAATCTGAAGCATAAGGAAATGATCAAAAATATTCAGTTTCTCCAATGTTCCTGCTTTTATAATGTTATCATCACTTTTGAAATGTTTACTTTTGGGGAAGAATTTTATTTTATTCTTATTAGTAGAGGCAGCAGTAACTGCAAGAATTAGAGAATCTATCCGAATTTTCTGCTCAATGCCTAAGCAATGGGGATCCAGTTTCCTACTAGCAGTAGAGGTTTATTATTTTGTCCCAAATAAGATGAAGATATTGCTCACTATGGTTTTAAAAGCAGCATGAAGTGGTTTTCACACATCTGTTCTTCAGGTTTTCTGTAATATCCCAAAAAATATAGTTATCAGATTAAATATATGATGGAAATATCTAATTCTGTCTAATCAAATCTTGCTCCCAGCTCCTAAAATATATTCAAAAAAACCTAGCAGTAAATAGAATTTATTGAATAATCAGAGGGTCTGCAGTTCATCTGGAAATGTTCTTGAGCTTCTTTTATTTGGCATGTTTGTGAATGGTCTCAGATTTGGAAAATCTGTTGGTTCTTACAAAGCTTAACCCAAAGGATCTAAGGCAGGGATTGGCAACCTTAAACACTCAAGAGCCACAAAGGTCCTAATTGGAAGCCCCTCGTTCAATTCTGGAGCCAACCGTAAGTCCAGTTTCCCCATAGAGTCTCCTCCTAGCGCAGCATCCTTTTTCCTCTTCTTGTCCTAACTGAAAGCCCTATCAATTGTGGAGCCAACTGGAAAACCCACCCTTTATCATAGTATCTCCTCCTGACTCACCATGCTCCCCACCCCGAAGCTTCTCTCAAAATTGTGGCGCTGATCAGCGACAGGGAGCTGCAGCATAGGGATGAAAGAGCCACATGCAGCTCCAGAGCTGTGGGTTGCTGACCCCTGATCTAAGGGCTAATATTACTTTTTTCCATCCTATGTATAAATTATGTAATGCAACATTCTTACAAGCTTTTTAGAGACCTGTCTCCATTTTAGGAAAGCTTGAAAAATAACGAGAGCCTTGTAAGTATGGGTGCTCGTCTTCTAGGATAGATCATGTTATGCCTAGCTTTTAAATCTAGGTAAGTCAATATCCATAGAAAGGGCTATGATTCAGGAAATGTTCTTGAATGATTAGCTAGTACCTTCTTTGAATATTTTAATGTATTTTGATATCTATCAATATGACATCGAGAGCCTTCCTCCTCAGCTGTAGAAAGCTTGTTGCTACTCATAGCATGAAATATAACCCATCCTTCCTTCTCTGATATATATTCAGTGGGAATAGATAAGATTCCTTTTTTTCTGATACTTAACCACAGCTCTTTTAAAAAAATAAAAAAGTAAAAGAGCCATAAAAGTTTAGTTCTTTATCCCAAAACTTTGTTCTTCCCTAGAATATGGCTATTCCCCAAAATGAGAGACGTCCTTAGTATGTTCTGAGGAAATATTACTTGTTACTAAAAGTTTCTGTCTTGGATCTCACAAAGTAGGGTGGAATTTGCCTTCCTAAATCACATTTTTTCCATCTGGCCGGCCTGGCTTAGAGTTTAATAATGTAAATTTAATTTTAATAGACGGTTTTATAGTTTTAATCTTTGTAGCACAGTTATATTTATTTAATTCGGTTTTAAATGGTGGATTGTATTTATATGATGTGTATGCTGTTGTTTTTACTTTTTATCTTCTGTGCACCGCCCCGAGTCCCATTGTGGAGATGGGGCGGTATAAAAATTTGAAAATTAAAAAAATTAAAATTAAATATCACTTTAGAAAAAGATTAAAATCTCAAATCATCTTGAATATATTGCCTACAGTATAAATTTTCCCTAATCTGTACATATACAGAAGTTTTATCTAATCTAATCTATTAGTACAAACATTTTCATTTAGCTGTGTTCTTTGCTCCTTAAAGCAAATTTTGCATGTGGATCTGCTGATTTATCTTGTTCCGAGTTGCTGTATTTATAGGTAGAAATGTCTGATACATTTGTGGTTAAGGTGGATGTTTCTGGATTAAAAAAATTACAGAACATTTGAATTACTCTGAAAGTTCCCTCCCATTGTAGATGATAAATTAACCAGGTTTGGCTAAAATTAGCCATATTTCATTTGTATACTTCAGGTCTTCATACTTTTTCATTACTGAACTCTTATTCCTTAAATCCTGTTTAGCAAATGTAGTTCCACTTTTCTTGGGTAGCCGCACTTTTAAAATATGCTCAGATTATGCCTCCTTTCAGTTTGTAACACTTTGATCAAATATATTCTACGCATCACTGCAGAATTCTCTGTGCAAGGAACGATTTAATTTTAAAGAAAAATTTAAAATATGAAGTGTTATTTTTTCAAAATCAATTAGCCTATGCTACTGAAAGATTTGACTATTGGAAAAATGCATGCTTTAACTTTATGGTATTGGGAAAGTAGGTAAAATTTGAGCATAATTCTCTATTTTTGTTCTGTTGCCTTGTTTCTCCTTTCTCTTATTTCTGTCTGAATTTTTTCCTTTTTTGTAGGAAAGTGCTTCCTTGGCAGATAGATTGATACAGGTATACTACTTTAGCATTTCACACTAATTTTTTTCTGCTACCAAACAAGCCCTTAGCTTTCTATTTTTAGTGCATGGATAACTACATGCATTTTTATATGAAATGTTTACTGTAATTAATTGAGCAATTGTGCCATATCAGATAATATTTAAGCACATGCCTGCATGTTACTTCTAATAACATCCAGGATTCTTAATCATTGGTGGGCTCTCATCTTTTGCCACTAATTCTGTAGATTACTATGAACTTGTAACAGACATGTGCATGCACAAATGAAGTAATAAATGCATGAACAGAGTTCAATTGAATGCAGGTACACAGCTGACCTTGCTTAAGAATACTAAACATTTTAAGGTGGTGCAGTTACTAAACTGCTTTACTTTACTAAATTGATGTATTGGCTGTTAACACTTATGTGACGATTTGCAAGATCTTAACCGTATGGCAGAATAAATATGTAAAACTCTCGGTCTTCCCCGGATCGATCTTCCAATTGCTTTAAAAAGAAAATTATGTCCTAAGGGACAAGTGACGAGGGCCCAGGAAGCTGAGGAAAACTATCTTACAAAACGGGAGTTGGCCACCATTAAACAACAGAGTGATGAGGCCATTACTAAACTAGAGCAAGCTGAGAATACCATCAGAGAGCTCCAGCAACAGCAACAATGGGTAAGGCTGATAGCACTTTGATCTCTGTTCTTCCTCCTTTACTTGTGCTTATTTATATTCATCATGGCTTGGTTTCTGTTCTGTTCTATCCTTTTCTTCCAAATACACTGAATAATGTTGAATCTTCATTGATAAAAGGAAAGTGAAGATGAGTGAATTATCCCGTGTGAATCTAATTTACTCCAAAGCAAAACCTATTAATTTTAATGAGCCAATTTCCTGATATATTTACTTATGATCACATCTGGCATATATGAGCAAATGATGTGTAATTGCAGCAGAGGCCCCCAACCTCTGGTTGGTGGACTGGAATCAGGCACGGCATGCCAGAAATCAGGCTGGGCAAACAAGCAAAGCCTCATCTGCGGGATAAAGGCAGCATGCAACACCCCTCCAAACTGCAGAAATCTCTCTCTCCATGGAATGGTCCCTAGTACCCAAAAATTGGGGGGCCTCTGAATTACAAGATGCCTACATTTCTCTCTATTTCTACTCACACAGTGTTATGTGGCTAGATACGTAATTTGACAATTTTTTGTGAAATTTAAAAAGAACTTAGGAGGGGATGATAAAAGCATTATACTATGCATCATTAAGTTGTCAATGTAATGTGCCAGAATTGTCATTAAAAGCTATTAGCTGTTATTAGCAATTTCCAGTTTTCCAGCTAACAATTTTGGGAGTCTGGTCCATTTGGAGGGCACTTATTTGGATAAAGTTAGAAACCTCAATTGCAGAAGTTTTTTTTAAAAATTGTATAAGTTACTGTATATTCTATATGCAAATTTGGATCACATAAGTTTCACCAAAACAAAAATATTGTTGTTTTGGGTCTTGAATACAAATAGTCCTCAGCTTACAACAGTTCAGTTAATGACCGTTCGAATTTACAACTGCACGGAGGAAAGTGACTTATGACCATTTTTGACATGTATGACCATTGCAGCATCCCCATGGTCATGTGATTCACATTCGGATACTTGGCAACTGATTCACATTTATGACTGTTGCAGTGTCCCAAGGTCATGTGATCACCTTTTACGAGACAAGCAGAGTCAATGGGAAAGCCAGATTCACTTAACAACCGTGTTACTAATTTAACAACCGCAGTGATTCACTTAACAAATATGGCAAGAAAAGTCATAAAATGGGACAAAATAAAATTTTCATTTAGCCACATAAATTCTGGGCTCAATTAAGGTCGTAAGTCGAGGATTACCTATGCATAGAAACATTTTCATTTTGTCTGTGCTGTTTGAAAAACATTGGAAGCTTTGCTGTATAGAAAATAACTTCGAAATGTTACTAAGCCTGTTTTATTTGTTCATTAGCAAATAATTGATAACTAAGAAATATCTTACAGCCTGTTACTTTTGTTGATAAGGTTGGGTTAGGACAAATGATAATAACGTGGGGTTATGGAAGCAGAAGGAAAAATAATATTTCCATAAGAATACCTTTACTATGGTTAAGTTCTAGCAGAACTAATAACAAAGAAAGAAGTACAAGACTTGATTGGAATCTTACAGCAGATGGTGTGAAAGAGATTCTTGTTCTTGATTAGTTCATGTGTGAAAAAAAGAGATTATGGAGACTAGCCCTCTGCCATGCTTCTTGTCTTCTGACCTATGATTGCAAATTGCAGCAGGTGAGGATGGACTGTAACATTAAAGCTATTGTTACTGTCTACTGGTGACAACTTAGAAACGTAGAGCAGGGGTCTCCAACCTTTGCAAGCTGGTTGGAGAATTCTGGGAACTGAAGTCCTTCAGACTTAAAGTTGCAAAGGTTGGAGACCCCTGACATAGAGGGTTGTAATGGGATAGGACTCACAAAGAAAATGCATTCTGGAGATACTTATAGTTTTGCAAGTATAGAAGACGGCTTTTCAGAATTTATTTCCAATAATAAAAGTTTTGTTTGTAAGCACTTTCAGAATTCTTAGATTGCAGTAGTAGACTCTCTTACATTAATCATTAATCCTGCTACTGTGATTCTTGCATTGCAAAATCAATGGTTCAGTTTATTGTTTAATAAAAGTGCTTTATTTTTAAAATAAGGATTACATTCTGATCAATAATACACATAGTAGCATTAGAAACTTTTTTAAAAAGTTCTTAGTAAGTTTAGTAACTTATTAAGCATTTTTGGAGTTGATTTAGGTTAATTTTAATCTTTGTTACATAAGTTTCTGACCTGTTATAAGTTCAATTGAGAGGGAATGGCTACTGGAATAGTGTAACACAACTAATATGTTCTGTTAAAACATAAATGCCTAAAGTTTTCAATATAATTGTTCCTTTGTAAAACATTATTTAAGCATTTCTTCATATGCCCATTTTGTGAATATTTTTTAATCTTATTTTTTCCCCTTTAATGGGAAAAAATGCTTATTTTAATGTTGACAGTGTATATTAACAGTCCGTTATGAGGTGTAGATTTATCATCACAGTTCCTCTTCCCTCAACTGAAAGGTCTCAATGCATTAATAAATTCTAAACTTTTGTAATATGTGTTTTTTTTATGTTGTACGCCACCCTGAGTCCTTTGGGAGAAGGGTGGCATATAAATCCAATAAACCTAAACCTAAACTTAAATTCTGGAAATATAACCAAGGAGAGCATATGCATGATTTATACCAAGGGTCTCCAACCTTGGCCACTTGAAGACTTGTGGACTTCATGTCCCAGAATTCTTCAGCCAGCTTTCAGCTCCCAGGAACCCTGGGAGTTGAAGTCCACAAGTCTTCAAGTGGCCAAGGTTGGAGATCCCTGATTTATACAACAGGATTAGTAAAATCTCATATGAACAATCCTGGTGATTCAGCCTAAATTGTAGCAATAAAAGACCAAATTCATATCATATGAAATAGTGTTCCACTTCTTTGAGGTGTCTAATATATGCAAACCAATTTTTTCTTCTGAATCTTCAGTTTGGTATTTGTGATGTTTTCCAGATCCTAATACAGCATCTGTGCTTTGTGCTACATTCTAGTTCCAATTGATTTTTATTACCTTAAAAAAATTCCAAATTGCTTGGTTGTGTATATAGATTCTAGGAATTGTCTGAGACAGCCATCAGACATAAATCGTTGAATTCGATAGCCTTGGACAAGAATATAGACTCTTAGAACATTTGGATAGATAAGTGGATTACAAATTCATTTCAGCTGAGGTAATTAAAAAAAAAGTACAGAAAGATTTTAGCATTGACTTGGTAGCCTTGAAGAATGTGGTGAGAAGTATTGGATAGCTGCCACAGGAAGGAACTGAATGCTATATAAAGCATTCCCTATTTTTAAATCAGTGGCTGCCTGCACATATTCAGTTCAAGTTCCCTGACCTAAAATTTCCTTTCAGTAAAAACTTTATAATAAAAAATATCCAGAGCCTGTCCACTGTCACTCCCTCATTGTGTATTGTTTTAAAATCAAGGTTGTTTTTCTGAGTGTCTTTTATTTTAGATTGGTTCCTTGCCTTATGGCCTCATTTAGAATTTTGAATCAGTAGCATTCTAATTAAGTGTAAGGTAATATAAAAAAAATAATCTTGGATTTTCTGGAAGTATTTTGCATGCTATAATTAATTGTTGATTATTATTATTTTTAATTGCTTTAAATCAGGGGTGTCAAACTCATGGCCCTGGACCAAATGTGTCACCTGCTGGCCATGCCCACCCTCAGTTTAGCGAAGGGGGGGAGAGTCCTGATACATTGTGTGATGATGACTTGATACCGTGAGTTTGATACCCCTGTTTTAAATCCAATCCCTTTGAAGGAGGACTCTGTTTCGTCAAAAAATAATGATAATAATAATAACATAAACATAAATATTATTCAGTTGAGAATAACGACATAAAGTTCAGATGATTAAACTGAATTTAAATGAGTTGCTCTCAAAAACAATACTTAGGCCTCGTTTAAACCTAACGTTTTAAAAAACATTTTGAAAACATGTATTCATTACAATGGTTCCTAATCTTTTGTGAATGTTTTAAAAGCTGATACCTTCTGCTACAGAAAAGTGTGCGTAAGTACACAAAATATCTAATATGGTTAATTTTATAGCACCGGAATTGGATTTTCTTTCTCTAGGCAGACTATAAATGTAATCATTACAAATATACCCTCTCATTTTTCATGCAAAAATTAATGGCCTGTTCCTTAAAACCTTGAAAGAAATTTAGATTGCACAAATAAAAACTTTAATTGTGCCCCCAAACTAAATTTCATTGAGGAACTGCTCATTCTTTTTTGGTTTGAATAAGAAATTGAAAATGTGGTGGTTCAGAGACTCCTGTAAAGTCTTGTGGAATCTATAGTTTATGAGTTAAGAAGCTTTGCTCTCCATGTGCATAAAATGTTTCAGAAAATCAATGCACCATTTTGGAGGCTTCGGGAAATTATCTATTCCCTTCCTTAGGTCATTTAGAAAGTTTAAATTTTTAGCGAAGGGAGTCTCAGTTTTCCAGGTTTAAGTGTATGCCATAATATATATCTTCTTTCCCAGGTCAATGAATCACAGATTTTTGCCTATTAAGAAATTGTCACCATACACTTGACCAGTATTTAAAACTCCTTGTAACTTAATGACTTGTATTATGTTTTATAAGACGGGGTCCCCAATCCCCAGTCCGTGGCCTGGTGCTGGGCTGCAGCCTATTTGGAACCGGGTGGCAGAAGTGGTGAGAGAATGCGCATGTGTGTGCATGTGCAGGCACATCTGCATTTGTGAAAGCGGCGTACACATGAAACCATCCCCTCCGCCCCCACCGCCACTGGTCCGCCAGTCCGGAAAGTTTGGGGGGAACGCTGCTATAAGATGTAAGCTGCCCAGAGGATAAGAATGATATTTGCAATAAATTACAGCGACAAAATCTTGTCAAAAAGAAGGTCAATCATCCATTATACAGTTGCATAGTTACAGCCAGTTAAGACATTTAGATAAAGACATACAGGATGAGAGAGTATATTTGATGCTGCTGTGATATGTTGGCTGCAATTGCACTCAGAGGTGAAATCCTTAATGCAGTGGTAGTAATGGGGCACATAGTGCTGTTTGGCAATGACCACATATTTCCTTGATAGACTGTCAATGACATTTGATAATGGCACAGATGCAAATCTGTTAACCAACTCTTGATCGCTGTGGATAGATCTCTTTACCTTATTCTCAGCAATGAAAGGAATGGCTCTAGCTGCTTTGTTCATAATAAACAGTGTGAAAATGAAAGATTGAGTTCTCTGTTAGTCATTGCTGCAGATTGGCTGACTCATATTGCCTATAATTGGGAAAAAAACTGACTTAGTGGCTAAGTGGAGAATTAAACATACCTTTTAACCTTAAAATATTTCTACCATTTCTTCAGAACTGGGTGGTTTGCTAGTCAAGTGGAACAAAACTTTAGCACTACCACAAAACGTTAATAATTTTGACTAATTGAGTAGTTTTTTTAATTAGACCTTAAGAAAACTAAATCAGCATTCCTTCAGCTTTTAGAAACAATTTTAATTACATGGTTGGGTTAGGGAAAAATCACAGTGGAAAGAAAACGAAGGTGTACATAATATCAAACTTTTGAAAGGAGTAGTATTGTCTTTGTTGTCATGCTCTAGGTCTGGTGAGAAATATTTTAAAGAAAAAAGCTTTACTGTTTACAACATTACAGCTTTTTAAAAAGTCTTTTTGTCTGCTTTATTGTGTGCGCGATTTTACATTTTTAAGATGTCTCCTTTCCTTCTGTTAACACCGATATTGGATTTCCTTGCTCTGTAGCATAAGAGCAGTTCCCCCCACAGTGAAGACTTTGTGCTGCAGTTGCAAAGAGAGTTGATTGAAGCAAAATTGGGTGAAGCTGAATCACACAGTGCCCTGAAGGAAATGCAAGATAAGGTTCTTGAGATGGAAAAGGTAAGTCAAACTATGAATGCTCTGTAGAATCCAAGTTTTCCAAATCCTTTGACCATTACATACTTTGCATAACATAGAATTAATAGAATTGGAAAGGATCTTGGAGGTCTTCTAGTCCAATCCCCTGCTTGAGCAGGAGATCCTGTCATTTCAGACAAATTGTTGTCCAGTCTCTTTCATGAAAGTCTTCAGTGATGGAGCACTTATAACTTCTGAATGCAAGCTATTCCATTGGTTGATTGCTCTCACCATTAGGAAATTTCTCCTTAGTTCCAGATTGCTTCTCTCCTTGATTAATTTACAACCATTGTTTCTCCTTTTGTTTTCTTTGGAAATTTTATTTTCCATTGAAATTGAACAGAATTAAGGTTCATGATAAATATGGGTCAGTTTTAATTATTGCTTTAAAATGAAATGTTTGTTCATGAAATGATTTGATGTCCATAATTAGATTTAGTTGAAGATATTGAAGAACTATCTCATCCATATATTTCCATTTGTGCATTATATTTAGCATCAGGCACATTACTGTGTATTTAGTTATTTTCAGTACCACTGTGGGGAGATGAAAGTCTTCTATTGAAGCAAGATATGGAGAATCCTTTGTATAGAATTTTGACCCTTGCTATAAATTATTAATGCAGGCTGAGGATTTGTCTCTTTTTATTCTTTTCTATATATGAAAACAGTCAAGCTAACTTTGAATACCTAAAATATATTGTAATTTATGGGGTTTTTTTTTAATTGCATCCTGAACTGGATGGGTGATCTTGTTTGAGTGTTGGTCAACTGCCATTTCCCTACAGTTCACACATAATTGTTGTCTATGCAGGAAGATAATAGTTGAAAGTACAGTAAAAAAAAGTCTTCTTCAAATTGAAGTCAACCCTTCGTAACTAGTGGCTTCATGGGAAGGTCCACATAGTTTTCTTGGCAGCTTGCTTGCTTGCTTGATTTATTTGATTCATGTTCCATCTTTCATTTAGGAGCTCCTAGCACCCTATATACTGCTATCTCCTATTTTCCCTCTAGAACAAGTCTGTAAAATACATCGTGATGAGATGAGAAGATGACTGGCTCAAGCCACTCAGACAGCTTTTGGGGCTGAGGGTGGACTCATCTAGGTCTCCCCTAGGATCTAGGTCTCCTGATTCAACACGGTGACCACCTTGCTACAATGACTCAATGTGGGAATGGCTTGGTGTTACTTTCTTCTGGGTTGTCTTTTCAACTTCCCAGCCTAAGCCTATATCCTTGGAGTTCTCCAACTCAATACTTCTGAGCCCAAATAAGGTCAGCCAAAGAGATACTATCTTCTTTAGAACTTCCGTGTTGTCATCATTACAGTTCTTTAATCACTACAGTGAAGAAATAAATAACATGCTCCTTCCCAAAAGAAACTTTCCCTATTTGAGGAGGAGGGATGGTTTTTATATTCTGAATTGTTAGACCCCAACTGCTAGTAAATTATCCTGTAGCTGCAAGAGGTGGACGTTGTGCCAATATTGTGCCTTTTGTCGTTTTCTGCAGCGGAACAGCTCTTTGCCTGATGAGAATAACATTGCTAGACTTCAAGAAGAATTGATTGCAGTGAAATTAAGAGAAGCAGAAGCTCTTACGGGTTTTAAAGAACTTCGGCAGCAAGTTAAAGATTTGGAAGAACACTGGCAGGTAATTCTGTGCAGATAAACACTAAGCTCCTAAATTAATTTGGCAATAAATTGTGTATGGTGCACTCCATGAAGAGAGCAAATGAGTTAGTAAATGAACCCTAGGTTATGATTGGTAGAACACAATGTTTATTTTGAGCTTTTGCTTTTAGCAAACAAGAGTTTATATAGTTTTTTTCTTAAAGCTGATATGGTTTTAAGCCTCCTGGGTGAAAGGCAGCCTACTCCAAAACATGTTTTCTCAGAAGGAACTGCTGTTGAATATAGTTTGGTGGGAACAACTGTGAATGAAATTAAAGCCTTACATTAGCTTATATTATTCTAGGGACGTGGTGGCTCAGTGGCTAAGACACTGAGCTTGTCAATCAGAAAGGTCGGCAGTTTGGTGGTTCGAATCCTTAGCACCGCGTAACGGAGTGAACTCCCATTACTTGTCCCAGTTTCTGCCAACCTAGTAGTTTGAAAGCATGTAAAAATGCAAGTAGAAAAATAGGAACCACCTTTGGTGGGAAAGTAACAGCGTTCTGTGCACCTTCCGCATTTAGTCATGCCAATTACATGACCACGGAGACGTCTTCGGACAGCGCTGGCTCTTTGGCTTTGAAACAGAAATGAGCACTGCCCCCTAGAGTCGGGAATTACGAGCACATATGTGCAAGGGGAACCTTTACCTTTATTCTATTGCTAAAATGTAAAATTTGAAAAACAACTCCTGAGCACAGCAGCAGATATGGAGACACTAAATATTGCACTGCAGGATAAATAACAAAATCTATGGAAATATATTAAGACAGCCATGTTTTTTAGCGTCATCTAATTCGCACTTCTGGAAGATGGAAAGACCCACCTAAAAAAAATACTGTAAATGAACTTCAAGATGAGCTAATGACAGTCAGACTCCGAGAAGCAGAAACTCAAGCAGAGTTAAAAGAAATAAAACACAGGATGATGGAAATGGAAACTCAGGTAAGAAACTTAGTAATTCAAAAATTATTAAATATCTGGTGTTGCATAGTATAACCATGAGAATGCAATATTTGGGGGGGAAAGTTGAAATTTACTAGTGTTTTTGGGACAGGAGAGATCATAATCTTATAATTTAAGCTACTCTCCATCTATGATACTCATTATGTGATTCTGGGTTATGTTCCCTTTTTTCCCCAAATAAAATTTCTTAAAAGTTTGATGGGAGAACAAAAACAAATACAGGAAGTCCTTGATTTCTGACCACAATTGAGCTCAAAATTTCTTTTGGTAAATGAGACATTTGTTGTTAGTTTTGTCCCATCTTACGATCTTTCTTGCCACAATGTTTTTGAGAGAAACATCGCAGTTGTTAAGTTAGTAACTTGGTTTTTAAGTGATTCTGGCTTTCTCATTGACTTTTCTTATCAGAAGGTCATAAAAGGTGATCACATGACCTCAGGACACTCCAATCATCATAAATATAAATCAGTTGCCAAGCATCTGAATTTTGATCATGTGACCATGGGGATGCTACAACAGTTGGGTAAAAAAACAGTCATAAATCACTTTTTTCAGTGCTGTAGTAACTTCGAATGGTCACTAAACAAACTGTTATAAGTTGAGGACTACCTGTAATGGTTGGTCCTCCATTTATGGACATATCGCATGTGATAGTTAACAAATCTTTGCTTCTTTTATTTTTTGAGTGTGTTAACATTTTTATTGAGTTATAGAATAATATATAATACAAATTACCGTAAATAGGAAAGCAGTGGGGAAGGAAAGAGGAAGGAGAGTTGAGGAAAGATAAGAAAAAAAGAAAAAGAAGCATTGACTTCCGACTCTCTCTGTTACAGTAAAATAAGACATTACCATCAAATCACAACTTTTTCCTTTTTCCTAATAGCATAGACTAGCCATTTCTATAAAGATCTATCAGTCTAATCGGTAAATTCAAAAATCAAAGTTTTATTCTTCTCTACATCGAGCACAAAGTTCAGAAGCGGTCTCCATGTGGAAACAAAAGTACTTAATGTTCTTTTCTTTAAACAAAGTGGTCAGGTTTGCCATTTCAGCCAACTCCCCATTAATTTCTGCAACCGTTTGTCCATAGTAGGAATCTAAGTGTCCTCCATTTTTGTGTATACAATAGTCTTGCTGCACTCAACCTATATTGTAACAAAGTTCCAAATTTTTCCTCTAGTTCTTTTTCCATTAAACCCAAAAGGAGAAGCCCTGGTTTCATTTTTATCTCCATTTTCAAAATAAATTGTATTAAAATATGAATCATACTTCAAAAGATTTTTGCTTTATCACATATAAATGGGTGGAAACTAATCAAGGAGAGAAGCAACTTAGAACTGAGGAGAAATTTCCTGACAGTTAGGACAATTAATCAGTGGAACAGTTTGCCTCCAGAACTTGTGAATGCCCCACACTGGAAGTCTTTAAGAAGATGTTGGATAGCCATTTGTCTGAAATGGTGTAGGGTTTCCTGCCTAGGCAGGGAGTTGGACTAGATGACCTCCAAGATCCCTTCCAACTCTGCTATTGTATTGTATTATATCCACCATAGATGATAAAAGGTCCCCTATTTACTTTTACATTCCCAATATTCATTTGACATGATTTAACCCATTTCATTGTAATTTTAGTACAATGACAATAAAGATTATTATTATTATTATTTATACATCTGAGATAACTTATCAGGCTTTAAATACCAACAGTATATCATCTTATAAAAAAATTCTTTTAGATCGTAATTGAATGTGAATTTTAAACCCTTCATCTACATATTTTCCCATTGTTCAAACATCATATTATATATTCTTTTTTTCCTTTTGAAGAGTTCTTGGTATACTCTAGAACAGTGATGGTGAACCTTGTTGGCACTGAGTGCCCAAATTGGAACATGTGTGCATGTGCACATGCTGGAGCACCGGAAATTCAAAGACCAGCTGGCCTGTGTGTGCATGCCTGTTTTGGGGGCATTTTGGGGGCTGGTTTCAGGCTGGTTTTGGCCTGAAAAACAGCCCCAAAATGCCCAGAAAATGGCTCCAAAAACCAGTTTGTTTTTTTACTGTTTTTTGGGCCCTTTTTCCAGCCGTTTTCCGGCACTACAGCACCCGCGAAGACCAGCTGCCTGGTGTGCCGAAATCCAGAAGAGCAGCTGGCGAGGGCGATGTGCCCACAGAAAGAGCTCTGCGTACCACCTCATGTACCATAGGTTTACTCTAGAACAGGCCTGTCAAAGAAGCAGTCTGCAGGCCGGATACACTCTATGCAGGCCACGCCCACCCCAAGGCAAAAAAAATTACGATACAGCACAATGCAAGCAGCTTTGACACTCCTCCTCTAGAATTTAATAAAACCCATTTTTCTTCTCTGTAATCTGCCCCAAATTCTAAGGGCAGATACAATTTAAACACATACGGTATTTATTTTATCTTGTTTTGTGAAGAGTTTTTGAAAACTCAGAAAGTTTACACACTACCTTATGAAGCCTGAGTTGGGATAACACCCATATAGATATTGCTTAGCAGGGGTCCCCAACCTCATCCATGACCTTGTGTCAGAGGGGGAGCCGGACCTGGTAGGAATTGCGGAGACCTGGTTGGGCCACGAGGGAGGACTCCCCCTCGTTGAAATGTGCCCACCAGGTTACCGCGCTTTTCATCAGCCTCGGGCCCTAGGCAGGGGTGGTGGGGTAGCGGTTATTATTAGGGAAGGTCTAGAGCCGAGAGAGACCATTGTGCCACAGACTACCGGTTGTGAGTCCCTCTGCGTGAAGTGGGGCCTAGGGAGGCAGTTGGGCTTGCTAGTTGTATACCTGGCCCCCCGCTATGTAACAGCAGCCCTGCCCGAGCTCCTCGATGTGATCGCTACGATGGCAGTTGAGACCCCCAGACTTTTAGTCATGGGGGACTTTAATCTGCCATCGGCGGGCGAATCATCCGGGGTAGCTCGGGAGTTCATGGCTTCCATGACGGCCATGGACCTGACCCAACTAATTCAAGGCCCCACTCACGAGGGTGGACATACACCGGATCTCATCTTTGTCTCAGGCCAATGGAAGAGTGATCTGGGTATAGGGGATATAGTCATCACGCCCTTGTCATGGACAGACCACTCACTTCTCCGGCTCGACTTTCCAACCGCTGCCCCTCACCGCGGGGAGGCGGAACCTGAGTCACCTATTTGGTTCCGCCCCAGGCGTCTGATGGACCCTGATGGGTTCCAGACGGCGCTTGGGCCACTTCCTGTACCTCTGACCCGCGCCCCGATGGAGGACCTCGTGGCCGCATGGAATATTGCGACCACGGGAGCCTTGGATCGGGTCGCGCCCTTGCGGCCTCTCTTGTGGCGCCGAAACACCCTGGCTCCTTGGTTTACCGAGGAGCTGAGGGTGATGAAACGCCACAAGAGATGCCTAGAGAGAAGATGGAGGGCTACCCGTTCTGAATCTGACCGGACACAGGTAAGAGCCCATTTACGGACTTACATTGTGGCGCTGAGAGTGGCCAAACGTCATCATTGTGCCACTCTCATAGCATCCGCAGAAAACCGCCCTGCCGCCCTGTTTAGGGTGACCCGTTCCCTCCTTCAACAGAGGGTGCGGGAAGCCCCGCTGCAGGGTAGAGCAGAGGAATTTGTGATTTTTCTGCAGGAGAAAATCGCTCAGATACAGAATGAGTTAGCCTCCATTGATGGCCCAGTGGGATGCCACGAGACAGATCTTGTTTGGGAGGAGTTTGACTCCGTTACTTCCGAGGATATGGACAGGTTACGTGGGCGACTGCGAGCCACCACATGTTTATTGGACCCGTGTCCCTCCTGGCTTGTACTGGCATCCTGGGAGGTGACACGAGGCTGGCTCCAAGAGGTTGTCAACGCATCCTTAAGTGAGGGTGCCTTACCTGCTTCCCTAAAAGAGGCCATGGTGAGGCTCCTCCTTAAGAAGCCCTCTTTGGATCCAGCTTTATTAACCAACTATCGTCCAGTCTCCAACCTTCCCTTTTTGGCGAAGGTTGTTGAGAGTGTGGTGGCACAACAGTTTCCCCGTCACCTGGAGGAAGTTGATTATCTAGACCCGCGCCAGTCCGGCTTTCGGCCCGGGCATAGCACCGAGACGGCATTGGTCGCGTTGGTCGATGATCTCTGGAGGGCCAGAGATGGGGGTTGCTCCTCCATCCTGGTCCTATTAGACCTCTCGGCGGCTTTCGATACCATCGACCATGGTATCCTATTGCATCGGCTGGAGGGGTTGGGGGTGGGAGGCACCGTTTTACAGTGGTTCTCCTCCTAACTCTCTGGCCGATCGCAATTTGTGTTGGCAGGAGAGCAGAGGTCGACCTCGAGACCCCTCACATGTGGGGTCCCTCAGGGGTCGGTCCTCTCGCCTCTCCTGTTCAACACATATATGAAGCCGCTGGGCGAGATCATCCGTGGCTTTGGGGTAGAGTACCATCTCTACGCTGATGATACTCAGCTGTATATATCTACCCCAAGCCACCCCAACGATGCCGTAGCGGTGATGTGCCAGTGCCTGGAAGCCGTACGGATCTGGATGGGAAGTAACGGACTCAGATTCAACCCGACCAAGACCGAATGGCTGTGGTTTCCGGCTGCCCGATTCAACCAGCTGACTCCATCGCTGGCCATAGGGGGCGAACATCTTGCCCCTGTGGATGGGGTGCGCAACTTGGGTGTCCTCCTGGATGCCCGGCTGTCCATGGAAGATCAAGTGACAGCCGTGGCCAGGAGGGCGTTTTACCAGGTTCACCTGGTTCGCCAGTTGCGCCCCCTATTGGATCGGGACGCCCTTCGCACAGTCACTTATGCTCTCGTGACATCCCGACTGGACTATTGTAACTCTCTCTACATGGGGCTCCCCTTGAGGTGCACCCGAAGACTTCAGCTGGTCCAGAATGCAGCCGCGCGAGCAATAATGGGTACCGCAAGGTATACCCATGTAACACCGCTCTTGCGCGAGCTGCACTGGCTACCTGTCGTCTTTCGGGTGCGCTTCAAGGTGTTAGTCCTCATCTTTAAAGCGCTCCATGGCTCGGGACCTAGCTATCTGCGGGATCGGATTCTGCCTCATACATCTTCCCGGCCCATTCGCTCCCACAGAGAGGGACTTCTCTGGGTGCCGTCCACTAGACTTTGTCAGCGGGCGACGCCCAGGGGAAGGGCCTTCTCTGTGGCGGGCCCAGCCCTCTGGAACGACCTTCCCCCCGACATTAGAACAACTACGGACCTCCGCTCCTTCCGTCAGAAATTAAAAACTCACTTTTTCTGCTTGGCCGGCCTAGGTTAGTCTCTACCTCAGGGGTTAGGGAATGTTAATTTTAAAATGGGGATTTTAGTACAGGGACAGTTGATTTAATTTGTTTTTATTGTATTTATTTATGTATATATTTTATGCTGTTTTAATTTTCCCTGTGCACCGCTCCGAGTCCCCCTGGGGAGAGGACGCGGTATAGAAAAATAAAATCTATCTATCTAAAAATCTATCTTTGCAACTTTAAGTCTGAAGGACTTCAGCTCCCAGAATTCTCCAACCAGCTTTGCTGGCTGGAGAATTCTGGGAGCTGAAGTCCTTCAGACTTAAAGTTGCAAAGATTGGGGACCCCTGGCTTAGAGTATTTTTTCCCCCCTCACCACCAATATGGGCATTTTGGGTTTTTTTTATTTTCAAAGGTTTACTGTTGGATATTTACAAGTAGATCTTTAAATGATTTGTTTTATCTATATGAATACTTAAATCCAGAAAACACACATTGAGAATGTATGCTCTAAATTAAAACATTTAGCTTTTTTGTTAAAGTGTAGATTGCTTTGCTTTTGGTCCAATAGGGCCTCGTATGTTATAACAGTAAAAAGCAATTATTGAAGATGCAGGATCTAAAAAAAGAACAACACTGAGCAATTTTATGATATAATAGTACTGTATGTTAAAAAGCAGTGTGAATTTAAATCCGTTTAGGACTTTTATCATGTTTCCTAGTTTAAACAGCAGTTTTTCTAACCTTTTCAGCCAGTAGGGGGTATAGGTGTTCTGTGTGATCATATATAAGCAATGTACACACACACACACATGCTCACAGACACACACACATACACACACACACACACACACAGAGGATCAATTGTATGTACACTGTGTAGGCAAGTTGTGGAGATAGTAGTTCTTCAGAAATTCATGAACTACAATTCTTGGAGTCATTGACGCTGGATATACTGGCTGATATGCTGGAATTGTCACATATAATTCAAAACAGTGAAACCTAATGAATATAAGATATCCAGATTTCAATTAATTTACTGTTTCATTTTGATTTGTGTCTTGTTTATGAGAAATAATAGTTTATTCAAACAGGTGAACCGTTCATTAGGATCAGGTAGACTTATGGCCATACTAATCAGGTTAGCTATGCAGATTAGATGTGGCCATACTATAGGTGGATGGGGATAGCCTTTTCCTTTTCCCCAGTTTTTTTTTTTTTTGGCGGGGGGGGGGTATCTTTTTTTAATTATGTAAAGCCTACTTCATAGTCAATTTCTACAATTTTGGAATGTACAGGTAGTCCTCAAGATACAACAGTTCATTTAATGACCATTGGCACTGAAAAAAGTAACTTATAACCTTTTTCGCAGTTACAACCTTTGCAGCACCCCATGATCATGTGATAAAAATTCAGATGCTTGGCCACTGTTTCATTCTTATGACCACTTACGTGTCCCGGGATCACATGATCCCCTTTTGTGACCTTCTGACAAGCAAAGTCAATGGGGAAGCCCGATTCACTTAACAACTGAGTTACTAACTTATCAACTGCAGTGATTCACTTAACAAGAAATATTGTAAAATGGGACAAAACTCACTTAACAATTGTTTCTTTAACAACATATGTTTGGCTCAATTGTGGTTGTAAGTCGAGGACTAGTTGTAGTTCAAAATGATTAACATCTTTTAGCTTGAAAACATTTATCCAGACTTCTACTTATATATTAATATATTCTTCCAAAAAGAAACCAAACTGTATATGGCCAAATCAAATGTTAGTGTTTGACAGTCTAATTCCTTAAACTTCCAAGAAAGAAAATCTAGTGACTATCTTTTCTGATACATTCATTGAATAGTCCAATAGGCTTGTAATATATTATGCAAAATCAGTATAGCCATACTGAACATTGAATTAATTTCAACCTTGTCCAAAGAAGCAAACATTTTTTTAAATTTGGATCCATTGAAATTCCATTATTGGCTATTCTGACTCTATTCCATAAATCATATCAGTAATTTTAACTTTAAATATGTTGTTTAGTTATCCAAAGATAGTTCTGGAATTCGGATAAATTGTAACTTTCTTTCTTTAAGACATAGTCCTTGGTGGACTGTCTTCGTACATGGATCTATTGATATATCAGATTGCAGGGAAGGAAATTAGATTTTTCTCTAATTAATGATTTAGTCTGAATATTTTCTAGATTGTTGAACCACCAGTATCAAATTAGACAAAGATGGCAATATATATATATCGATAATTATCAAAATATTACCAGCATATAAAAATAATTTTCACCCTGAATCTGGCATATCTGCCAGTGATACCATGAAACTACCTAAGAATGATTGCTAATGGTTTAAGAATTGTCAAATAGTAGTGGAAAAAGTTGACAATCTAATGGGTACCACACTGTAATTCTTCAGCTGATCAAGAAGCAAAAAATATAAATAAATCAAGAAGTAAAAAAACAATAGGTTGCAACTGATACATTACAATCTACTTAATAAAAGAAGAGAAAAAAACTATACTTGGAGATAATTTGCTCTGCAAAATTAATCTGAATCATGTCAACAGTTTCCTAGCAGCCTAATATATTAACTCAGCAAAATCCAATTTATCTGGAGCTATATACAAAACACATAATGAGTGATAAAAGTAAATTGTCGAATAGTTGTCTGTTTTTGATAAATCCAGATTGAAGTGGGTGAATGATGGTAAGGCTACAATCACTGAGCCAACAAAATAGTTAATATTTACATTAATTAAAAGGGTCTAAAGCTTGCACAAAATTTAATAACCTGATTTTAAAGTCAGTGTTCTATAAGCACCATAAGAAGGTATCAATAGTTTACCAGATTTAAATCATTCATTTCGAACAATATTGAGCCAATAAATCCATAAGAAATGTATACCATTAGAAATTTACCTGGGTTAAGAGTTTTCCCATTTTTCATCAATTGAATAAACTTTTAATTTAATTAATCTTTTAATTTCAAAAGTGTTTCCAATATATCCATAGAGCAGGGGTATCAAACTCAATTTCTTGAGAGCCGCATCAGGGTTATGTTTGAGCTCGGAGGGCTGGGGTGTGTGGCCATGGGGGCGTAGGCATGGCCATGGGGGCATTCGACACAGGCTAAAGATGCATTTTCCCCTTCTTTTCTTTCTTTCCACAGTTCTTTACTATAACTATTTTCCTATCTCTTCTACCAGATATTACTGGCAAACATCTATTACTTATTCCTCATAATCCACTAAACCTTTTATTTCTAAATTTATACCCTGTTAATTAACAGTAAATTGCTTTTCCAGTCAGAAAAGCTATTTATATTATTGTATTTTTATTATTCAACTAATAATAAAAATACAATAGCATAAACAACATGATAATACAAGATTTAACAGCAGAGGTAAATTTCCAGGATAGCAAATAGAAATGGCTATCAATTATAGATTGTTGATTGTAGATTAAATGGCATTAAACTATAGTATTAACATAGGATGTTGCTTGTTTTCTATCCATATCAGGCACTTACTTGAGGCCACATAATTGTAATCCAGTCCTCCTGCATTACTCTGCTGGACAAAAATGGGCAGTGTGGAAGCCCCGTGCAACCTGTTTTTGGCCAGCAGAATGCTGCTGGAGGCTGGAGAGGTCAATAATGAGCCACAAGGGTGCCACATGCCCCCTCCCCCCAGTGGCCCATTTTGGCCGGCAGAGATACTGCGGGCCGGTCCTTCGATATTGCCGTGCTGGCCCCGTGGGTCGGATCTGACTCACGGGCCTTGAGTTTGACACCCCAGGCATAGAGCAACCACTAAACATTATTTAGAGATATTTCCCACATATTTTATGGCTTAGGACCTGGGTACTTAAGAGATCGCCTTCTGCCACCAAGAGCCTCCCACCACCCAGTACGCTCCCATAGAGAGGGTCTTCTCATGGTGCCGTCAGCTAAACAATGTCGACTGGCAACACCCAGGGGGAGAGCCTTCTCCGTGGGAGCACCTGTCCTCTGGAACGAATTGCCCCCGGAATTAAGAACTATCCCTGACTTACGCACCTTCCACCGTGCTCTCAAAACCTTTTTTTTTTCCAACAAGCCGGGCTGGCATAAAAATGAATTTTAAATTACAAATTTGTATTAATTTTAATCGGGGTTGTTTGGTTTTTTAATTTTGAGGCCAAATTGTTTAATATGTTTTTAAAAAAACGTTTTAACTTTTATATATCTGTTTTACTTTGGCTGTACACCACCCTGAGTCCTTCGGGAGTAGGGCAGTATAAAAAACTAATAAACCTAAACCTAAATCTAAAAGAAGGTTTCTGTTTTTATCAGAAGCATAAATAATAAATAACCTACTTATTCAAGCCTTATAAGCCTCCACTGGGAAGATACGAGACTATTCCTGATTACTGTACTGATTTCATGTTAAACAACACAAAAGCATATAAAACCAAAAGTACCTATAGGTGTCAAATCTGTCAGATCAGCCAGGTCTCAAATATTTAGATATGCTAAGAAAGCAACATAGCCTTAGGGAATTAGAGCTGAAAGAAAGGTACATTTCAGATAGAATTGATTGATTAAATGGCATAATATCATGAAAAGGAAATATTCCAGTTTAAGATTCAGATCAAACACTTTGATCTTTTATGTGGCTGCAAAAGATCTCCACACGTTTTTGTCAACTTTTAAGAGAGCTGCTAAATTTCAAGAGATTAGATTATATCTCATTCAAGAAGAGGTGGTGCCAAAGTGTAATGAGAAAAAAAAAAACAATCCTAAATTTAAAAACAAGGAAAGGTTCATTGTAATCGGCCTTGATTGCAAGATGAAGCAAAACACTCTTAACCCTCAATTTACAACCAGTTTGCTTAGCAAACGTTCAGAGATACAATGGACCTTCCTAGGAGTACTGATGATCTGGTTCTGAAGTTCCAATTGTCAGCTTTTTACATTAAGACTAACAAGAATTCCAGCAAGGTGTAGAAGAGAAAAAAGCATTATATATGTGAGGCTTACTCAAAAGCAGGGAACATACAGTATATTCTGGAAACGTGACAACTGGATTAAAAAAAGTGATAAAATTGAAGAAATTGAACATTGTTATTAAGAAAGAATTGATTATAGATAGGCCACCTGAGAAAGCTATTAAAAAATAGAAGATCCAGATGTAGGCAGAAAGGCATAATATAAAAATGAGTTGTAGAAGAAGCAAGAATGCTAAAAAGGATGAATCTAGAGAAGATAAAAGAAAAAAGTAAAAGAGTTTGTCATTTGAATTGCTATTTTACAACAATTGAAAAATTAGTATTCGAGGCATTAGTAAAAACGTCAGGTTGAAGCAGTAGCTAAGAAATAGTTAGTGATTGCTACGACTAAGAAAGCAGAATACCAGGCAAGCAGAATAGTCAAGACAATGTTGTCAAGAAAGTGAAAAGTATTGCAAAGGAAGAAATGATGAATCAGAAAAATAAGAACAATGGAAAGTCCTCTTAAGGTCAATAGAAATCATTATCTTCAGTTCCATAACCACATGAAGAAAAAGCTAAAGATGCTATTAGAAATTTCAAAGAAGCCTCAAAAGAATGTAAAGTTGGCAGAACTGGTTCTAAAAACAATTCTTAGCATGGGCCTTTAAGCTTTTACAAAAACAAAGATCCACCTGCAAATGTTATAACTTCAGCAGTTGCAATTAAGTAGAGTCTGTGAAACTATAGGTTTCCCTATCTTTTGGGAGGGGGGGGAACAGAATAAACCATAAACATTCAACAGAAAGATGAATGCTAAACTAGAATCAGCAATTGATAGTAGTGTAGCACTTAATAGAAATAGAGATGGCAAAGAAAGAAAAAGCAAAAAGCAGCAGCTGTGAAAATAAAAGATAAAACAAAAATGCAATAGCTAATGCTTCATCAAACAGGAAATACTATGCTTATAGAATGTATTTAATATTTTAGGGCAGAAAAATGTCTTTTACCTAACACACAATGTCTTAGAAGTTTAGCAGTGTTGAGCTTGAACGAGAAAGGGGGCGTATGTGCTAGAATGATAAACAACTGATTCTGCTAAAAATAGTGAGAGAAGGAACATGTTAGAAAAATGTGGCAAACAAATCAGAAGGAATCTTTTAGTAGTTACCCCAATCAACAAATTCTATTAAAAGTTATAAACGGTCACCTTCTGATCAAGTGAGCTGTGCTCATGAAAGCTTATGCCTTGTAATAAAGTTTGTGTTATACTATAGTAAAATAAATAAAAGATTTACTGGGTACTAACTTATAAGGAAGTAGGCATGAAATTGTGAAAATTGTGAGAATAGTAATAAAGGTGGTTTACTGTGGTGGAATGTAGTCTGGAGTCCCAGGACAAAGGCCTGCTTTTCAGAGGGTAAAGAGGCAGCAGATTGGTTAGCAGGAAAAGAGTTAAAAAGTGAAAAAGCACTGAAAAAAATGACTCATGACTGCTTTTCATAGGACCATTGCAACATCCCCAAAGTCACATAATCAAAATTTGGTTGTTTGGCAATGGCATATATTTATGATAGTTGCAGTGTCCCGGGCTCATGTGATCCCATTTTGTAATCCATCTAATATCATGTTATTTGTTGTTATATTATTATGATTATAAAATTTTCATTGTTTATAAAAAACTTGGTCCTTTGCTTAGACAAGAGACTAAAACAAATTTCCATATTAAAACAATATTATAAAACAACCCAAAGGTGCTTTTTTCAAGAGGCAACTGGCTTTCTGGTTTTTCTTAGAAGACATTTTGCTTCTCATCCAGTTGAAGCTGAAGAAGCTTCTTGGATGAGAAGCGAAATGTTTTCAAAGTAAAACTAGAAAGTCCAGTTGCCTCTTGAGAAAGCACCTTTGGGACAACCATGACCTGGATGACTGAGAACCTCCATAGACATTAGAAGACAACATATCTCATATGACATGAGTAATAAGAACTCTAGTTTTTCCTTTGTGGTGATGCCAGTGCAAACCTAAGATAAATTATACCATTTTCAACCATATAAAACCTGGTTTTACTGCAGAGTTGATTAGTTTGGCTTTCCGCAGCTTTTTTGACCAAGTATTCAAGTCCATACCATCACAATGCAATATTCCAGGTTTTAAGATTTGGGTGTTTGATCAGCTACTATCATATTAGGAGTTTCATGTCAAAAAATAACAGGCTGAGTTTTGTGCCCCCAGGTGTTTAGAACCTTCTAGAATGGGGTGTAAAACTTGCAGCCCGTGGGCTGGATGCATCACATGCAGGCCATGCCCAACCCAGCTCCGCAAAGGGAAAAACATCACATGACAGCAACATGGCGTGGCAAGTTTGACATCTGTGTTCTAGAATGTTAGTTTTGGAAATATATCCTATTTGTAGGCAGGCAATTCTGAACTGTGTTTGGAAGGTGGGCTCATTGAAGATGTTTTTAAAGTCATTCAGAATTCCGTGTAGAACTTAAACGCATTATTTTTGAGCCTTGATCACTGTTACCTCCAGGCTCTGTCATCTGTATTGATTTATGCTCTATTTCAAAGCATTATATTGTCTGGATGGCAACTAATATTTGTCTACCTCATTCTTCACCAGAACCAGATCAATAGCAACCATTTACGGAGGGCTGAGCAAGAGATCACAAACCTTCAAGGAAAGGTCCAGTATTTGTCTGCACAAAACAAAGGGCTCTTGGCACAGTTAACTGAATCAAAACGAAAGCAAGCAGAGATTGAATGCAAGGTATGGACAATGGGTAAATGAATTGTATTGCATTGCATATTGTATTTGTAAACTAAAAAAAAATATCTATGTTAATTGCATTAGTATTACGGGACATCTTTTTCAGGAAGAATGGTAGATTTAATGTCTAATTATCATTAATATTGGTTGGCAATTATTAAGTTGTCAAATAGTATATCATTTGTACATTAGATGAAGATTTTAATTTTAGAAAATCATGTATCTTATCATTCTTTTATACATTTATTTTATGCATACATTATATATCTTTCTAGGAAGTATACTGAGATGCTGTATACGATTTCCTAGTTTTCAATGATTAGAGTACTAACTTAAAGTGCTGGGTTTATTTCATAGAGAAGATCAGACATTTTCCTCAGGGCTTAGAGAAAACTTTGCAACTTTTCTGCACCATGCAGAAATCATGTTTTGATTAAATAGAGTGTATGACTCTTCAAACCATTTAGAGAGGGGCTGTAAAGCCCTGTGAAGTGGTATATATTGTAAGTTTAAGTGCTATTGCTATTGCGATATTTATTGTTTGTATATGTATCCCAGCATTTGCCTAACTGTAGGTGATCCATTGCTGTGTTTTTAGATCTGGACAAATGCTAAACCAAATTTCTGATTGTGTCAATTATTTGGGTTTGTGCTTTATTGTGCTTCTTTGTATGTTAAACACACTTATGAGATAAACATTAAAGGATAGGTAAGAGAAGAGATATAATTCTTGTTGATAGGGATACATTTAAGAACTGGAGGGGTTGGGTAGAAGCTGCTTCCCTGATTCTCTTAAATAAGCATATTATTCTTGTGTTAGACCAGGGGTCTCCAACCTTTTCAACTTTAAGTCTGAAGGACTTCAGCTTCCAGAATTCTCCAGCCAGCAAAGCTGGCTGGAGAAGTCTGGGAGCTGAAGTCCTTCAGACTTAAAGTTGAAAAGGTTGTGGAGACCCCTGTGTTAGACAGTTCAATCATTTGTAGGAATTCTGCAATAGATATTGTTTTCAAATTGTGGACAACCTTATATAGAACAATATCTGGGTCAGAATAGAAGTATATGTGCATCTGGGTTTTTTCCATAAATAATCAACATTGATGAGCCTGATATACCGTATTTTTCAGAGTATAAGGCAAGTCTTTTTCCCTCAAAAAAGAGGGTGAGAATCTGGGTGTGTCTTATACACTGAATACAGAATTTTGGCCTCTCGAAACCCCGTCCCCTTTGCAAAAATGGGCTGTGCATAGCCTTTGGGAGGCTTCCAAAGTGCTCCTGGGGGCTGGGGAGGGCAGGAATGAGAGAACAACGGGCCATTTTTTGCTCTCCCCCCCCCCTCCAGCCCTCAGGAGCACTACAATCCTCCTGTAGGCTTGAGAAAAAATGGGCCCATATTCACAAAAAACCATTTATGGGAGGTCTGCCCAGTGCAAAAACTTTTTTAAAAAATTTGCCTCTTCAAAATCTTGGTGCGTCTTATACTCTGAAAAATATGGTAGTTAATATGGTGTTTTCTGTGTGTTAACCACTCATTTCTGCTTTGATCCCCATCAGAATCTCTTCCTGTTTATTATTTGCGAGGGAACAAAGCTTAGTGGTCAGCTATGCAACAGATGTTTATCTAGTTGGGCTATGGGGAAAGAGGGCACAGATTGTGAGAAGGAAGGTACAGTCATTCATTTCAGCATTCTGGTGCTGATTATGGTTTACAACAAAGCCAGTCAGCTTTAGAGTAGCCAAAGACTACAGGTTTTTTAAATTGGCGACATGGTCAAGAGCTAGAATGGACAAGCCAGCGGTGTCACTGAAATGAACAGAGTCTGCTTTTTCGGCACTAAGAATCTATTCTGTATTTGAGAAAATACAATCCTGAGAAAAATTAATACGCAGGTAGTCCTCAAATTACAACCAACCATTAGTTTAGTAACCGTTCAAAGTTACAAAGACACTGCAACAAAATGACTTACAATTGTCCTCACTCTTACAACCATTGCAGCATCTCCATGGTCATGTGATCAAAATCTGGGCATTTGCAACCAGTATGTATTTACAACATTTGCAGAAATCTGTGGACATGTGAACACCATTTGCAACCTTACCTCCCGGCTTCCAACATTGCATGGTCAATGGGGGAAGCCAGGTTCGCTTAAAGACTGCACGATTCACTGTAATAATTTGCTTTGCAATTGTAACTAATAAGGTCACAAAATCAGGCATGATTCATTTAACAACTGCCCAGCTTAGTAAAGGAAAATTCTGGACATAGCCGTGGTCTTAAATCAAGCACAACCTGTAAGCTGGTCATTTTTATAGAGTGAATGTTGATAAGAACCCAGTTGCTTACACTAATTGTAAAGTGATTTAAATATAAATATCCATCCATTTGTTTTCCACATCAATTTTCCTGCAATGTGATTCAGCTTGTCACTTATCTTTTTTTTTTTGCTAGAATAAAGAAGAAGTGATGGCTGTAAGACTCCGAGAGGCTGACAGCATAGCAGCTGTGGCAGAACTCCAGCAGCATATTGCAGAACTAGAAATCCAGGTAAAAATGAAAACAATTCCTCTTTTATAACTTCCCTCCAGTTTTAAGTCAAATGCTCAACATAGACGTTAGTTTATGGAACTATAAATTTAGAACTTTTTTTGCAAACCATCTACTAAACAGCAACAGTGTTCCTGACTAGTAGCTATTCAGCCATACAGTTTTAATTGGAAAGTAGCCTATCCATGTATAGAGTTAGTCACTGGAGTTGTTCCTTAGGACTGTAAATTGCTGGATGATCACTAGGTGGGAGCAGAGAGTTGAATAGTTACAGTATGTATATGTCTCTTCTGCCATCTGGTTCTACCACACACCTTCTCAGCTCAGATATATTAACCTTAGTTTTCCCATCATGTGTGAACATCATTATTGTGCTTCACCCATAATAGTTGTGGTTTGTAGTGATTATACTTTGCTTCTACCCCAGAACTCTGTTGTTTTGTTTTTTTTTAAGTTTGTATGTGTACGTTTTGGGGCACTGATAGAAAGCTTTTTGTGGTCTGTGGATTTCTTTTTAAAATTCTTTAAAAAATCTATTTTTGGATTGAATCATTAGTTGAATTTTATAGTACAAGATGGGATGGGAATATATATTTGCTCAGCTTTTGTGCAAGCCTGTGGCACCGAGATAAGCACAACTGTGTGTATGCATTGCAACAGCTTCCTGGGTTAGTAAGCCTAACTGTCCACATTAAAATATTTATAAACAGACAGTTGACACTAAATGGACTTGATTTGCAGAGCTGTGGCTGTGCTGCTCAAAGAAATTATGAAACTAACTCTCAGATAAAGCATTTGATTACAAGATAGTGATACAATAATATTATAGCAGTAAACAGCACCAGAAAAATGAACTTTCTGGGGAGGTAGTTTAAATTTTATATTTTACAGTAATAAAGAATTGTGTTTAAAGTATGCCTTTGTTCAAAGTGAACCATAATACATTTTACATAGGTCCATCTCTTAAGGCTAATTAGTATATTAATGGATCAATTATAAATTAGGATATGCTTTTCTGTTTCAGGATAACTCTTAATTATTAAAAGAATTCAGGAATTTCCCTTTCAAGTAAAAACTGGGCCACAACAGTAAGCTATTTCACAGTTTTCTGTGAAACGACTGGGTGCACGTGTAAGATGCATTTGGCATTAAACATGTACAGTTTGTCTGGTTATTACTATACCCACATAATAATAATAATAATAATAATAATAATAATAATAATAATAATAATAATAATAATAATAATAATAATAATAATAATAATAATGATGATGATGATGATGATGATGATAATCATCATCATCATCATCATCATCATCATCATCATCATCATCATCATCATTATTGTCATTGTACTAAAATTACAATGAAATTGGTTACAATGAAATAACTGAAATTACTTGACATGCCAGTTCTTAGATAAAATCAGTTTGGGGCCACTGTCAAGGAAATAAAAGCACCTTTCCAAAATAACACATGTTCTAATCTTTGGTTAACACATTCATCTAAGTCATTTGAATTCCTTTCATTTATTATGATGAATTCCCCCAGAATTCTCTACATTCTTTTTTATGTTTATTTGTTTGTGTCTTGCTTTTATTATTTTTACAAGTAATTCAAGGCAGCAGATATATCCAACACACGTTACTCTTATTTTCTCCACAACAACAATACTTTGAATTGAGTTGGGCTAACAGAGAGTGATTTGGCCAAGGTCACCCAGTGGCTTTCATATCTAAGATGGAACTAGAACTCACATTCACCCAGTTTCTAGGCTGGTGCTTTAACCACTAAACCAAATTGGTTCTTCTGCTTTAAAGATCTCCGGCCCATCTGAGAGCATTTAAACCTGTATTGGGATCTCAGTCTAGTCTTTTTGCATGAATAAATATTTTTATCAGAATGTGGATTATATGTTAATGGTTAATGCTGATGATTAGTGCCTACTTTCCCCGTATTTGACCATATGATATTCCTGCCCTTGACATTAGAAAACATTAATATTTAACTGAGAAATCTATTTGCTTCTGGATGAAGGTTGAGTATGTTATGGAACATTAATAAGTTCAAAAAAAACCCATTTAGTTGCGAAGCTATTTTTGCCAAGAATAAATGTTACTTTACAGTTTTACACTTTAAAATCAGTCTGTCTTTAAAATTCATGGACTCTTCCTTAGTAAAAGCAGCAAACCATGACGATGTAATCATGGCAACATAGGTGTGGTGACATCATCATTCACATTTTACATTCATACGTATGGCATTATTACATGCCATACTGACATCTGTGGCATTCACCCCTAGTGCTTTCTCCAGAGATGCTGAGGGAACATCTTTATTTAATATTATAAATCCCACAAAAACATTTTAAATGACCTGTATGTCTAAAAACAGAATTTCCATTTTCACTATTACAGGAAACTTTTAACATTCTCTAGCTATGAATGTTAGATGTGTTGTGTTTTTTTTTAAAGTACAGAATGAATCATCATATCACAAAAAGGCCACAAATCTCCCACAACTGCGCTGATGAATAAACTTAATTAGTTTTTCAGTACAAAATGTCATTTTTCTGTAGTAAAAGTTGAGGCAGTGTGGGTTAGGGCAACCTATTTCAAACATCTAGAATAGGTTCCCCTCCCCAAATATTTTTTTTCATACTTGGAACATAAGTAAAAAATGGAATGCAACGTAAGAAAAGTCTGTTATACTCCAGGAGTAATTGAGATGTCTCTGATATTGAACTGAGGAGATGCCTGCCTGCCTGCCTTCCATCTACATTAAAAAGTTTTTTAAATGTTAATTCAAGGATAAAAACCAATAAAAATGAGGGAAAGAGAATTAGAATTCAAATATTAATCTGCTAACATTTTGTAATAAGGAACATGACAGTTAATAATTTAATTATATATGTTTGGTTTTGCTAGGCACCCCGATTTCTTAGAAAAAGCCAGGATTCTCCATTAGTGACAGAAAGTATTTGCTAACCCCTTAGAACAGGGGTCCCCAACCCCCGGTCCGCGGACCGGTGCCGGTCCGTGGCTTGGTAGGACCCGGGCCGCAGGGCCGGAGAGGAGGGGGAGGAGAGAGAAAAAAGAGAGAAAGAAAAAAAAGAGAGAGAGAGAGAGAAAGAAAGTTAGTTTAGTTTAGTTTAGTTTATTAGATTTCTAGACCGCCCCCTCTCCTCGGAGGGACTCGGGGCGGTGTACAGGTAAAAAATTAAAATTATGACATCAACATTACATATAAACTAAAATCGAATTAAATAATCCCCTGTACAAATTTATAAAAATTAAAACTTAACCTTAAAACCTAATCACATAATTTAAAATTACAAACTGAGGCGAGAAGCATGGAATTAGCCCAGGCCGGCTAGTTGAAACAGGTGGGTTTTGAGTTTCTGGCGGAAGGAGCGGAGGTCCGTGGTCGTTCTAATGTCAGGGGGAAGGTCATTCCAGAGGGTCGGGCCCATCACAGAGAAGGCCCTTCCCCTGGGCGTCGCCCATTGGCATTGCCTAGTGGACGGCACCAGGCACTCTGTGAGAGCGAATCGGCCGAAGGGATGTATGGGGCAGGATACGATCCCGCAAATAACTAGGTCCTGTGCCATGGAGCGATTTGAAGATAATAACCAACACCTTGAAACGCACCCGAAAGGCCACAGGCAGCCAGTGTAGCCCGCGCAGGAGTGGTGTTACGTGGGAGTATCTAGTGACTCCCAGAACTGCCCGCGCGGCCGCATTCTGGACCAGCTGCAGCCTTCGGATGCATCTCAAGGGGAGCCCCATGTAGAGAGCGTTACAGTAGTCTAGACGGGACGTCACAAGCGCATGAGTGACTGTGCGAAGGGCGTCCCGGTCCAATAGGGGACGCAACTGGCGCACCAGGCGAACCTGGTGAAACGCCCCCCTTGCCACGGCTGTCACATGGTCATCCATTGACAGCCGGGCATCTAGGAGGACGCCCAAGTTGCGTGCCCGATCCACGGGGGCCAGATGTTCGCTCCCAATGGCCAGTGATGGAATCAGCATCACTGGTTAGCCACAGCCACTCAGTCTTGGACGGGTTGAGCTTGAGTCTGTTACTTCCCATCCAGATCCGCACGGCTTCCAGACACCGGGACATCACTTCAACGGCATCGTTGGGGTGGTTTGGGGTAGAGATGTACAGCTGGGTGTCATCTGCGTACAGATGGTAATCTACCCCAAACCCACGTATGATCTCGCCCAGCGGCTTCATATATGCATTGAACAGGAGAGGCGAGAGGACCGACCCCTGCGGCACCCCACAAGTGAGAGGCCTCGAGGTCGACCTCTGCCCCCCTGCCAATACAAATTGCACTCGACCGGAGAGGTAGGAGGAGAACCACCGCAAGACAATGCCCCTCACCCCCAACCCCTCCAGCCGATGCCCCTCACCCCCAACCCCTCCAGCCGATGCAATAGGATACCATGGTCGATGGTATCAAAAGCCGCCGAGAGGTCTAATAGGACCAGGATGGAGGAACAACCCCCATCTCTGGCCCTCCAGAGAAAGAAAGAGAGAGAGAGAGAAAGAAAGAGAGAGAGAGAAAGAAATAGAAAGAAGGAAAGAAAGAGAAAGAAAGAGAGAGAGAGAGAGAGAGAGGGAAAGAAAGAGACAGAAAGAAAGAAAGAAAGAGAAAGAAAGAGAAAAAGAAAGAAAGAAAGAAAGAAAGAAAGAAAGAAAGAAAGAAAGAAAGAAAGAAAGAAAGAATTTATGATCACAATTGAGCCCAAAAGTTTGTTTGTTAACCAAGACCATTGTTAAGTGAGTTTCACATTTTCCAAGTTGGCCACGCCCACCCAGTCACATGACTGCTGAGCCACTCAGCTGGTCCGCAAAACTTTCTTTAAAATAAAACCGGTCCCTGGTGCAAAAAAGGTTGGGGACCCCTGCCTTACAATATCCTTAATCTATCATTTTATTTTTAGCCTAATGGCCAGTAACATTGTGAAGGAATTTGCATCCATTACTAAGGGTATAATTGGTTTCAATCCCTATTGCATTTGCTAACATTTGCTTTAGTTTTTAGTTTGTGGCTTCAATAAATTGATGAACATGCCCTTCTAAAGCATTCTTATCTTCGAGTTATCTTTAATAATACTGTAATTTTAGTACTGTTTCCTGTTGAGAATGTACTTCTTTGTAAACTTTCAGTAACACTTACTCATCATTTTCTTCTTAATTCAATGGAATGCATTTGGATTTTACTTATTCTGACTAGTTTATTCTGACTTCATTTCATATTATTTGTAGCAGATCTGATCACATATAATGTAGTTTCAAATGCAAATACTATATAGGAGTCAGATCCATATAGAAAAGGCATATTTTGTGAGATATACCTACCTCATAGTTTTTGTCTGTCTCAGTAGAATGGGTAACTTGAAAATAGATTGTCAATTCTTTTATTTTGTCTCTTTAGGGTACTTTCATATGGATTTAATGAAATGGCAACAGTTGTTAAGAAAACTAAATTGCAAGAGTGTATAGCTACCCATTTAACCATTTGTATTGAAGGCAAGTTATATATAGCTGGCTGTCAGCTGTCCCATTTAGGGAATATGTGAGTCTTGTTACAGTAGATCTTCACATACAAGAATTAAAACTGTTCATTCCTTGCAGTCAATTTCATTTGACATTTCATCAGCCATTGAAAGGCAATATGAATTAAGGGATTAATCATTAGAACTCAGTGGTGGGTTTCAAATCCCGTTCCAACTGCGCCTCCGTGATGCTCCAGCTGCTCCGCAGAGTGTCACGCAGGCATGGTATGTGCTATGCTCATGCACAGCAGCGCAGAAACTTTAAAACACAGGTAAGGAGCAAGGGCAAGCGGGCAGGCCCTCTGGAGCACCATACCGGAACGGTATCCAGTGCTCTGGGCTGGCTCCAGTATGCCCATACTGGGGCATACTGCCTGCAACCCATCATTGGAACTGTAACAAATCTCCGTAATGTACCGTATTTATCGGCGTATAACACGCACTTTCCCCCCCTGAAAATAGGGGGCAAATGATGTATGCGTGTTATACGCCGAAGCCATGTTTTTACAGTGGTCGGCAGCAGAGGGCCCGGCATGTCGGGGAGCTGCGCCGGACCCGTCCGGGCACCGGGCGCCCGCCTCCCTGTACGCGCGGCTCCACAGCCCCCTCGAGCGAGCGAACGGGCGGGCGGAATGCCCGGGGCTGTGGCTGCGCCGGAGCCACAGCCCCCTGGAGCGAGCGAACGGGCGGGGGGAAGGGCCAAAGAGGGGGCATCGGGCAGGGAAGCCGCGCGCATCTCCCCCGGCTCCCTCTGACAGCTACCACAGCACACGTTTCTCCTCCCTGTCGGAGGAAGCCGGCGGAGATACGCGCGGCTTCTCTGCCTTTCGCGCGGCTTCTCTGCCTTTCGCGCGGCTTCTCTGCCCTTCCCAGAGCCTTGCGCCCGGCAGGGGCATCGGGCAGGGAAGCCGCGCGCATCTCCCCCGGCTCTCTCTGACAGCCACCACAGCACATGTTTCTCCTCCCTGTCGGAGGAAGCCGGCGGAGATACGCGCGGCTTCTCTGCCTTTTGCGCGGCCGGCGGAGATACGCGCGGCTTCTCTGCCTTTTGCGCGGCTTCTCTGCCTTTCGCGCGGCTTCTCTGCCCTTCCCAGAGCCTTGCGCCCGGCAGGGGCATCGGGCAGGGAAGCCCCGCGCATCTCCCCCGGCTCTCTCTGACAGCCACCACAGCACACGTTTCTCCTCCCTGTCGGAGGAAGCCGGCGGAGATACGCGCAGCTTCTCTGCCTTTCGCGCGGCTTCTCTGCCTTTCGCGCGGCTTCTCTGCCCTTCCCAGAGCCTTGCGCCCGGCAGGGGCATCGGGCAGGGAAGCCCCGCGCATCTCCCCCGGCTCTCTCTGACAGCCACCACAGCACACGTTTCTCCTCCCTGTCGGAGGAAGCCGGCGGAGATACGCGCGGCTTCTCTGCCTTTCGCGCGGCTTCTCTGCCTTTCGCGCGGCTTCTCTGCCCTTCCCAGAGCCTTGCGCCCGGCAGGGGCATCGGGCAGGGAAGCCCCGCGCATCTCCCCCGGCTCCCTCTGACAGCCACCACAGCACACGTTTCTCCTCCCTGTCGGAGGAAGCCGGCGGAGATACGCGCGGCTTCTCGCGGCTTCTCTGCCTGACGCCCCTGCCGGGCCACCTGGCCCGCTGTGGGAGGAGGCGTCCGTAACCTCTGGCATGCCGGCCCTTCTGCTGCTTCCCCGGTTGGGGCGGGGGGAGAGGGAAGAGAGGGAGTGACTGACATACACAGAGAGAGACAGAGGGGAAGGGAGGGAAAGACAGAGACAGAGAGAAAGAGAGGGAGGGAGAGAGACGGAGAGAGACACAGATAGAGAATGAATCGGAGACAGACAGGGGGAAAGAGGAAGAGACAGGCATACAGAGACAGAGAGAGGGAGGGAGAGAATCAGAGTGAGTGACACACACAGAGAGAGGGAGGGAGAGACAGATAGATAGAGACTGATTAAGTGAGTGAGAGACAGACAGACAGACAAACACAGAGTGAGAGAGATGGGCAGAGGAAGGAGAGAGAGACAGATAGAAAGAGAGAGACGAAGGGAAAGAAAGAGAAAGAGAGAGAAAGAAAGAGAAAAAGAGAGAAAGAAAGAGAAATGGAGAGAGGGGGGAAGGAGGAAAGAGAGAGAGAGAAAGAAAGAACTTATGACCACAATTGAGCCTAAAAGTTTGGTTGCTAACGAAGGCCATCGTTAAGTGAGTTTCACCACATTTTCCTTTTACATTATTTACCTTATAAGTGGTAATAATATTAATTAAAAAAAGTTCTGAGCTACCCTTATTTTGCTTCAAAGTTCTTTATTTGAAATTTAATTTTTTTTCCTGAAATTTCCCTCTTAAAATGAAGGTGCGTGTTATACGCCGGTGCGTGTTATACGCCGATAAATACGGTATCTGTGAAAAGCTCTGAATCCATTTTGGAAAACATTGCATTAAATCAAACATGCCAGTAAAAAAATTGGATCTGATGTGATATACTTATTTTCTTTTCCTGAACAGAAAGAAGAAGGGAAAATTCAAGGGCAACTTAATAATTCTGACTCTAGTCAGTATATTAGAGAATTGAAAGATCAGATAGCAGAGTTGAATCATGAGGTAAGTATCATTTTTGCTCACTTAAATTCCTTTTCTGTAACTTGTACTTTGGCTTTTTTTCTGTTTGTTGATTCCAAGTAACTTGTTTTTTCAGAATTTTTACATTTTTCATTTAGTCAGAAGAAAATACTAAGCATGGATAATTCTGCTGTGTAACAGATGAGGAAATTACCTTTTGATAAAAGCGAACTTCTTATGCTTGTGCTTATTTGTAAAATTTCTGTACAACCTCTTTAGACTTTTAATATTTTTTTCATCAACAACACTATGGCAGCTGATTTTTAAAACTTGGTTTTAAAATTGTCCTCTTTCTGAGAGCAAATTTGTAGAAGTATGGACCAGAGGTGGGATTCATTTACCTTCCCTACTGGTTCGCAAATGTGAGTAGATGCGCATTATGTCAGGGTGAGTGGGTGGAGCCTCCCGTAGCCACCACTACTAGTTCGCCCGAACTGGAGAGAACCTGCTGAATGCAACCTCTGGTATGGACCCTTATGATAAGTGCTAATTTCAGTTTAATTAACAGGATCATTTAGTCAATTGGAAATATTTAACTAATGCAGCTATAAAATGTTGAAAAGTATGGACATTTGAATTTGAGTCTTAATAAGTAGCGAATGGTAATACAGGGTACTTGATAGAGATTACTTGGTATTTGACTGCTCCAAAACTTGTTGAATTTGGTACTCAATGCATTTTGACATGAAAATGTTGTCCCAGTACTTGTTTATTTGGTACTTGACATGCTGCGTTAGCAGTGGCGTAGCGTGGGTTGTCAGCACCCGGGGCAAGGCAAGTAATTTGCGCCCCCTAACCCTCCCCCAGATAGTCCCTCTCGCTCCGCTTTCAAACCACAATAAAAGTGGGAAGAAACGGAAAAGTGCGTGCATCGGGGCGGGGGGGGAGCGTGAGGGGACGCCCTGCGCGGGGAGGGGGCGCGGCGCTGGGGGGTCCCGGGGGGAAAGGGTGGGGGCGGAGGGGAATGAGGAGCGGAAGGGGGTGTCTGGCGGGGGGGGGCGTTCCTCCTCCCCCCCTCCTCCTGCTCGGCCGGGGTGTCAATTTGCAGTGGGAGCTCCTCCTCCGCCTCCTCCTCCTTCCCGGCCCCTCGCTCGCATTTTCGACCCTCCCCGGGTGGGCTGAGCAGGGGACCCCTCCGGCCGCCGGAGCTAGCGACTTCCACCCGGGCTCTCTCCGCCGCCTCCGCCCAGGCTTCCCCGTTTGGCGCCGCCTGGCCTTTTCCCACCTCTCCGCGCTCCCTCGACGCCGCAGGAGGGGAAGCTCCGTGGCGCCTCCGCCTCCCTTCCCGCAAGTGTCAAAACTTTGTCGGGGCGGCGTCACGGGGCTGAGGCGGGAGGCCGGCCTGAGGCAGGCGGGGTGCGCGGTGCGAGCGCGCCCCCCCAGATGTTGCGCCCGGTGCGGCCGGCCCCCCCTGCACCCCCCACGCTACGCCTCTGTGCGTTAGGAAGAGGGGAACAGCCATAGAGAACGGACAGAAAATCAGCCATGCTGGGAAGATCATTGATATAGGAAAAGGGACAGACAGAAAGTTCTTCCCAGCCAAAACAAAGGATCACATGGTAAGTCAGGTGGTTTTCTTGGTACTTGTATGTAGTACTCATCACATCTCCAGAACCAATTAACAACGAGTACCGAGGTACCACTGTAGAAAGAAAACAATTATTTCCTTCCTTTCCCCAACTTTGGCCCTGTTCTTCAAAATATTAATGGACATCTAATTGAAGGTCATCTGCCTTTAAGATACACAAAATGGCTACATTTTTTGTAGATTTAGGAGCCAGTTTGGTATTCATAGATGATTATATAATCATATGGAAAATAAATATGAGCTTCTCTGGTGTAAGTCTGTATGTGTGCACCTCAAATGTTTCTCTTCGAGAAAGGGAGTGGAAACATATTGTTAACCTTAAAGTCATTGTTATATCAACTAACATAGCAAATTGGGTGTTAACGGGTACAAAGTAATGTTAGGTAGCAATAAAGACTTTGCCAAAACTCTGGGAAGAAACAAGCAAATGCTTAAACAGTATATTATCCATTCCAGAAAATTGCATTTGTTCCAGTCAGTATCCCTGAAGGAGGAATATTTTAGGATTGCATTACAAGACAATAGAAGCCAAAATTGAAACTCATTCCCCACCTATAAGTACTGTCAGGCCTTGTCTTACTGGTATATTGAACCCAGCCAAGGCCAGTCAGATGTTGTCAACTGCTGAGGCATGAAGGCAGCAGGGATATGTAAAATAACTGAAATATATATGGACTTCAAACTGTCAAACAAACATTGCTTGCTTTTCCAGCATTCAGTAAATGCCACAATATATCAAAACTATGTATACTGACTCAGTAAATCGCCTAGGGAGGGCTGTAAAAGCACTCTGGAACGACCTTCCCCCCGACATTAGAACAACTACGGACCTCCGCTCCTTCCGTCAGAAATTAAAAACTCACTTTTTCTGCTTGGCCGGCCTAGGTTAGTCTCTACCTCAGGGGTTAGGAAATGTTAATTTTAAAATGGGAATTTTAGTTCAGGGATAGTTAGATTTAATTTGTTTTTATTGTATTTATGTATGTATATATTTTATGTTGTTTTAATTTCTCCCTGTGCACCGCTCCAAGTCCCCTCAGGGAGAGGACGCGGTTATATAAATAAATATTCTATTATTCTATTAACTATGAAGTGGTATATAAGTCTAAGTGCTATTGCTATTGCTAGTTACTATAACATAAACCACAGTACCTGCATTTCATTAGTTGGGAACCTGTGCAAAGCAGCTTTCTGAAAGGATTAGCTTAATGATCGGCATCCGTATGTGGACATATTTTTTTTTACTGTAAGAATATGATGCTAACTATCATTAATGTTAATATGAGCCAGCATGAACCAGATACAAAAACAGGCCTATTCAGGAAGATATATTGATCGAGTTGGCTTTTGAAAAGATTGAGTCAAAATTAAAAATATGTTGTTTTTTTATTATGATTCTCTCATTTGTACTATTTCTCAATTTTATCAACTGCCTTAACTGGTGTGAGTGCCATTTACATATGTTCTTGAACATTCCTGAAGAGTTGCTTTGGCTTCCTGTTGGATACTCCAAGGAACAAATGTGTTGTGTAGATTAGAGGAGTGGTATATAAGATTAGAATTGATAAGATTGCCTACAGGCTACATTGGCAAACCACAAACTTTCTTGGGAAATGGAAGGAAGGAATAGTGGTTTCCAGTTATAGAATGAAGAAAAATCCTGGATTTGCAGGTTGTGACAGTTGCATTGTGAAGTGTTTTAGATCAGGGGTCTCCAACCTTTGCAACTTTAAGTCTGAAGGACTTCAGCTCCCAGAATTCTCCAGCCAGCTTTGCTGTTTTAGATCCTCTCCTTTTTTTTATTCTCAGGCAATAATTTATATAGTAATAGCAGCAGGCTTCTATGCAGTAAATCCAGTAGCAATACCATATCTGATTTCTAATGCCAATCATCTCTATTAGAACAGATATTTTTGTTCTGTGGTATTGTTTTGTATAAATCATGTATGCCTTCTGTTTTACATGTTCCTCGATTTGAAGTATTGTTAGCCTCTTTTTAAAAGAGATATTTTCTATAAAAATATGAACTTGATATATGGGTAGTCCTCAATTTAAGAGTATAATCGAGACTTCCCATTACGGTTGTAAGTCGTGACGGTCATAAAGCAGAGTACCATGTGTCTGACCTGGCTTTATGATCTTTTTTGCAACAATCATTAAATGAATACCATATTTGTTAACTGAATCCATGGTGGTTAAGCAAACTCCAAAAGTAAATGTTATTTTTCAGCAAAAAAAAAAAAAAAAAAAAAAAAAAGGGAAACCCATAGTCACATGACCACAGGATACTGCAAGCAGTTATAAATGCAGGCTAATTGGCCAGCACTCAAAATACTGTCATGTGACTGGGAAGCAGCATCCATCATAACTTCAGAACTGGGTCATAAATACCTTTTGGAGTGTATGTCATAACTTTGAATAGTCGCTAAACAACCAGCTGTAAGTCAAGGACTACCAAGTAATACCCTATTTTTAAAGTAAATTCATATCTGCAGGTATGTTATATTTAATTGTTGTGAAAAGTAGTTCAAGGATATTAATCTTATGTGACCTTTTCCCCTCTGCAAGCAATAAGCCTAGATTTAAAAAAAAAAGTTTTTAGTTTATTGTAACTTTAACTATTCTTTTGATTGTGGATCTGCAAGTAAGCAAAATCTAGAGCCAGAATTGCTCAGCTACAAGTTGTCTTTCTGCTAAGGAAATGTTTAACTGAAGAACATTTGATTGATATCTAGAATATCTTTAAGGGAAGGCTTTTAATCGTTTCGGATAAATACCTGCAGAAATTATTTAGATAGGGGATCTCTTTTCTATCTCACTTCCTTTTTTGAAACTTGAAAGCTAAAAATTATTTATTTTTATCCCCATTGAACCTTGTACTATCAACTCTTCTGATGTTTCTCTCCTAATGCAGTTAGTAAAAGATTCTGATAGATCTGTTATCTCGTGTTCAGATCATGTTTCTGTTGAAACAAAATGGGCTTAATGTAGATGAAATGTTCTACTTTTAGATAATTGTAAATGCTAAATAATTATTTTGATAAATGATTCAGACTAAATAACAAAAAAAAGGATTCTCGGGTAGTGCTAAATCAGGGGTGTCAAGCTCACGGTGGCATGTTATCACATGATGTATCACAACTTTTTTACCCCTTCGCTAGACCAGGAGTGAGGGTGGTCAGGGTGCATTTGGCCCGTAGACCATGAGCCTGACACCCCTGTGCTAAATAATAGGAATATGTGAAATTTACTTTCTTAAAACTACAAAACCCAGGTTTTTTATATGTGTTTTAGTTCCATTACAGCTGAATAACATCGTATGACTTCCAAGGAAAAGGTCCAAAAACCAATTGTTGATCCAAAAATAAAATAATCAAGTTGTTAATAGGAGATTGACTCAATTATTACGCCACTGTCAGCTTTCAGCTTTTACATAGTCTCAGTACAAAGTATTGTGGGTAATCTTTGAAGAAATGGTATATAATACTATGCTATGCTATGCTATATGATATGATATGATATGATATGATATGATATAATTAGCTATACCCGGCCACGCGTTGCTGTGGCCCAGTCTGGTTAAATGACCAACCAATCTGTGTGTAGATCTACACCTGCATACATACACACAACCACCACATGCTATGCCTACCTACCTACTGTATTTCTCCCTCTCTATCTATCCCTCTACCCACCTACCTACCTACTGTATTTCTCCCTCTCTATCTATCCCTCTACTTACCTACCTACTGTATTTCTCCCTATCTATCTATCCCCCTACCTACCTACCTACTATATTTCTTCTTTTCTCCCTCTACCTACCTACCTACTGTATTTCTCCCTCTCTATCACCCTATCTACCTATCTACCTACCTACCTACCATGTTTCTCCCTATCTATCTATCCACCTACCTACCTACCTACCTTATTTCTCCCTCTCTATCTATCCCTCTATCTACCTACCTACCTACTGTATTTCTCCCTCTCTATCTATTCCCCTATCTACCTACCTACTGTAATACAATAATACAATAGCAGAGTTGGAAGGGACCTTGAAGGTCATCTAGTCCAACTCCCTGCCTAGGCAGGAAGCCCTATACCATTTCAGGCAAATGGCTATCCAACATCTTCTTAAAGACTTGCAGTGTTGGGACATTCACAACTTCTGGAGGCAAGCTGTTCCACTGGTTAATTGTTCTAACTGTCAGGAAATTCCTCCTCAGTTCTAAGTTGCTTCTCTCCTTGATTAGCTTCCACCCATTGCTTCTTGTTCTGCCTTCTGGTGCTTTGGAGAATAGCTTGACTTCCTCTTCTTTGTGGCAACCCCTGTGATATTGGAAGGCTGCTATTATGTCTCCCCTAGTCCCACTTTTATTAAACTGTATTTCTCCCTCTCCCTCTCTCTCTATGGGCCACCTGGGAGTTTGCTATCTCAGTGCCTTCTTTTGGCCCTAAGAGGCCTCCATATGACTGTTGGAAAGCAGCCTGATGGGCGGGGCTACAGGGAGGTGAAAATATGATCAGTGGGTACATTTTACATTTGTGTACCTTGCACATGACATGTGTGCTAGGCACAAAATGAGTACGTATTCTATTATCAGAAGTCCTTGGGAACATTGTGTGAAAATTTGAGGTAAATCGGTCCAGTAGTTTTTGAGATTAGCGGCTTCGTACAAACTATTTTACATTTTTATTTATATAGATATAACATAATATAATTTTGGTATCTGAACCTACTGTTTTCTAAGAATTTCTCCACATCAGATCCTGCAAAAGAGTTACATCATGGATCCCCTCTGTTAAAGAGTGCTATCTGGCAGGGCCCAGAAACAGATCTTTTCCTCCAAGGCGCCTATTCTTTGGAGTATCACCATATGAAAGATTAGATTAGCCCCAACCTGGTGGCCTTCAGCCATCTTTGAAGACGTTGTCTATGCCATTGGAGATGTGGCAGAGCCCTTGGGATGATTATGTTGATGGCTTGGATGTATTTATTTTAAGTTAATTTTAAGTTTTTAACTGCTATTCGTCGCCCAGAATCATGAAATTAAAATAGGGAGCCATATGAACCTAAATAAATAATACAAACTTTTGACATTTATGCATACGGTTGTAATGATGATAACACACAAATAAATACGTAAACTTCTTCTGCTCCATGGTCTTCTTGACACCAAAGAGAGGGATGGGGAAATGTTTTCAGATTTAAAAATGTGAGTGTTCCAACTTGTGGCGAAAACTTTCAGAACAATAAATCATGTGCTTTCCTTGTACGGTATCTTGCAGATGCAGTAAGACAAGACCACACCACCAGATTTGTCCTCCCACAACAGCAAAGTTATTGGACATCTAAAAGTTGCTGTTTTTGTTATTACGTGTCAGATTCTGAGCATCTATGCTGGTGGAGTCTAGATTTTCAGTGATTGTGGTCAGTCTGAGGAAACTGTGATGCGATAAGATAGCATTTGTGAGGTCATGTGGTTAGTAAATACCCAATCTAACACAGCAGCTTTATGGACCCTGGGTTTTAAAGTAACTTTATTCACTCTGATATGTTGAAGGGTGTGTGCATTTTTGAAAAACAGAGCTGCTGTTCATGCCAGATAGCTATTTAACTTGAGGGCCTTAATAGCATGTGTGTGTGCCATTTTTAGGAGCTCAGATTCTGTTCAATTTCAGGAGAGAAGGGAATGAGAGCACACGGCACCCGGTCTGTACCTTGTAACAGCCACATCCTTTTTTCTAGGATCGCATGGCTGCTAGAGAAAGACTTCCATTGTAACAGGATGATGCTGGAAACAGATGTAGCTCCTTTAATAAATCACAGACAGGAACTGAGCTTGTGGTATTGTGCATTTTGAAGCACTCCTCCCAAATTGAATCCCAAAAACCATGTTGTTTTCTAATTTACCCCAGAATTGTCTGAAAGAAGGTGTAACCTACAAATTTAATATTTACATGTTGCACTCTGTGTTTAAGATAATCGGCAAATTATCATTTAATGTAATTCATATCCAGCTGGATAGTTCCTTTCCCTTTCCCACTTTATGACACCATCACGGTAGAAACTTCAGTCTACAGGTAGTCCTCAATTTAGGACCACAATTGGGCCTGGGATCTTCAGTTGCTGAGCAAAGTGGTCATAAAGATGTCATGTGACCAAGGACTACCTGTAGTTTCATGTTTTCCTATAGTTAAATTGCCTGGTTGACTTAGTCTAATAGAAGCTGTTTCAAGTATGGCGTCTTTTCATTTTTGCTTGTAATTTTAGGGTAGTTTTTACTGATTATTATCCACCTGAGGTCCATGGTGTAGGTGGGGAGATCATGTACGTTGAATTTAAATAAATACAGATATCTCTTTTGTTGTTGTTAATGTTACACAATGTGAAATGCAGAAGACTATTTTTCTTGGAAACTAACTGAGATAAGGAACAGAGGAACGAGTGTTAATATATACATTTTATTAGAAAAAAATAATAGAAAAAAATAATGCTGATAAGAATGATAGGTGAATGGGGATTTTATTTTAATTCAGCTCGATTTTATAAGAAAATTTCCTTTATCAATCTGACTTAATGAGGTCATAATTGATCATCTTAAACTATCTTTCATGTTACACCTCTTTATTAGGTTATTTATCACGATGTCTTTCTTTTCTTTAAAATTTACGATGGCTGCTGTGGATTTTCATTCTATGGTGAATCCTATACTTGCTAGTAGCAGCAAATCTGCTAAATCAGTGGTCCCCAATCTTTGCAGCTTGGCAGCCCAGCTGGGGGGGGGAGGAGAACTGGGCTGTGTGAGTGGCATGTTGAAGTGTACACGCAGTTCCACTTATGCAAGTTAAGCTGTGCACATGCAGCCCGGCCTGCTGCACACACAGCCCTGTTGCAAATAAGCCCCAGTAGCAGATCACGCATGGCCCAGGGGTTGGAGAATCTGTGCTAAATGATACGGCACTAAGATCTGTTCTGCAATAAGCAAAGTTGCTTATAGAATTGAGTTTGAAACATGTTTTTCTGATTGCACACTATCGTTTCAATCACATACTTTCTATTAAGATTTCAAAACTTTTGATTATATGGTATTAGCACAGTGATCAAAAAGTCATGACCCTGCCTGATCAAGTTATTGGTTTCCTGTTCTGACTTACTTGAAATCTTTTGCTCTCAATGTATCACAAGTTTAATCTTTGTCAAGCAAGCACTACAACATCTTAGTGTTAAAAATCTTTTTTTCCGGTTTGCTGTTTAGCTTTAGATAAGTGATAAAGCTGCAAAAACCTACTCCCAAGACTTTTTAAAATATATATATATATTATCCAGGTGTTTAGAACATAAATATATACTCCGAATTAAGATGTGCATAACTTTAATTTTCAGTCTAATTATACTTTTGATCTTTCTGTAAAAGTGAAGTGTCATAACATGCTCAGCTGTAACAAAACTGCATCATCATAATATGTGGATGTTTGAACCATTTACAAATATTTAAGTTTTTATGTTTATAGCACTTACCTGAAAGGCAAGCATTTTCCACCCCACTCCACCCCGAAAATCAATAGAATTTTCCCTCCCTCCCTCCCTCCCTCCCTCCCCGCATCTTATGTATATTGCCAGGAAATCTAAATTGACTATTCCCTTTTAAAGGTGAATTATTTGGGAAGAAAGATGTTCTTTATTTCACATAAATGCAGTAATTATGAATGGCTCACATTAATAGCAGCTTTTGCCTGAAATAATATGTGTGAATTGATTCTGGATCTCATTTGTATGACATACGCCGTGAGAATTAATCATTACTAAACGTATTGGTTACCTTTTCTTAGATCATGGGGTATAATAGTTTTCCTTTCGAGATATGGCATGGGCTAAAGAAAATTAAACTATTACACAATCCAGTTATCCAGTCACATTGCCTATACAGGTAGTCCTTGACTTACAACAGTTCATTTACGACTTTTCAAAGTTACAACTTGCTTGCGCGAATGGAGCTTCATGCATGCATGCCTACCACCCCTTGTGTTTTATGTTTGTGTGAGTGGACCATCATGCGCATGCCCATCACTCCTGCAGTCCAGTTGTGAACCACGGCCTGGGGGTTGCGGACCCCTGGTACAGACAACAGCAAGATATTACACTTATGGCTATTTTACTATTTGGTCCAACTTGCTTTAGGCCCAATTCAGCATTTTGGTTCTTTTAGTACAAACCAGGACAAGGATTATTGAGATAATCAAGAGTAGATATTGTAAGAGGAGACTGTCTTAGGCTAATTATGATAGTCAGCAGCTAAAAAAAGTCCGTCTGCACTTTTTCAGATTCACAATTTCAGATTATTTGCCCCTAATAAAAGTTTGATTTGATTTAAGATTAACAACGTATTAAAAGGCATGAGCATCTGTTGAGGTGAATCACAGTTCACAAACATAGATTGCCTTTTAGTAAAGTTTGTCATTCTAAAAGGTGCTAACAGGTTCCTTCTGGTTAATCAGGTATTTTTTGTACTTCTGATGCTGACTGAGGTAGTAGGGCTGCTGTTTTATCTCTCGGTAATAATAGTATGCTTCCTAATTGGGTTACTACCAAGAAAAACAAGCTGTTGAAGTAAGCTTCACATGCAAACTGTAGGTTAAAAAAAAGATTACATATACATACAACTTGTGTGTTGCATAGCTTTCACAGTGCAGATGATTAAAAGTATGTTTTGGGTTATATTATCTGTACTCAACACTTTCAAACTAGAAGAGAAAGATCAATGTTTCACAAATAGAAAACCAACAGATATATGATGCAGTAGATCTCTAACAGGAATTTGCATTGCCTACATTTTAATTTTAGAGTAACCAGTGTACATCAAAGCAATAGAAACTGTAAATAATTCCAGAGTGCATATTTTCTGGTTTTGTACACAAGAGAAGTTGGTGGAAACATCTTAGACAGTGGATGAAATTCTAAACCTATAAAATCACTGATTTGAGACAATTCTCAGCACCATCACAAAGGTGCAATTCCAATTATAATACAGATAACAGTTCTTTGGCATACATTCTTGGAAATTTCTGTATGGCAATATATTCTTTCTGTTGTTGTATAAGCAAAAGAAAACTTTGAACTAAGGATTTTTTGTAATTATGCTGTATTTTTCCCAAAAGTAAGACATTGGCTATTGATAATATTTTAGAGCATTTGAATCTTAAATAGCTGCTTTGGTTTGTTGCATTTAAAATTTAGATTAAAATGGTCTAATACTTCTAATTTGTTTTCTCTGCTATCTTTTTCCTCTTGCTTATGTTTGGGTGTAACAGTCAACTACAGGTAAGAAGAGCATGTTGTGAAAAAGTTCAAGCAGTATGAATTTCTGTCTTTTTGGAGCATGGCTATGTTGTGTTCTCAAGAAGATAACCCAATCTAGTGTGGCAGATGTGGCTTTGTGGGTCCCTTGGTTCACTTCTTAATTCTGCATTTTCAAGAGTGACTGGAGACATTGGTAGGGAAATCAGTTGTCATTGCTGCTAACATTATTTAAGCAACAGGTAATTGGGGTAATAATAGCCTGTGGTTTTGGCCAACTACCTTTCTGATGCTTAAGTTCAGGCACTCAATCCAGCTAAGTGGCAGCACCTGGTGAAACTTGGCTGATCTTAAAAAGCTAAGTACTGTGGGATCAAACTTAGTTACTATGTAGGTCGGAGACCACCTTAGAATTCCAGTGCTGGAGGCTAAATTGGGAAGCTTAAAAAAAAAAAATCTGAAAAGAAGCCGTGGCAAACAAGTTGCATATATTGTCAGGAAAACTACATGGACATATTTATGAAGTTCATCCAGAATTAAACTTGATAAGAAAGAGACTTGACTGTTTAATCTTTCTATTTCTTTATCCACACCATCTGGATCGTCCCTTTTATTCCAAACGTACAAAAGCACATGTTCTGTTATACTTGTAATCTATCTGCCCATCACTTTAGATGTGAAATTCAGATTTATGCTAGCACTGCAAGAACAAGAATTCTATGCAATAGTAGCTTTCTGAAATATCCAAATATTCTTCCTTAGTTATTCCACAGCTCACATTTCTCCCAAAGAATTTTTTTAAAAGCATGGCCTTCTTCCAATTTTGGTTCTCTTTCCTTTTCTATACACTATGTATTTCTTCAGCTGTTGGCACAGAAAACATTTCAATTCTGTTGCCATGCTTTCTCCAGAATGGATAGCTTTTCCTGCCCACCATTACTTTAATATCATCTTTTTGTGTCCTTTACTGCCCTGGAAAGGATGGCTTCCATGTCCAACTGTTGTTGTTAGTTGTGAAGTTGTGTCCAACACATCGCAACTCCATGGACTACGTTCCTCCAGGCCTTCCTGTCCTCTACCATCCTCTGGAGTCCTTTTAAGCTCATGCCTACTGCTTCGGTGATTCCATCCAGCCACCTCATTCTCTGTCATCCCTTTCTTCTTTTGCCCTCAATCTTTCCCAACATTAGGCTCTTCTCCAGTGAGTCTTTCCTTCTCATTAGGTGGCCAAAGTATTTGAGTTTCATCTTCAGGATCTGGCCTTCTAAACAGCAGTCAGGCTTGATCTCTTCTAGGACTGACCAGTTTGATCGCCTTGCAGTCCAAGGGACTTGCAGGAATCTTCTCCAGCCTCATAGTTCAAAGACCTCAATTCTTTGGCGCTCAGCCTTTCTTATGGTCCAACTTTCACAGCTTTCTTATGGTTCAACCGTTAAGCCATAGTTAACATTTGAAAGATCCAAAGCCAATAGGATATGTTTTTAAAGACATCTTAATACTTAGCATCCGGTCAGCTTAAGAATGTGTCTCTTGCTTTATTTCTTGTTTCAGGATAATTTCCAGTTTCAGTGCAGTAACTGAAACCAAGTAGGTTATGGCTGAGCTTCTCTACTGCACTGTACCTTGAATGCAGAAAGATTAGTATTTGATTCGGCCAAATTTGATGGTTTAATTTGGCTTTAAGAATATCAGCAGGAGAAAAAGTCAGACTTTTTGAAATTATTTTCAATTTTACATATATTACATGACACTGAGGTAGTTTGTAGGTTACTTAAGTATGGTTTGCATGTGGGTGGGTGTTTCCATTTTAAAAGTTTGGAGGGGGGAAATTTGCAAAGTTTAGTGGACATTAGTCTCCAAGTCAATTTGATAGTGCTTAAAATAGAGATGGATAACACATGGCTTTTCAAATCTTACTAAATTGCAATTTTCTATTGGCTTTGGAGCTGTTGAAATTTGAGTCCCATAGTGCGACATTCCTAAACTCTGGCATAGTCTACCAAATTCTGATTTGAACTTGAAAATGCTGCAATCTTGTTTGTGGAGTATCTAATTTGGGCACGGCTCCTGGCATTTTCCAAAAATTATTTCTCGCTATAATGGGGTGTCTTATTAAGGCAAAAGGTCTTAAAATGGGACATCTAAGTATTTTGTTTTGAGCATCCTGTAATTCTGGGCTTTTGCATACTGTTGTAATTTCATCTTATGATTTTACATCTGAAGCATGTTTTCAGTGGTTCCTCACCATTTATGGTTCAACACCTTATTTAAGTTCCTGTGCATGAGGTATTGAGTGTGTATGCTTTTCATTTTAAATCTAATTAGTGGTTGGCATAGTTCATTTCCTAAAGACTCTTGCACTGAAATACTTGTTAGAATCAAGCTAGCAAAATGAGCTTAAAAATGTCTAGAACACAACTTAGTCTCGTCCTCAACAGTCACTTTGTTTGGAATATTAGCTCTATTACCTACAAGCTGTAAATAAATTAAACCTACTCATTAATTAATAATAATGTTATATTAATGGACATGTCTGGACTTTTGTAGTGTTTTTCAAGTGCAGAGTTTAATTTTGCATAGTGAAAAGGACAAAGTATTTTTCTAAATAAGAGCAACAGATTTCCTTACAATATTCTAACATCAGTCACGTTCTAAGATGATCAAGCATAAGAATAGAATAAAAATAGGTTATATAAAGGTGCAAGGGGGAAAGATTTGAAGAACATTACAAAACATAACAAAACAGTTGTATAAAATACATCCTGAGGTCCCCCGAGGTCACCAAAATTATTGTCAAATGGTAATCCTTAATGTAACTAAATTCATTTTAACTCAATTTAAATGTAAACGAAATTACAATTGGTTTTTGCACGGAATCCCCTAGATGCTTTTGAGAATCAGACACCAAAGCCAAAATGCAACCCTATATCCACAAAACTTTGTGCTCTTTTCTGTAATGTTTATGTATAGCACAAGTCTGTTGATGTTCACATTTCCCAGTACTATAAATGGTTTACATGTAACTTGAATGATGAGGTTGAAATTCATCTCAATAATGAACAATTTCAGAAAGTCCAATGCCCCAAATGTCTAATTAATCATGTTTATCATTGGAATGTTTTCCTGAAAGCTGTAAAGTTATTCAGGACCAGTTTACAGTCATATAATATTTTCATCTGTTTCAAATTCTTGTAAAACAGAATGAGCAAAGATTTCCATATACTGAAACTTTACTCTTGTAATTGCAGCCCATAATTCAACAGCGATTGGTCCACAAATTAGAAACGAAGAGGACGATGGACCCTCTTCTGTAATTCTTTTTTTTTTCTTTCTTTTAACAGATCACATGCTTGAAAAGTAAGAAAACTTTTCCAGGCACAAACACTTTTGATGGGATTCATATCGTGAACCATTTGATAGGAGATGATGAATCACTGCATTCTTCAGATGAAGATTTTATATCCAATCACATTCAAGAACACGGGATCCATTTTCATTTGCACAGCAGAACTGGTCACAGGGAGCGGAATCCAACAGTGGCAGACAGTAGTGACAGCGATACTGAAAACACTGAATCACTGAGCACAAATACTGAGAAGGAAAACAATAAAAAAAGAATGGAGTCTTATTCTACTACGGTGTGATCACTGTGAAAAGTTTGGTTTCCATTCTTCGGAGAGCTTCCATAATTAAGAAAATTAGCATTAATCACTCAAGTTGACTTGGCCCTTGCATCTTATCTGATACACCTACTGATGTATCCCTCTGTGTTTGCCAAATCTTTCTCTTTGACATTATTGCCATAAAGTAGACTGAGAAGATATAGGGTGGTTGACAACTCTTAACAGTATTAATTACTATTCCTTGTATATTTCTCATGCTAGAAGATGTGCATTCATAATTGTTGCCTTCTCAAGAACCATAGCTGCTGCTCATAAATATGGAAAATCATTACTCTTCAGAAGGAACTATCTCGTGCAATAGTTTAATGCTCTGTGAACTATGTTCCATAAGCAATTTGCAATCAAGATGGATGTGTGCACGTTAGAAATATCAGATATGGAATATCTGATTATTTTGAGTGTCTTATTTTTAATTAACTTCAACTACTGGAGACTAACAGAGTTTCCAATCTAAAGCCTCTATTTGTGCTATTTTATATAATTAATGGTCATACTTCATTCTAAAGGATTGAAAACTTTTGTCAACATTTATGTGCATTTGTTTTTGACATGTTGCTAATGAATTTGATCAAATACGTTAACTACAAATAATATCTATTTTGTATATATTTGTATAACTGTACTCCTACATAAAATGTATATTGAATTTTGTATGAGATGTGTAAATGTTATATGAGTGTCTTAGCATTTTAAAAGACAAAGGAAATTATGTGTAAGCAAGTAAAATTGGGAGCTCTGTATGGGGGAAAATAAGAAAAACACTAATTCTCGTTCTGAGACTTCTGTGTATCAGATGATCTACAGTTGATTTAATTATGTTTGAAATGATGCTATTCACTGAAATTTTAACTTTGTGTATATGTAACTATATAATAAAACTTTTTTCATGATTTAACAAATGCTAAACAGTTAAGTTTAACTCTTCCTCAAAAGTGTGGGTCATAAGCTTGCTCAAGCATGGTAAATAACTTTTTATAGTAAATAAAAAATATAAAAAATGCAGCCAATGAGATGCCTATCATACAAAGATAATATGCATTCAGAAAGTATTCAAACCCCCTTCACTTTTGTCAATTTTGTTATGCCGCAGCCTGATTCTACAGTTGCCCCCCGCTTCTGACTTTTTAAATATAAATTATAATTTGGTTACGGTTTTAATAATGGGTTTTAGCACGGGTGAATTAATTTAATATATTTTTAATTGATGTATATTGTATTTATGGTTTTATATAATGCCTGTGCGCCGCCCTGGGTCCTAACAAGGAGAAGGGCGGGATATAAATTTAAATAAATAAATAAATAAATAAATAAATAAATAAATAAATAAATAAATAAATAAATAAATAAATGTTGAAAAAATCCCCCCCCCCCTATTATTCTACACTCAGTACCCCATAATGACAAAGTGAAAACAGAATTTTAGAAAGGGCTGTAAATTTATTTTAAAAATACTGAAATATCACATTGGCATAAGTTTTCAGACCCTTCACTCAGTACTTTGTTGAAGCATCTTTGGCAGCAATTACAGCCTCAAGTCATTTTGGTTATGATGCAACAAGCTTTGCACATCTGGATTGGGGTTTTTACAATATACAATAGCAGAGTTGGAAGGGACTTTAGAGGTCTTCTAGTCCAACCCCCTGCCTAGGTAGGAAACTTATACCATTTCAGACAAATGGCTATCCAACATCTTAAAGACTTCCAGTGTTGGGGCATTCACAACTTCTGGAGGCAAGCTGTTCCACTGACTAATTGTTCTAACTGTCAGGAAATTTCTCCTCAGTTCTAAGTTGCTTCTCTCCTTGATTAGTTCCACCCATTGATTCTTGTTCTACCCTCAGGTGCCTTGGTGAATAGCTTGACTCCCTCTTCTTGGTGGCAACCCCTGAGGTTTTCTGCCATTCTTCCTTGCAAATCCTCTCAAGCTCAGTTAGGTTGGATGGCACTATCAGTGGACAGCCATTTTCCTTCCAGAGATGTTCCAATAGGGTTCAAGTCACGGCTCTGGCTGGGCCACTCTAGGACATTCATAGAGTTGTCCCCAAGCCACTCCTCTGTTGTCTTGGCTGTGTGCTTAGGACGTCATGTTGGAAAGTGAACCTTCGGCCCACTCTGAGGTCCTGAGCGCTGTTGAACAGGTTTTCATTAAAGATATCCCTGTATTTTGCTCCATCCAGCTTTCCCTCCACCCTGACCAGTCTCCCAGTCTTTGCTGCTGAAAAACACCCCCGCCATATGATGCTGCCTCATGCTTCACTGTTGGGATGGTATTAAGCAGGTGATGAACAGTGCCTGGTTTCCTCCAGACATAATGTTTAGAATTGAGGCCAAACAATCCAATCTTGATTTCATCAGACCAGAGAACCTTGTTTCTCACAGTCTGAGAGTCCTTCAGGTGTTTTTTTTTCAAACTCAAAGCGGGCTTTCATGTGTTTTGTACTGAGGAGAGGCTTCCGTCTAGCCACTCTGCCATAAAGCCCAGATCGGTGGAGGGCTGTAGGAATGGTTGTCCTTCTGGAACTCATAGAGCAGTGATGGCGAACCTATGGCACGGGTGCCACAGGTGGCACGCGGAACCATTTCTTAGGGCACGTGAGGCATTGCCCTGTCAGCTCCAGCACGCTTGTGTGTGCCGGCCAGCTGATTCAGGCCTTCTTTTGAATCCATTTTTCACCCTCTGGAGGCTTCAGGGAAGCTCCTGAAGCCTCTGGATGTGGGCGGGAGGCTGTTTTCACCCTCCTCAGGCTCCTAGAAAGCCTCTGGAAACTGGGGAGGGTGAAAAAACTGCGCCAAAAGCAGGGGGTTGTGCACATAGCACTATGGGTGTGGCACGCCCATGCACGACCTCCCTGCGCTCCCCCCGCTTTTGGCACACGAGCCAAAAAAGGTTAGCCATCACTGTCATAAGAGTCTCTGGAGCTCAGTCAGAGTGACCATTGGATTCTTGATCACCTCTTACTAAGGCTCTTCTCCCCCTTACTCAGTTTGACTCAGCGACTAGGTCCTGGAAGAGTCCTGGTTGTGCCAAACTTCTTCCATTTGAGAATTATAGAGGCCACTGTATAATTAGGTACTGAGCTCTATAGGCAGTTCCTTTGACGTCATGGATTTTGCTATGCCACAGTATGCATTGTCAGCTGCTGTAAAGCCTATAGTGACGTATGTGCCTTTCTAAATCATGTCTAATTAATTTAATTTTCCACAGGTGGACTCCAGTCATGGTGTAGAAGCATGTCAGCAACAATCAAGAGAAATAGGAGGTACCAGAGCTAAACTTCAAACGGTTTGAATACTTACGCCAATGTGATATTTCAGTTTTTTCTTTTTAATAAATTTACAGACATTTCTAAAATTTTGTTTTTACTTCGTCACTATGGGTATAGATTAATGAGGAAAAAATGATTTTCAACAACTGTAGAATCAGGCTGCAACATAACAAAATTGACAAAAGTGAAGGAGGTCTGAATACGTTCTAAATCAGGGGTCTGCAAAGTTGGCTCTTTTAAGACTGGTGGACTTCAACTCCCAGAGTTCCCCAGCCAGCATAGCTGGCTGGGGAACTATGGTAGTTGAAGTCCACCAGTCTTAAAAGAGCCAACTTTGCAGACCCCTGTTCTAAATGAACTATTTGTATTAACACAACATAATAAGCAGATCAGACAATGTTACATACAATTTCTCAGGTGGGTTTGATAATCCATTTTTCCTGCTTCTCATTATACCTTTTTCCCCATTTCTTTGGGTTTTTTTGTAAAAAAACAACACACACAAAAATCAGGCACAGTTCCCAGAATAGGATTGATAAAGAACAAATCTGATAAAAATATCATAAAGCATCATTAGAAATTTATTTTGTAGCCAAAATCTACATTTCGGTACTTAGCTTTAAACTTGGTTACCATCTATATCATTAAGAGAAGATACTATAAATAACACAGTTAATTCATATGTATATAATTTGATCCCTTCAGATGCTAATTTGCCCTAGCTATCTCACCTCCTTGCAATTTGAAGTCAATGACTCTAGGCCACGGGTGTCAAACACTCGGTGTCACGTTGCCATCACGTGACGTATTGCGATGTTGTTCCCCTTCACAGAGCTGGGGTGGGCGTGGCCTGCATGTGACGCATCCAGCCTGCGGGCTGCCAGTTTGACACTCCTGCTCTAGACTGATTCCTCTTTTGGCTCCACCCCCCGAGGTCTGCCTGCTCTTTATCTGCATTTTCCTTCTTTAATCACTTCTCTATGTTAAAACAGAATATAGTGGAACAAGGCCAAAGAGTGTCAAACCAAGAACTGGGACTCCAGTGGCTTAACAGCCTTTGTCTATTGTTTGTTTGTTTGGTTTTTATGTTATTTAGCTCTGATGAATGCTACCAGAATTGCTTGTTTGTGAGATGGGTGGCTATATATTGATTTCAGGCAGGCAGGTAGGCAGGCAGGCAGGCAGGCAGGCAGATAGAAGCTAATAGTTTCTAGATACATCTGCTCCTTAAAAAAATCTTCATATAAGGTAGGGTGCCTCCTGCAAACCATTCAGAAAAGTCCTTGGATTATGAGATATTTTTTCTCCATTCTCCAATTAAAATATTTGTATCTTTTCTTAATATGAGATCTAGCAGTTAAATATGAAGTCATTCGTGTTTATAATATTATGAGCAAAAATTAAAATATAATGCCAGCCGTGATCAGCCACTGGCAAGAGAAAATCAGATGTGCATTGTAAGGCTGATTCAGTGATTTAAAAAGAAAAACAGAAAAGGAATAAGGATGCTGAGCAGGTTGTACAAGAGAAAGTCAATGGGAGGAAGCACATAAATAAAAAAAGAGAAACAAGAGAATTGGGGCACTTGAATAAATATAGAAAACTATCAGTGAAGACTATAAATGAGGAAGCTGACAGAAATACCAAGGAATTATATGACTGAAAAAAGCAAACAGCAAAAACATTCAGACACAAACTTTGAGGACTCATTGATAAGGAAAGCGATAAAACTGCAGAAACCAATAGAATTAAGACACTTTGGTAAATTAATAAAATTCTCAATTTATTTACTTCCAATCTTGTTTGTGTAAAGATTCTAAAAAAAAAAAGTTGGGGGAGAAGAATGAAAATGTTATATTCTAGATAGAAGAAAAATTCTGCTTTAATGAAATAATTTAAACCAAACAGCTCGCTCATTCAAGGAATGAAACTGAAAACATCTCAGTATATATGCAAATGGATTTGCTAAAGAAGAAAGAGGAAGACTACAATAATAACCCTGAAAACAGAAAGAAAAAGGGGGAGACTGCTGAGCCAGTTAAAAAAAATACTCTCAAATAATTATATCATTGAAAAAATATACAAAAATTACTTGAAAAAGCAAGAGAACTCGAAAATAATTAATATTTTATTTATATCAATCTCAATTTCATTGAAGGCTGCATCAGCATTGTGTTTGACCTCAAGGGGACAGGGCATGGCCAGGGCTGGCGTGACCAGCTTGATGTCACTCGTGTTGGGGGGGGGGGGGGCTGTGGTGGTCCAAGTGCTCTGCCAGCAAAAACAGAGCTCCCGTTTCGCTAGCAGAGGTACCATAGGTCTGTCCTTTCCTGTTCCCAGGGCAGACCACCGGAGCTGCATCCGGCCTGCAGACCTTAAGTTAAGGTGTTAAAACCCCTGATTTATATCAATTGTTAAAGGTTTGTTAAAGTAGTATTGCAAAATCTAAATTCGTAGCTGTGAAAAGCTTATAAAAATGTGACAGGTTTTTCATTCTATTAAAAGCAAATTAGAAAGGAGAGACGTGGAAATACAGAAAGTAATTGTTAAAAAATGAATATTTTTGTTAAAAAATGAATATTTTAAAAAGAACGGAAGCAGAAAAAAAAATCTTTTAAAAATACACATGTAAACCAATTTGTACAAGAAGAATAAGAATGGATGTGAAAGAAACAAACAAAAAATCAGGTATAAATGTGGAACCTGATGGAATATATAGTAAAATTCTTTTTTAAAACAATTGATTTTCTATTTTAAAAAATCCATTCTCTTATACTGGTAAGTTATTAATATATATGAAGAAATAGTACTAATGCAATACTACATGGTCAAGTCAAAAAGAAAGCGACTGATGAAAGTAAACCCTAGTAGAAAAAGAAAGAAAGAAATCTTATCAGAAATCACTAAAAGACAAAAAAGTTGCAGGAAGTCCTCCATTCATGACCGCAATTGAAACTGGAATTTTTGCTGTAAGTCGTTAGTCATAGTTTAAATCTGATTTCATGACAAATTTTATAGAGTTTGTAGAGCAAATCATGCAGTTGGTAAACATCATGGAGTCATTAAGCAAACACAACTTCCCCAAGGGGATTTTTTTTTTTTGCCAGAAATAGACAAAAAAGGTCACAAACCATGATTTTGTGACCCTAGGATGCTACAACCTGTTGTGAATGCAAGCCAGTTGCCAGGCACCGAAATTGAAATCATTTCACCTGAGAGATGGTACAGAGTTCATAAGTACAGGCCATAAGCCATTTTTTCCAAGGTCGTCATAACTTTGCACCATCATTAAATGCTGGTTGTAAGTAATACAGGACTACCTGTATAGAACTGATATATCAGTTAGCGATTATTACTTTTCTATCACCACTACAGATCTGGATTATATTATAAACTACTTGCGTTGATTGTATTTAGGATTGAAAAACCCAAATTCACATCCAGTTCTATAAATTTCACTGAAAGACTTTGATCTGAAAAACTTGACCTGCCTCACAAACTAGAGAGGGAGGGGTAGTATTCACTTATCTTCCCTACTGGTTCGCAAATGTGAGCGCACCCACCTCTGCACATGCGCTCAACCTTCCGCGCATGTGCTTTTGGCGAAAAAAAGGCCCTAAATGGGATACCATAGAGGTGGGGCAGGTGGGTGGGACCACCTGTGCTTTCCGCTACTGGTTTGGGCGAACCAGTAGAATACAATCTCTGTAGAGAGGTAAATTATGATATACACCTTGATCTGGAGGAAAGCCAAACTCTTAATTTCAAGATTACTACAGGACACAAAGAGGAGAAATATATATAATAATCAAACTGAGGAGAAATTTCCTGACAGTTAAAACAATCAATCAGTGGAACAGCTTGCCTTCAGAAGTTGTGAATGCCCCAACACTGGAAGTCTTTAAGAAGATGTTGGATAGCCATTTGTCTAAAATGGTATAAGGCTTCCTGCTTAGGCAGGGAGTTGGACTAGATGACCTCCAAGGTCCCTTCCAACTCTTCTATTGTATTGTATTGTATAATTAGCCTTAGAACAGTGAGGCAAGGCATAAAGATGACACAACAAAAAGAAAATCCCAGGATAAATAGAGATTTGAAAGAAACTGAATTGCAAGATCATAGAAGAAATAGTCAATACAGTCATTGGCCCACTAGCAAATCACAGCCTGTCAGTCATTCAGGACGGCTATGCCAAAATAACAGTAATGGGGACCAGGTTTGTATCATTTGAACAATGGCTGGATGATTACTATGAAGAGACTAAATCACTTGTCGGTAAATGACTAAAGTTACTGAGTGATTTGTTGGTTTCCCCATCTTGGAGCACTCTAGATCTGTTGATCAGATTCCATGGTTTGTGACAGGGGTCTCCAACCTTTGCAACTTTAAGTCTGAAGGACTTCAGCTCCCAGACTTCTCTAGCCAGCAAAGCTTTGCTGGCTAGAGAAGTCTGGGAGCTGAAGTCCTTCAGACTTAAAGTTGCAAAGGTTGGAGACCCCTGGTTTGTGAAGCAGGTTGAGAAAGGTTGCTCCCTCCAAGATTACAAGATAGATTTAAAAGGCTGATTCCAAGAGGAACAGTTGCAAATGTCGTAGTTGCTCTTTTATTAGCTTCTTCTCTTTTTTGTTTCACCTTTCAAAAATGATCTTTCCTGCATAAGCTGACAAACCAATTCATCAGGGGAATTCAGACTGTGTCTATAATTACATACTTGAGTTCTGTGGTATGGGTTCTAAAATTAAGGTTGCAATTCTGCAGGCTGACCTGGGAACAAGCTCCACTGAACAATCTTTTCCAGATGAATTAGCACAGAAAAAAAGAAACCGTACTTTTATACAAAATCTTCGTCAGATTCGTGCAAATGCTTGAGGATGGTCTACAGTGGTGAAAGTTTTTAAGTTTCTATTATTGCCATGCAATGGGCTAACTTATCCTGATTCTGGAAACACAGAATTGTTAAATTGTTAGGCCAGTGGACAAAATATGCACCCATACGGATAACACTTCTGATTCCTCTCAAGGTTTCTGTCCCATTTGCATGTAATCATATAACTCAGCTTTCCTCAGAACCTAAATAACTCAAGCAAGTAAATCTACTGCAAACTAATTTACTATAATTTAAGGTGTAGCAGAGAACATCCTGGCATACTGGAGAAGGCCTTTGAAAGCAACATCAGATCTGCTTGATGGTAAATGATGTTCTATATATTTTTTTCTTTCTTCCATTCAACCATGTCTGATTTTTGGAGACTGCCTGGGCAAATCCTTGCAGTTTTTTTAGCATTTTTTTTTTAGAAGTGGTTTGCCACTGTCTCCTTTCTAGGGCTGAGAGACAGCGACTGGCCTAAAGTTATCCATATGGTTTCATGTCCAAGGCTGTATTAGAACTCACAGTTTCCACCTTGATGCCTTAACCACTTAACCAAACTGCCTCTGCTCTGTAACTAACCATATCCAAAGTAGCTATGCAGATAGTGACAAGCCTACCCATGTTACAGTATTCCTAAATGGCACCACAAACTACCCCTCCCCTCAATGTTCTCTCCTTTAAACTAAGCAATATGGGTACATGGAGATTAAGCAAGGTGATATTTGAACAAATTTTATGGAGCTATGCAGCAGTGCACAAAACCCATTGGACAATAACCTATAGTATAACCTAAATTTCACGAGCACCTGGTTTGTTATATTGCAGTATTGTAACTTCATATAGCCTTCCACATACTAATCTTTTAATGCTCATCTACTGCTCATCTAATGTTCCAACCCCTTCTTTTAGATTCTTCTTTTTATATATAGGTTTAGTTTTTAATTTATATATCTGTTTTTTTTTCTTTTTGTGTGCTTAAATTTATGTATGATTTATGTACACCATCCTAATGCTGGTGTATGACCATGATAAAGATGTAATAGGATATATGATATGGAGCCCTGATCACTTTTTTGACCAAAATTATCTCCAACCTATAAATAAATAATTTTTCAATCCAAGATTCACATAAAGTCTTTATGCTGTGCTTAATGGTCCACAAAAGGCACAGCCAGTAATATGACATTGACAGAATAGTGGGGATAATGTTTTTCAGCTTCTTAAATAAGTATCTGCAAGTTTTAAGGTAAAATACTATTTTACACTCTGAATTTCTTAAATCACCCGGTTTACCTTTAGAAACAACCAACCAGAGTCTGAGAATATTAGTTCCACAGATTCTAGAAAATTATAAGAGAAATGGAAGCGCCATAGAGGTTTCAAGTAGCTTGCATCTTAAGAGTTACATCATTTTAAAAATATCTTAGTAAATATCTAACATTATATGATTCTTTGCAATAAATTCAATGAGCAATAAGTTAAAAAGCAGAGCTTTGCGCTGCATGTGAATTCAGCTTTTAAACTGCATCTTTGATTGTTTCAGGTTTAAAAAACCACAACAGTATTTTAGTTACACTAAACAATGAAACTTTGTTAGCTGAAAATTGCAGGAGAAGAAATAGATTTGTTCACATAAATAGATGGTCTCCAGGAAATTCTTAAACAGCCTTTTGAGCTTCTCTAACTTTCAGTTTTTCCTTGGCACGCTATTTTTAGCAGCCTCCAGGAATCTAAGCTTTATTTCTCCAACAAAAAATATTTCCCTGGATGAATATTGTACTCAGTCTTCAAAAGTAAAATGCAGTTTGTAAAACCAGGGCCATGTGCACATATATTTACACACAATAACACACCCTGTTGCTCACTTTTCTTTGTAGATTGCATCTGCTTTATTTTTTCCCCCAGTGGGAATCCAACTATAAGCAGCTGTGACTCTCGGCACCTGGGTTTGGGCAGCTGAGCTTCTCAAGAAAGGATTCTGTATAGCTGTCGTTGGTGGTACCAGCTGCAGGTTTTTGCACAAGCAAAGCTCTTCAGTCCCTGGCATGAGAAATTCAGTTGAAAGTTGGCCATAAAACACATTGAACAGTGAAGTGTAATGATCTTGCAGCAACCGACATATTGCCCAGGTGCTACAAATAGAAAGCTGAAGTTGTTTTTGCTGCAAGAACCAGTCAGGGTCACACTACTATAGGATCCTATCTGATTTCGGTTTGAAGTTGCAATCTGGCGCAGAAATAAAGTGTGAGAAACAGCATGACCCTGTCTTTGAACCATTTTCTCCAGCCTCCCCTTCCTGATCTTCCTCCTTCTTCACTCTCCCTCACCACTTTTCATCCACCAGAGGGAAGACTGCATTGTTGCTTCTGTTCACCAAAAGGCACCCCTGAGCACTAGCAGAAAACAGGAATTAAAAACTTGCTCACCTTGAACTTTTCTACTCTAAATTGTATTTTCCTATCATCATATTTTTTTGAAAAATTAACAAGTTGGGGAAGGAGAGATGGCATTCTTATGACTGAGCATCATGGGTTACATCTTTGCAGAAACAAAGGAATATCAGGATAGGGACAACTATGGTGAGTACAGGGAGGGCTTGACTGACAACCATTCATTTAGTGTCGGTTTGGAGTTACGACACTGTCCATTTTTCACACTAACCACCATTGCAGCATCTCTGCGGTCATGTGATCAAAATTCAGACGCTTGGCAAGTGGCATGCATGACGGTTTATGTGTCCCGAGGTCATGTGATCACCTCTTGCGACTTTCTGGTAATATTGAATCCAAGGATGATGAAGGGCTTCAGCGTAGAAATTGGGAGACTGGGTTCTAAGGAATGAAGTCAGCTAGTTGATCTTGAGCCAGTCACACTTCCTCAGCCCTAGAAAGCAGACAGTGGCAATCCAGTGTGAAATCCTGCCAAGAAAACTGCAGGGATATATCCATGCCATCTCCAGGAGTCAACACTGACACATGCTGTCAAATAATATTCCTAAAGTTTGTGTTCGCCCATAGTAGACACAGGGATGGGATTCAAAAAATTTAGCAACCGGTTCTCTTCCTGGTTGCTGGGTGGGCGTGGCCTTCTTGGCCTCCTGCACCACAGTGGGGAGAGGCGTTTTCACCCTCCCCAGGCTCTGGAGGCTTTCCAGAAGGCTCTGGGAGTGTGAAAACAGCCTCCCCTGGGCTCCGGAGGCCAGAAATTGACCCATTTCTGGACTTCCGGAAGGGCCATTTTTTGCCCTCCCAGAGCTTCCATGCAGGCCCTACACTTACCTGGCATCCAAAACGGGCTGCGTGGAGACTCCTGGGAGGGGAGGGGGGGAGCCAGTCCTTGCAACTACGAGTTCGGCGAACCAGTTGTAAAATTAGCATCTGATTCGCCCGAACCAGTCCAAACTGTCTGAATCCCACCCCTGGGTAGATATCACATAGGATAATATTTAGATGAAACCTATAGTTCCAAAAGATTCCTATCTGTGGGACCAGATAGAACTACAGGTCTATCTATCATCCTTGCTTGTTTAGTTTTTGCTCAAGGAAACAGTGCATGTTTTCTAATAGCATTTTAGATAGTCCATAAGAATGCTCTGAATGTTTTTTCAAATAAATTATGGGGGGGGGGGGAAGTAACAATGAACACATATTGATATTACAGGAAAGTTTAGTGTTAGTTTGCATCTTTAAATCGCTCCATGGCTCGGGGCCTAGCTATATACGAGACCGCCTCCTGCCCCATACATCCCTTCATCCGCTCCGCTCCCACAGAGAGGGTCTTCTCCGGTGCCGTCGGCTGGGCAATGCCGGTTGGCGACACCCAGGGGAAGGGCCTTCTCTGTGGCGGGCCCGGCCCTCTGGAACGACCTACCCCCCGACCTTTGCACTACCTCGGACCTCCACCTCTTCCGCCAACGTCTTAAGACGCACTTATTCCAACAAGCCAGCCTGCGATAGCCCCCGTTTCTGACTTTTTATACTTAAATTATAATTTGATAGGGTTTTTAAATGGGTTTTAGCACGGGTTGAATAATTTAATAATATTTTAATGATGTATATTGTATTTATTGTGGTTTTAAATCATGCCTGTGCGTCGCCCTGGGTCCTAACAAGGAGAAGGGTGGGGTATAAATTCGAATAAAGTAAAGTAAAGTAAAGCATAACTCCATACTGTGGGCCAGGTTAATGTCTGAAAACACCTTCCATAACTGATGCCCTATTCCCAAGAAATGTGTACTGAACAAACACATGACTTCAGTTAAGATACAGGTGATCCATTCAACAAGATTCTAGCCATCATTTTGCAGAGTTCAAAAGCCATAAGCCTAAAATAGTCTCTTGAGTGTTTCAGGCATAGTTGGTTTGGTCTTGTTTTTGTATATTATTTTTAATGATCATTTGCTAATTAAAGAAGGAGATAACTGCTCTGTTCTATCTCCGCAGAATCTGAAAACATTAATAATGTGGTCCAGCAATGAGACATCTACGTTCTTTCAGGTGTTGATGGACAACATCTACCCGCCTTCATTACTGGTTACAAATGGCTTGGCCTTCTAAATATTGTAGTGCTAAGAAAATGGAGATGCAAATGGATGTTACTAGGTATGTATTGGCTACAAATATTATCCAAAGACATGATGCATAGCCGCTTTTCTAAATACTAATAGCATTTAGTCTTCTCTGTCTGACATCTAATTATTCTAGAATTCTTTGTATCCACAAACACTCTTATTTCTAGCATTGTCACAATAAACCTATGGGTTTCTGCCTATTCTTAGAACTCTAGATTATGGCCTTGTTCTGTCTTCAACAAACTAATTCCACAATCAGAAATTCCAGATTTGTCTCAGCAAAAGTGCAAGGATCTGAGATTCTGGTAAGGTACAATATTTAAAACACTGATTTGTTGACTGATAATGATGGTGGCTGGGGAATTCTTGAAAGTCCACAAATCTTAAAAGTTGTCAGGTGGGGAGAAACTAATCCAAAATAATGCGCTACCCTAATATATAACCATTATGGTCAGTGCCAACCATTAAGATCATCATTTGGCTAATTCTCCATTTAAGCTGCCTAAATTGATAACCATTTCAAACTTTTGCCGCAGAATATTCTGCACTGTACACACTTTTGGGAAAATAAATTCCTTTTGTCTTGAGTCCTTATTATTCAGTTTCCCCACACTAGACCTCCAGTGTTACAGGAGAGAAAGAAAAAAATCTCATTCGTTTTATACAGGTCACATACAATTTCATACAGGTAGTCCTCAAGTTATGACCACAATTGAGCCCAAAATTTAGGTTGCTAAGTGAAATATTTGTTGAGTGAGTTTTCCCCATTTTGCAACTTTTCTTGCCATGGGTGTTAAGTGAATCATTGCATTCGTTAAGTTAGTAACATAGTAACATATTAAATGAATATGGCTTCCCCATTGACTTTGCTTATCAGAAGATCCCAAAATGTGATCACATGACTCCGAGACATTGTAGTTGTCATAAATATTTAATTTTAATTAAATATTTAATTGGATTGGTAGGGGATCTGAATATTTTTAGTTAAACATTTTAGCACAGGCTACCTAATTTAATTGTATTTTACTATTGTATTGTATTTATTGTTGTTTGTTGTCGTATTTTAATTTCCTGTGCACCGCCCTGAGTCCATTGCGGAGATAGGAGCGGTATATAAATCCAATAAAACTGAAACTGAAACTGAAATATGAACCAGTTGCTAAGCACCTGAATTTTGATCATGTGACCATGGGAATACTGCATCAGTCATAAGTGTGAAAAAGGTCATAAGTCACTTTTTTTCAGTGCCATTGTAACTTTGAATGGTCACTAAATGAATGGACTGGCTTGTATACTACTCTTACACGCCTTTTTCTCTAGAACAAACTTTAAAAGCTCTAAGTCAGGGAGCTTTTTTTTCTGGGAGCTGAAGTCCTTCAGACTTAAAGTTGCAAAGGTTGGAGACCCCTGCTCTAAGTAGTTCTCTTTATAATTTTATTTATAATTGCCTTTTTCTGTCAACCCCCGTTAAAATGCATAGACCAAAATTTAAACATGGTATGAAGTGTGAAGTGAGCGTAGGAGGCTGCCAAGAGTTGACTTTAGCTTCGTGTTCCCTCGCATGCTGGCTGCGGAATTCTGGGAATTTTAGTCCATATGTCTTACAACTACAATTGGGACCCAAAATTCTATTTCTAAGCAAACCGGTCATTAAATGAATCGTGCCCAATTTTATGACCTCTTATGCCATGGTTGTTAAACAAATGGCCATGAGCAAGTGCAACTTCCTTTGTTTGTCCGGATGCTATCTGGGAAGGTTGCAAATGATGAACATGTGACACTGGAAATGCTACAATGATTCTAAGTGATAAATAAATCGCTTTTTTCAGCTCTGTCATTAACTTTGAACAGTTGCTAAATGGTCATAAGTTGAGGACTACTTACTATCATTTAACTATGTATTATAATAAATGTATTTTTAGCTTCTGGTATCTTTTAGCTATGTTACTGAGCAAGGAATTTTGTATAAGTATATCAATGCATTTGAATTGTGTAGAAGGAGCCCACATGATTTCTGAATGGCATTTTGCAAGTCTTTTCTATTGTCATTCCCTATAATTCCCCCCTTCCTGTGAGTAAATTTAGAGGTAGCAAAATATTGGCGTGAAAAATTTGCTTGGGCTCTGCCACCTTCTGGGGGTAGAGCTCTTATGCTTTTAACATCTACAGTGTTTATTATAAATCCTGCAAATCAGTGTTTTGTGGCACAGCCAACATATTTATGGCACAAACATGTCCTTACACCCTCCTTTTCCTACACTGTCCCCTTCATCTACTCCCCAACCCACGTCAGACAAGCGCCATGTTTGTGTATTGACAAATTAATACAGGTAGTCCTCCAGTTCCGACCATGCATTGAGCATAATAAATGCTAGGTCCTTTTTTAGGAGAAGGTGCGGGTTATAAATTCGAATAAAATAAAAATAAATAAATAAAATGAACCACTTGCCAAGCATCTTCATTTAGATCATATGACCAGGGAGATGCCGCCACAATCGTAAATGTGAAAAATGGTCATAAGTCCATTTTTTTAGGGCCATTGTAAATGTGAAACGTCACCAAATGAACTGTTGTAAGTCAAGGACTACCTGTATTTTCTCCTTTATGCTGACAGCATATGAGGGTGGCCGGAAGATGAGTCAACTTTGTTAAGGTTCACATAGAGCAGGGGTGTCCCATCTTGGTAACTTTAAGACTTTTGGACTTCGCATTCCAGAATTCTCCAACTCGCATATCTGGCTGGGGAACTCTGGAAGTTGAAGTCCAAAGGTCTTGCAGTTGCCAAGGCTGGACACCCCTGCTTTGTAGGGAAACTAGAAGGTCTGGGAACAGAACATAATAGTCCCTTAGAAGCCATGGTCCCTTCAAAATGATATAGTGTATCATGTTCATCATCACCCACATAATACATTTATGAAATGAAGCATGGTACTATTGAGTCACATTATTTGAGAGATGACTTCATGAATTAAGGATAGGATTGGTGATGGAAAATGGAAATGTCATACTGAGTGTAGTTTTACACTGAATCAAGGGTGGGATGGGATGGATGGTGGATAGCACAAGCAGTGAGGAATAAAAGCCCATGGTGCACTGTGGCATCTATTTGGCACATAGAAGCTGTCCCGTTTAAATCCTAAAATTCTCAGGCAGACCTAGTGACAGAAGATCAAAAGTTCTCTGCTACATTGACATGTAGATTAAACCTAAGTCTAATTATTTATCTGCTAATATCATTGCTTGGAGGGACGCGGTGGCTCAGTGGCTAAGGTGCTGCGCTTGTCAATCAGAAAGGAGCTTGTCAATCAGTTTGGCGGTTTGAATCCCTAGCGCCCGCATAACGGAGTGAGCTACCATTACTTGTCCCAGCTCCTGCCAACCTAGCAGTTCGAAAGCACGTAAAAAATGCAAGTAGAAAAATAGGGACCACTTTGGGAGGACGGTAATAGTGTTCCTTGCTCCTTCGGCGTTTACATGCCGGCCACATGACCACAGAAGCGTCTTTGGACAGCGCTGGCTCTTCTTGTAGATGGGAACCATCCCCTAGAGTTGGGAACGACCAGCACATATGTGCGAGGGGAACCGTTACCTTACCATTGCTTGGAGCACGACAATTGCTCCCAGCCAAGAACTTCCAAGCACTGTGAACCAGTTCCATTGCACTCTAATCTCACCCTTTGCCTGAGTGCTCAAGGTTACATCATGCTTAATATAGAGGCCTCCAAATTCCCCTGTAAAATGGATTGGGGGTAAGAGACAATGGTTGGCTCAATGTGGCCCCATGGGTTGTGTATTTAAACCAGGATTAAACACCGAGGATTATCCACTCCTTTGATCACATTGGCTCGCAAAACAGAGGCTTTACCTGTTGTCTTCCTGCCTGCCATAGAATGAGGGCATGCTTACGGGTTTTTTTTGCATCTCTATGGCTGGATGAGCTAGGAAACCGCAGCGAGGAAATAAATAAATCACTAGCGAGGACCGGTTGCTGCTGAAAGGTGCCTGGAGGGCTCTTATAATGGGGGGGGGGGGGGGAGAAATAAGGTGCTGGGAGGGGGCGAGGCCAGGTTTCCCATCCCTCCATCCTCCATTCAGCTTGGCTACGGGGGTGGGGAAGCAACCAACTGCTGCTAATGGGGGGGGGGGGAATCTTGTGTTTTTTTCTTCTTGTGAACTCTGCGGTTTTGAGCCTTCTGCTAATTTTACAGGCGGTGTGATTTCATGCAGTTTTTAACCAAAGCTGGGCTAAGGGCAGGTGGGGCGGGGGGGGGGGGGAGCAGTCACAACGCTACACACACACACAGACACACACGCACGCAAACTTCTGTCTCCAGAGCCTTGCTGATTTTGGCCGGCTTGCACAAACCGCAGGCACCTTTGGAGAGCGTGTCCTTTGCAAGCCCCGGAAAGGCGGAGGGGAGGGAGGGGGAGGAAGGAGACCCGGGTTTTTATACACCGTGGCTTCTCCGATTGTGGGGGTTGGTGGCTGTTCTCACCCCCACCCCCACCCCCACCCCCACTTCTCAGCACCCCTTGTTTTCTTAGCAGACAAAAAACCCCTCCCTGGATGCATCGATCTCCGACGAAGGCCGACGGAGAAAGCCTCCCACTTCTTCCAAATTTAACCCTGAGGGAAATGAGCAAGCTGGGAGACCGGCGGGGGGGGGGGGGGAGGAGGAGGGGGGAGGTATTTTCAGCCGCGCCGGTGGACGTGTTTATCCCCAGAAGAGCTTTCCACAACAGGCTATTAGGAGATCGGGAGAGGTCATGGTCATCCTCCGGTTAATTCCAGCCCTGGAGGATTTTTATTTACTTATTGTTTTAAAACTGCGATGACTTTTGCCGAGGGGGGGGGGGGGAGAACCACTCCGCGTCAATCACTGTGCCAGAGTTCTGTGGTGGGCGTGGCCCGAACGAGCCTTCTCTCACTAGAACAGTTGTTTCTCAACCTTGGCGACTTTAAGTCCTGTCGACTTCAACTCCCAGAATCCCCCAGCCAGCTGTGCTTTTCTGTGCAATTCTGGGAGTTGAAGTCCACAAGGTGCATTAGAATATGCCTGGGCGTAATGTCTCCTGCACATCCGGGTCTTCCGAAGCCCTTCTCTCTGTTGCTCCCTTCACTTCACCCTGCTTGGTCTCCTGCAATAAGGCTTCCAGAAAAAAATCAATCCCTTTACAACAATAGCACTAATTATTGTGAACTGTTTAAACTTTAAATGACAGTATTGCTTGGACATTATTTTTCAAGTCTAGCAAGCGTAAGCATGAAATATATTTTTCCTGTGGAGGTGATACTAAAAAGTGTTACAGGCACAGATTGATCTATGTCCATTACTATCAGTCTCTTGTACTTTTTAATGATTCTATTCAAAACACTTGATCTCTGCATGATTCACAGCAAAGGTGCAGAGGTCATGATAGCAATAGGACTTACGCTTATATAGCGCTTCCCAGACCTCTCTAAGCGATTTACAGAGTCAAAGTCAGCATATTGTCCTCAACAATCTGGGTCCTTATTTTACCCAGCTTGGAAGGATGGAAGGCTGAGTCAACCTTGAGCCTGGTGAGAATCGAACTGCCAAATTGCAGGCAGGCAGGCAGCAGAAGTAGCCTGCAGTACTGCACTCTAACCACTGCGCCACCGCGGCTCATATAAGAAAATCAACTGATGAAATTTTCTACAGGGCTGAGCCCCCGAGTTGAGCTGTTCCTCTAGAACAGGGGTAGTCAACCTTTTTATATCTACCGCCCACTTTTGTATCTCTGTTAGTAGTACAATTTTCTAACTGCCCACCGGTTCCACAGTAATGGTGATTTATAAAGTAGGGAAGTCAATTAAATTTAAAAAAAGGAAAGTGCTTCAGTATCAGACAAAATTCCTACCATGAAAGCTGGAACGCCCACTAGTGGGCGGTAGGGATCAGGTTGACTATCACTGCTCTAGAACTCCTGTTAGCTGCACTACGCGGGAAGGTACAGAACCTCTGCTTAGCGTATAAGCCCTGTTTTAAAAAGCAGGAGGGAGTGATATCAAAATTTAATAATTTAATTTAATAAATTATTATTAAAAGTTGCCATTGTGTTAGTTGGTTAGTAACTTTATTAGCTACTTTTATTGGAGGGTTCACACAAATTAGCCAATATAGATGTGGTGACCCTTTGAGAACTGCACTATATGCAATGAAATTTCATTTTAATGTATGCCGATTAGTGTACATCCAAAGTGACCATAATGTTATTTTTCTATTCTAGATTAGGGTGTGATAGAAAGCCAACCTATGTCTCTTAAGGCAGGTGTTCATTTTTGTTTTGTTTTATTTTGTTTTTAATCCTCACTGAGGAACCACATGAAGCAAGTAAGATGACAGAAGGAGATATGTTTACCTTCTTTATGACATGGTGTATCCTCTCTTTATTTCATTTGAATCCTAATCAACTTTTTCATTCCCTTTCTCCTCTAGTTTTTCCCCCATATATTTTATATGCACAGTATCAAGAGCTCAGACATAGAAAATTATGGTGATAGTGTATCAAATAAGGTGAAATATTGCAGGAATGAAATAAGTTGTTAGAATGATTGTTTTTGGTTCCTATCTCCTCAAAAGGTACTTAAAAAGAACTTCATGGGGCTCTACTATAGTGGGATAGAGGCTCTCTTCAAGAAACAACACACACTCACTCACTGACTGTCCTTCTGTCTGTCTGTGTTTCTGTCTCTCTCTCCCTCCTTCTCTCTCTTTCCTCTTTCTCCCTCTCCTTCTCTTTCTCTCTCTTTCTTTATCTCTCCCTCTCCCTCCCGTCCCCCCTCACACACAAACATATCTTTCTTGGACCTGTAATGGACAATAATGACAAGGAGATTAAAAAAGGTTTTCTAATTGTCAGTGGGTCTGAAAAGTCACATGTTTAGTGCTTGAGGTAGACAGAGGACCTAGGATGGGAAACATGGATAAGATGTCCTGCTTGACATAGCGGATCCAAATGGAAGTTTTCCATAGTTGTCCAACTTAATAAAATAACACAGAGATGATCTCCGCTGAGTTACTTCACTTTGCTTCTTGGTTAATACAACTTTCCACCATACAGGTGGAAGATTTCACCACCACCCCCTCTTGAAAGAAAGTGCTGCCACATTTGCTTGGACTTCCTAAAGCAGGGGTTAGAAACACCACATTTTAGAGCTGCATCCAGGTGTGGGTTGGGGTGTTGGGTTTTTTTGGCTCTTAGAGGCCCCCTCAACCAGTCAAAATTGTTGAAAATCAATTTTTTCCATCCTGAGGTTGGAACTACTGTGTTGAAATAGCTTAAGCCTTAACAGGGGCTTTATAACAGTTTCCAACCAAAAACCTGCCTGCCTCCATAGGAGAAAACCCAAATATACTACGGTATAATAAGCCAACCTGGCAATTTAACTACTCTGAGGTAGTCCTCTGTTTATTGCAGGATGCCCTCCCCCCCCCAAAAATCTTAAGTTTGGCCCCAAAAGATTGGACAGCCCTATTGTCATCTTGTTGCCCTAATACAGGGGTGTCCAAACTTGGGAACTTTAAGACTTGTGGACTTCAACATCCAGAATTCCCCAGCCAGCATGGCTGGCTGGGGAATTCTGGGAGTTGAAGTCCACAAGTCTTAAAGTTCCCAAATTTGGACACCCCCGCCCTAATAGATGGAACAGGATGCTAACTGGTTTCCAATGGTGAATAAGATCTTTTCAAAGTTGGTTTCTGTATGTCAAACGGAGATAACAGCCATCTTGGCCTTGATGTCTAATTGTAAAATATTGCAGGATGGTCTTAATTTGAGCCGGTATCAAAAGCCTTGGGTTGCAAAATGAGAATGTGCAATTTGTTTTGGTCCAGGGTGCAAACATGGCTTTTCCATGAGAGGTCAGATCAGTGATGGGTTCTGGATTCTGTTCCAACCGGTACAATTGGAACGGGCCAGGCAGCATCCATGTGGATGCGCACAGCATGTGTGAATTTGCGTGCACATGTGCGCATGAGCCTTGGTGCTTCCGCGACCTTCCATGACCCTCCAGCTGCTCAGCGGAGCATTGCACAGGCACTCTACATGCTGTGCACATGTGTGGAAGCGCGGAAGACGTAAAAGGATGGTAAGAAGCAAGGGCAGGTGGGTGTGCCCTCAAGAGCATCGTACTGGAATGGTATCCTGTGCTCCAGGCAGCTCCAGTACGCCTGTGCCAGGGTGTACCACCTGCAACCTACCACTGGGTCAGATGGAGTGGGGAGAAATAATAATCATTGGTTTCATTTAATTTAAATATAATAAAAATAACTAGGATTAAATTTTGCTCATGTAATTAAATTATTAAATAATTTCTCCCTCCTGAAACGTTAAAAATGATAATTAGTTTCAAATATTGAATGGGATCTGGGAGCTGTAAAGCAGAGCTTTTAAGAGAAGGGACATGATAACCTGGCTGATTCCTTTTCTGTATAGGTAGTCCTTCACTTAAAAAGTTTGTTGAATGACCATTCGAAGTTATAACGGCACTGAAAAAGTGACTTAGGACCATTTTTCACACTTATGATTGTAGAAGATCCCTACGATCACGTGAATAAAATCCAGATCATTGACAACTCATATTTATGACAGCTGGACTGTCCCAAGGTCATGGGATCCCCTTTTGTGATCTTCTGACAAGCAAAGTCAATGGGGAAACCAGATTCACTTAGCCACCATGCTAATAATTTAACAACTGCAGGGATTTACTTAATGAGTGTAGCAAAAAAAAAGTCATAAATGGGGCAAAACTCATTAAATTTCTCACCTAACAACATAAATTTTGGGCTCAATTGTGGTCGTAAGTTGAGGACTACCTGTATTTAGCAGCAGAAGGGAAATTTTCTTCAATGTTGTGTCCAGCAAGCTTCCTAATGCACATGCCTAGAGACATTTTTAAGACAGTTTGTTCCCTATTTTATCCCTCGCTGCTCTTTTTTGTTACTCCAAGGGGACAGAACTAAATATGGCATTATGTGCATGAAGCAAGCTTGGGCAAGGGTTCTAGGCAGAGGTGGTATTCAGCCAGTTCTGACAGGTTCTGGAGAACCGGTAGCAGAAATTTTGAGTAGTTTGGAGAACTGGCAAATAGGTTGGCCCCACCCCTTCTGCTTCCCAGCTGATCATCTTTTGTTGCCTTGAACAGGAGAATGGAGCTGAAAAACAGGTTAGTGGGGTGGGGAGAGAATGGGGATTTTGCAGTATCCTTCCCCTACCACGCCTACCAAGCAATACTATGCCCACCAAGACACACCATGCCTACCAAGACACACCCACAGGACCATTAGTAAAAATAATTGAATCCCACCACTGGTTTTTAGAGCATAACAGTCAGTTATGGAAATACTAGACAAGGCTTGATTTAAAGCAAGTTTCACAATGGCTTGATCTCAAAACACAAATTATGTTTGGTGTTCTGACATATTTGAATGGATAAAATGGGAAATTCAGGGTGCCCAAAGAGCATCACTAAGTAGCCACTTTCATGGAGGAAAGATTTCCAGGGCAGGATCTATTATTTCAGAAAAGCTACAGGCCCGACCCTTCCTGTCAATTCCAAAAAAAACCCACCCCCATATAAACTAGGGGTCCCATTCCATTCTCTCTGCTTGTAACTCCTGCTGCTTTGACAAGGGGAGTTTCAGTCATTTGTGCTGAATGATTTGCTAGGATTGTTTGCTGTCTAGGACACAATCCGGAACATTTTACTAGGGATCAATAAACACTTTGGTGATGTATCTTTCCTGGACAGGGGAGGCGTAGTACTATTATTTAGAATTTCAATAGCATTTTCTGAGACACCTACCTCTCCCTGGAGAGCTGAAGCCTTGGTTATGAAAATTGTTTCAGAGTATTCTTGTGTGGAAGTGGTTATTTGTGATATGTAGAAAGTGGTAGCTATCGAGTTCTATTAACAACTGATATTGCTACTACTGTTATCATAAGAGCCTCAGAGTCACACTGGTTAGAATGCAGTACTGCAGGCTACTTCTGCCGACTGCCTGCAATTTGGCCTTTCGAATCTCACCAGGCTCAAGTTTGACTCAGTCTTTCATCCTTCTGAGGTCGGTAAAATGGACCAAGAGTGTTGGGTGCAATATGCTGATTCTGTAAACTGCTTAGAGAGGGCTGTAACGCTCTGTAAAACAGTATAAGTGTTATTGCTATCATGATATCTATGCACCTTTGCTGTGAATCATGCAGAGAAGGAATGTTTGAATAGAATCATTAAAAGTACAAGAGGCTGATATTAATGGACATAGATTAACCTGTGCCTGTAACACTTTTTAATATCACTTCCACAGGAAATATATATTGCATGCTTATTCTTGTTAGACTTGAGAAATAATTTCCAAGCAATTCTGTCATTTAAAATTTAAACAGTTAACAATAACATTTTACTATTTTAAACAATAAAAAAGGGTTTAATAATACCATTTTAGGTGATTCCATTTGAATAGACATATCTGGGCTGCAAAAATTCAGAGGACCACTAGATGATAGCAAAGAGATATAGAAAACTCTTTGCTACCATCGGGTGGTCATCTGTTTGGTTGCATCCTCAAAATAGTATCCTTTAGAAGTACAGTTCCATTCCTTCCAATCTAAACTATTGTAGCTGAAAATAATTCATTATCCATTGTGCATTACTGTCATTTTAATGTAACCCAAAATAGGCTGTTTCATATATTGGGTCAAGCAATCTAATATTTGGAGCGTAACCTCCAAAATGACTTTTAGACAGTTTTTAAATCTTGGGGATTTTAATTTGGTTTTAGCGCAGGATGTTCATCAAATACGTTTTTTAAATTTTTATGTGATTTTGTATGTATTTTAATATTCCTGTGTGCCGCCCTGGGTCCGTTTGGAGAAGGGCGGGGTATAAATTTAATAAAATAAAAATAAATAAATAAATTTTGAGCAAATATACTGTAATTTTGGAAGGCTTTACTGCAAACATTTCATTTCCCAATACGGGATTCTTATAAGGACTCGAAGACTGAAATCCATTTAGAGAGATTAACTTCAGAATTACATTCTACTCTTCACTGGGCAAACTAGTCCAGATGGATGTATTTAACTTGATACTGGAAAAATGCTTTATACTGTGAAGGCTTGTATATTCAAGGGTGCAAGATTTTTTTAAGCTGGCACAACAATTTATTTCTGCACATTCCATCCATATCTCTCCCATCATCTAACTTTTCCTTATCCTTATCCATAAAGAATGTTAGGGACAGAGAAGTTGTATCAACTGAGAAGAACCACACATTTCTAATTTAAGAGAACATACCCCGTTTCCCTGAAAATAAGCCGTCCCCCAAAATATTGCAGCACAGTAGCAGCCATGAGGTGACCACACTCGCCGCCTCCTGCACTTCAAACATAAGAAAACCTACCCGAAAATAAGGCCAAGCGCTTATTTCGAGTGTCAAAAGAAAATAAGACCCTGTCCATTCTTGGTCCAAAATGTAATTTATCTGATCATCTGCTTCTGATTAACTCTAGCAAATTTTACAAAATCTAGACAGGAACATAATAAAAGGATTCTCCTGAAAATATCCTCAAAACATGATTCTACCTAATTTTTTTTTCTTAAGTTCACGGGGTTACATCTTTGTGTTCCAGTCAAGAGCATGCCCCCTGCCCAACCCATGGTTGTGTCTGGACTTTATATTCATGGGGCTAGATGAAATAAAACAAACATAGAAGTGAGTTGTAAAAGGAATAATAACACCAACCTATTTAGAAATCTATAATCATGCACAATGTTTATTTGGATAAGCAAAGTTAGACTTATGACAGGGGTGTCCAAACTTGGGAACTTTAAGGCTTGTGGACTTCAACTCCCAGAATTCCCCAGCCAGCAGAGCTGGCTGGGGAATTCTGGGAATTGAAGTCCACAAGCCTTAAAGTTCCCAAGTTTGGACACCCCTGACTTATGAGGAGGCAGCTTTGGAGCAACTGTGAAAGGGAAGGGAAGCATTTCATACCTGCTGTTATATTTGTCATCAGAAGTATTCCAAATAATACTCAATTCTGGCGCTTGATCTAAATATAAATTCTCCCTGACCATTTCTCCCTGATCATTTCTTAACTCAGCTCGCTTTCAAAACTCTCCAGATTTTTCATTTGGAGAGGATGGCAGTAGAAATCCAAATTGGCTTAAATTAAGAAATAAACATCAGCCCAATGTCTTAATATTTGAAATACATGTTGAGATGCTTTTGCATTTGGACATATTTTCCATTTTTAGCCCTTTCTGCTCATTAGTCTTCAGCCAGCGAGATTTAGAAATGGGCTTCCCTGGACCATTGTAGGACCTTGTTCCTAAGTCCCAGTTAATTTCATACCTTAAAAAAAAAAATCTTAGACTAAGGATAGAATAAAGCTAAAGAAGGACGCCAGGCTATTTTTTTTTTAGGGGGAGGGGAACCAAAAGCAAATGTCACTGGTGTTTCAGCACAAAAGCACCCTTAACGCTCAGGAAATGAGGTTTGTGGTTTGAGGGGCTGAGCTCAGAAAGTTGTGTGTAGAAAGAAAGAGAAAGAACTAAAAAGAGGCTAGCCCAGATACTGCCATTCTTCAAGTCTGGAGGAAACGGAGAGAGCGCTTTATGTAGTTAAGTCCCCGTGGGAGAAAACCGTCGTCCTTCCACCGTCCTTCCCCACGGTAAATGAAACCATCCTCTCTTTCCCTCCAACCCCCCCCCCCCGGCCCCCACCTCCGATGCTTTCTCGGGCTTGTTTATCTGGTTTGTTTGGCTCAGCGTGGCTAGGTGGCTCAGTGGCTAAGACACTGAGCTTGTCGATCAGAAAGGTCGGCGGTTCGAATCCCTAGTGCAGGTCTCCTGCGTGAGCAGGGGGTTGGACTAGATGATCTCTAGGGTCCCTTCCAACTCAGTTACTGCTTACTGTCTGCCTCGGTGCGCAAAAAAAGTGGCCTTTTACACCCACGACGTTCTCCACTCCGGCCCTTTGAGGTGTCCGGTGACGCAATTGGGACCCTCTTCCCACACCTCGGCCCTGATGTGGTCCAGAGCGCCCCCCCCTCATCCCACGGACGTGCCCCAGCCCCCTCCCCATTGATTAAACCAGCTGGGATGCGAGCGTACATTTGCAGCAGGGAGACCTCATCGCCAGACACCCCCCGCCCCAAAGATTACAGGGAGGTGGTGGTGGTATTAGCGCCGTCCGGCTTCCCTCCGCCGGCTTCTTTTTTCCCCACCATTCCCCCCCCCCCCTTTCTAAATCCCTCAAGTGGGGCAAATAAGAGAGAACCAACTGGCGGCCCGGGACGAGCTTTTCCTGGAAGCGGATCAGATTCGCAGCAGGGCAAGGAGGGCTCTGTGTGTACCCGGCCCACGCCCTCTCCCCTCTCCCTGTGCTCTGCCTGAGCGATCCTGTGCTCGCCCAAAGTCCCGAGGGATCGGGAAGGCGGGTCTCCGGGTGGTCTGGTACGCCAGTGGGCACCTCCCGAGATCCGAGAGCAGCCCTCCAGGCAGGGTTCTTTGAGGGAACGCCGTCGCCAGTAAGGAAGGCGACGTTCTCCACGGAGAAAAGTTTGTGGAGCTGAGGGAAATTTGGGGAGGAAACTTCTAGTCGCAAGGGTCTCCAACCTTGTCAGCTTTAAGACTTGTGGACTTCGATGGCTGAGGAATTCTGGGAGTCGAAGTCCACAAGTCTTTGACAAGGTTGGATAGCCCTGGAGGTTGAATATCTCCCGGGCGCTTTCAGACCACGTCGGCCTTTGCCAAGGAACTCGCCTCCCCTCGCGTGGTTAGATGGTCGGGTTTACGGAATGAAACGAGAAAGGAGGAGGCGGTTGTTGTTGTTTTTTCCTCCCCTCGAAATCCCTGTGAAAGCTGTGCTTGGGATTTTGCGCGCGCGCGCGCGCGCGTGCGTCAAGGCCGCGCCGGCTGGATAAACCCGCCGTTTTTCCCCAAGCGCGCCTCCGGACGACTCTTCCACCTCTCTCCAAATCAAAGCCTTGGTTTCGCCTTCGTTGCAGGGCGCGCGGGCGGGCGCGCGGGCGCAAGGCCGGGGCCTGACAGAGAGGAGTTGTGATTAATCCCGAAAGGCAACCGCGGGGTAGCGGGGGTTTCCCGCGCACTCGGCTCCTTTCCTATTGGCTTGGGAAAATATGATGTCGAGGGTCTTTTTTCCTTCACCCCGTTGGAAAGGATCTCGAGTCCTCAGCCGCAAACAGCTTTAGACTGGAAGCTGCCTGACTTGGGAAGACAGTTGTCACCCGTAGGTTGACCAGCGGTAGGCACCTTGTCGTGTGAATAGAATAGAATAGAATAGCCGCAAACAGCTTTAGACTGGAAGCTGCATGACTTGGGAAGATACTTGTCACCAGCGGTAGACACCTTGTCGCGTGAATTCGTCCTTAGACGCGTCTAAAAATGAATAGAATAGAATAGAATAGAATAGAATAGAATTCTTATTGGCCAAGTGTGATTGGACACACAAGGAATTTGTCTTTGGTGCACATGCTCTCCGTGTACCTAAAAAGACAAGATACATTCGTCAAGAATGATAAGGTACAACACCTAATGACAGTCATAGAGTACAAATAAGCAATCAGGAAACCACCAAAATCAATATACATCGTAAGGATACAAGCAACAAAGCAACAGTCCTGCAGTCATAAGTGGGAGGAGATGGGTGATAGGAACGATGAGATAAAGGTTCAGCAACAAAAGGGCAACGGGGCGGTGGATGCCTCCTAAAATACCCAATTTTTCATATTTCTATTCTAATCCAAATGTTTTAAGTTTAATTTAGACATATAAGTTCACTTTCTCGCAAACCCGCCCCCCCCTCCAATATTTTAAGCCAGCCTGAGACGACAGGACAGAATCCAGATTTGGTACACAGGGGGAGGCGCAGTTATGTCTAACATTAGGTCTTGTAGCTTTAGGTGTTTTTTTTCAGCGCGGCTTATTTTGTGTTGCGAACGTGGGTTTTAAGAATCGTGTGTGAATGTCTCTCAAGCAGATACACATCTCCCTTATCTCAAATCAACCTCTTGGTTGAACATGTACCGTGCACAGTTTCTGTTTAGTAATGGAGAAATTATATATAAATAGCCCGAAAGACACCAAGCTCCGAGCTGAACAGAGATCGGAATCAGCCTAAGGAACCTTCTGAGACTTTTTTTCAGCCCGAGCTTCTGCTACAAACCGGCAACAATCGCCGAAGAGGAGTAGAAGCAATTCCGGAAAGAGACTCGCGCTTCCAACCTGTGAAGCGGGCCAGCATCAGAAGAGGGCATCTCTCGGGCTGCCTGCGTGCCTCTCACTTTTTGAACCTTGGGCGGGGGATGAGGGTGGTGGCGGCGGCTGCTACTCAGTCCCGGAGACATCTGGGGAAACCAAGCGGGGGCGGGAGAGAACAGGCGGAGCTGGGAGCGTCTCTGGAAATGCCCCGCCCGCCTCCGCGTTTCAGTGTTTGTCAACCTTGTCAACTTGAAGATGTCTGGACTTCAACTCCCAGAATTCTCCAGCCAGAATTCGCTGGCTGGGGAATTCTGGGAGTTGAAGTCCGGACATCTTCAAGTTGACAAGGTTGACAAACACTGCAAATTCAACCGAGGGCACGGTGTGTGTGTGTGTGTGTGTGTGTGTGTGTGTGTGTGAGAGAGAGAGAGAGAGAGAGAGAGAGAGAGAGAGAGAGAGAGAGAGAGAGAGAGACTGGGTGGCTAGATAAGGCACCCAATCTATCAAGGCGCTTTGATTTCCTTTCCCAATTTTCCGCCACGCCGTCTCCTTCTCAAGGATGAAAGAAACGACAGGTGGGGGGCGGGCGGTTTTCTCCCACCGCCGGCCAAAGCGGTGGCGAACGCGGCCGATTGCCCTGCTGGGGCCAAGCCAGCGCCTTCCAGATCCGCAGGTGACCGAGGCATTCTGGGGACCTTTCTCCCTTGTGCCACATCTCTTGTGATTTTGGATTAAAATTTAGGCCTCCTCCAAGAAGCATCCCGTGGGTCGTTCGCCTTAGCGACCCTAAAGGGGATCGCGATAGTTCCGCTGGGAAGTGCGCTTTTTTCTCTCGTGTGGGTTGTTGTATGGTAGCCCCCTCGCGTTTCCCCCTTAGACTTACGAGGCGGGAGGAGTCACGGGTGGGTGGATAGGGTGTTACTAGCTTCTTAATGGTGGTGCCATGCGTAATACTTTTTCTGTTCTGTTCCTCTTATATCTGTAAATCATCTCTGCAGCGCTAACTTGTTTTTTTTAAGGGTGGGTGTGGAATAAAAGCGCGCAGAGTGGAAACCTGGAAAGATCCCAACGCATTGGTATCCTAATCAATCGGCCTTGCCTCTTTCCCGGCTCCTGATCAGTTTTAAAGATTGGCAGAAAACCAGACGGTTCGACCCCGACCGTCGGGATGCATCTCAGGCAGCGCCTTCCTTAGCTCTTGAGCTCTGGACAGGAGAATGTCCCGCCGAAAATGTTGGAATTCTCCAAATGTAAATTTTATTATCTTGGTTCCCATCTAGATTTCTTTAGAAGGAAGTCCGAATGACATCAAGAGGCTAATCCCCAAGTAGTAAGCTATAAAATCTAATCACACCGCCAGATTCTTTTCTCCTTTTCATTTCAGGGATTGGACTCACTTGATGCATTTCATTTCTCTAAAAACCCAGAACAGCCCACCGTCAGTCCTGGAAGCTCTCCGGCTGATCTTGGGCTAGTCACTCTTTCCCAGCCCCACCTTACGTTACAGCAGCGTTTCTCAAATAGTGGGGCGCGCCCCCCAGGGGGGGCGCGGGGCTCTGTAAAGGGGGGCGCGTTTGATGGTTGGACTCCTGGGCTCTGCCGATTCCCTTTCTCCCTCCTCCTCCCTCCCTCCACAGCCGGCATGCTGGCCACACGTAGTCTTCTAGGGACTGCCGTTCCACACACACACACACACACACACACACACACACACACGGAGGCTTCTCAGCTCCTGAGCGAACGAACGAGCGATCAAGCACAGCGGGTGGCCGGGGCAGGCTAAGGTGGGTGAGCCGGGCTGAGGAGACTCCGCGGGGAGTGGGGGTGGGGCGGGGACGACGACACACAGACAGAGAGAGGCACAGACACAGAGAGAGACAGGGAGGGAGGGAGGAATCAGAGAGTGACAGACACACACACAGAGACACAGTGATAGATGGGCAGACGAAGGAGAGACAGACAGAGATAGAGAGAGAGAAAGAAAAAGAAAGAAAGAAAAAAGTGGGAGAGAGAAAGAAAGAGAGAAAGAAAGAGAGAGAGAAAGAGAGAGACAGAAAGGAAAGAGAAAAAAGAAAGAGAAAGAAATTTCTTTCTTTTTTTAATTCTCTTATACGTTAATAAGGATACAGTGTTATGCAGAGGTGTACTTATAACAATTTTATAGACAAATGATACTATTTACAGTTGCGCGGGGGGAGGCGCGAAATGTTTTCTTCTTCCTAGGGGGGGGGGCTGACAGAAAATAATTGAGAAGCACTGCGTTACAGAGTTGCTGTGGGGAAAATAGGGGGAACCAGCGCTATAAGTATTGCCTTGAACTTTCGAACCAAGGGCAGGATATATATATATTTTTAAAAGATGGGGTGGTGGGGTGGTAGACATCACTAATCGCACCCTTGTGGCCTCTCACGCGGGGTGTCGAATCACCCAGGCTCCCTGGTTTACCAAGGAGCTGCGGGAGATGAAAGCCGCAAGAGATGCCTAGAGAGTAGGTGGGGATCCACTCGGTCCGAAGCTGACCGAACACTAGTGAGAGACCATATTAGGATTTACTTAGTGGCGATAAGAGTGGCTAAACGTGAGTATTGTGCCACCCTTATCGTGTCCGCGGATAACCGCCCTGCTGCCCTGTTTGGGGTGACCCGCTCCCTCCTTCATCAGAGGCCGCGGGAAGCCCCTTTGCAGGGTCGAGCAGAGGAATTTGGAGTTTATCTGCAGGATAAAATCACTCAGATTCGGAAAGAGCTGCCCTCCACTGAAAGTTGTCCAGTCGGTGTATCTGATGCTGGTCTTGAGACAACATCTTGGGAGGAGTCTGACTTTGTTACTACCGAGGATATGGACAGGCTGTTGAGGAGCCTTAGGGCCACCACATGTTTATTGGACCCATGTCCCTCCTGGCTTGTACTGGCATCTTGGGAGGTTACACGAGGCTGGCTCCAGGTGAACGCCGTCTTTGAGTGAGGGGTTCTTACCTGCCGCCTTGAAAGAGGTGGTGGTGAGACCTCTCCTCAAAAAGCCTTCCCTGGACCCAGCATTGCTGGAAAATTACGGTCTGGTCTCCAACCTTCACTTCCTTGTGAAGGTTGTAGAGAGTGTGGTGGCTCAACAGTTTCCTTGACACCTGGAGGAAGTTGATTATCTAGACCCGCGCCAGTCCGGCTTCTGTGGTTTCCGGCACCCCGGTTCAGCCAGGTAAATCCAACACTGGCCATCGGGGGCGAACAACTGGCCCCTGTGCAGAGGGCGCGCAACTTGGGTGTCCTCCTGGATTCCTGGCTGTCCATGGAGGACCATGTGACGGCCGTGGCCAGGGGGGGCGTTCTATCAGGTACGCCTGGTACGCCAGTTGCGCCCCTTACTGGACCGGGTGGCCCTTCGCACAGTCACTCAAGCACTCGTGACATCCCGGTTGGACTACTGTAACGCTCTCTACATGGGGCTCCCCTTGAGGTGCACTCGAAGGTTACAGCTAGTCCAGAATGCGGCCACGCGGGTGATTATGGGTGCCTCAAGGCAATCCCACATAACACCTCTCCTGCCCGAGCTGCACTGGCTACCTCTGGCCTTTCGGGTGCGCTTCAAGGTGCTGACTACCATCTTTAAATCGCTCCATGGCTCGGGGCCTAGCTCGCCTCCTGCCCCATACATCCCTTCGACCGATCCGCTCCCACAGAGAGGGCCTTTTCCGGGTACCGTCGGCCGGGCAATGCTGGTTGGCGACACCCAGGGGAAGGGCCTTCTCTGTGGTGGGCCCAGCCCTCTAGAACGACCTACCCCCCCCCCAGATTTACGCACTACCTCGGACCTCCGCCTCTTCTGCCAGCATCTTAAAACGTATTTATTCCAACAAGCCGGCCTAGCATAGCCCCCTGTTTCTGACTTTTATTCGGATAAATTTTAATTTATAGGGTTTTATAAGGGTTTTTAGCACGGGTTATAATTTAATAGCTTTTAATAATGTATTTTTGAATTCTTGTATGGTTTTTAATATTGCCTGTGCGCCGCCCTGGGTCCTTGCTAGGAGAAGGGCGGGGTATAAATTTGAAAAATAAATAAATAAATAAATAATCATTCAACGATTGCTTAAACTCCAACCTTGGTAATTTTAAGCCTGGACTTCAACTCCCAGAATTCCCTAGCCAGCTTTGAATTTTGGGAGCTTAAAATTGCCAAGGTTGGAGAGGTTCAATTTTTTTTACTACTGGTTCTGTGGGCGTGGCTTGGTAGGCGTGGTGGGAGAAGGATACTGTAAAATCTCCATTCCCTCCCCACTTCAGGAGAAGGCTACTACAAAATCCCCATTTCCTCCCGATCAGCTGGGGCTCAGGAGGCAGAGAATAGATGGGGGTGGAGCGAGTCAGAGGTGGTATTTATCGGTTCTCCGAACTACTCCAAACTACTCAAAATGTCCGCTACCGGTTCTTCAGAACTGGTCAGAACCTGCTGAATACCACCTCTGGACTGTGTGTATATGTATGTGTTTATGTGTTGAAAGCAAGTGCAGAAAATATATAGGCGAATAGTATACTAGGTGCAACAGTATTTTTGTAGGCATTTTCTCCACTTCAGTTCTTGTTGTAAATGGAATAGGAAATACTCTTCTTTCTGCTTATACATCGTTCCCAAACACGTATTTATTTCAATAATGGATAAAACCCGTTGTTGGTTTAAGAGTTCAACTATGTAAAATTCAACCCACCAGGCAGAAACACTCCCACAAAGAGACAAAAACACATTTCAAAATGAAATTCTATAGGTGTAATTTTCAGGATCTTTCAGTTCTGGTTAAGTGACCTCATCCAATAACTTTTTAGCCCCTCCCACTTAGCCGCTCAAAGCTGAAGAAGCTTCTTGGATAAGAAGCAAAACGTCTTCACAGGAAACCCAGAAAGTCCGGTTGCCTCTTGAAAAAACACCTTTGGGACACCCATGACCTGGATGACTGAGAATCTCCATAGACACTTTATGGCTCAGGTTGTGGGAGAACGCTCAGCTCATTTAGTTAATTGACATGTGTGAATCCAGAATTCAGCAAGTGGGTTGACTTTGTTGGGTGAATGCATGCGCGTTCTCCTTTACTATCTTCAAAGGGCGTTTTAATCTCTCTCTATTTACTCTGGATGGGGGGGGCGGGACCTGAGCGGAGGGACAAGAAAGAAACGGTATCCGTATTGATCTGAAGGCTAACCAAACAAAAACTGCCTGAAAACGATTTGACTCAAATCTGAATCTAACCCTCTGAATACAGGTGGAATGATAGCTAAGTAAATATCAATGCGTCGACCTCTTAGCTTGCAATCCTAGGTGTTCTTAAGTGCTTTAAACACATTTTGGGCTACTGCAAAACCGAGATGGACCCGAAACATTCCACCCTAGTTTTTGGGGCGTGCGCGTGCATGTGTGTGTGTAGCCTTTCCAAAATCTTTTCTACCCCTAGAATTGGAGCGTTTTGGCAGAGGACTGGACAGTACAGAAAAAAGAGAGGTAATGATTCATTATTTTCTCTGAGCAGCCCCGCCCTTCCGAATTCACAGCAACTTTCTCAAGCTAGGTAGCATCTGATGATTTCCAAGTTTAACTCGGTCCTGGATGAATATTCCACCCCTCCCACACCCTATGCAGTGCTCCACAAAGGGGGGGGGCTGCTCCTGAATTTTGCTTCTTGTGAGGGGGGGGGGAAGGCAGGTAAAACGTGGCCACAAGCATGACTAATAGCTGCTTTCAGAAGCGAAGGTGAATGTTTCCTTCATTCTCCTCTGTTAGGATAAAATGATACTGCAGTGTATTAATTCTTAGAATGCAAGTTTTTAATCCCTCCCTCCAATGAAGGACAATTTCAGTGTCAGAAGCCAACATTGAGTAAACACCAATGGTTTGTGGCATAAATTAGTGTCTAAAAAACAGCAACCCTAAAGACAGCGAAAAGACCACAAGATTTCCATGAGGCTCTTGTTTTTTTTTGGCCCCACTGAATAAACACGTCATTTTAAATTATCCGTTTTTCTGTTCCCCCTGGAGAATTTTGGTTGTCCAAAGCACCAACCACCATTTCCGACACAGGAGAAAGGGCGTATGCAAAAGAACTAAAGATTTGCTGGTCCCTAAGTCAGTTTAACAATCCATCTCAGCCCTGAATTGATTTATTCTTTGGAGAAGATCGTCTCACTAATACCCACAGGATAAACTAATACAGGGGTTTCCAACCTTGGCAACTTTAAAACTTGTGGACTTCAACTCCAGTTGTCTTAACAACTTTAACAAGTCTCCAAGTTGCCAAGGTTGGAGACCTCTGATCTAACATATTGTGTGAAAGATCATTAAACGCTAGGATTGGAATTTTACCTATGTGTACTCGGATATGTGAGATCGTTGGTGTTCTCTGAGCAAGAGTTAGGTTGAAGCACTGATGGTATTACCTAGTTTGGTAATGAAACGTCTGCAAGAAAACAACCAAGCTCAGAGAGTACCAAGGATCCATCATGTCAATCCTGAGCTATAAATATTCTCCTTAAATAAATATGCCCCAAAGGACCGGATGGATTTCCTTCCAGGTCAGTGGTGAAATTAATTTTAGTTGCATACACATACAATTAATTGATCTAGCATGTCATCATTTTGGTCACCATTAATCCCCACTTTAGAGTTGCTATAATTGCTATCAGTGCATTTAAAAGACATATTAAGCCATACATCAAATTTTAAACTAACCTATTCAATTATTGTGCTTTATTTATCCTTCTATGGATGCCTTAGCCAAACACAGCTAATCTGGTTTATGATTAGCATTAACCCATTTCTGTATTGGCACAATACATTGCATCATAAATTCCCCCAAACCCCTAAATCACAAACAACGACGGTAGCCATGATTAAAGCCAACAGATTTAACAATGTTTAAGGAAATGCAGCCATTTTTGAAACAAGCTGGTTTAGAAGTAAAGTCAGAAGATCGGGTGAATCGCGTAAGCCACCTTTCGGTTAAACACGGATATACTTGGGCGGGTGGCCGATCGTTAGATGGTCATTGAGGTGAAGCAGGACATTCGACGTTTTCCACCTTGCGTTCTCCGGATTCCCCTACTCACCGTTGCTTGCAGTTAAAACCCTAATTTGTCCTGCAAAGGCCGAGATTAGCGAAACTGGTTTTAAAATCGGGAAGTGAAAATATTGGCATTACCCACAGCTATTCAAGATTGACTCGCCGTTTAACTTTCTCCCTTTAAAAAAACAAAAAACAACCGGAAGAGCGAATCCTGTCGCCGGGATGGCGTTTGACCGATTTAAATCGCCATCAATCTCAGTTTATTTACACCTCCGCCTCGGATTGTAAAGATTTAAACCACCTTAGAGAGCGCGGAGGGTTGGGAGGACGCGCCGTTTTGGGATATCCCCCGAAATAAGCCTCAAGCCAGCTGCCTAGAAGCTCCGCGCCCCTCTCTTGCCCAGGACGGCGATGTAAAAGAGCGCAGGATCCTGCAGGGAATGGCGCGCCGGGCGCGGGATTCAGAAGCTGGCGCGGCCCGCGTTTTCCTAGAAATACCCATCTAGGGGTAGCAGTCCCTGGGCTTCATCCAGAGAGAAGGGCGGGAGCGGTGGGGGCTTGGAGGAGGCTGCTAGAGAGGGGTTTAGCCACCGCCAAGGGGAATCCAAGCCCCGCGTACTCAAGTTCTACCTGCGCCTCTCAGGGGAACGGCTAGGGCTGCGGACCGAGGCGACTGCGAGGATCCCCGCTGTCCAAGAACGCGCGCGACGCGCTGCTCAGTGGAAAAGCGCAGCTCAGCCTACACCGGAGTTTCCCTTGCGTTCGAGGTGTGCGTTTTTATGTACGGTGTGTGGAGGAGAGAGAAGGAGATTGCGGGGAGGGGGGACGGACGGACGGACGTTGGACGTGGTTGAAAAATCTCGCTCATCTGCAAAAAAAATCCTTGACATTTGAAATCCCCTCTCTCTCCCTCCCTTCCCCCTCCCCTCCCTTTCTCTCCTTCCCTCCCTTTCTCTCTCTCTCCCTCTCTCCCTTTCTCTCTCTCCCTCCCTTTCTCCCTCCCTCACCCTTTCTCTCTCTCTCTCCCTTTCCCTCTCCCTCCCTCACACTTTTTCTCTCTCTCTCCCTTTCTCTCCCTCCCTCCCCCTCCCTCCCTTTCTCTCTCTCTCCCTTTCTCTCTCCCTCACCCTTTCTCTCTCTCCCTTTCTCTCTCTCCCTCCCTCACCCTTTTTCTCTTTCTCTCCCTTTCTCTCTCCCCCTCCCCCTCCCTCCCTTTCTCTCTCTCTCTCCCTCCCCTCCCTTTCTCTCCCTTTCTCTCTCCCTCACCCTTTTTCTCTCTCTCCCCCTTTCTCTCTCCCTCCCTCACCCTCCCTCCCTTTCTCTCTCTCTCTCCCTTTCTCTCTCTCTCCCTCACCCTTTTTCTCTCTCTCTCCCTTTCTCTCTCTCCCTCCCCCTCCCTTTCTCTCTCTCTCTCCCTTTCTCTCCCTCCCTCCCCTTTCTCTCCCCCTTCCACCCTTTCTCTCTCTCCTTCCCTCCCTTTCTCCCTCCTCTCCTCCCTCCCTTTCTCTCTCCCTCCCTCATCCTTTCTCTCTCCCTCTCTTCCTTCTCCGTCCCCCTCCGTCCCTCTCTCACAGACACTATCCAGTGTTGGATGGAATATGACAAGCGGATCAGAAGACCGGGTGCGGTCCCCTCTGCTAGATTGCTTAAAAAGAATAGCCTGGAGGGCCATGCGGGAGCGGGGAGCTTTCTGGAGGATGGTCGTGCTCTCTCGCGCTCTCTTTTTTTTGGGTGGGGTAGAACTATCTATTCCTCTTGAATAGGCTTGAATTACACCCCCCCCCCGCCACCGCCCCCGCCCACCGCCCGAAAGGCCGCGCCAGCGAAACGGGGGTGGGGCGGGGCGCAGGGGGAGAGGTTGAGAAAGAGCCAGGCGGTTGGAGCCGCGCTCCCGTCGTCGGGCTGGGGCCACCTGTGTGAATGCCACCTGGTGGATGGCAAGGGCGTCTTCTCGCCCCGGCGCTCCTCCCCTCCGCCTTCCCCCGAGACCGGTGACCAATGGCTCCTTCTCCCTCCGCCTAGGTCCCTCGCAGCGCGGCCGGGGCGTTGGAGAACTTGGCTGCTGGCGGCGCGCATAGGGACGAGCGCGACGGCCGCTGCGTGCTGTTCAGTCAAAAGAGGTCCGAAGGCGCGACAAGAGCCAGCCCGGGGGAGGGAGGCGAGAGAGGGGGCGGCCAGCCTCAGGCCCCTCGCCATGCCTCGGTCGTTCCTGGTGAAGAGCAAGAAGGCGCATAGCTACCACCAGCCCCGCGCCCCCGACGGCGACTACGGCGGCACCCTGGAGAGCGTCTTGGCTCAGATCTGCGCAGGTAAGAGCCCAAAGTCCTCCGGGGGAGACGGGACGATTCTTCCCTCCGAGCTGCCTGCCTGGGAGGCGCAAGGCCATCGCCTCTGAGCACCTGCTTGCTTCCCGCGGGCTCAGATCCCGGAGAAGGTCCGGGGTTTGACGGGCGCGGTTGACTGAAGAGCCGCGAACCTGCCACTTGCGTTGGCTGGGTTGGCCCGACGCGCTGACCCACCCAACGGCCTGTCGCGTTTTAATCAGTCGCGTCCTGCTCACCCGACCTCTTTAAGGATCCGTGTAGCAGACTCGCAGCTTTGCAAGTGGTCGTGGGAACCCGAGTTTAACTGCCTCGATTCCCTTCTTTGATCCCCCCCCCTCAAACAAAATCCCAAATCAGGATCATCAGCATCCTCGGGGGAGGGGGAAAAAAACCAACGGTCGTTTCTTCTTTTCTCCTTCCTGGACAGATAGCTCGGTTTCGCACCTGGCTCTCCCCGAACGGAATCTGCCCCCGGATCGCCTCTCCCCGGATTCTCAGCTGCCCGATGGGGCGGACAGGAGCTCCGATTCGGCCCCCAGCTGCGAAAGCAGCAGCGTGTGTGATCCGGCCGCCGAGATGGAGGATTTTTGGAGACCGCCCTCCCCCTCGGCCTCCCCAGGTAGGGATGGAAAGAGGCTGCGGAGGGGGGGGGGGGAAGAGAGGACGGGTGCTTTGAACGAGGGCGGTGGATGAAGCCCCAAGTAAGCCAGTCGCTTGCGATCCGTTTGAGTACCTGAGAAGATAGGGTTGGCTCAGAAGACCGCGATTAAAGCTGCCCATCCTATCGTATTGACAAAGCCACCCGGAGGGCTCTTTTGAGAAAATCAGAATAGACGGTCTTTTTAAAGTTGGGAGGGGGGGGGGGAGAAGGCGAGAGGGAGCTTTTCAGAGCTGATCCCGACTTTTCGCTGCCTCCTGGGGCAAGGTAGTCTTTTTCTCCGTTGTTCTTGAATTGGTGGAAGTCAATGACTCCAAGCATATGAAGAACGGTTGCAGGAACCGGGTATGTCTAGTTTAATAGAAAGAAGGACTAGGGGAGAAATGATAGCAGTGTTCCAGTATTTCAGGGGTTGCTACAAAGAAGAGGGAGTCAAACTATTCTCCAAGGCACCTGAGGGTTGGACAAGGAGCAATAGGTGGAAACTAATCAAGGAGAGAAGCAACTTAGAACTGAGGAGAAATTTCCTGACAGCTAAAACAATTAATCAGTGGAATAGCTTGCCTCCAGAAGTTGTGAATGCCCCAACACTGGAAGTTTTTAAGATGATGTTGGATAGCCATTTGTCTGAAACGGTATAAGGTTTCCTGCCTAGCCAGGGGGTTGGGCTAGAAGACCTCCAAGGTCCCTTCCAACTCTGCTATTGTATTATTGTACTCAAGCCTTATTGTACTCCTTCATTCGATCAAATTTCGTAGATCCATTTCATTCTTTGGGCCAGGGCTCCTTAAAGGTCTACTTGAAAGGAGGGTCTTTGGTTTCCTGCTGAGAGGAGCGAGATGTTGTGAGTTCAGCGAGGTTCCCTGCCAGGGGAGCTTGGCTGGAGTTGGGGGAGGGGGTTGAACCTCAGGTGCCTTTGGAATCCTCAGCTTCCTTATGCAAGGAAGGAACGAGGCTTTCCCTTGCTTCCCCCCAAACGGTTCCCGGGCGTTTCTTTCTTCGAAGAACCCTTAGCCTACTTGCTTAAGTTTTGGGGCAATGTGGGGACCCATCTCCTCGTAAGAAGAGGATAGGGTGGGGATAGGGAAACGATTAGACGAGTTCAGGGGGAACAAGGCTATCCATGGCTATCATTATGGATGCCTAAGGACACCCTCCGGGTTGGAGAGATAGGCAGGATATTTCTCAATGCCTTTTGCAGGGAATCATAAGCGGGTGAAGACATCTGCTTGGGAAGACCCTGAAGCAAACGGGGAGCCACTGTGTGAGACAAAATGCTGGACTGGATGGGCTGTGGTCTGTTCCAGCAAGGCTATTCTTATGTTCTTATGAAGAGGAGGCACATTGGGGGGAACAAAAAAAATGAACAAAGCTACCTGCGTACAGCATTGCAGGCTGGCTCTGCTCACTGTCAGGAGTTCGATCCTGACCGACCGGCTCCAGGTTGCCTCAGCCTTCCATCCTTCCGAGGTGGGTAAAATGAGGACCCAGATTGTTGGGGGGCAATAGGCTGACTCTGCAAACCGCTTAGAGAGGGCTGTAAAAGCGCAAAAATAAGTCTAAGACCCATTGCTAGCTTGGAATCCACTGCGCCACATTAGATCGGGCAGGACTCTCCTGGCGAAATCCCCCACCCCCGGCCGCTTGGGGAAAGAAGCAAAGCTGCGGAGGCGTGCAAGTGGGCTTAGGCGACAGGCTGGCGTTCCCTACCAGAAAGCGTTGAAAACAGCCCAACTTTCCTCTTTGGGGGGGAGAGGAAAGTGACGGGAGCGGAGACAGAAAAAAGGCGCCTCTGATTGACAGGCGCCCTTCCTTTCGCGCCCCCCCAGAAGAAGCCTCGGCGGCGACCGCGGCTCTTTCTGGCGACCGTTCCCGCGAAGCGCCCGTCTCGGGTGGCTCCTTCGGCCTTTGATGTGGCGAGACGCGGGGAGGAAGCCGATCTCTTAGCGAGGCCGATCTCTTAGCGAGCCGTTTTTCCCTCCGTTTCCCTCTCCCTTCCTTGTCTTGGTGGTTGAACTACGAAAACAAACTTCCCCTTTTTTTTCAAGAGCCGGTTGAGAAGTTTTAGGCTGGAAGAAGAAAAGTGTTTGGTTTTTTTTTTAAAAAGAGCTCTCCGGCAGCTGAAAATGGGCTGAAAGAAATAATAATAATAACAACAGCAACAACAACAACTTAACAGTTCCTAGGTCCTTGGTTAGGACTCGAGCTACCAGCCCCAAAGGCTGTGAATCTCACCAAAGATTAACCACAGATGATGATGATGATGATGATGATGATGATGATGATGATAATAATAATAATAATTCAGACTGACAGGCACTTGGCCTACAACACACCTGACATAACAGTAGTTGAAAAGGAAAAAAGTATGGTTCCTTGACATTGCAATACCTGGTGATGCACGAATTGAAAATAAGCAGCAAGAAAAAAATCACAAAGTACCGGGACTTGCATATTGAAGTTGAGCAACTGTGGAAGAGAAAGTCATGCATTTTCCCGATTGTGATTGAAGCCCTTGGAGCAATACCTAGAGGGCTGCCTCGCTATGTGGAGGTTTTAGGTTTCCCCGACTTGAGCATTCTGACTCTACAAAGGGCCACCCTGCTTAGGACAGCTTATATCCTTGACAGCTTACCTTGAAAGTTCCTAGGTCCTTGGTGAGGACTCGAGCTGTTGAGCTACCAACCAGTCCCAAAGGCTGTGAATCTCACCAAAGATTAACCATAGAATAATAATAATAATTTAAAAAAAAAACCACCATTCCAAAATCCTGAAAAGGGCTCTAGCCCTAGAACAGTGTTTCTCAACCTTGGCCACTTGAAGATGTCTGGACTTCAACTCCCAGAATGCTGGCTGGGGAATTCTAGGAGTTGAAGTCCAGACATGTTCAAGTGGCCGAGGTTGAGAGACACTGCCCTAGAAGGAGAGAAAACTTCCTTAGTTTCATTCAATACACTACACAATACACGTCTAAAGATAAATTACTTAAAAGCCAATTTTAAATTCCCTTGTCTTCCAGGCCTATGTTATCATTTATTCCTTTGCTGAAATATAGTCCTTCCTTTAATTTCTTTATAACATTGTTTTATCTCCTCCCCACACTTCCAAAAGATGATTTATTAGTACATTATGAGAAGGAATCATCTTTGATTACATCTTTCTTGGTTAGCTTGTACAATAATAATAATTATTTAAAATACAAGAACGAGATGTGAATATTTGCTGCATTTCTTTTAATTCGGACTGTATGTTTCAAAGGCGCTTAATCATGAGTGAGGTGTGTGTGCATGTGTGTGTGTGTGTGTGTGTGTGTGTATAATGGCCATTAAAATAGTTGTCAGGATGGATGTGAACAATCTCAAAGCATATAGATCGACAGATAAAGCTCCAGGCGTCACCAGTCCACCCATCTGCATCTTTATTTTCTGATAATACCTTATTGTGGGAAATACAAATTATATTTGATATTGAGCCTTTGGTTTTGCATCTCTTAATAGAATGAAGAAAGAAAGAAAGGAACGAAGAAAGGCAGGAAGGAGGAAAGACTTGTGAGCAGATAGATTTGCCCTTTCAAGTCTTGATACTTGTTTTCATTTTTTGTTTCATTTTAACTGAAATTTAACTGAACCTATACTTTTTAAATAAAATTCTCAAATTAAAAAAAAAACATATAATGTGGAGATTTTTCAAAGCCCCAAAATCAATTAGTTAATAATTGCATTGAAAATGCCTAATTCAGTGTAAAGACACAGCTTGCAGTTTCCAGGTGGAAATATAATGTATCCAATATTTGTAAAGCCAAGATTGCCTGATCTGAAAAAGCTAAGCAGGGTTGGACCAGATTCGTATTTGGATGGGAGGCTAGCAGAATTCTCAGGGAATTCTGTAGATCAAATTTATAAGTGAAAACAAAACAGAATTAAACTATGCCCTAAAAATACTGGAGCAAAATAATGGCAGTTCACCTCTGTACTGTTGCCAAGAAAATTACATGGACATCCTCGTGATGTATCCACAAATTAAGTTTGACTCATATATTGGAAGTGTGACTTTAGACAGAAAAAGAAAAACATCTAAATTTACAAAATCAGCAGAGTGATAGTCAAATATCCTTGTTTGGGTTTGCAAGAATTGTTTGTTTTCAGAGTAACCATTGAAGCAGTGAGCAGTCTGACCACGAGCGAGCATGTTGGAGAGAAATATCAGCAATCATCCCTTTTTTCCTATGTACAAAAAAATAAAAAATAAATAAAATGAAAATAGTTACAGCCTAGCATCTTTATGGGCCAAGTCTTTATATTTTGCTGCAGGTAGATATAGTTTGTTTGTTTGTTTAATACAAAGGCAACCTCAATTGTGGGCTGTTTGGATTTGCTTCTAAATGTTATCATTTGAAGATTTTGTATTAACATTTTCAATATTATTAATGCTGTCAGTTATTTGTGGAGCTCTGCTTTGGAAAGCCTATTCCACCTCCTCCTAGAAATTTCAAATCGGTAAAATTTCTGATGAAGCTGAAGACAACTGGTTACATTCTCAGACTATTTCTAGTCCAACCCCAAAATGGGATGTGCTTTTGCTCTTATCTCTTCAAAACATCATATTTATATGGCTCATCTATCTACCGTAGAAGATGGGCAAATATATTGCTCAAGAAGGCTCATGCAGGCAATCATCGCTGATTGAGAGATCTTTCTATCAAGATTGATAGAATGAATCTCAGTGGTTTTGTGCCAGGAAAAAAAAAGAGGTGGGGAGTTAATTTCCCTTTAATCTCAAGATTCTAAAGAAAAAGTATTACAGAGTTTATACTTTCAAAAGCAGCCTTTTTTCTGATTTAGAGCAAATTACATATGGAAACTATAACATTACTGCATACAGAAACCATACTCAGGTCACGAAAAAACATTGAATTCCTATGTAGATGAGTAGTTATTATGAAGCTCATTTAAATATTGGAGATTGTTCAGAATTATTGTTCATTGCCTACAGGAGTGTTTAATTTCTTCACTGTATGTTATTTCTGATATAATGTTTTGTGTTTATTTGTTAGTTAACGAAGTTGTGTCTGACCCATCGTGACCCCATAGGCAACGTTCCTCCAGGCCTTTTTGCCTTTTGGTACTGTCCATGGGGTTTTCGTGGCAAAGATACTGGAATGGGTTGCCGTTTCCTTCTCCAGTGGCTCACGCTTTGTCAGAGTCCCTGCTATGACCTGTCCATCTTGGGTGGCCCTGCATGGCATAACTCATAGCTTCATTGAGCTACGCAAGCTCCTTCTCCATGACAAGGCAATAATCCATGAAGGGGTTTGTATTTATATGGAACCCTGGATAAATGAGAGAGTAGTTGTCATGAGATTGCATTGTAACATTAGTAAAGCAAATTTTCCTTCCTTTCTCTTCCCCACCCCTCCCCTCCCTGCTCTGCCCCGCCCTGCTCCTTGGCAGTGCATGAGCTTCCTAGTAATTGTCTCTAATGTATTTGTATTTCCCCAGCTTCTGAGCGGTCCATCTGTCCATCCTTCGATGAGCCTTCCCACTTCTCCCTGCCCCTGAAACCCTACACATGGAACAGCTTGGGAAACACTGAACTGAGACATTTGGTGCAGAACTGCAGGCCTTGCTCAACTCTGGAACGTGGCCTCTTCTGTGAGCGAGGATCTGAGCCTGCTCTGTATGCCACAGAGCGTAACTCAGCCCTTGGACTCTATGGTGACTTTGGCTCTCCGGGACTCTTTGAGCGGCCAGCGGCAGCTCCTGGAATCTTTGTGGAGACCCCACCTCGACTGCAACCGGAGAAGAGTGCAAATAGCATCAAATTGGAACCAGAACTCCTCTGTCGCCCCCTGTTGCTCAGCAGTGGCTCCTACAAATGCGTCAAATGCAGCAAGGTAGGACTTACATAAATTCCATTTTGGAGGGGCCGGCCCAAGGATGAGCAAACTAAAAGGCAAGGGTGGTCAAAAGAGAGGTAGACCAATGATCTGAAGAAGTGATGGGAGGTGGGGGGGTCAGAGTGTCACATGACTTGCCCTGACCTTTAACTGATCACATGATGCAAAATGGTCTGATGTATCAGGCCACACATTAATTCTATTATTTATTTTGCTCAAATGATTGGTCAGAAGTCTTTCAAAAATCCACAGCAGGACATGAAATCCAACTCACATTCTCCAATATATATTTTAAAAAATCCCAAAATCCAGTATTGCGATTCTGATTGTGGGATAGTATATATACGTAGCTATGATTATAAGTCACCATTAATATATTTTTCCTTGTCTGAATGGATTCTTCATAACTATGTTCATCACATGCTATATATCACAAAAGATCTCGCATCCTTTACATAAAGCAGGGATGTCCAAACTTGGGAACTTTAAGACTTGTGGACTTCAACTCCCAGAATTCCCCGGCCAGCTATGCTGGCTGGGGAATTCTGGGAGTTGAAGTCCACAAGTCTTAAAGTTCCCAAGTTTGGACATCCCTGACATAAAGCAATCCAGTTTTCAGTTGAACTAATTAGTTGATTTACTTGTGTGATGGATCATAGGTAATATTTAAAAAAAACAAACCCTGCCACCTGGATATATAAAATAGCTTACATTGGGAATCCTTGAATGAAACCAGCCTTAGAAAACAGCTAGAGTACAATTCCTGGGAGAACAGCAGTAGTTGTCAACAGCAAACCACTTCCTGAGAATCCTTTCTACACTCGTGTTGTCCTTTGGTTATTGTTCAGTGGTGTCACCAATGGAAATCCTCAGTGGGACAACTTCAAGGGCCTAGAGTTAGAACCTGCTGTGAGCTTTAGCCCTGAACACTGATGTTTTCCTTCATCCTTTGTTTCTCAGGACTTCTCTACTCCGCATGGCCTAGAGGTGCATGTTCGTCGTTCACACAGTGGCACCAGGCCCTTCGCTTGCGAAATGTGCGGCAAGACATTTGGCCATGCCGTTAGCTTGGAGCAGCATAAAGCTGTGCACTCCCAGGTGAGTGTGCAAGAGGAGATGACTTGGGGGAGGGGGATGATGGCGTCTCCAGGTATCAGAGGGTATGAGGATGGTCAGTTGGGCATTAACTCTGAATGATTCCTCCAGTTGAGCTCCAGTTGTAACTCATCCGGAAAAAGATCTATTAAGGAGTCAAATAAGAGATCTTTCATACATGTTAGTTCTCTAAGACAGGGGTCTCCAACCTTTGCAACTTTAAGTCTGAAGGACTTCAGCTCCCAGACTTCTCCAGCCAGCTTTGTCCCCATGGGGGAGAGGGGACAGTCTATAAATTAATAAATTATTATTATTATTATAATTAGACTTAAAGTTGCAAAGGTTGGAGACCCCTGCTCTAAGAGGAAGCTGCTAAAAGATACCATAAAGACCAGAAGTTTGTACAATTGTTATTTTCAATACAATAGCAGAGTTGGAAGAGACCTTGGAGGTCTTCTAGTCCGTCCCCCTGCCTAAGCAGGATACCGTTTCAGACAAATGGCTATCCAACATCTTCTTGAAGACTTCCAGTGTTGGGGCATTCACAACTTCTGGAGGCAAGCTGTTCCACTGATTATTTGTTCTAACTGTCAGGAAATTTCTCCTCAGTTCTAAGTTGCTTCTCTCCTTAATTAGTTTCTACCCATTGCTTCTTGTTCTACCCTCAGGTGCCTTGGTGAAGAGTTTGACTCCCTCTTCTTTGTGGCAACCCCTGAGATATTGTAACACTGCTATCATTTCTCCCCTAATCCTTCTTTTTATTAAACTAGACATACCCAGCTCCAGCAACCATTCCTCATATGTTTTAGTCTATAATATTATGAGTGGAAGAGCTGAATCCTTCAGCCTTCCAGCCAAGATGGATGGGAATGTATGGACTTTATCCCCATTGAGAATTGATCCATTCTTTCCAGGTTCTTTAATAACAAGAATCTGGGAAAAGCTTTAGATGCAGGCAGTGCTGGGGAAAGCAAAAGGGAACCAATGAGTGGAAATCAATGCATCGGTCCCCAAGTGGTCAGAGCAATAGAATGGCATTTTTCTCACATATCTCACACATTCGCATTTTACAGACAGGTAGGTGACTTATAATCCCATTGTCCTGATCCAGGGCCATAGACTCTGCTTCTGAGGCCAAGGTGAAGCAGCAAGTCCCAGGAGAAAAGAGTATGAAATTTAGGGAAGAAGAAGGGGATGTCAACCAGGCTTGTGCATGCTGGAATGCAGGGGGAATTTCTTGGGTGCATTAGTGGAAGAAGTCATCAGTCACCTGATGGTCCTTAAGTTGAAATGCTCGTGATCAAATCAGAAGCAGCAGCAATAACTGCATAGGAAACGTTTATGGTCTCTCTACCATAGGGGTGTCAAACTCGATTTCATTGAGGGCTGCATCAGGGTTGTATTTAACCTCAGGGGGGGCGTGGCCAGAGTGACATCACTTGTGTGAGAAGTACCTGTGGTGGCCTGAATGCTCTACCATCAAAAATGGACTCCCGGGCCCTGTTTTCGGGCATGTGCCGAGGGCTGTAGGAGGCTGTAGGAAGCCATCAGGGCTGAAAATGGAGCCTGGTAGGGCCGCAGGCAGTCCTCCCAAGCTCTGTTTTTGCTGGCAGAGGCACCACAGGCAGGTCCTTCACTGTTTCCAGAGTGGCTCCACAGGCCAGATCTAAGTACTTTGCTGGCCGTATCCCACCCATCCCAACCTTGAGATTGACACCCCTGCTCTACCAGACACTCTAGAACAGGGATGTCCAAACTTGGGAACTTTAAGACTTGTGGACTTCAACTCCCAGAATTCTGGGAGTTGAAGTCCACAAGTCTTAAAGTTCCCAAGTTTGGACATCCCTGCTCTAGAATTTACTAGAGCAGAGGCCAGAGCTCAGGGTGGAAAAGAGAAGTCCTACCGTAGACTGATGGTTCTTACATGGGAGGTTTCCTTCCGTTTTCCCAAAACCCAACCCAGTTCATTACTTTCCAACACTTCGACAGGCTTCAGTCGGCATCAGCAATGGGCAAGCGATGAAATGGTGGCCCTTTGTGAGAACTTGTTCTCTACAAAAGTTAAATGAGGCACGGGGAGGGAAGGTGTGTGTGGATGAACTCTGTATGTAGGTACACACACCGATGCCTGTATAGAGAAAGAAGATGTGAAAAGCTTTTAAATGGACTAATATGATAGTTTGGGCTGCCACATGGAGCTTAGTTGAGTGCAACAACTACCTTTCATTGGACCCCGTTGAGATCTTTCTATTATATGAAAATCAGAGTTGTTGGAAAAACTCTTTTTAGAATCAGGATCAGGGGTGGGTTCCTGCCAGTTCTAAGCTCTTTTGTAGAAGAGGTTCCACAAATCTACAGTGCTGTTTAGAACCGGTTCCAGCTCTCTCCCCCCACCCATCCGCACATCATCAAGATGAAGAGCGAGAAGAAAAATTCTGGGAGTTGAAGTCCACAAGTCTTAAAGCTATCAAGTTTGAACACCCCTGGATTTTTTCCCCCTAAAGGGTTAGGGGTGCAAGGGTCTTGTAACTTGACAGCTTTAAGACTTGCGTGCTTCAAATGCCAGAGTTTCTGAGCCAACATTTTGGTTGCTAAGCAAGAGCGTTGTTAAGTGAGTTTCACTACATTTTACAAGTTGGCTATGCCCACCCAGTCATATGACTGCCAAGCCACTCCCACCCAGTCACATGGCCGGCAAGCCACTCCCACAAAGCAGGCCACACCTACAGAAGAGATTCTAAAAAAATTTGAAACCCACCACTGATCAGGATGGTGATTAAAGATAAACGATCAATTAACCCAAATACAAATTTGGTTGCAATTATTTCTTTAATACATTAAATAAGATTTTTTTTGGGAGGAAGCACAAAATACAGCTTTTTATAGGATAGCTACAGTACTTCAATAATTAAGGGAAAACAGCTATACGTGATGCAGGCCAGTAAAGGGAGAAGATCAAAGGAATTATAGAGGTAGCCCTTGATTTATTACCACAATGGAGCCAAAACGTTCGGTTGCTAAGTGAGACATCTGTTAAGTGAATTTTGCCCCATTTTACGACCTTTCTTGCCATAGTGGTTAAATGAATCTGTACAGTTAAGTTAGTGACCTTCCACTTTAATTTGATAAGCCCTTGTGGTTCAGCTTCTTCAGATTTCCTCCATGGTGATAAACAGTTTTCCATAATCTGTTGCTTTCTGTGTGGGATCTACTATTTTCATGATACTAATTGAAAATTGAGAGTTGTAGCTCATGAGAATGGCTGGAACCTGCTCGTGATTTAGATGACTGCTCTTGGAGAGGAAGTCCTAGATTAAATTGATTTCCATTAGGAACTAGTAGACATAGGCCTAATCAGGGATGGGCTTCAAAAACTTTAGCAAGGGGTCCTCTGCCCGGTTGCTAGGTGGGCGTGGCCATGCTGGACATGGCCTAGTCAGTCTCTTGTACTAAGGCAGGGGGATGCATTTTTGCCCTCCCTGGGTTCTGGAGGCTTTTCTTAAGCCTCCCCAGGCTCTAGAGACCCTCTGGCCATCCCAAACCTCCGGTAGGCCTGTTTTTCACTCTCCCCAAGCCTCCGTGTGTGGCCGGCATTTACCTGCATCCAAAACGGGCCATGTGGGGACTCCTGGGAGGGGTGGGTCAGGCTAGCCCGTAGTGGGATTTGGGGGTTCTCCGAACTGCACAGAACCTTAGCTAGAAGTTTTCCTGAACCCCTGCGAACTCCCAGCAGCCCAACCCTGCCGCCTAACCACAATTATTGTAACTAAATCTTGCTTTCTCAATAAACATCCAATTTTGACATGAAGATAGGTTGTGGAAGGTATGGCTGAAAGCAATGTGAATTGAATTTTCATGTGTGTTACTATCCATTTGCTTCAGTGGGACCTTGTAAGCCTTTTCAATTTGCAGATTTGGGTAGCTTGATCTAGATGAGGACAGTATAGGAAGGGTGTGTTGTTCATTTGTGAAAAAAAAACTTGCACCCAAGCAAATCCTGTGATTAATATCAGATTTTGAAAAGGGATGTACAGCATAAGTCATACTGGAAAGTAATATATTTTCCCTCCACCTTTCACAAGTGTTTTGTTTGTTTTCACCTGGTTATAGCAGTATCACCTTCCTTCTTGGTTTTCCATGCAAGCCGCACTTGTGGGAAACTGTCTTGGTAGCTCTTAATGCACAGTTTTTATGTCTGGGTAGCCTGTGATTTCTTTGGGATGAAGGTATGATCTAGGAATTTCTGGAATTAATAAGTAACCGGTCAAACAATAATTTGGTAATTCTGTTCTAGTTGGAGAATTTCACTTATAAAAAAAGAGTCTGAGCCTCAATACACCTCTATTTATTGGGTGAGTCAGTTCTCCCCACCAAAACAGCCAACCCATTACATTGTTCCTTCATGCTGTTCACACAAAAGCAGTTTGCTCGGGCTGCAAGTCAAACTTTCCAAATGGCAACATGGAGGAGTGAGACATCGGTGCAAATGCGTATTTCTTGCAAAGCAGAAGCATTTTAAGTTTTTAAAAAATCCAGTTTCTGCCATTTATAACAATAATACAATAGCAGAGTTGGAAGGGACCTTAAAGTTGCCAAGTTTGAGGAACACTGTACTAGCTCTGCTTAGTTTAATTTATTTTTTCCAATATTTAATTATTTGTAGATAATTTATAAATGTATTTATATCTTAATCAGAGAGAGAGAGAGAGATAGTGAGATAAAGAGGGAGGTTAATTATCATTTAATTCCCCCTCCCCAAATTATTCCAGATCATATTTCTTAATTCCTTCTACCACTAAGATTCTTCCCTAGTTCTTTAAAACAGGTCTCTCCAACCTTTGCAACTTTAAGTCTGAATGACTTCAGCTCCCAGCCTTCTCCAGCCAGCTTTGGGAGCTGAAGTCCTTCAGACTTAAAGTTGCAAAGTTGGAGACCCCTGCTTTAAAACTATATACTGTAGGATTTGTTTTACAAAATATACTTTTTAATCCACTTGTGTTAGGTTGTGAATCAATTCATGAGGATAAGACAATTGATATTTTAGCTGTATTGCTGTGCCTTGTATAGTTCAGTAAAGTCTGTTTTTGTTTTTCAGGAACGCAGCTTTGACTGTAAGATCTGTGGGAAGAGCTTCAAGAGATCTTCCACTTTGTCCACACACCTTCTCATCCACTCAGACACCCGGCCTTATCCATGTCAGTACTGTGGAAAGAGGTTCCACCAGAAATCTGACATGAAGAAGCACACTTTCATCCATACAGGTGAAGTCTGCTTTTTCATCCACCTTCATAGATTTTCTTAGTGGTGGGTTACAGTAAATGTATGGTCATTCTGGGGTCCCTCTGTGGGAGATGGGTGCGGGATATAAGTACGATAAAAATAAAATAAATAATAAATAAATTCATGTACCCAACTATTTCTTTTTAGGCTTTCTCTCTCTCTCTCTTCATGGTCACCATCTCTTATCCTCCTCCTCCTCCTCCTCCTCCTCCTCCTCCTCCTCCTCCTCCTCCTCCTCTTCCTCCTCCTCCTCCTCCTCCTCTCTCTCTCTCCATCTACCATTTATCATTAATCTATCTCATCCCTCTTTTCCTCCATCCATCCATTGTTCCGATTTTCTTAGTAAATCAGGATGGAGAAAATTTTAGAACCAGTATATCTGCTAATATTAATTCATTTCAGAAAGATGAATAGGGTTGTTGTTGATTGAAATGGAAGAAATCTTATTCTAGAGGTTGATAAGACTTACCCATGTACATGAAAGTAGATCGTTCCTATAATTAATCAATCGGAACAAAGCAATTCGGTGTGTGTTGTTTTTAGGCACTATGGTAATCATCATAACTTTTCCATTGTTCTTAGCACTAATCAAAATATGGAAGAAGTTAATGGAATATAAAACATCTGCTAATTGATCCTCTCTTCACCCTAATTTTAGGAAGTTATGGTTTTCAGTAGCTAGAGAGAAGGGCTAAAATTTAAATGCAGGAGGAATGTTTCACTGCATCTGGATCTGGATGGGTAGTAACAAACTCAAGCTCAACCCGTCCAAGACCGAGTGGCTGTGGTTTCCGGCACCCCGGTTCAGCCAGATAAGTCCAACACTGGCCATTGGGGGCGAACAACTGGCCCCCGTGGAGAGGGCGCGCAACTTGGGCGTCCTCCTGGATTCGCGGCTGTCCATGGAGGACCATGTGACGGCCGTGGCCAGGGGGGCGTTCTATCAGGTACGCCTGATACGCCAGTTGCGCCCCTTACTGGACCGGGGAGCCCTTCGCACAGTCACTCAAGCGCTTGTGACATCCCGGCTGGATTACTGTAATGCTCTCTACATGGGGCTCCCCTTGAGGTGCACTCGAAAGCTACAGTTAGTACAGAATGCGGCCGCGCGGGTGATTATGGGTGCCTCAAGGCAAACCCACGTAACACCTCTCCTGCGCGAGCTGCACTGGCTGCCTGTGGCCTTTCGAGTGCGCTTCAAGGTGCTGACGACCATCTTTAAATCGCTCCATGGCTCGGGGCCTAGCTATATACGAGACCGTCTCCTGCCCCATACATCCCTTCGTCCGATCCGCTCCCACAGAGAGGGTCTTCTCCGGGTGCCGTCAGCGGGGCAATGCCGGCTGGCGACACCCAGGGGAAGGGCCTTCTCTGTGGCGGGCCCGGCCCTCTGGAACGACCTACCCCCCGACCTTCGCACTATCTCGGACCTCCGCCTCTTCCGCCAACGTCTTAAGACGTATCTATTCCAACAAGCCGGCCTAGGATAGCCCCTACTTCTGACTTTTAAATTTAAAATTAATTTGGTATGGTTTTAAAATGGGTTTTTAGCACGGGTCTAATAATTTAATATATTTTAATCGATTTTGTATTTTGTATTTTGTGGTTTTAATAATGCCTGGGTCCTAACAAGGAGAAGGGCGGGGTATAAATTTAATAAAAATAAAATCTATTTAAAAATTTAATAATTAAATTAAAATCTTAATAAAAATTTAATAAAAATAAAATCTATTTAAATTCATTGAACAGTAATAGATTTCTACACGCCAACATTCTTGCAAAAGTGTAGGCTCAATAATTAAGGAAACAACTCCTGATCAGGTATAAAATTCACCAGATAACCTTGAAGAAGTCACTGCTTCAACTTTGTCTATTTAGCAAAATGCCCATGTCTCAGGCAATTGCCCTTTGTTCTGCTGTGAACAAAGTGGAGGCATCTACCTTCTGCTCTGAATACTACTCTCCATTGTACCTTAATATAAGGAGATAAGGACTACCCCCCAAAAAAGGAAAGGAAGTCATTTCAGTAATGTAAAAAATAAAGTATGCTATAGACCAGTGATGGCTAACCTTTTTTGGCTTGTGTGCCAAAAGCGGGGGGAGCGCAGGGGGGTCGTGCGTGAGTGTGTGCCACACCATAATGCTATGTGTGCAATCCCCTGCTTTTGGAGTGCTTTTTTTGCCATCCTCAGGCTCCAGAGGCTTTCTAGGAGCCTGGGGAGGGTGAAAACAGCCTCCCCCCACCTCCAGAGGCTTCAGGAGCTTCCCTGAAGCCTCCACAGGGTGAAAAATGGCCTCAAAAGAAGGCCTAAATCAACTGGCCAGCACACACAAGTGCACTGGAGCTGACAGGGCAACGCTTCGCATGCCACAAGAAATGGTTCCGCGTGCCACCTGTGGCACCGGTGCAATAGGTTCGTCATCATGGCTATAGACCATGTGTGTCAAACTTGCAGCGTCACATTGTCATCACGTGATGTATTGTGACTCCCCCCCTTGCTAAAACAGGAGTGGGCGTGGCCAGTGCATGACGCATCCGGCTGTGAGTTTGACACCCCTGCTAGAGACCTATAAATGGAATATATTGAAGTCACAGTTTATCCATAGGAGCCCTTATTATAAAGCTGGGGACATTTTTTCCTGTGTCAGCATGAAGATTTGTTTTCATGCATTTTTCAGGTGTGAAGGACATTTGCAATTGTTCTTTGTATGAGGAGCTATTCCACATAAGTACATCCTCATATGATAATAGCAGCGATTATATACTATCATTTGATATTGCTTTTCATGGCTCCCATAATCATGAATATCATCATGCCATTCCCTAGACTGGGCCATATACACATTCAGTATTATATGGTTGTCTCATTATAAAGGCTAATCTATAATTAAATTAACTAATAAACAAGTAAATGTGTCATTTCTTCCATACTCTTCGTCTCGGGGTGGGGGGTGGGGAAGTAGACACATTCTATTTCTATGAAAAGGGTATACAAATTATTGAGAATATCGTTTTCCTAAAGTGAAAAATGTTTCTTTCAGAAAATGCTAAGAATGATGATTAGAAGAATTACATTTATCTTCCGTAAAAATGTTTCTTGTTATTTAAGCTGTTAATAGTACCAGTCCCTATGAGACTTTGTGAAATAGGAGATTTTCCTGCTCTAGATACCAAGCAAACCATGGTCTGTTTAGATGGGTTTTGTTACCTTGTGCTATCTGGCATTAACAGAACTAGATCCAAATTTACCTGCATGGGTAGCATTTATATGAAGTTAAATGGCTTAATTTTAATAATTGATTAACCACAGATAAAATAAAATCACATATAAAATCAATAAAATAAAGCCAAAAAAAAGCACCACAGATATAAATCTCTTAAGAAATGATCATGAATTTTAGCAAGAAACCACATCTGTTTAAGAACGGAAAGCTTTAAAATTCAATCATCCTGTCGTTACTGACAACAGTTTGTTTGTGTGACTGTTTGGGACATACTTATACATCAGTGGTGTTAATTTGAAAAAAAGATATGTGGCTTGTGACACCTTGTCTGCCCCTCTAACAGGTTCTAAAACCCGTAGCAGTAGTCAACAGCCACAACACTAACCTCTTCTACTAGGTGAAATATAGACAGATTCTCTCTCTCTCTCTCTCTCTCTCTCTCTCTCTCTCTCTCTCTCTCTCTCTCTCTCTCTCTCTCTCTCTCTCTCTCTCTCTCTCTGTCTCTCTCTGTCTCTCTCTCTGTCTCTCTGTGTGTGTACTACCCTGCTATCTGTGAACTCACAATCTCCTAGTTTCTAGTCTAATGCCATAACCACGGTATCAAATTCGGTCTTTTCTGTCTCATTGTTTGTGCTGATGTTACTTTGTTTTTTCTCCCCGATGAAATAACTTTAAAACTGTTTGTGAAGATAGGCAAAGTGGCATAAACTCAAAAATCATTTTCATTTTTGATAAACAGAGGAACTAAGGCAATGAATAATGAAATGAAAAATAAAAAGATATTGAGATTTAAACGAATGTTTTTCATAAACATTTCCTTCTAATTTAATCTGCACTTATAGCTGCTATAACTACAATCTGATCTTTTTTATATTTGGGAGTCCTTGGCATGGGTCTCTGCAGATAACCTTGATGATGAAAAAAATGACACGCAATTATGTCACAACCGACCCTCCACATTTTTGTTCTCATGCAATGAGGTTGGACACAAGTTTGAAAGTTGGGGTTGCATTGTGATGTCCCAACACATATTTTGCTACTTGCCCACTCTGGTTTGGCCCTGTGGATGCCTATAGCTAGAGTATCTATAGTCGTTAAGGCACTTTCAGGAAAAGATTACCAAATAGGTTATCAGTATTATTAGAGGGTAGGCCTTAGCCACATAGCACCTGCTGCTTCCTAAAATGGCATCCCTTAAAAAAAAAACATTTATTTGGACTAAAATTGCATGAACTCACCAAATCATGAGATTTTTGAGTAGGCCTGCATAAAATCTCATGAAGACATACATATTTGAGGAGGATTGAAAGTTGTTGATGAACGAACTGCTGAGGAATTCTATTCTTCTTGTCTGTGACGCTTCAGCCATAATTATTGGAAAGTTCAATGTTGGAGTTATCAGATCTGGACTTCAAACATCCAGATGTTCATGAAATGTCAGCAAGTTTAAGTTCTTCGGAGAGAGGTTTTTCCATGGAGTGGAGAGGGCGTGATTTCACATACTGCCTGAGTCCGACGGATGGGGCTTTGCTTGTTTGCATGGCCCAGTTTTTGGCATGCTGTGTGGCTCAGGGCCGGTCCACGGACTGGAGATTGGGAACCCGCTAGGGGCGGGCTTCAAAATTTTTAGCAAGCGTTTCTCTGCCCAGTTGCTGGGTGGGAGTGGCCACAGTGGGCGTGGCCTAGTCATCCTCCTGCACCACGGCAGAGGGAGGTTGTTTTAGTCATCCCCAGACTGCGGAAGCTTTCCTCGAGCCTCTGGGAGGGCGAAAACAGCCTCCCCAGTCTCCAGAGGCCCTAGGGAGGTTGGAAACGGGCCCATTTGTGGACTTCCTGAAATTCCGGCTGGGATTTGGGGATTCTCCAAAGTGCTCAGAATCTTAGCTAGAGGTTCTCCTGTACCCCTGCAAACCCCCCAGCAGCCCACCCCTGGAACTCCTGATTTAATTTATTCCACTAACAATATCTTCCTTTCTAGAAGAATTTTATCCTCCGTATTTCTAGCCAGAATATCTAGGACTGAGCACCCAGGACATAGGACTGTAGAAAATCTGCATCTCCTTTTTAAGTTAGTTTGATAGGGCTACTGCTGTATTATTTTTAACCTTGTGTCCATCTCCTCATCCTTTTCAGGTGAGAAACCCCACAAGTGCCAGGTGTGTGGCAAAGCTTTCAGCCAGAGCTCAAACCTGATCACTCATAGTCGGAAACACACTGGCTTCAAGCCCTTTGGCTGTGATCTATGCGGCAAAGGCTTTCAGAGGAAGGTGGATTTGCGGAGACACCGAGAGACACAGCATGGTCTGAAATGAGAACCCATCGGACTCTGGAATAACAACACAAACACTATGTCGGCGAACTTCCCTTTTCTCCTTGTGGGCTGCCCGTGTCCTGCCTCTGTCGCTCTGGTCTGATCCTTGAGTTCACTTCCTGCCCTCTTCTCACTAAATAGGAAGTTGGGAGAAACATGGTGAGAGTTTTACAGAAATTAACTCAAAAGGTCTTGGAATGAACACAAAACGCCAAGCCTAAAGAGGTGGGGAGAAGCACCTTTTCAGAATTAAATCCTGGACTGAATAACATATGTTCAGTATCTGTTCCCCTTTCACTCACACCTTGTGGCACAAAAGGCCCTATTTGGATAAGCTACTGGTATCCGTGAACCAGAAAATTATTTTTCCCAGGGAATAAATACACAGACTGCGTTAGTTTCCTGGAAGTTAATTTTCTGGGTTGCCTAAATTTCACATGGTATATAATTCCACAAAGGGGTACAATAAAGGAGAGCGTGATTTTTGTTTTGTACCATTTAAGAGTTAAAACTTCATGTTTTCATTCAATCACTATTATTTTTTGCCTAGGAATTTTAAGTTGACAGGGGAGGGAGCAATTATATTTCCCACTCTGTAAGGCAGAAAGTACCTCAAGGGATGGCAAAACCAATAATTGAATATAAGGTCCTGTCAGTTCTACAATGATGGGAGAAGATGGAAGAAGATGTAGGTCAGTTCCATTTTTTTTTGTCCCAGCCACATAAATATTCAAATATGTGTTTTAAAAAAAGAGAAGAACTTTGTGACTTTCTCTTTTATAGCTCATTATTAAAGTAATACACCAAGCCTATTGAAGTGGGTAAAGGAAGTAAAAAAAGTCAGTGAGAGTCAGAGGAAAAAGTTTACCGGTATGTTTTTCTACATAACTCACCAATCAACCACAAGCAAAGTGTTAATATCTTTGTACTGTCCGCCTCCTCAAAATGACACTGGAAGCTCCTACTAGGCCATTTCTGTGGGTTGTTCCTGGCCATTTTGTTAGCCTATTGAACACTAGTGGGGGCCTGAGGCAACATTTATTTTTCCCTGGAGGAAGAGAGTTTCCCCACCACTTCAGCCTCAGTTTTATGGTGCCTGCAAGGGGGAAATTAATATTGGGGGCCTCGTGAAGCAATGATGTAATTTGTGACATTTATGTGATGATGTCATGATGTGTGCGATTTACACTATGGCCTACATGTATGTCTTTACTAGAAAATGCATTTTCTTTTCCTCACAATCACCGCTGAGGTAGGATCCTGGGATTAGGAACCAGTGATCTATTTTCTGCTGAAGTTTTCTGGTACTTCTAATTTATACCTGCAAGAAGATCTCTTGAAACAACAGGCCTTTTGTTTTTTGCAGCATCCATTGTAAGTGAGTCTCCTTTTTTGGTTCCTCTATGGCAGGGGTCTGCAAAGTTGGCTCTTTTAAGACTGGTGGACTTCAACTCCCAGAGTTTCCCAGCCAGCTATGCTGGCTGGGGAACTCTGGGAGTTGAAGTCCACCAGTCTTAAAAGAGCCAACTTTGCAGACCCCTGCTCTATGGGATTGCCCTGAAATCAAAGTTGAAAGATCCATGACACCCTTTACAGGTTAGGATACTGAATGCTTTGAATATGGGGAAAGAAATATGCACTCAAAGCAGGCAAGACCATCTATCCTTTGGTCCTCAGCTAGGCGCCAATGTAAAGTAGGGGTGCTAGACTTTGCTACTGCCCTAATGCTCTGTTCCACAATCTTATCTTGGATCAGTTTTATTTAATGTGGTATCCCTATGCCCTGCATAATTGACTCTTCAGTAATGACCATCAAGCCGGGAATTTGAGGGAAAATGATGTCTCGGTGGTGTACTTCAAAAGTTCGAATCTACCCAGTGAAGACTGAGAGTCATTCTCTGTACACATGTCTATGTGCATGAAGATAGTCTGTGTTTTTTCAGGCATTGGAAAGATCACAGTTTATGAGGAACTGCAAAGAAAGAACTTAAACATAAGGCAAGCAGGATCAATGCTAGAAACTTTAGACACTTGTCCTAAAAGGGAAAGGAACAGATAGGGAGAGTGACAAATTTCCCTTCCTGAAATGGCACTGGAACTTTGTAGTTAAGTATCAGATAGGCAAGAAACAGCCTCCAAACAGATCTGCGCAGCTGGATAGTTCATAGATGACCATTCTTAATCACAACGACACCAGAATGACGTGACATATTTTGTGACAGCATGGTGTGAGTTCTGCCTTTCCACAGTGTCTGACATCACACACAAGAAACAAAGGGTGGAGTATGTGTCACCACATCAAAATATTTGTACATGATTCCCCATTTGACCCCAACCCTCCTTACCTATGCATGGGACAGTTTGCTTTGAAGTAGTTCCAGGTCAAAAAAGAGTTGCCTTAACTAATCCTGGCCATACTTCACTATGAGAAGGGAGGGGGGAATCGTTTTACTTTATAGATAGGAATGTAAAGGTTTTTTTGTGTAGATTCTACAATGTGTCTTATGTTCATTAATTCATATTTATTTAAGTAAAACTTAAATTAATAAAGTTCTGAGGATTCTCAGGAGTTGTGTTTATTTCAACACAAAGAGTTAACCAAGTGTTCTGCATCTTAAATGGACTTCTAATGGAGTAACATCCATAAGAATATAGGAAGAACAATGTATTAATTTTACTACGGTATGTACATTTCAAATGGGTTTTTTTTTTGGTAAGGGAATATAATAACTGCACATAGAATATATTGCTTTACACATAGAATCAAAGCAGTGGTGGGTTTCAAATTTTTTAGAACCTACTCTGTAGGTGTGGCCTATTTTGTGGGCGTGGCTTGGCAGTCATGTGACAGGGTGGGAGTGGCCATCTTTTAAAATGTGGTGAAACTCATTTAACAACACTCTTGCTTAGCAACCAAAATTTTGGACTCAATTGTGATGATAAATTCATTCATTCTTTCTTTCTTTCTTTCTTTCTTTCTTTCTTTCTTTCTTTCTTTCTTTCTTTCTTTCTTTCTTTCTTTCTTTCTTTCTTTCTTTCTTTCTTTCTTTCTTTCTTTCTTTCCTTCCTTCCTTCCTTCCTTCCTTCCTTCCTTCCTTCCTTCTTTCCTTTCCTTTCCTTTCCTTCCCGTTGGGTCACTGGCAGCGGCGGGCCAGATTTACTTCCAGGTACGCCGGTGGAACCCCCTCTCACCGGTTCTCTAAATTTCACCAACCGGCTCTCGCGAGTAGGTGTGAGCTTGCAGAAACCCATCACTGAATCAAAGTGTCCTCTCTAGTCTGCAAGTGGGAGTATAAGATTCTGAACCAAATTTGGAGATGTCTGTAGAGATTCTCACTTATCCAGGTCATGGTTGTCCCAAAGGTTCTTTTTCAGGAGGCAACTGGCCTTTCTTGTTTTTTTCTTTTGAAGACATTTTGATTCTTATCCAAGGAGCTTCTTCAGCTCTGACAGGAAGCGAAATGTCTTTAAAAAAAAAACAACCCAAGAAAGTTCAGTTGCCTCCTGAAAAAATCACCTTTGGGACAAATTTGGAGATATTAACATAATGATTGTGAGAGTCCACTACAAATATTTGTAAGAAAATGGGTCTTAATTCATTTTCACGTATTTGAAATGCTCCGTGTTGTATATATTCAGGAGATTGCACACATAATCTGCAATTCTATGGCCATTGGGGGAGGAAAATAAACTCTGGAATTCAGGAGAACTTACTTTTGGGTAGGGCACTGGAACCCCAATAAAAACTGAATATTCGAATGTTCTTGCTATATGCCACTTAGCAACATAACTTTAATCTTCTTCCATAAAACACTGGCACAAGCTTTTCCACTAGCCTACAACACGCCTGCAATTTGGAGCTATTGGGAATTGTTATAGCCTGACATATCCGATAGCCTTAAATTGGTGATGGCAACTGAACTGAAATGGACATTTTTTCCCCAATGTGTGGAAGTGCTAAGTCACGCTTTCCTCTGTTGTACAATTTCATGAAGACCATATTTTATGATTGCTCTGAAGGGGTAGATTATAGTTCAGATTTTGCCACAAGGCTTGGAATTCTTTATTGAGCAAATCTATGGGCCTTTATAGCTGTCCATCAGTGGGGTATCTAGCCAGTGTCCGCATAGGACAATAGAAATTGTAATCAATAGAAAAAACATTGTTTCAAAACTCTCTTCATATCGCCATCACGTTTTCATCTGTTTCTTTCTGTACTTCAAATTATGTTTTACTTTTTATCTCTGAAGATCAACATAGAAAGTTCGTTTTCAAAACTTTTTGGGTGATGATTCAGCTTACTGTATGACCAGAATCTATGGTAGCCTTCCCAACCAGCTGCTCTTTAGATGTGTTACAACAGAGGTTCCCAAACTTGGCAACTTTAAAACTTGTGGACTTCAACTCCCAGAATTCTCCAGCCAGCAGAGCTGGCTGGAGAATTCTGGGAGTTGAGGTCCACAAGTCTTAAAGTTGCCAAGTTTGGAAACCTCTGCGTTAGAATATAATTCTTGTAATTCCAGCCATGCCTGGAATCCTTACAAAATAATCCATAATATTTGGAATGAAGCTATTTAGAGAAGGCTGGCTCTTTAGAGAAGCCTTTTCCAAGAACCTTTATGTGAGTTAAACTGGTAATGGATTTACTCAGGAAAAAAAGAAGAAGCTGCAGAATAAATTTACCCCAGTAAAATAAGAGGGAAAGAGTTTAATAATCACAACAGATTATTGAATCTGTTACAGTACAGCATTTGAAGACTGCAGATAGCTTCCCTGATGTTATTGCTTCGTTGCATTAAAAATGCATGGTGTATATTATGTGACTCATTATTCATGAAGCAGGTTTCCTACCTTTTGTCTGTCAAAGTATCTGAAGGAAAGAGTAAGAGGAGATCTGGCACTTATACACCTTTGTTTCTCTTGCTGAATTTTTAATAACACCTCCAGCGAGCCAGTTGGTGAAGCTCGGTGTCTGCCGAAGAGTGAAAGGACAGAGCTATCTAGAAAGACTAATCCTTTGTGGTTCTCATTTGAGCCTTGCCTTCATTCAGTCTTGATTAAATTACCTATCGAGTGTGCCCGCCCGGCTATCATGATTCACAGCTCTGAAAAACAAGCTGAATTTCATCTTAAAATTTGTGGGGGTGAGGAACTGAAATGACAAAAAAGCAACAAGAAAATTCACCAGTTTTTTTTTTTAAGCCAAAAAAAACCCCCAGTACATTCTTCTTTGCTGATATTATTTTTAGCGGAAAAATGGCTTCGTTTTAAAATTTTACAAGGATCGAAATCTTTCCTTTATTCCTCCTGAGTTTCTTCCAAGTTGTAAAGGGATAAGAACATAAGAACAGCCTTGCTGGAACAGGCCACAGCCCATTCATCCAGCATTCTGTCTCACACAGTGGCTCCCCATTTGCTTCAGGGTCTTCCCAAGCAGATGTCTTCACCCGCTTATGATTCCCTGCAAATGGCATTGAGAAATATCCTGCCTATCTCTCCAACCCGGAGGGTGTCCTTAGGCATCCATAATGATAGCCATGGACACCCTTGTTCTCCATGAAATAGCTGTCCCTACCCTATTCCACTCTCATAAAAGGCAATAAGGTAATTTGTGTTAAATTAATTGCTTTAAGTAACAAATCCAAGATCCCAGAGTGTGTTTCAATGACTGCCTGAAGCAGAACATACATAACCTGCGTTTACTTTAAAAGATTAGCATTGCTCTCAACTCAGTGCTTTCCAAATGTGTTAAGAGCTGATGAGGAACAATGCTTGGAGTGATATTAGATAGGACTGGGGGGACCCAGTTCAAATCCAGTCTGAGCCATGGAAAGTGCCAGCTATTCTTTACTAATCCACTCAAGATCACAAGGTGGTTGTTCTTAAGAGTGTGAGTTTTACTGTATGCGTATCACATCGGAACCCAGAAAATCTAAATAAGTAAACATGGCCCTTTGCAACTAAGTGGATGAGCAGGATGGGTGTTATAGTCCAGTTGATCTGTAAGTAAGCAAAAGTTAACAATACACATATTAGAGCAGTGATTCTCAACCTTCCCAATGCTGTGACCCTTTAATACAGTTCCTCATGTTGTGTGACCCCCAACCATAAAATTGGTGGTTCCTAAGACCATTGAAAATATGTATTTTCTGATGGTCTTAGGCGACCCCTGTGAAAGGATCGTTCGACCCCCCAAAGGGATTGCGACCCACAGGTTGAGAACCGCTGTATTAGAGTCTTTGGTCACACAGAATAGGCAATCACCATGTTAAGAATGAGTTCTATTACTGACTCTGTCTCCTAACCCGAATTTATATCTAAGTCAGAAGTCATATTTTGTATTTATGTATAATTGATTTTAAATCTCTGTTCGCCGCCCCGAGTCCCTTTATGGTGAGATGGGTACGGGCTATAAATGTGAATAAATAAATAAATAAATAAATAAATATTTATGAAAAGGCTGTCTTTTCCTAAAAACGGTGGATGGCTTTTGCTTGGCTGACAAATCACTGAAGTTGCACAATGTTTTTTTCATGAACCACTGAAAAACATTAAAAACAGGCAGTACATTAAAAAAAAAGTGCAGCTTCAATGGTTCAGCAGCCTGATAGTTCCAGGAACAACTGCGCCATCTGCCATTTTTAGGAAGGGGCAGCCCGTTTTTAAGTACAGGTTGGACTTATGTCATATAAACCCGGGAACTGCCCGTATGATAGTTCAGATTAACTGAACCTCATTTCAGGGGTGGGCTTCAAAATTTTTAGCAAGGGGTTCTCTCCCCAGTTGCTGGGTGGGCGTGGCCATGGTGGGCGTGGCCCAGTCGACCTCCTGCACCATCGTGGGGGGGGGGTGTTTTTGCCCTCCCCAGGCTCTGGAGACAAGGTGATAGGATAGATGGGGGTTCATGGGGCAAACCTGAGGGAGAGAAGGTGATAAAATAGGTAGGGCTTCTGTGGGGCAAGCCTAAGGCAGGGAAGGGAATAAGATAGGGGAGCTTTCTGTGGGGCCAGGTTGAGGGAGAGAAGGGGATAGGATATGGGAGGCTTCTGTGGGGCAAACCTGAGTGAGAGAAGGTGATAAAATAGGTGGGGCTTCTGTGGGGCAAGCCTAAGGGAGAGAAGGGGATAGGATAGGGGAGCTTTCTGTGGAGCCAGGTTGAGGGAGAGAAGGGGATAGGATACGGGAGGCTTCTGTGGTGCAAACCTGAGTGAGAGAAGGTGATAAAATAGGTGGGGCTTCTGTGGGGCAAGCCTAAGGCAGGAAAGGGGATAAGATAGGGGAGCTTTCTGTGGAGCCAGGTTGAGGGAGAGAAGGGGATAGGATATGGGAGGCTTCTGTGGGGAAAACCTGAGTGAGAGAAGGTGATAAAATAGGTGGGGCTTCTGTGGGGCAAGCCTAAGGGAGAGAAGGGGATAGGATAGGGGAGCTTTCTGTGGAGCCAGGTTGAGGGAGAGAAGGGGATAGGATACGGGAGGCTTCTGTGGTGCAAACCTGAGTGAGAGAAGGTGATAAAATAGGTGGGGCTTCTGTTGGGCAAGCCTAAGGCAGGGAAGGGGATAAGATAGGGGAGCTTTCTGTGGAGCCAGGTTGAGGGAGAGAAGGGGATAGGATACGGGAGGCTTCTGTGGGGCAAACCTGAGTGAGAGAAGGTGATAAAATAGGTGGGGTTTCTGTGGGGCAAGCCTAAGGCAGGGAAGGGGATAAGATAGGGGAGCTTTCTGTGGGGCCAAGTTGAGGGAGGGAAGGGGATAGGATACGGGAGGCTTCTGTGGGGCAAACCTGAGTGAGAGAAGGTGATAAAATAGGTGGGGCTTCTGTGGGGCAAGCCTAAGGGAGGGAAGGGGATAAGATAGGGGAGCTTTCTGTGGGGCCAGGTTGAGGGAGAGAAGGGGATAGGATACAGGAGGCTTTTGTAGGGCAAGCCTGAGGGAGAGAATGGGAGAGGAGAGGTCAATGGTAACCACTCATCAATTTTCAAGCTGTAAGTGTTGATTTTTTGGGGCCTAGTTATATGCGAGACCGCCTCCTGCCCCATACATCCCTTAGACCGATACGCTCCCACAGAGAGGCCTTCTCAGGGTGCCGTCGGCCGGACAATGCCGACTGGCGACACCCAGGGGAAGAGCCTTCTCTGTGGCAGGTCCAGCCCTTTGGAATGACCTACCGCCTGAATTACGTACCATCACCGACCTCCGCCTCTTCCGCCAATGTCTTAAGACATATTTGTTTCAACAAGCCGGCCTAGCCTAACCTCCCATGGGGACTTTTAGGTAGTTTTAAATTGGGTTTTCAAAATTTGGTTTTAGCGCAGGATAGGATTATTTAATAGTTTTTTATATTATATTTATTGTATTTTGTATGTCTTTTAAATTTCCTGTGCGCCGCCCTGGGTCCTCTGTGGAGAAGGGCGGGATATAAATTTAAATAAATAAATAAATAAATAAAACAAATAAATAAATATTTTTTTCAAACCCGATCACATCGTTTCGTAGCTGAGCATGGGTATTCAGCTAGTGTCACTAGAAAAGCACTGGGTAATATGTGGTTTGTTGTGAGGAATGAATGTTGAAAGAAGTGAAACTGGTTGTATATGAGAATCTGCTTTCATCTACAGCATGTTGGATTTATTCACGGGATAGAGGATTAAATACAAAAGCAACCAAACAATATGAAAGAAGGATAGTGAAGTGATCGGATCCTATAGAGAGGGTAAGGGAGGATCTATTTACAAAATGAATCTATAAAAGAAGAGTGGATAGGTTGGGAGAAAAGAGAAAACAAAGATGATCAAAAACAGAAGTTTAAAGAACAATAGGGACCATATGAAGTCCTGTATGTATGAAGTGGAAGGAAGAAAGGTTTAACAAGAATGGAATGAAGTGCTATGATGAATGATGCAACTAGTTAGCTATATATTATATGGGGAAGGGGGGCTGTCTATCTGGGCACATTACTTTATACTGATTCTTTTATTTTATTTATTTCTACCTTTATTATTTTTATAAACAACTCAAAGTGGTGAACATAACTAATTGCTCCTAATTTCTTTTATTTTCCCCACAACAACAATCTTGTGAAGTGGATTGGGCTGAGAATGAATGGCTGTCCCAAAGTCACCCAGCTTTCATCCCTAAGGTAAGACTAGAACTCACCCATTTCCCATTTCTGGCCTGATGCCCAAAATGAATGACATAATGGTATACACACACGCACACACATGCACGCACACACACACACACAGAGTCAGCCCACTCCACATACACATTCACAATGAGACATATTAATTAATCAGTGCCAATCAATTCATTGTAGGAGAAACTTTTTCAATTAAGGTTATGCCTTGTATCTTACTGCTTTTCTGAAGGTTAGTAGAAAGATGTTCAAGTTTCCAGTCGCCCAAAGTCACCCAGTCAAATTTTGGATCTAAGGTAGGACTACAATGTGGAACTTCCTTCTTGTACAGTACCTTAACTCTTATTCCGCACTACTGTGTGTATGCATGTAATTTTTTAAATGTGGTAAAAATTTCTGAAATACTTGCCTGCAAACACGTGAACAATATTTGGTTTTAATTAAGGGGAAATGAAATCCACATTTTGCTCTAGAGTTTTGGAGTGGGGCCTGGCATTGAAAAGCTCACTGCTATCTTCTGCTCCAATGGTTGGCTCACTTTTGCTTTGCATCCAGGTGATGGTCCTGTCCCCACCCTCACCTGATCTGCTTCCCACACCCCTAGGCCACCAGTACCTTCATAATAAAAGAGAATGTTATTTTGATCACGCGAGGTTGTAATGAGAGAGATGCCGTTAATAACGGATAAATCTCAGGGTGGAACTGGAAGAGACACCTGGAGACAGGTGCTCAGTCTCCCAACAGTTATACCTGTCAGGCTGGTCAACTGACTGGAGTGAAAATGACTATTGAGAGGAATGAGTTGAGTGTTGACCCCTCCCGTCCTCTCAAAGACATGTTCAAACCCACTTCCCTAGCGAGGAAAAGAAGACAGAAGAGCCACGAGTGTCGCATTTTGTTTAATGGCCTCAGGAATCTCCTTGTACTCCTCAGGATCTCAGCCTCCTTCTCTGAATTCTTTATCCCAGCTGCTCCTTAGGAAAGCATACAATACATGCAGAGCAGACACCAGGCTAGAGGGAAGCGGCCTGTAGCTATAAACATGTCTGGCACACCTCCTGTGGGGATATTTACTGCCCTAACAAAGATTAACTCAATATGGGCCATAAAATCTTTCAGAAAAAAGTCAGGTGGTTGCTCTAATATCCTGATTTTTAGTTTCTTCTTCCCAGTGGAAAAAAGGAGTATCATTAAAGACATTAAAGCAGGGGTGTTCAATCTTGGCAACTTGAAGACTTGTGGATTTCAACTCCAGATTTCCCCAGCATGGCAAGCTGGGGAATTCCAGAAGTTGAAGTCCACAGATCTTCAGATTGTCAAGCTTGGATATCCCTGTATTAAAAGTAAATGTAAAGGTTCCCCTAGCACAGGGGTCCCCAACCTTTGCAACTTTAAGTCTGAAGGACTTCAGCTCCCAGAATTCTCCAGCCAGTTTTGCTGGGAGCTGAAGTCCTTCAGACTTAAAGTTGCAAAGGTTGGGGACCCCTGCCCTAGCACATATGTGCTAGTGTCAGCCTCCGCTTTGCTGCTTGCTTCGGCTGCCATTGAAACGGGGAGGGAGGGGCATTGGTATTTGGGAATGGGACTGTATGGTGCAGGATGGCGATTTGGAGAAGGGAGTATGTTCTCACCATCTACTTCGCATACCACTGGCTGGGGCCGTGCAGTGGTCAAAGCCAATGGTCTTGCATGCCATCCTGATGATGCTCCTGGAGATGCAACCCACATGACACCTAAGGGGGTTGCACATTGGACAATGGGGTGGGGGTTGTTGGGGGGGAAGGGGCTGGACACATATTGATATGTATGCTTTTGCGCGCTGGAATCTCAGACCTTGCTTTACCTCGCTGCTATCTTTTCATAACCAGTAAAAGTACTCTTAATTCTTCCAAATGGAGTTGAGTGGTTTCTTTCTTGGTTATTGTTAGAGGCAGGCCTGACAGCTAGTCATTCCCGACTCTAGGGGGTGATGCTCATCTCCATTTCAAAGCTGAAGCTGTCCAAAGACATCTCCGTGGTCATGTGGCCAGCATGACTAAACGCTGAAGGAGCACAGAATGCTGTTACCTTCCCACCAAAGGTGATCCCTATTTTTCAACTTGTATTTTTATGTGCTTTTGAACTGCTAGATTGCCAGAAGCTGGGACAAGTAACAGGAGCTCACTCCGTTATGCGGCGCTAGGGATTCAAACTGCCAGCTTTTCTGATCAACAAAAGAAGGTGTCCCTATCCCCATATTAAAGTATTTACTAATTCATGGCATTCACCTTTTTTTGTTTCCATATAAGACACACCTTCTTTTGCCTAGTCAGAATGCAGAAAACCTTTCCTCACCATTCATGAGTATGGCATCCTCCTGGATTGCCTATGGGAATTGAGGACATTTTCTTAGGATGGTTCCACCTTCTTCGATGGATGGTATCTCTTGGTTACTATGAAGAAGAGATCAGCCTTGTAGCCAGTGACCAGTGACACTGGCTATAAGGCTGATCTCTTCTTCAGTTTTCTCGTTTCTATTTTTTACTGTCTACTTGGTAACTTTATGGTGTATGGACTTCAATTTCTTGGATCCCCATGCTGGCTGGAGAATTCTGGGAATTGAAGTCCACACATCTTAAGGTTGCTAAGGCTGCCAAAGTTGAAGAACACTGATCTACATGGAGTAAATGGGAGAAGGCATTTATTGATTGAGGTGCAGTATTTTCAATACACGGATGATACCTAATTCTACGTAATCATCCCAGATCACACTAGTAATGTGGTTGAACTTCTGTCCTGGAATCTGTAAAGACATGGATGAGAAGAAAGGAACTGAAGTTGAGTCTAAGCAAACAAAAGTGCTATTTTATTCATTGATTCATTGATTCATTGATTGATTCATACATACATTCATTCATTGATTTTCATCCTACCGATGTTTTTTGTCAACTCAAAGCACAATACCTTCCCAATATTCTGGCCTCCTATTTTCCCCACCACAATATACTTATGACATGAACTGGGCTCGGATGGACTACTATAATCATAGCTTCTTCACCCCCACTTCAGTTAAGTATCTCACAATTCATTGCAGCTTGGTCCAATCATTTGGCGTGACCATGCGATTTTGAGTAGAGGCAGTGGAGCAGTGGTGGGATTCAATTTTTTTTACTACCAGTTCTCTGGGTGTGGCTTAGTGGGTGTGGCATGGCTTGGTGGGTGTGACTTGGTGGGCGTGGTAGGGTAAGGATACTGTAAAATCTCCATTCCCACCACACTCCAGGGGAAGGATACTGCAAAATCCCCATTTCCTTCAGATCAGCTGGGACTCGGGAGGCAGAGAATAGATGGGGGCGGGGCCAGTCAGACGTGGTATTTATCGGTTCTCCGAACTACTCAAAATTTCCACTACCAGTTCTCTAGAACTGATCAGAACCTGCTGAAAGAAGTGACTTACGACCATTTTTCAAAGTTACGACCTTTGCAGCATGCCCACAATCATGGGATCAAAATTCAGACGTTTGGCAACCGGTTCATATTTGCAACCCTTGGATTATCCCAGGGTCATGTGATCACCTTTTGTGACCTTTTGACAAGCAAAGTCAATGGGGAAGCCAGATTCACTTAACAACTGGGTTAGTAACTTATCAACTGCAGTGATTCACTTAACAACTGTGGCAAGAAAGGTCTACTATTAGGCAAACCTCACGAAATGTTTCACTTAACAACAGAAATGTTGAGCTCAATTATGGTCATACGTCTAGGACTACCTGTATTATACAATACTGAAGTTGCCATATCTGAGCTGTCAAACTCCCCATGTCCACTAGATGGCAGCAGCTTAGATCTTGCCTGCCATCCCATGGTTTGGATTTTTGCAGTCCACCTATATTAATCTTATCTATGTCTTCTTTTTAATCTAATAAAGTAAACACTGAAAAGGAACTGGTACTTGTCTATTAGCCTATAAATCATCTGCTTTTTTCTGGCATACTCCAGAATTTTATGAGGCTACCTGGTTCCAAAGAAACACTAAAAAGATTGCAACTTGGACTAATCCTTTCCAATGAAGGATCTAGAGGAACTTCCAGGTAAGGCCTTTCCTCCTTCCTATCCTAGTGCATTCGATGTTTACCTGTTCAATTGTGCATATGGCACATTGATAACTCTGTTCTTAAATAATACAACCTGTCATCTGGTCTCTTGTTTGCAGAGAAAGGGCCAGCAGGTTTGCTGGGTCATACCGAATGGCTCTAAAGTTTGGAGGCACAGCTTTCTATTGCACGATACTTGCAATGCACAAAAACAAAGTGGACAGTGCTGTCTTTTGTTCTGCTTCTTTTTTCCTCTCTAAATAGAAGTGAGAGCGTGTTGGTTTGACACTTCTTAACCTTCCAATGCATGTCTGTACCATTTATGACTCAAAGTGCCCAGCTTTGACAGTCTTGTTTTTGCAGTTCCAGGAAGATATCAAGAGCTGGGTATTAGTTGGGTAGAAGGGAAGCGTGATCCCCCACCCCCTCAGTGCATGCACTTGTTGAACTCTTGTTTGCCTGGAAATGGTATGAGCCTGGAGGTAACTTCTCAGCCCGCTTGCTTGTGGCCAACAAGGCTGAGATCAATGAAACATCAATGGGCTGAATCTCAACAGAGTGGGTACCTTTCAGCACATAAGAGAAAAGCAGAGTTGGAAGGGAGTGTGGAGGTCTTCTAGGTTCAACCCACTGCTCATGCCTATCCCATTTGAGACAAATGGTTGTCCAATCTCTTCTTTCAAAACTTTTGGACCATTCACAATGTCTGGAGGTAAGTTGTTCCACTGATTAATTATTCTGTCCCTCTAGAACAGAGGTCTCATTCTCGCGGCCGGCGGGCCAATTGCGGCCCACAAGACGGTATCTTGTGGCCCCCACCGTGATATGAAAGTATAATATTAGTATTAATATTAGTATTAATATTAATATAAGGAATCCCTTATGTGGCCCAGCCTCACCCAGCCTCTGCCTCCAGTGGCCCCCAGGTAAATTGAGTTTGAGACCCCTGCTCTTGAACAAACAACTTATCAAAATTGGGTTTGTCCAACTAAAACTAGCCAAACTTTAAACCTTTTCCTCAAATGTATTCCATGCAAACCCATGCCTCATTATACAAAGGGCGATACAATCATGTCGAACCACTTTTTCCTCTTACCAAAAACAAACAAACCACCAACCTGTTAAATACAAAAACAAAGTTGTATATTTTTAGGATTCTGAGCTCTTTGAAGATTTATTTCAGCCTTCTGTAACTTGGCATCTGTAAATTGCCAATCACCCCAGAATTCACAACTAGTCTGGGAATTTGATTTTGGAAGTTGCAGTTCAGGTCTAGGGACCACATTAGAAATTTTTAGTTTTGTGCATTGATGAATACAAAGGACTGATCTTATTTGCAGCCTATGAGCCATTCTTTTGCTTACCTAGATAATTACTTTTCTTCCATCTGATTTGTTGATGTGCTATTAGCACATCACGTTTCCTAAATCATTGGAAATATCAATGTTTGTGAAAATTTTGTGCAACTTGAACTATTATTTGATAGGTCATGTAAACTCCAATTTAACTAGGCATGATCAAGATTCATTGAAACCAAATGGGTGAATTAGCCAAAATGAAAGATGGAGATGAAAGACGGGAAATGGAGGAAAGCCCCCCGAATCTAAATGGGTGGAGAACATGAACTAGCTTTGATTGGATAAAAATGTATTGCAATGCATTAAAAAAAACTAATTTAGAAGGTGTGATAATTGCTATCAAGAACTAACTCGGATTAGTCATAAAGACTTGGGTTCTGCATTCAAGGAAGTCATATTCCAGGAACTTCAAGACGATAACACTTGACCCATATTAGTCCTTTCACTTTACATAGAAACAAGGAGGATTTTTAACATACTAGATTATGTGATTTGTGGATGATACTGAAAGTGTTGAGAAAATGATTTGTGGTAAATTGGCACCTTCAAAGAATAAATCCCTAGTCTTGGCAGCTCCACATGACAAATCTTTCACTTGAATTGGAAGAGGTAAGGAAAAGCAACAGCCACCCTGGAAAACAGGTAGAGAAGACCTCTTGGATTCAGCGAGGTACGCCTTCTGTGACCAGCAAGAGATCGCTTAGTTTTTCTAGTTCTGTGCAAGATGGGAACTTTACATTCACTTTTTGTGTGTCTCCCTCTGGACATTTTCTAACTTGACTTGGATTCCTAGGACTGTTCTTTTTCACCTGGACAGGACTTGGTATACTGAATATAAGCTGCTATTATACACACACACACACACACACACACACACACACACACACACACACACACACGTGTGTGTGTGTATATCTATATCTATAGATATCTATATCTATATCTATATCTATCTATCTATATCTATCTATCTTTCTATCTATCTATCTATCTATCTATCTATCTATCATCGATCTATCTATCTATCTATCTATCTATCTATCTATCTTCTATCTAACTATATCTTTCTATCTATCTATATCTATCTATATCTATATCTATCAATCAATCAATCTATCTATCAATATCTATCTATCTATCTATCTATCTATCTATCTATCTATCTATCTATCTATCTATCTATCTATCTATCTATCTATCTATCTATATTCTATCTATCTATATTCTATCTATCTATCTATCATCGATCGATCTTCTATATCTATCTATCTATCTATCTATCTATCTATCTATCTATCTATCTATCTATCTATTATATCTATCTATCTATCTATCTATCTTCTATCTATCTATCTTTCTATCTATATCTGTCTATATCTATCAATCAATCTATCTATCAATATCTATCTATCTATCTATCTATCTATCTATCTATCTTCTATCTATCTATCTATCTATCTATCTATCTATCTATCTATCTATCTATCATCTATCTATCTATCTATCTATCTATCTATCATCTATCTATCATCTATCTATCTATCATAAAAATTCCTTTGCATTCATTTGGGTTGCAGATGGAATCGTAAACATATTTTTTGTGTTTGTCTTTTCACTTGCTATTTCAAAATATCCCTTCCACAAACCAATCTCTCCAACCTATTTCTTTCTCTTTTTTTTAACAGACACATATAAAGACAAAAAGGGGGGGGAAACCCCCCGAAATAAATGAACGTACAAGGTATCATTCGCAACTGAAATATTTGCTGGTGCATTTTTGAACGCACTCCGTTGTGATAATGGACCATAGCTAGAAAAGGAATTAGCGGCGAAGATTATGGGCTGCAGAAATTCACAATGTATGTGAATAAGAGGGGTAAAAGGGAAGCAAACGGAAAGACAAAACGGCCGTGTCTTTCCATCCACTCTGAAGCTCTGTGATGCAACCTAGATTGGGGAAGAAACCGTGAAGGAAATACATGTTAGAACATATCACCGTTTCACTGGAATCAAAGAAGAGGTGGCAAACTGACAACAAAGCAATCACGTTATCTTAACTGGCCACAAAATCAATCTAGCGATTGCTAAACTTCTAGGAAATGGTGTGTTAATAGAGGCCCTTTCTAGAAGCACCTGACAAGGGAGAAGCCAAACTGTTTTGCTACCACAAATTGGCTCACAACAGAGAGAAGTTGCATAGGATGGAAAATCAGACAAGATACTTTAAAAAAAAAAGAATAAGAAACACCTCTTTCTCCATATGAAACAAGGAGGGAAAGCTCATCACGGTCAAGGAAAAGAAAAGGAAAACAAAATCCATGCGACTCCTAATTGTGACAAAATAAAGAGAAGATCAAATAATTAATTGACGCTATTTCTGTTAATGGTGAAGGTAAGCAAAACAGTCTAAATGCTGTTTTGAATGTTGTCCTTAGGTTTAACCAGGCTATCTAGGGGTTCCGAAGACCAGTGAAATTTTTAAAAAATGGACCTTAAATTATGGAATATTTCTTTAAAAACAAAGTAGAGCACATGAGAAAGAAGAGGATGAGAAACCGCAGGAGGAAAATGCAGGAAACATCCACAATAACATACCATTCTGGGCAAAACCCACACACACTGAGCATTGCAAATAAAAAATAAATAGGTATTTAGATATACTCTACTTTCCCTCATCTCCATAATCCCTTGGCTGGATTTCTACCCCAGGTAGACTGGATCTGGGCTGCAGAAATATGGTGACCGGCCACTAAATGATGGCATGAAGTTACAGAATGCCCTAATGCTTTGCTGAGTTTGAGTGTCCTTCCAGATGTTTACACTCCAGATATGATTGGCCCTATTCTGCACTGCACCAAAGCAAGGAGAATGGTTTCAGGTTTCTGTGGAGAGAGGAAGGAAGAACATGTTTCCCTACCTACCTTTAGACAGGTAGAGGCTGAACTCTCTGGTCTGGCATGACAGGATGGCATTTGGTTATTGATGCTACGAAAATTGTGCCAGACAGCCTGAGAGTATTGGGGCTGGGTTTTTTTTCTGAAGGATATCATAGCTAGTGATCTGCTCAGTGGGGTGGAAGGGAAGCTGCTTCCTGCAGTCCTGAAAAGACAACTTCTGACTGAAGCAGATTTTGCAGGCAGCCGGGGAAATTCTGGCTTTGTGGTGTTCATATCTGATCAGAGAGTTTTTCATTCTCTGCTTTTATTTACCAGATAATGAACATTTCCAAATCATCCGTATGAATGCTTCATTAGGTCTAAAATGCAAAAGAGTGACTTGGACAATACAGAACATACATGCATTCTAAAGGCAGCGTTTCCAAACTTTTGGAAACTAGGTTTTCCCCTCTCAAAAGGATGCTATCTGAATGTAGTAACACAGGTAGTCCTTGACTTACAGCAGCTCGTTCAGTGACTGTTTGAAGTTACAACGGCACTTTAAAAAGTGACCTTTTCCACCCTTACAACTGTTGCAGCATCCCCATGGTCATATGATGAAAATTCAGATGCTTGGCAACTGACTCATAACTATCACTGTTGCAGTGTCCCAGGGTCATATGCAGGGGTGGGTTTCAATGGGTTCGCCCAGGTTCGGGAGAACCCATAGCTAATAATATAATAATACAATAACAGAGTTGGAAGGGACCTTGGAGGTCATCTAGTCCAACTCCCTGTCTAGGCAGGAAACCCTATACCATTTCAGTCAAATGGCTATCCAACATCTTCTTGAAGGCTTCCAGTGTTGGGGCATTCACAACTTCTGGAGGAAAGCTGTTCCACTGATTAATTCCTGTCATAAATGTCAGGAAGTTTCTCCTCAGTTCCAAGTTGCTTCTCTCTCTGATTAGCTTCCACCCATTGCTTCTTGTTCTGCCCTCAGGTGCCTTGGAGAATAGTTTGACTCCCTCTTCTTTGTGGCAACCCCTGAGATATCGGAAGACTGCTATCATGTCTCCCCTAGTCCTTCTTTTCATTAAACTAGACATACCCAGTTCCTGCAACCGCTCTTCATATGTTTTAGTCGCCAGTCCCCTAATCATCTTGGTTGCTCTTCTCTGCCCTCTGCACTGTATGTCTAGTTTAATAAAAAGAAGGACTAGGGGAGACATGATAGCTGTGTTCCAATATCTCAGTTTGCAGTTCCAACACTGCAAATCTTCAAGAAGATGTTGGATAGCCATTTGTCTGAAATGGCACAGGTCTCCTGCCTAGGCAGGGAGTTGGACTAGATGACCTCCAAGGTCCCTTCCAACTCTGCTATTGTATTGTATATTGTATTGTATAAGTGTAGAAAACGTGATAGTCTCCAAATGTTTGGGCCACTCCTTTGATATTCGCTGTTGGAAGATAAATGCTGGGAGACAACAGATTGCAAACATTTCTACTGTGATTGGCAGTGGATTTCCAGGCTGTCATAGATAGAGATCATTCACCTCTTCTGGCTGAGCCAGCAGGGTTCTACCTGCAAAGCACGCGATCATTTTCAGAACAGTAGTAAACATGGCAATGAGATAAACCAAATTTAATTGTTCTCCTTGCAGGTCCCATGAAACTGGAGCACACATATAGAGTAATAATCTAAGCCTGGCAATATCCATGTGAAGATCTATGTTTGCCTGGACTCTTCGCTGACTGACATTTCAGGAAGAATGCTTTTTAGTGTATATGCAGAAGATGTTCACCTCCGTTGTTCTGTACATCTGAAGGATGGAACCATGATTCCAAAGGCGTCTTCTAGGCAGCTGGTGCTGAGATTAGAACCGCACATCTGCATTCCACATACGTTCGCTGAAAAGGTTGAAAGATTGGCTAGTATTAGCTGGACAAACTCAGTTTTGATAAGTTGATGGTTATAGAGGGATCAATATGTGTTGAAAGGAAAGACAGGTGCTACTCTGTTGAGATTCAGCCCATTGCATAGCGGTTACCTGGATAAAGATCTTTAGAAGATAACCCATTGTAGTAGTTTCCCCATTCTCTGTGCACATATCATGGGAATTATACCTCTGTGCAATGGAGGGTGAGACATATAATTCTCCCGCACGGAAACTAATTCCAAAATATGTAATTCCAATTTTATTCTAATCATTTTTTACAACGTAACAGTTTAGGGGCAAATTTCAGCTCTTAATTTTGTTAGCAAACGAAACTGCTCAAAAGCTGCAGGGAGGACCCCAGTCCCTTTCAGATTGGCATCCATGACTATAAAAGTTATGGGACCAGTGGGCTGCCAAAACTAACCGAAGATAGCAATAGCAGTAACACTTAGACTTCTATAGCATTTCACAATGCTTTACAGCCCTTTCTAAGCAGTTTACAGAGTCATTACGCTGCCCTCCAAAACTTGGGTCCTCATTTTACCAACCTCGGAAGGATGGAAGACTGAGTCAACCTTGAGCCAGTAAGAAATGAACTGCTGGCAGTCGGCAGAATTAGTGGTTCTAACTGCAATACTGCATTCTAACTACTGCGCCACCATGGTTCCAAGATATGTATTTAGTTTCGAACTCTCCTCTTGGGTTATGTTAGGGTTTTGCAACATTGTGCCCTAGATTGCTGCTATCTCTCCTCCCTGATTCCACCACTATTGTTCATGCTTTGAAGTTCAATCAACATTCAAATCACATGGATGAAAATTTATTTTTACAAAACAAAACAAAATTAGATTGCTAACATCTTTTCACAAGATGTCTTGTGGAAAATCTAAAATCTCTCGCAAGATCTTACAGTGATTACCAAAATCTTACAAGATTTGGGCATGGACGGAATGCTGTATTTTCCCCACAAAATCTAGAAAACTGTCCGGGAATGGTCAGAAAAACTTCTGAGCCCTATTTTATACCAATTTTATTAAAGAATGGGGAAAAGGGGCTTGTCCTTATTTTGCTCAATATTATGAAAATGTAACCTATTTCCTCTTTTTTGCTGCTGTTGGGAGAGCTTCAGGCAAGATAATTTGGAAATCAGAGAATTAAATTAGAATTCTGTCAAGATATTATTATGGTGACTTTCCACTTATACATATTGTAAACACATTATACAGCAGGAAAAAAAATACCACAAGCTTGTAATGACCTCTTTTGAAAGAAATATCCATGAGTGACATGTGTAAATTTATGGCTTTTCATAGAATTTCCTTGTTTTGTTGAACTCTGCAATGCTATTATAGTATTGTTGATTTATTATTGTTGAGTATCCTGCCCCATACATCCCTTCGACCGATTCGCTCCCACAGAGAGAGACTTCTCCAGGTGCCGTCCACTAGGTAATGCCAGCGGGCGACGCCCAGGGGAAGGGCCTTCTCTGTGGCGGGCCCAACTCTCTGGAACGACCTACCCTCCGAACTCAGAACAACTACGGACCTCCGCTCCTTCCGCCAAAAGTTAAAGACCTACTTCTTCCATCAGGCCGGCTTGGCCTAATCTACCTCGCCAGCCTTCAGTCTGAATGTTTAAATTGTTTTAATTGGGGTTTTAAGGGGTATAGTTTTAAGGATTTAAAGATTTTAGCGCAGGGTTATAGTTTGTTTAATTGGATTTTAAATATTTATAATTTGTTTATGTTTATATGCTTTTTAATTTCCTGTGCACCGCCCCGAGTCCCTTCGGGGAGAGGGAGCGGTTTACAAATTAAATATTGATTGATTGATTGATCATGGAATGCTTGAACAGAGGAAGAGGAAATAGTTTCATTTTAGACATTTGTGGAATTATTAATTTTAATTTAATTTTAAATGAATGTTCTAAAGCAGGGGTGTTCAACCGTGGCAACTTTGAGACCTGTGGACTCCAACTCCCAGAATTCCTCACTCAGTCATTGCTGGCTGGGGAACTCTGAGCACTGAAGTCCACAAGTCTTAAAAGTTGCCAAGTTTGAATAGATAGCCCTGTTCTAAAGCAATGCTCTCTGTTTGGATTGGGTGTTTTATTGTCAAAATTAGTTCCTCGCCTCAGGAGTTGAACGTAAGCAATAGTTAAGCAAAATAAACAAATCCACCCAGCACTCTATTTCTCAAATCACTCTTTTAGTGAATGTTTGAGAGACGTACCACGCGACACATCTGGCGCAAGCCAAACATTTTCGGTCTGTTGGATTGACAAGTTAATATTTGTCCATGGAATTATGGAGAGGCTTTATGAAGCACTCAAACTAGAGGGGAAAGAACCTCCATCAGCTGGCTGGCAGCTTTCAATCAAAGTTAGATCTGAGCCCAGGTGCCTGAACAATAAATATAGGACTTCCTGGGCAGAGTTTGGCTCCTTGAGCACTTAAAGCTCACTTAAAGCTTCATGTCTCATTTTTTTTGAACTTTGTCCTTCTTCCTGAACTTACTTTGCCACCTGTTCTATTCAGTAATCTGCTCTGCATAAGGGCCACATTCGGACTCAGTTGTTCTGAAGCTGCTGTTTTGAGCTAGAATTGATAAATGAATGCATTTCCTGGCATGGACAAAGCAACTTTTATGGATATGAGCATAAGGGCAAAATATCAAATCTCTATCATATCTCTCTCCCTCCCTCCCTCTCCCTCCCTCAAATTCAGTTTTGGTTGCCACGATGTAGAAAAGACGTGGAGACTCTGGAAAGAGTGCAGAGAAGAGCAACAAATATGATTAGGGGACTGGAGACTAAAACATATGAAGAACGGTTGCAGGAACTGGGTGTGTCTAGTTTAATGAGAAGAAGGACTAGGGGAGACATGATAGCAGTCTTCCGATATCTCAGGGGTTGCCACAAAGAAGAGGGAGTCAAACTATTCTCCAAAGCACCTGAGGGCAGAACAAGAAGCAATGGGTAGAAACTAATCAAGGAGAGAAGCAACTTAGAACTGAGGCGGAATTTCCTGACAGTTAGAACAATTAACCAGTGGAACAGCTTGCCTCCAGAAGTTGTGAATGCCCCAACACTGCAAGCCTTTAAGAAGATGTTGGATAGCCATTTGTCTGAAATGGTAAGCAGGAGTCTGCAAAGTCGGCTCTTTTAAGACTGGTGGACATCAACTCCTAGAATTCCTCAGTCAGCCAGGCTGGCTGGGGAATTCTGGGAGTTGAAGTCCACCAGTCTTAAAAGAGCCGACTTTGCAGACCCCTGGTATAGGGCAATGATGGCTAAACTTTTTTGGCTCGCGTGCCAAAAGTGGGGGAAGCGCAGGGGGGTCTTGTGCAGGCATGCCAACCCATAATGCTTTGCACACAACCCCAGTGCAAACAACCAGTTCCCAAACTTCCAGTTTGTTTGTAGGGCCTGTTTTTCGCGCTTCGGAGGCTTCACAGAAGCCTCCAGAGGGTGAAAAATGGCCTCAAAAGGCCGAAATCAACTGGCCAGCATGCATATGCACACTGGCCAGCTGACAGCGCAATGCTTCGCGTGCCCTGACAAATGGCTCCACGTGCCACCTGTGGCACGCGTGCCATAGGTTCACCATCACGGATATAGGGTTTTCTGCCTAAGCAGGGGATTGGACTAGAAGACTCCAAGGTCCCTTCCAACTCTGCTATTGTATTGTATTGTAAATCTTCTACTGCTCTCATTTTATCTATCTATCTATCTATCTATCTATCTATCTATCTATCTATCTATCTATCTATCTATCTATCTACCTTTCACCCATCTGTCTAACTACTTCATGGTGGTGGGTTAGCAATGATTTGCATGTGCCAGAAACTCTCCTCAACATAGCTGTATTCTGGGCAATTATGTAAAGTTCCTGACTATCAGCTATTCTCTTTGGATGATAGTGGAAGCCATCTTAGCTATGAAATAAATCATCTAGCCATGCCAGTAGAAGAGCAGACCAACAGACAAGGAACTTGACTTGGTTAAAAAAAAAGTCAAAATGGCTGGTTGGCTGCACAATACAAGCTGCATTTCTTTTCACCTGCAGGCTTTTCTTGTTAGAAGGAATGATGCTTCAATTGCAATATTATGCCTGCCATTTTGGCTTTTTTGACATACACACCCCAAATCCAGATCCCATATTTCTTCTCAACTGAGTTTAGTTAGGTTTATCACTATGGGGGAAACCACTTTGCAAATCCAGTATAAATTAACATTTAATTTCATTTAGTATTCAGCCTCCACAAATCTTGATTAGCGAGGAAAAAGGCCTTTATTTTAGGAGCTTGTCCTTCTAGGAAGTTGTTATGCCATTTCCAGATATCTCAAGCTTTCCAAGGAAGGAAACTCCATAGCTTCACAGGGATGGGTGAATGTAATTGATGTTTTTTTTTCTTTCATAGGTGGTGTATAAGTCAGTAAATGTTGTAAATCAAAATTGGTAACTTTGTTGTGTAACCAGTGAGTAATCTGTAACAGTTTATTTCCAGAAGACAGCCTTCCATTGAAGCTAAAATCCATCAATTTTATTACAGAACAAGTTGTTGAACAAGCTTTCTCTGTTAATCGTAGCAGCTGCATTGCAATCTTAAAGGTACAAAAATCTGAAAAAAGTCAGCAAAAAACAATACACCCCCCCCCCCCGCCTTTGGGTTAACTTCTGACTCCTGGCAACTCCTAATCCCTGTTGGTTTTTTGGCAAGAAAGTGGTTGGCCATTGCCTGCTTCCTAGGGCTAAGGGAGAATCATTGGCCCACTGGCCCAGAATTAATGATTCTCCTGATTTCTCGCCTGATGCTTTGACCGCTATACCAAACTGGCTCTCTCCAACAAGTACTTGGTATTAATTGTACAAATATCAACTCTTGCTATAGTATCTTCCAGATTCATGCCATTAATAATGGTTTTCAATATTCCAGGAATGCTTCATGAGTTTCAGCTATTCTAACACAAGATTTTTAGATTGGGTGAACCGTGTCTGTTTGTTGGTTCCTTGGGATTAGGAGTGCTTGTGAACCTTCCAGGCCATTAAACTTGCGGTATGTCCAATGCTACTATCAGCAGCTTCCTATATGGCTAAAAGGGAGCACCAAGCTGAAGAACTTGGTTTTGATTAGGACAGTTTTTTTATGAGGTCAACTCCAGTACAAACTCTTCAGAACAGCAAATACCGTCTTTCCCCAAAAATCAGACGGGGTCTTATTTTCTTTTAATCCCCCCAAAATAAATGCTTGGCCTTATTTTTGGGGAGGTGTTATTATTTTTGAGGTGCAAGAGGCCCCTTAACCTCAGCTCATGGCCCATGGATCAGCTGGTCCAGAGAAGGCCAGATGTTCTGTCTCAGTTTCTGGCATACTCTTGCCAGCCCTAGCTTTGCTGGGCCTCCTGCTCTTTTTGTGGCCACCACTAAGAAAAGGGGCACAGTAGGGTTTGCAGGAGTGGCCTCTGCGAGGCTGTTCCGCATGGATGGCAGGTTCCTCCCTTTTCCTGCCCAAGAAATGGCGGGGATCAGCTGCGTGTGCAGTTAAATATTTTAGGGGAGGGCTTATTTTTGGGGGAGGGTTTATTTTCGCACATGCACTCAAAAGCCCGATTGGGCTTATTATCTGGGTCTTATTTTGAGGGAAACAGGGTATTTTTCCCATTAAATCTTCCAATATTTTATTTATTTCTATGCCTTTATTTATTTATTTATTATTTACTTATTATTAAATGTATATAACCGCACCCTCTCCCCGAAGGGACCCGGGGCGGTGCACAGGAAGTTAAAACAAACAATACAAAATATAAATAATTAAAATCGAATTAAGTAAATTATCCCTGTGCTAAAATTTAGAAAGTTAAAACATAATCCATTTAAAAACCCAATTAAAACAATTTATAATACAGACTGAAGGCTGGGTGAATAACTTAGGCCAAACCGGCCTGATGGAACAAAAGTGTCTTTAATTTCTGGCGGAAGGTGCGGAGGTCCGTGGTTGTTCTGAGGTCGGGGGGTAGGTCGTTCCAGAGGGTTGGGCCCACCACAGAGAAGGCCCTTCCCCTGGGCGTCGCCCGCTGGCATTGCCTGGTGGACGGCACCCGGAGAAGTCCCTCTCTGTGGGAGCGAATGGGCCGCAGGGATGTATGAGGTAGGATGCGGTCTCGCAGGTAGCTTGGTCCCGTGCCATGGAGCGCTTTAAAGATGGTAATCAACACCTTGAAGCGCACCCGAAAGACCACAGGTAACCAGTGTAGCTCGCGCAGGAGCGGTGTTACATGGGAATATCTAGACGTTCCCAAGATCGCCCGCACGGCCGCATTCTGGACCAGCTGCACTCCTCGGGTGCACGCCAAGGGGAGCCCCATGTATGTGGGGCCCATTTATGTCAGTCTTAACTTCTGATGTCTACATAGCCAACTCTTTGCAATTTCCTTGGCAATGTATTCAGAAATGTCTTCTCATGACCTTCTTGAGTGAAGAGACTGGGTCAAAGAACCAAGTTGTCTTGCTTGCTTAAGGGAGGAATCAAACTTGGGTTTCCTTACTCCAAATCCAGCATATTAATCATTGCACCAAACTCACTCTCTGCTCAGCTAACACTGGCACTTCAAATAAAAGTGTATTGTATACAAACTTTTCCTACCGCAAAAACAAATTGTTTTATTGTGTTACTATTTTTGTAAATTGCATATTCCTTCGGGCAGAAATGGGATTTATTTGTCTTAGTAAAATGAGCTACTAGATCCTCTCAGCACTATTTTGAAAAAGAAAAGATGCTGTCCCTAATTCTAATTGTGCTTCCTATGTACCTTTTTATATAAATTATTTTCAGAATATAACATTGTTGAATAAACGTTAATAAAAATATTGACATAGATTAATGAGCAAATACAAATATTAAATCATTTGGTACATATGTTTCATACAAATTAATATTAACATAAGTTAACAAACATTAACCTTTATGGTTTAATTAACAAATATATCCTTAATATTAATACATGTATATTAGCAAAGAAATATTAATATTAAAGTAACATACACTATCCAAAAGTGCTGGGTTACAACTCCTATCAGCTCTAATCAGCACACCCAGTTAGTGTAGTAGAGAGAGGCTCTGTCAGGTATGCGGTTGGAGAAAGCAGCTCTGTTGTAACACCAATATTTGCACACTCTTAACCTGAAAGAAAGCTGTGTTTTGCCCACTGCAAGGCAGGTTGATTGCTACATTCTTTTTGAGTAAAAAACCACTTCAACTGGTTTATCAGTAACGGACAATCTTGTCAGTCGTTTCTCCTTCCCAGTTTTTCTGCCATTCTGTTGCTTTTGATTTTCTTGTTTTCCTTGCAGATAAGAGCGAATCCAACTGTAAAACATGACGCAGAAGATCGTGGTAAAGCAAGGATTTACCCTGGCTTGTTAGTTGGATTGTTTTGAATGCCCCCCCCCCCATCCCTCCCGCCTGCTTCTAAAGGCAGTGTGTTTTTAAAGACCAACTAATCTTCAGCAGATGTATACTGGAGTATTATGGTTCTTTTATATGGGCTCAACCCCACAACCCAACTGGGCTTCCTTAAAATCAGTGGGAATAAAGTTGGCTAAACTGCTGCTTTTTGATCTGTTGGGCTACATTAATAGCTCCCTTGGAAGATGGTTTTTGTAATTTCCTGACAGAACAATTAATCAGTGGGACAACTTGCCTCCAGAAGTTGTGAATGATCCAAAACTGGAAGTTTTTAAGACGATGTTGGATAGCCATTTGTCTGAAATGGTATAGGGTTTCCTGTCTAGGCAGGGGTTTGGACTAGAAGACGTCCAAGGTCCTTCCAACTCTGTTATTCTATTCTATTCTATTCTGTTCTGTTCTGTTCTGTTCTGTTCCGTTCCGCTCCGCTCCACTCCACTCCACTCCACTCCACTCCATTCCATTCCATTCCATTCCATTCCATTCCATTCCATTCTATTCTATTCTATTCTATTCTATTCTATTCTATTCTAATGAGATTCCACATTTACATTTACGTTTACGTTTATTTAAATTTATATACCGCCCTATCTCCCTTGCGGGACTCAGGGCAGTGAACAGGCAATTATAAAACATAAAACATCAGGTACAATAAATATAATAAAAACAGATTAAACAAAAACCTGCTCCAAAAAGTCCCTAATAAAACCCAATTGATAAAACAAATTTTAAAGCTACATGAAATTTCAACCTTGTTTCTTGCTTTCCCTTTTTTGTAAGGAAACAGAGTTCCATGCCAAATAAAACTACATGATTAAAAATAGGCTAGTAAAGATTTAGTTTTTTAACAAGGGGACACCCCTTGATTATTTATTTATTACATTTTTATGCTGCCTGTTTCCCCTGCAACATGACTCTTGGTGGCCTACAGTAAATATTATTTGAACCATTTGAGTAAACATTACTGAAACAAGCAGTCTGTTGAAAAAATGGCATTCAGAAACTCATAATTTAGTCATAGTCAACTGAAAATTGCAGGTAGCATAGTGCCATTCTGAACCCCCTCCCTCAAAATAGCAGCAGTACATGTGGTAGCACCTATGATATTAAGATTAACTGGTGGAAAAATTGGAACTTTTGTTCTCTAATTCTGACTCCACTGTGACACAAAGATTGCTCCAGCTAGTTCCTCCTTTTAAGTCAGTATCAGCCCGTTGATAATAAGCAGGAATTATGAGTTTTTCTGTGATGAGGCCTAATCAGCCAACATGGTCTACAGTTCCATGTTCTGCTTATTTTGATTTGTTTCTATGATCAGTGAAAGATTTGTATGGTGATGTCAACCAATTGTTAGATGTATGGGGCTTCCCTTGAGGTGCACCCGTAGGCTCCAGTTAGTACAGAACGTGGCCGTGCGGGGGATTCTGGGAGCTTCTAGATGCTCCCATGTGACACCTCTCCTGCGCGAGCTGCATTGGCTGCCTGTGGCTTTCCGGGTGCGCTTCAAGGTGTTAGTAACCACCTTTAAAGCGCTCCATGGCATGGGACCTGGCTATTTGCAAGACCGCCTCCTGCTATCTAATACCTCCCACTGACCAGTCCACTCCCACAGAGAGGGCCTCCTCAGGATGCCGTCGGCTAGGCAATGTCGGCTGGTGACTCCCAGGGCGAGAGCCTTCTCTGCGGCTGCTCCTGCCCTCTGGAATGACCTACCCCCTGACCTTCGCACGATCACGGACCTGCGCCTTTTCCGCCGGGCTTTGAAGACCCATTTATTTCGTGCTGCCGGCCTGGCGTAGCTTTTAATTGGTTTTAGAGAGGGCTTTTAGATAGGGCTTTTATCAAAATCAGGCGTACTGTTTAATAGATTTTTAATTGTATTATAATTGTTTTATATTAGTGATTTTATACTAGTTGATTTTTATTGAGGCCTGTACACCTCCCTGAGTCCCGCTAGGAGAAGGTGCGGTATAAAAATTCAAAAATAAATAAATAAATAAAAATAAAGTATCACTTAACTCCCCTCGCCCATCCTTAGAAATGATAATTTGGTTTATTCATATGCCAGGCCTTCAGTCACATGCACGCTTAAATTGAAATCACCCCTGAGGAGAAACACATGAAATATTAGTACCATTTTATAAATACTTACTAAGACCATATTTGGAATATTGCATCCAGTTTTGGTCACCACATTACAAAAAAGATGTTGAGACTTTGGAAAAAGGGCAAAGCAGAGCAACATGATTAAAGGCCTGGAGACAAAAACATATGAAGAACACTTGCAGGAATTGTTTATGGCCAGTCTAGAGAAAAGAAGGACCAGGGGTGACATGGTAGCCGTATTCAAGTATTTGAAGGGCTGCCACAAAGAAGAGAGGGTCAATTTATTTTCCCAAAGCACCAGAAGGCAAGACAAGAAACAATGGATTGAAACTAATCAAGGAAAGAGGCAACCTGGAATTAAGGAGAAACTTCCTAACAGTGAGGACAATTAACCAGTGGAACATTTTGCCATCAGAAGTTGTGGGTGCTTCATCACTGGAAGTTTTTAAGAAAAGACTGGACATCCATCCACTTATCTGATATGGTATAGACAGTGTGGGATTCAGGTGGTTAGCACCGGTTTGTGAGAATCAGTTGTTAAAGTACCCACCCCCGCTATCAAAGTTGATCCTGGGCCCTGTGCTGTAATGGGGAAATGAGTAACAGAGCCGCTGGTGTGAGAGAAAAAGAAGGCCACTTGGTATTAATTCTACAAATATCAACTCTTGCTAGAGTACCTTCCAGATTCATGCCATTAAAATGGTTTTCAATATTCCAGGAATGCTTCATGAGTTTCAGCTATTCTAACACAAGATTTTTAGATTGGGTGAACCGTGTCTGTTTGTTGGTTCCTTGGGATTAGGAGTGCTTGTGAACCTAATTTATAAAGATGATGAAGGCATATCATTCCAGCATAAGGGGAACTTTCACAAGATGTAGCTCCTGTCAACGATGCATTCTCTAAACCAGGGGTCTCCAACCTTTTCAACTTTAAGTCTGAAGGACTTCAGCTCCCAGACTTCTCCAGCCAGCAAAGCTGAAGAGCTTAAGTCCTTCAGACTTAAAGTTGCAAAGGTTGAAGACCCCTGCTCTAAACAATTTCAGATATACCACAGAATGCTGAATTTGATTTTTTTACATTTCTAAATAGATGCTGGAAGCAACCTGTTTTAAATCTGAGTGCTGCTGTCAGTGAATGTATATTAAGCTGCAGAGCAGGACAATGTTCTGGCTCTATTTGACAGTTTCCAGGATCTACATACTATATGTTCATTTCAAAATATCCTTGTTTTGCACAAGAATGGCTTTGGATGCTGATAACTTCGAATCATAAAGTTAAAAATGGGTGGGCTGCACTGAATCAGTGACATCCTTGTAGGTCCTCCCAATGCTATAATAATAATCTTTCTCTATGTGTTCTTTGTACTTGGAGTATACCATCTAGATCTGTGGGTCTCAACCTTCCTAATGCCCTTTAATACAGGGGTCCCCAACCCCCGGGCTGCGGGACGGTGCCGGTCCGTGGCTTGATAGGAACCAGGCCACAGTGAGCAGCGCAACTCTTAGAAAGGGCCAGAGAGGAGGAGGAGGGAGCAGCCCCCTGGGCAGATTGTGCATCGAGGGCAGGAGAGCGCAGGCACGGCCGCTCGTGCCGTTGGGGGCCCAAGAGGGGCAAGTGAGCCGACTTACACACACCCCACACGCATGCGCCACCTGTTCCCCCTCCCCCCCGCTCCCCCTCTACGCCGGCCGAGCCATGGCCACCGGTCCGCAGAATTTTTTTAACATGAAACCGGTCCCTGGTGCCAAAAAGTTTGGGGACCCCTGCTTTAATACAGTTCCTCATGTTGTGGTGACCCCCAACCATAAAATTATTTTATGTTTTCAGTATTTTTTCAAAAATATGTGTTTTCCAATGGTCTTAGGCGACCCCTGTGAAAGGGGTCCCGCCCCACAGGTTGAGAACCACTGATCTAGATGTTAGTGATGACATATCTAAACATAGCCAAAGTACTCACTCAAAGAAGTTGTATGGTGTCATTTACCTCTTTTTAAATTAAAAGCAACCCCCCCCTTTTTTTTCTTTCTTTCTTCATACATGTGGTGTGTGGTATTCTTCCATGGAAAGATTCCTTGCAGTTTGATGAGCCAAGTGCCAGTTGCTGCTGTAACTCTTCTGAAATCAGAAATGTTGCACCATCGATGAATATGGCCCAATGTTTTCCTCTTGTGAGTGGAAGTTCTTAACTTCCCCTGAAATATGTGCTTTTGGGATTTTTTTTAAAAGGAGATATTGTATATCGTCTAACACCACTATTGTGATATGCCAACTAAGATGATAAAAGCAATTAAGGCGATTAAAGGCCTGGAGACTAAAACATATGAAGAACAGTTGCGGGATTTGTGTTTGGCTAATCTAGAGAAAAGAAGGACTAGGGGGGACATCATAGCAGTATTCCAGTATTTGAAAGGTTGCCACAAATAGGAGAGGGTCAACTTATCTTTTTAAAGCACCAGAGGGCAAGACAAGAAACAATGGATGGAAGCTAATCAAGGAGAGAAGCAATCTGGAATTAAGGAGAAATTTCCTTGCCTTCAAAAGTTGTGGATGTTTCATCACTGGATGTTTTGAAGAAGAGTCTAGACAGCCACTTATCTGAAATAGTAAAGGTTCTCCTGCTTGGACTAGGTGGACTAGAAGACTTCCAAGGTCCCTCCCAGCTCTATTCTGAATATTCCAGTTCCCTAGTAGTTAGGGATTGATAACATTGGGTCTTCCAAATGTCCCTGGACTCAATTTCCTGGCTTTCATGTCTACTGACCACATGGCTGGAGTTTCCATGAATTGTAATTTAGTTATATGCGAAGAATATGGATCTCCCATCTCCATTTTATTTTAGGGATTCTTAGCTATGGATTGACTGAGGGTCCCTTATTGGATTAAAGACATTATGAAGTTAATAGAATTCCTGGAATAACCAACAGATGAACCCAGAAGCCAGGACTGCAACACATCAGTGATTCTAAAAGCTAAGGGGAGTTGGACCAGCTTGGGGCTTGACTGAGTGATTGCTAGGAAATCCAAGAGTGGATAAAATCCTAGGAGAAAGTAACAGCAAACAATGGTCATGTTGGCCAAGAAAACAATGTGATATTGATACATCCCTAACAGTTAGACCTAACTCAAAAGAGTCTACTTTTGGAGCAACACCTAGCTTTTCAAATTGGTAGAAAGACCTTTTGAGGTTGACAGGTGTGGCAATGATCTACAATCTGGGTTTATATTCTTGTTCACAGAAGCAAGTTTTAATGAGGGCGCTGGGCCTTGAGCTTTCTGATAGATGATGCCTACTGAAGGGGAGCTGGAATGAAGGATTACAGTGAAGGGGACATTTCACTGGGAAGGAAGGAGCACATTCCAGAAAGGGATAGAAAGATAAGAGGCAGCCTAGTCTGTAAATGGATAGGTCAGGGGTCTGCAAAGTTGGCTCTTTGAAGACTGGTGGACTTCAGCTCCCAGAATTCCCCAGCCAGCCTAGCTGGAGAATTCTGGGAGTTGAAGTCCACCAGTCTTCAAAGAGCCAACTTTGAAGACCCCTGGGATAGAGAGAATAAGGATAATGACTTCCTAGAATCCCCCAGGGTACATCCATTAGGCTGAGAGTAGAAAGGGTTTAATCTGATAAGATTCTATCTGCGATGTGTAAGCAAATAAAGAACTCAATTCTGGATGAATTGTTCTATGTCACTCTCAGGCTTAGCCTGACAAGCTAACTTTTTATCTTCTGCCATTAGTTGCTCTCTTGATTTAATTTTATATCCTCCTTAGTGATTCGCCAATAATTCCTAGTAGGCGTTAGTCTTTGGTTGTTGTTTCCCTTCCACAAAATGCTTCTTGTGCTGCGATCCATAGCACAAGCTTGCTTGTTTATATTTATTCCATATTCTCATTATGGCACATGTGATAAAGAGGTTGTTAATATCTACATAAACTTTAACATAGCGTAAATATCCATGCATTCCAAACTTCAGATTGTGCTCTTCCAACTCTAAGAATGTTTTCTTTCTCTGCAACCTCATTCTTTCATCCAAACACAAAAGCAAGCGGTAAATACAGTTTCCAATCTGGTAAACCCAATCTTTCTCTTTCCTTTGCCTCTGGTAAAACTTTGTATTTAACTTGTGCTGGGTTTTTTTTCCTCTTCCCATACATATTTATCAGTGGTGGGTTCCAAATCCCGTTCCAACTGGTTGGAACGGGGCCAGCGGTGTCCTCATGGATGTGCACACTTGCATCTTAGCGACTCCGCGACACTCCAGCTGCTCCGCGGAGCGTTGTGCAGGTGCTGTATGTGCCATGTGCATGCGTGGCAGCGCAGAAGCTTTAAAACACAGGTAAGGAGCGACGGCGGGTGGGCGGGCCCTCCGAAGCACCATACCGGAATGGTATCTGGTACTCCGGGCTGGCTCTGGTATGCCCGTACCGGGACGTACCGCCTGCAACCCACCACTGATATTTATGTATATCTTTTCACCATTGATTGATTCGTACATTAGCTGTCAAAGCAAGCATTGTCTGAAACAAACAAACAAACAAACAAACAAACAAACAAACAAACAAACATTCATTCTAGGCAAAAGATTCATTTTTATCACAGGAACTCTGTCCAACAGCAACATTTTTAATGTTAACCCAGAGTAAGCCAGCCTGTTAAAAGGAATACTTTTGATTTCAAAGAAGTATTCTGTGGACAGTCTTTGCTTAGGAATCAGCAGGTTAATTTACTAAGAAATGAAAAAAAAGGGAGAACTAAGCTATGAAAAAGATGCTGCTGCCCATGTCTTCATTTTCTCAGCCTTGCCTGCAGAAGGAACTGGTAGGGAAGCTTCATCTTCATTGGTTAGCCACTCAAATTTTAAACCAGAAGCTTTTTATTAGATGACCTCTGTAGCAACTGGACCTGTGGTTTCTAGTTCCTAGGTAGCAGACAAGATACTTAGCATGCAGAAGATCAGTCTGGTTCTTCATTGCACAGATGGGAAAAACTCTGATTGAACTCATGGAGAATGCTGTAAGACAAGGACTGAGTCACACATTGTATTAAGTCATACTTTAGGCATAGCATTGATGTTTGAAGGGAGCTGTAGTGTGTAAATCATGGGGTAAGACTAGTAAACCAAGACCTAGTACAATTATGATTGTGTAGATATATCTGATAAAGGGACATGGTGGCTCAGTTGGCTAAGATGCTGAGTTTGTCAATCAGAAGGTCAGCAGTTCAGCAGTTTGAATCCCTAATGCCACGTAACAGAGTGAGCTCCCATTACTTGTCCCAGTTTCTGCCAAACTAGCAGTTTGAAAGCATGTAAAAATGCAAGTAGAAAAAGAGGGACCACCTGTGTTTGTTCTGACCTAGGCTTCCCCAAAAAGCATGAGGCAGAGCCCCCCCCCGCTCCCCGACAAAATCCCTTTTATTAAACAAATGTGAATTCCTATCATTCCCATTCAGCAAGGCCTGGCAAACAGTCTTTCAAAGGAATATTTATGACTACAGACCTTATATATCTTGGAAAGCTGCCATGTAAATATTTTCCAAATGAGGTGCTGTGCAAGAAAAGACTGGGCACAGAGTCCCTGAGATTCACGGACAGATCTTCACACTCCTGAAACAAATCTAACGACCAAACAAATGAAATGTTTCCTGCAAAAGCCCATTCCCCTTTCGCTCCTCTTTTATTTCCTATGGGAAGAGCCAATCACCTTCCACCTGTGACTTTACTCCCAAGTCGACCCTGATTTCTGAGTTGTTCTTTTCTTCTGGCAGCTCTGCGCATGCGCACACTGGGAACAGGCTCCAGCTGTTCCTCTGCCTCATTGTTGTCTAGCTCCAAAGGCAGCTGAGAACTGCCAGACGGTCTTGGCCCCATCTCTGCCTTTGACACAGAGTTCTCATCTGAGCCTTCCCCAGTGCTCCTCGCCAACTCTTTCACTGTCCGACTCTGTTGCCAGCTCTGCTGGCGGGCCACAACAGTGTTGGATATGTTCGTTGCCTTGAGTTATTATTAAAAAACAAAAGCAAAATGACATATAAATAAATAAAATAAAAATAGGATCTGCATTCAGCTGTGTTACCTACAGACAGTGTGTTTTCTGGAATGAAATTAACGGCACTTCACATTAACATTTGAAAGATACTAATATTTCTTCATCGGTTTCCTGAATATTATGCAAGTATCCTCTTTAACTGAAAAAAAATATCTAATTTGTTGCCTCCTGATGTCGTGCTTTCTCTTCTGCTCAATCAACCACACTTAAGGATGGAAACATGCTTCTTTAGAGACCCCGGGGAGGACTCTGAATTTTGCTGGGCCTGTCAGTTCAGGGCTGAAATGGTGCCATTTGCCACATGAGGTGGAACAAACTATGTGGCCCTCTTCCCATTTCTCTTTACACAAGCCAATTGGAGTTCTGGGAGTTGACAACGTATTGCAGTGGCAATAAAATAGCATCTACTCCTGAATCCAATGGCAGAAGACAAGCCACAAGATGCACACAGACCCATTTTCCAACACATGATGTCAAGTCCATCACCTGCTTTCTGAAGCACCTGCCTCATTTTTGCTACCACAGAGGAACAGCATTAGAAAATCCCCCAGGGACTCTTAAAACATAAAGGGAATCCTGTCAGGTTAGGTCCCAAATGTAATTTGTCCACTACGGTCTTTCTATCCTCTGGCCAGGCAGAGGCTCATGAGAAGATGACAAGTAGAATACAAGGACAAAAGCCCCATTTGGCTGTTGCTACTCAGCATGGGGTATCCAGAAACAATTGGGGAACGATAGTAAGTGCTGAGGGAAAATGAATGTGAGTGTGAGGGAAATTCGCTTGGAACTGGGTCTCTATGTTCTGTCAGGCATGAAAAGGTTAAAAAAATTAAAATGTGGCTTCATTGTACAGGTAGTTCATTTAGTGACCGTTGAAAGTTACAACGGTCCTGAAAAAAGTGACTTGTGACCGTTTTTCACTTTTACAACTGTTGGAGAATCCCCATGGTCATGTGATCAAAATTCAAATGCTTGGTAACTGACATATTTATGATGGTTGTGATGTCCTGGGGTTATGACATCATAGTTTCCAATCTTCTCACAAGCAAAGTCAATGGGTGAGCCAGATTCACTTAACAACTGTATTACTAACTTAATAATTGCAATGATTCACCTAACAACCATGGCAAGAAAGGTTGTAAAATGGGAGCAAAACAGATGGTTTGGATGACCATCTTCAAGGTGCTCTATGGCATGGGGCCTAGCTACCTACGAGACCATCTGCTGCCCCATATGTCCCTACGACCAATACGCTCTCACAGAGAGGGTCTGCTCCGGGTGCCGTCAACTGGGCAATGCCGATTGGTGACGCCCAGGGGAAGAGCCTACTCTGTGATGGGTCCAGCCCTCTGGAACACCCTACCTCCCGAACTCCGTGTCATCTCGGACCTCCGCCTGTTCCGCCAGCGGTTAAAAACGCACTTCTCCCAACAAGCCGGCCTGGCATGATTTTACTCGACACTGTACTGCTTTTAGTTGACCAAAGTTTTAATTCAGGGGTTTTAAATGGGTTTTAGCACAGGGTGGGTTTAATTTAATTTAGTTTTAAGATTGCTTATATTCTTGTATATATGTATATTTATATTTTATATTCCCTGTGCGCCGCCCCGAGTCCCTGTGTGGTGAGATGGGTGCGGCTTATAAATACGATTAATGAATAAATAAATAAATAAATAAATAAAACTCATTTAACACTGTCTTGCTTAACGACAGAAATTTGAGGCTCAATTGTGGTCATATATTGACTACCGGTACAGCCAACCAACATACTTTCATATGCAACAGAGCAATCACTAGATCACCCAAACTATTGCAGATCTCCCAGCTGTTAATTATCTTAAAACATTTTGGTGTACAGGAATCCCTGCAAGAAAGGTTAGTTGATTCTCCTGCAAATTCCTTCTCACTCAATGCGAATGCAATTTCCTGCACCTTTACTTCTGGTATCAACCAATCAGTATAAATCAATCAATCTATCTCCTCATAACAACAGTCTCATGAGGTGAATTTAGTTGAGAGAGAAAGTAGCCACTCAAAAATTGTTCCACGGTAGTATTCGCCCTAGCAGAAATCCTGCATCTACCGCCTCTGCTATTTGCACATTGAACTTAATGAATGCATGTGGGAAATTAACAATAATTAATATCCCAGCTTTGAACGAAAACATTTGGAACCAGGCGAATGTTTCAAAAACCAGATTGTACTTTGGATTCATCTTCTCTGCAGGACTGATTCTGGTCTGGGCTCTATAAAAAGCTGTGCAAATAGCTGCATTTCCTGTGGCTGTGCACCTCCGTGCTACCAGTTTTGCTGCAAAAATAGGGTTGAACAGTGTAGTCCAACACCTCTTCTCTTCATCATTGTCCCATGATCATTGTGGTCACTCTTTCAATTATAAAACAAGCAGCATGTGAAAACAAATATTCACATATTTCAGAGGGTTTCTAGGTGAAGGTTTCCAAAAGTATTCACATATTCTCAGGATGGGTTTCACTGAATGTTCAAACTATATAAATCTTTTCAAAGAGTTTTGAATCAGGATAGATATAGATGATCGATAGATAGATAGATAGATATAGTAAGAGATATATAGATAAATAGATAGACAGACAGAGTAGTTGGTAGATATAGATAGATGAGATAGATAGATAGATAGATAGATAGATAGATAGATAGATAGATAGATAGATAGATAGATAGATAGATAGATAGATAGATAGATAGATATAGTAAGAGATATATAGATAAATAGATAGACAGACAGAGTAGTTGGTAGATATAGATGATATAGATAAATAGATTAGAGATAGATAGATAGATAGATAGATAGATAGATAGATAGATAGATAGATAGATAGATAGATAGATAGATAGATAAGTTGGTAGGTAGAGATAGATGATATTGATAAATAGATAAGATGGATGGATGGATGGATGGATGGATGGATGGATAGATGGATGGATTGACGGATAGACAGACAGAATAGTTGGTAGATAGAGATAGATGATATAGATAAATAGATTAGATAGATAGATAGATAGATAGATAGATAGATAGATAGATAGATAGATAGATAGATAGATAGATAGATAAGTTGGTAGGTAAAGATAGATGATATTGATAAATACATTAGATAGATAGATAGATAGATAGATAGATAGATAGATAGATAGATAGATAGATAGATAGATAGATAGATAGACAGACAGATAGATAAGTTGGTAGGTAAAGATAGATGATATTGATAAATACATTAGATAGATAGATAGATAGATAGATAGATAGATAGATAGATAGATAGATAGATAGATAGATAGATAGATAGATAGATAGATAGATAGATAAATAGACAGACAGACAGACAGACAGAGTAGTTGGTAGATAGAGATAGATAGATATAGATCAGTGATGGCGAACCTATGGCACGGGTGCCACAGGTGGCACGTGGAACCATTTCTTTGGGCACGTGAGGCGTTGCCCTGTCAGCACTAGTGTGCATGTGAGTGCTGGCCAGTTGATTTAGGCTTTCTTTTGAGTCCATTTTTCGCCCTCTGGAGGCTTCAGGGAAGCTCCTGAAGTCTCTGGGGTTGGGGAGGGGAAGCTGTTTTCACTCTCCCTAGGCTCCTAGAAAGCCTCTGGAGCCTGGGGAGGGCAAATAAGTGCACCAAAAGCAGGGGGTCGTGCACATAGCATTATGGGTGTGGCACACCCATGCACGACCCCCCTGCACTCCCCCCGCTTTTGGCACGCGAGCCAAAAAAGGTTAGCCATCACTGATATAGATAGATAGATAGATAGATAGATAGATAGATAGATAGATAGATAGATAGATAGATAGATAAGTTGGTAGGTAGATAGATGATATAAATAAATAGATAAGATGGATGGATGGATGGATGGATGGATGGATTGACAGATAGACAGACAGAGTAGTTGGGAGGTAGAGATAGATGATATAGATAAATAGATTAGATAGATAGATAGATAGATAGATAGATAGATAGATAGATGATAGATAGATAGATAGATAGATAGATAGAAAGATAGATAGATAGATAGATAGATAGATAGATAGATAGATAGATAGATAGATAGATAGATAGATAGATAGATAAGGGTAGGTAGAGATAGATTATACTGATAAATACATTAGCTAGATAGATAGATAGATAGATAGATAGATAGATAGATAGATAGATAGATAGATAGGAAAGAAAAGAAAAGAAAAGAAAAGAAAAGAAAAGAAAGAAAGAAAGAAAGAAACAAACAAACAAACAAACAAACCAAGGACAGATCATGAATACCCTGAAATGAAGGCATAGATTGTCCTGTGAAGCATAAGGTGATGTTATGCTGATGTTTCTGAAATCACATTTGCTACTTAGAAATGTAATTTCTCATTCAGGGAGTCATCATCTTTGGCAATCAAGATCTACTGAAAGTCACAGTCCCCAACTAGAATATGTGATCCACAGAGGACTCATATCACACGTATCACACGTGTGTGGGGATTGCACTTTGTCCTGGAAGGCTAGCCTTGAACCCCCTATCGAATGGTGTGCTTAGTTCTTCTCTTCCTTCCAGGAGCCAAAAGGTCTGTGCAGGAAGAAGTTATTCACCATGTGGAATTAACATCGGATCACTGTTCCGTTTTTTTTTTTTTTACTTTATTCGTAAGAGACACAGACAAAATGAAAGTCTAGCTTAGTCTTGTTTAGGGCAGTTTTTCTTAACCTTAGGGACTCTCAATAAATTTGAATAAAAATTCAGTTAGTAGGTTTTCTGAAAACTCTCTGGAGATGCCAGGGCTGAACAATGTGTTCCATATGCAAAGTTTGTGCTCTTCTTGTGAACTATAGTGCTGACTTGTCCAAAGCCCAAACTGATTTGGATTAGAGGTGGAACTCTCGTCTCCCAATCAGGAGGTTGTGAGTTCAATCCTAGGTAGAGGCAGATGTAAGGTGTCCTGCTTGGGCAGGGGGTTGGACTGGATGACCTGCAAGGTCCCTTCCAACTCTGTTAATCTGTTAAACTTTTAACAGACTCTGTACCTTTCCTTATGCCCACCTTGCATAGCAAATACTGCATTGTTTTCTTCTGGGCTCATGTTTTCACTATCATACAACCTTTGAGATTGTGTTTTGTTGGTTGGGTTTTTGTTTTTTGCTCAAGAGGATGTCTTTGTGGTTATAAAAAGAGAGAGAGAAGAACTATGCTTAGAACCTTCATTGGTGAACTGTATAAAATCAAGGTGGGAGAAATTTTTAAAAAGAAGTAAAACGGGAAATGTGGTAAATTTGATTTATTTCCACCGTATATGCTGTGCTTTGCTTATTTGATGCTTCAAGGTTTGTTGAACCAAAAAAAAAACTTGTTTGATCATCTGGGAATCTCTGCTATGGCACATTTGCGGCTTTCATATTTTGCTCTTCTGCACCTAGTAGATTAAGATTAAGCCTGAACTGCAGAGGAATTTCATGGAGGTGTGGCGTTATTATGGAAACTGAATGCAACAACCAGCCCAATATTAAAGAGTTTACTCAGCATTCTAATGGTATTGAAATTTGGTTATAGCCGATGCCTCTTTTTTGAACCTTGGTATGTGATTTTCCTAGAACAATTCCAGTTCAGTAGCCACTCTCTATTCAGTGCAAAATCATTTTTCAGCCAGTTTCATCTCTCTTCCTATTTTTCCCTTTAAATTTTTGGCCTTCTGGTTTTTGTCTATTCCTGCTGTCAGCAAAACTACTCGTATTTTCCTGCCTCAGATTCACACTTTGTAATTAAGTACCATATTTTTCGGAATGTAAAATGCACCTGAGTATAAGACGCAGCAAGGTTTTGAAGACGAAAAATTTTTTAAAAAAGTTTTTGCATTCTGCAAACCTACGAAAAATGCCCTTTTTCCACAAAAAATGGGCCCAGTCCCGTCCCCCCCAAAGGGCACGAATAGCCTTTAGGAAGCTTATAGAGTGTTGCTGGGGGGCAAAAAACAGGTCATTTTTCGCTCATTCCTGTCCTCCCTAGCCCCCAGGGCTGAAATCCTTCTAAAATCTATGCATGGCCGTTTTGGTGAAGGGGATGGGGTTTCGGGAAGCAAAAAACGCTGTTTTCGATGTATAAGACGCACCCAGATTTTCAGTCTCTTTTTTGAGGGAAAAAGGTGCGTACTATACTCCGAAAAATACAGTATTTTTTTTTGTTGGCAGCTTCCTAGATTGCTTGTAATTTGTTTCCTAAGCTAACCCCTCTTAATGATTCTCTTACAGTATTGTCTCCTCTCGATAACCTCTTCCAAACGTTCTTATACAGGTAGTCCTTGTTTAGCGACTGCCTTGTCTAATGACATTTGCCGAATGAAGACTATCGGTATATTGAGGTGTGGTATTCTACCAACAATCTCCAACGATCAGCTGGGAGCGAACCGGTTCACTCCAACAATCTAGTTATAGCAGGTTGCTTTTGTTTAGTGACTACAATTGAAACCAGCAATTTGGTTGTCAAGCGAAGTTGTCATTGTCTGAAACATTGCGATTTTGCAATCTTATATTTCAACTTTATTTTGCTTCACAGTTGTTTGAAAGTTGTAAAGGTGAAGATCGGTCGTAATGTTATTTTTTCATCACTGGTATAACTACAAACGGTTGCTCAATGAGGCAGTTGCTAAACAAGGATTCCCTGTTATGTTAATGCTTAAAGGATTGTACACCACACTGAGAAGCTGCTGGCATGAATCCTGTAAACTTTGAATCATAGCTCAGACAAGCCATTGTGAAGCCCATAAACACTCTTTTTGCATAGGAAGGAAATATTCTAAAAAATAGTTCCATATTATTTATTTACGTATTAACTGCCTAATAGCAGGAGCCCTTAGGCTGACTTACAACAAAAACTGCAATTCAAGGAAAAACGAATATTAAAAAATCAAGTAAAATATAAAATGAAAGCACCATACAAACTCAGCAGCAAAAGCACACTTATTCCGTGCGGCCGGCCTGGTATAGTTTTTAATCATTTTTACCAGGGTTTTTTATCTGGATTTTAGAACAGGCCACCCATTTAATATCATTTTTAGTGTATTTTAATATATTTTGATGCTTTTATTGTCGATTTTATTGATGCCTGTTCACCGTCCTGAGTCCCGAAAGGGAAAAGGGCGGTATACAAATCAAAAATAAAGTAAAGTAAAAGCGAAGCAGCCATTCAAATCGAAACGACACTAATAAAAATGCAATTAAAAGCCAATGAAAAAAAAAAAGCAGATAACTGACATATCACCTCTGTCTAATTAATATTTGTCTTCCTTTGGTATTATTTATTTATTTATTTATTTATTTATTTAATTATTCATCCATCCTTTCCTGTATTTATTTATTTTTCCCTGACGGTAGGCAAAGTTTATTGGTCTGAAGTGTTCCTAGGAAATCCTGCTCAGTGGCAAATCTTGATTAGGAAGCTGTTATCATTTTCTTTGCATGATGGGGTGAACTCTCAACACATTCAGCATCTGGTTGTTATTAAAAAAAAAAAGAGAGAGAGAGCAGCTTTTGATGAGTCAGAGCAAAACAGGAGCAGCCAGTTCCTTGGGTCCTGCTGATAACAGAGACCAATAAATGCTTTATCATTCTATTTACTGATATAAAGAGTCCTATGCCACCTTACGGCCAACAGATTCATTCTGGCCTAAGCTTTCATAAACTAGACCTCAATTTGTTGTATACGTACACTGGTATTTTAGTTCCCTCTCTCTCTGACACAATGCAACACTCGCGCACACGCACATTGTAAAACTAAGAGTGGGCATTCTATAGGTGGCCAGGGCTCCATCCACCTTGCTGGGGATGGAGAGTGAAGGTAACATCAATTTTTCATATCGTTTCCTGTTATTTGGTTTTCCCGTCTCACTCAGGCTGACTGATTTAGGATAATATTAGAATTTGGGGACATTTTTTGACTACTTTATATTTAGGGTGGGATTTGAGACCTCAAAAACTGTAGGGTCTTGGTGCTGTCTGGACTTGGTGGTTTTTATACAAACATTTTGTTAAGTTCTGGGCAAATGAATGGAGACGAGGCCAGAATAAACTTCAGCAAATTTGTTTGTTAGTTCTAACGACGACAGCTCGGCTCTCCATCTGACAGTGCTCCTTTTACAGGGAGCTATCAGACGGGTAGCCAATCAGGATGAATTGTTAGTTAGTTAGTTTAGTTCAGTTTATTGGTTTTTTATACCGCCTTACTCCCGAAGGACTCGGGGTGGTGTACAGCCAGAATAAAAACAAATATACAAAAGTTTAAAAAGCTTTTAAAAAACATATTAAACCTTGGCCGAAATGTGGAAAAAACCCAAACTAACCCTGATTAAAATTAATAAAAATTTGAGTTTAATTGTCTTTTCCAGTTAAACAGCGGACCTGAGGGAAAACGTCAACTATTGTGAATACTTGACACCTTTCATTACCCAAACAAGGTAACATCATCAGTGCCAGTAAGGAGTAGGGTTTGCTCTCAGTTTATATTCCAGTGGCTTGCCCTATCAAGCTCAGAGAGTACCAAAGATCCCTCATATTAACCCTGAGCTACAAATATTCTCGTTTATTGGTCCCAGAAAGAGTGTTTAAAAGGCCATTGGTGTTTACCTCTCTTTGACTGTAAATGGTGGGGGAAGGACAGGATGTAACATGTTCAAGTAGCGACAATTTTAATCTGCTATATAATGTTGCAGTGGCTTGATGGGAGGGTTCATTTGCAGAAGCAGATCAGATTTAACAAAAAACTAAAATCCCCAGAGGGGAAATAACTCGATATATTAATATCAGGATAGTGAATTTTTCAGGGCAGAAAATGGCTGCCATTCTGAAAGAAAATATTATAATTGCTGCCCACCATCCCCGCTAACTCTGCAGAATATCCTCTACCATGGCTGGTTACTTTTGCTAGACAATTGGGCACACTTCCAAACAATGCAATGATCAGTAGCCAATCTCTGTTTGGAATGTTAAGATGCTTTCAGCCCCAACACTGGAAGTCTTTAAGAAGATGTTGGAATAAATTTGTTAAAAAACTGATCCCGGATATAGCCTTCTTGGGGAAGACAACTGAAAGTTGGCCGATTAAAACTAATATAAGTCGGGATAAAGTAATTGAGGATGAAAATATAGGAAATATAGGAAATTGGTTAAGAGCTCTAGGAATTGAGAGTAGAAAAAAAAAAGTAATTCAAAAATTGGAGTTGAATTGGTTTGAAAAAATACAGGTAGAAAAATGGACCATGAAAGTAAGGGGAATATGTAAAATAGATAGAAGTAAAACTAAATTTGAAAGTTTAGTATCTCAAATTATTAAGGATGAAATTGGGTTAAAAGGACTCGTTAGTAAGATATATAAGATTATAAACTTCGATGGAAATCCACAAATGGTAATGAAAAGGAATTGGGAGGAAGACCTTAAGATTAAAATATTGGATTTGGATTGGAATGAGAATTGGAAGAGTCGAATCATGAGGACTTTGTCTATAAGGATTAAAGAGCATAATTTTAAGGTTGTTTGGAAATGGTATTGGACCCTATTAAGATTATCACTGATAGATAAAAAAATGAGTGATAAATGTTGGAGATGTAATATGGAATTGGGAACTTATGAACATATGTGGTATAAATGTGTAAAAATTAAAAAGTTTTGGCAGCAATTAGAAAGAACGATGTGTGAAATGATGAAAAGAATAATAATATTGAGATCAGAAACTATATTGTTATTGATAATTAATGAACTAGAGTTAACAAAACATGAGAAAGAATTGATTAGAATTATGATTATAATGGGTAGAATTGTAATAGCAAGATATTGGAAAATAGAGGTAAATATTAAAATAGAAGAGTGGTACTGTGAAATGTGGAAATTAGCCTTAAATGATAAAATGACGTGCGATATTAAATTTAGAGAGGGGGTTTATAAAAAAGATATCTTTTGGAAGACTTGGAAGCCATTTGTGGACTATGCACTTGGAACTTTGGATGCCTCGACGCCTGTACCTAGAGAACGTGGATTTTGGAGATCTTAAAGATAATAGAAGATACTTGAAACCAACTCTTCCTTTTGTTTTGTACAGCACTGGGTGAAATATTGTAAAATACTATAAAAATTTCAATAAAAAAAAGAAGAAGATGTTGGATAGCCATTTGTCTGAAATGGCATAGGGCTCCTGCCTAGGCAGGGAGTTGGACTAGAAGACCTCCAAGGTCCCTTCCAACTCTGCTATTGTATTGTATTGTATTGAAGTCTACAAGGGGCCCAGAGCAGTGGTGGGTTTCAATTTCGTTTACTACCAGCTCACTTGTGCATGTACACTCACTCGTGCACAAGCACAACCGTTCTGCGCATGCGCAGAAGTGTCTGGGCGAGTGGGCAGAGCCTCCCACCACCGCCACTACTGGTTCGCCTGATCCGGGCTGAACCGGGAGCAACCCACCACTGGCCCAGAGGCAGTCTTGAGAGTAAAGATGATATGCTTGTTTTGTAACAAGCCAACTTCCTGTTGATTTATTTTAACCAGATGTTGGCCACATTCATTCAAAGGAGAATTTCTATTCTCTTCATTTTAGTAAAAGGCAACACAAATCTGTGCACAAATACTGTGCATTTAAAGCCTTGTAGGATCCATCGCAATGGGGCGCTCCATGCTTTACAAGCTGATTCCAGTAAGGCTTGTGAATGAATAGATGGGTGGCTTGACCTCCCTCTCAAGAGATCTGTTGATTACATTTTGGGAAGCACTCTAAAGAGGGTTTTTGTGGCCAGCACAAATGTATTGCCACATTTCTCAATATTTTTTCCACCTTCTTTTTCCAGATTTGGAAATGTGGAGTCTTGATGCTGTGCTTGGTTGTTTTCTTGCTAGCACTGGTGATATTCTTTACTTTGGATAAGGAAACATCTGCAAGCAAACAACCAAGCTCAAAGTGTCTGTGGAGTTTCTCAGTCATCCAGGTCATTTTTAGATTAGCAGAGTTGCAGGTCATCTAGTCCAACCCCCTGCCCAAGCAGGAGACCCTACATCTGCCTCTACCTAGGATTGAACTCACAACCTCCTGATTGGGAGACGAGAGTTCCACCTCTAGGCCACAGCAGCAGGTCATGGTTGTCTCCAAGGTCCTTCTTTCAAAAGGCAACTGGACTTTCTTTGTTTTTCCTTGAAGACATTTGACTTCTCCTCCAAGAAGCTTTTTAAATTCTATCTTCAGTTCTATCATTTTATCTTCAGTTCTGTAGAAGCTTCTTGGATAAGAAGTGAAAGGACTTCAAGGAAAAACAAAGAAAGTCCAGTTGCCTCTTGAAAAAAAGCATCTTTGGGACAACCAAGCTCAGAGAGCATCAAGGGCGCACAATTCAACTCTGAGCTACAAATTGTCTCTTCTACGGAGACTCGATAATATTTATGGCTTTATACCCAAATGCCACTCATTTCTTAGGGAACATAAATTGACTATAAATATTGTCAATGCACCTTTCTTTTTTAGACATGAAACTAAACACAACAGTGTCTTTCCTTGCCCCAGTTAAAAATGAAAACTGGACATTCTCTGGGCTTTTGAATTTGAGATTGTATCCTGATTGGTTGTCGGACTCCCATGGGGCTATGAAGGGGCAACTCTGTAGGCTGTCCTGAGTCCCAGGCTTGTTGAGCCTTGCTGGATGATGTAATCTTCCCAGGTGCCATGTGGTGAGATGGGTAGAGGGCTAATCCTATCATGTCCTGAGGGCCATGTCTTAATCCCATCACCCTGTCATTAAAGGGGGGGGGGGCATGGAGCTGCAGGGAGCTGCTTTGTCTTTAAAAAACATTTCTACTTTTCCCATCCAGGAAACATAATATTCTGCTTTTTTATTATTTCCTAGAATATTTCATTCTTCTAGGAGAGGGGTGTGTGCTAACTTCCTACAATCTCTGAGCGTGGCTGCTTTCTTCACAGAAAAAAGACAATCAACAAGCCAAAAAGGGGGGGGGGACACCTCTTTAACATTATTAACACCCTGACGAGCAGAAATTAACATCAAGATTAACATTTGACTAACGATCAAGAAGCAAACAATATTCCAATCAAGGAACTGCCAAACTAACAGTAAACAGCAACCTAATCATGAGAACATTCTCACCAATGCTGACAGAACAAGACTTTTTACTCTTACACATTTTATTTACTTTTGTGTGTGCGTCAAATACCCAGGCTGCTATAGACTGGCTGAAATATGGTTTGTTATTTTGTGACTTGGTACATTATGTGATTTCAGGTACCATGTTGTGGTTAACTTATGATTCACTGTGCTGCATGATCCAAGCAGCTGCATTAACACTATGAAATATATGTGTAAATAATTCATGAGTTAGTACTAACATAGCCATGAAGGCATTTGTAAAATTTCTCTATTTTGTTGGTGCAACAAGCAATGCCTTTTTTTGGGGAGGGGGGTTTAACTTTATTGATCTCCTGAGTTTTAATTCCTGTACTTTGAAATTGTATAATAATACTTTTATTTTCCTTTATACATTCTATCAATTTTTTTTTTAATTTTACTTCTAATTTTGGGGTGACTTATGTTGTCAATTTTATGCTGGTCTGTGACCAAATTAAACTATTTATTTTATAACTATTGTCTATTGCTCCAACAAAATATTTTCCATTATTTTAATTAATACCGTATATGAACATGAAAGCTCCCAATTCACCTCCATTGTAATTCGGATAAAGTGGTGATGTAATTTTTAAAATAAATTTAGTTAGGAGATATTAAGACTTCATCAATGCAGACTTCCTACAAAATGTAACTCTGACCTTTGCAAATCAGCTCCAAAGATAAGATCCATTTGACGCTGGAATTAGCCAACAAAGTATGTCTAGACAATGCAGATAAAATGGTATTGTGTAACAGATGGGTTCCCCAAAATTGGATACAAATTGCACCACATCTAGAGAAAAGGTCTGTAAATTTTCCATCTGGGCAATATTGGCAAATGTTTGGTGGCCTTGTATTGGATAATGTAGAAACTTTCTTTTCAATGATGGTAAACCATCCTATTGTAAATCTCTTTATTACACCCACAAGACCATGACGGAGCCAGGTTGGTGAAAAGAGAGCAGATGACCAAAAGAAAAAAGGAACACTCAGTGGCGTGGGAAGGAAACAAAACATCTATAGGTGAAGGGGAATTATAGAGGAAGAAGTTGCGGTAGATAAAAAAAGAATAATCAACAGAAAATGTGACTGGATGGTATACAGCAGAGAACTTAAATGAATGACACTGCTGGGAATGCTGAGTGCAGTCATGTATACCTGTCTAGCATGCAAAAATCCCAACTTCGAGCGTTGGCAATTTGAAAATAACTTAAGGATGCAGAAGCTGTTCAAGGATGATGGGACGTAGCTAGTAAAATTAGGTGGGAAAACTCAAGTTATTCAATCTCTGAGTTAATTGATTTCAGACGATAGGCTGAGAAAACTACCAACCTACACTGATAGAAGTATAAAATATTTGGCATATTATAAAAAGCCACTTTGAAAAAAAAATGAGTTGAATTTTTTTGTTTCTCTCCAGAAGATGTCAGAGGGCTAAAGATACTTTAGTTTGCATCCTAGAAGCAATTAAATCAAAGTTCATAAATAACATGAACGGAGATCCAGCAGGAAATTGATCAATATCTCAATGCAATAATGGCTTAGTATGTATACTTCTCAGAGTGTTTGATTAGATTTAGATAAACACAGTGGATGACATTGAGTAAATCATTGTCTGGCAGAATTTTGTGAAGGTATCTGTAGGATTACTGGGTGAATAGGAAATACTACTACACTTCAGTCATATCAGCACTTCCAGATTAAAAGGATTGAATGGTGACATCACTATTGCCTGGGGGCGCCCAGTTGGGGGTTCCTTTACAGTCCCATTAAGTTGCCCACTGAAGTGGTACCTATAGGAAATGATGTCAAAAACTCCCCCTCTAGCATTACTGCTCCATTCAAAACCTCTCATTTATGCCTTCAAAATGTTTATACCATGGCATAGATCAACAAACCATAGAGTTGAAAGTGGTTGTTTAGGCTACTGATTTCAACCACCACTGGCAAACAAAATATTTCAGATTGCTTAATCTCAGATAAACACAACCAACTAGAGAGAGCCCATAAATTCTGAGTAATGAGTTCCATTATCTTAGAACAGGGGTCTCCAACCTTTGCAACTTTAAGTCTGAAGGACTTCAGCTCCCAGAATTCTCCAGCCAGCTTTGCTGGCTGGAGAATTCTGGGAGCTGAAGTTCTTCAGACTTAAAGTTGCAAAGGTTGGAGACCCCTGTCTTAGGAGGTTTTTTTTTTAACATACAGGTAGTTCTTGAGTTATGACTGTCATAGAGCCTTCCCATCATTGTCATCATTTTTGATAGTTGTAAATTGGGTAACCCTCATAACCAAGTTGATTTTGCAACCTTTTCTACAATAGTCATTAGGTAAACATTGAAGTCATTAAGCGAACCCATGGTTCATCATGGGCTACTTTTGCCAATAACCAGAAGGAAATGCTGGTTTGGGGCAAAAGCTTTATAAAATGTGGTCACATGACCACAGGATGCTGTAAATGATCATAAATGCAGCCCAGCTGCTAAGTGCCCGCAGTGTGACCACATGACAACAGGGGAGGGCAACCATCTTTGAAGTTCTGAATTATGCCATAAAATCCGTGTCATCAATACCACCAGGGAGGTTTGTTGTAACTTAAAACTATGGCTGTCCAACCAGTCCTAAGTCGAGGAATACTTGTATTGTACAGGTGGCATCTACTATTAGTAATCTGAATCCTTGCTTCCTGAATTCTAGAAAGAAGACTAGCTCCACATGATATCATTTCAGGTATTTGACGATAAAACCCCTTCCCAATCTCTCAAGGTTTGTAGGAATTAGTGTTTAGCCTTCTGATCATAATTACTGCTCGAAAATTTATTCATTTCTCTGAACCTTTATTAAGATTGGCCCCCCAGCTGAACATAACACTTAAGGATGGAATCTGATCAGTGGTGGGTTCCGGATCCCAGTGCAACCGATAAGGTGCAACGGGGCCCGGCATCCACCACATAAAAGCTTGGAGCGCATGCGCACATGTGCACAGTGTGTGCATGTGTCCTTACCTCTTGCAACACCTCTGCAATTCTCCATGAAGCTCCGGCTGCTCGGCGGATCATCCCACAGGCCCCATACGCGCAGTGCACCTGCATTGGAAGTCCCAAAGAGCTCAAATACAGGTAAGGAGGATGGGCGGGTGGGTGAGCCCTCCGGAGCACCATACTGGAACGGTACCTAGTGCTCCTGGCAGGCACCGGTACACCCATACCTGGGGGTACCACCTGCAACCCACCACTTAGTCTGATGTATATAAAATAAAGTGAAAATCTTAATCCCATAATTTTACCTCTCTTGATGTGGGCTAAAACTGGACTTTTCCTTTTTTAGTGACATCACTTTGCATACAGTGGAACCTCTGGTTACGACCGTAATCCGTTCAAGGACTTCGGGCGCAACCCGATTTAGTCATGACTGGAAGCAAGATTGACTGCGCATACGCCTACAAATAAAATAGCAGGAAAATCAGCGCAGCTGTGTTTGATCGCCACCTGAGATGTGTTTGCAACCATAGTTGAACATTTTATGAATTTTTGAGTCGGCACCCGATTTGGTTGTGATCAGAAGCATTCGTGACCCAAGGTTCAACTGTATTTACATTCAGTTTGCAATCCCATACTATTCCAAGATCTATCCCACAGGTTCTGATACCATCACCCATCCCACATCTATTCATCAATTATAATATTTGTTTGTGATTACATCAAAATTATAAACTTTGAGTTAGTTTTTCTCATCTATTGATTGTGAACCCTTTAGGGTTTTTAAAAAAACCTTCCTAAATTTACATAATGTTTCATGGAAACCTTGGCTTATTTTTGTGAAATAAAACAAAAGAGCAACTTCTTTACTAAATAATCTCTACATTTGTTTATTTTATCATCTAGCCCTCTTTGTCTTTCTATTCTGAATCATCCCCATCTATACCTGTGAGTAAGGCTACATAATTCAGAGCTTCAAAGATTTCATTTCAATTGACATAAAATATTGAAAACATACAAACAGCATGTATTAGCAAGTCTTAGGTTTCTGCACTGAGCAGATGGTATATAAGACAGACTCTCTATAAAATTCTTTTATTTTCCTGTTCCTTTACCACCTGACAGCTTATTCTTTTCTGACTTCACTGATTAGATCCGAGGATAGATATTGGAAATCACATGCTATATTTTTTTCTCCGAGTAATGTTTCCTATCTGGACGTCAACTAGATAGCAGTAAAAGAAAATTCAAGTGCAAGGCTAGGGCTTTTATATGAGATATGTTGGCAAAAATTGGAGTAGCAAGTTATTCACCTTGGTTTGAGACACTATTCCTAGTTTAAATAACTTTGCTACCGTCATTCCTTGAAGAAATCATGTTAAAAAGAAAAACACACAAGACAATAAAATAAAATGTAAAAGGCAAGCGGACATCATGTACTTGCAAATAATCCCATGAAAGGCTTCAGAAGAACCACTAACTAGGTAAGATTGACTATAGGTCTACTTTAGGTCAGACAGCAGGCAGGAGCTGGTGTGAATTGGTTTCCATTGTTGCAAAAGAAGGATGTGGACAAATCTGAGAAAATTCAAAGAGGAAGAAACACCGACATAGTTACTGGCTTGGAGACAAGGTTGAAATAAGATGACCTTTGTCACCAGACCTCTAGATGGAAGACAACTAGCAGCCAACTCACACGAAAGAAACAAAGGGAAGGAATTGAAGGGACAAAGATCTTGAATGTTAAGTCCATCAAATGAGGTTGAAGAAACTACTCAGTGTAACCTCTAGAAAACTAGTGCACTTCACTCTTAGTTTTTCTCAAGGAGATGATTTGTCATAGTAGATAGGTGACACTCTCTGGTTGTTTTTTTTTTTGGCAAGACAGGACCATCTGGATCACCTTTTCTTTCTTTTCTTTCGTTCGTCTAAACACTGTTGATCTCTTTGAAATTGTCAACTTTTGCTTCCAGTGCTTGCTCATTCTCTCCCCCCCCCCTTATTAAGAAGAGACTGATAACATTATAAGCACAAATAAGGTGAGAAAGAATTGAGCTGCCTGCCTGTTTGCTCCTTAGATAGGCACCAAAGATTGAATAAGTGAAAATAGCAGCTTGTGTCTTTTTATCAATCCTGTTCTCCAACTCCAGGCTGGAGAATAAGCCAGGTGATCCAAACTTAATAATAATGGTGAGCAGTAAAAGTACCGACAGAATTTCTGAATGGGCCACTGTTAGATCCTCAGTAGTTATCCAATTATGCCAAGTATAAGCATGAGTTTTGTAGACAATATTTCCTGAAAGCCAGTTTTCTATGAACAGTTTTCTCATGATTTCATCCAAGCGCAGAAGGAACAGCATAGCATAATTTTAGATGAAAATAAGCCAAAAGAGACAACAGTTGTGAAAGATGGTTAAAACTATCTCTAAGATGCCAGCAATATGGTTATCTTCTCAGAATGGATTTAAAAATCTGAATATCAGGCATACCAATTTATATGACATATTTATAATATGTCTTGTGTTTCCTCTAAGAACTTCAGGAAGTCTTTACAGAGAAAAGAAGTTTATAGAGTTTCTAAGTTATATTTGATTTGGCTAAGGTATACTTAAGTTAAAGTGTATACATATGAAGTACTAACTTAGGGATGGACCAGATTATATTTTAAAACTTTGATTTGATTTATTCATACTTTATACTTTTACTAGAAATCTAAACAGACTACTATACTTTTATTTGGGAGTACACAAATAAGTACTAAGATGTTTAATTTTTTTTCTTATTTATTTAAAACCAAGCTATATCTTTTAAAAAAGTAACATCTATACTTGGACAGGTAATTACTAAGGTGATATACTTAATTCTTAATTAAGATCTTTAATTTCACCTTTTTCTAGTTCTTCCATGTGTGCTACTTGGAACAAATGCATGAAATATTAAGCATAACAAGCCCGCACTATGCATATTTTTTTTAGAGGTTAAGGGGTTTTCATATTTCAGAGTGATCACAACTACTGAAGACAAGGAACATTTGTGTGCTAGAAAATTCCCTTTTCTATAAAATTATTATAAGAGCCCTATCCTCTTTTATATTTGGGCACTATTCTTCAGTAGGACAGTAAATATTTGTGTAGAGTTCTTTTGCCCATGCAAGTCAAGTATTTTTATTCAACAAAATAAGCCAGCATATATTACTGAAGCATGCATTTGCAGAGCCTCATTTTAAAGTAATGTTTAAACACACAATCATACATTTTAGGGAATGTTGATTGCCTAAATCCAACTTCAGTTAAATCCAAAGGGATCGTTGTGTTATGCTGCTAGTACTCTGTCACTGTTTAGGTTCCAATCTGAGTCAGTCAATTTGTTTAGTATCCATATTCAATCCCCTCTCCATGTACCGTACTTATCTGAAGATAAGAACAGACACATAAAAGAAATTCAAGTACATGAGACCCATTCAAAGTGGGCCATAGAGGCATACGAGTGTTGTAGAAATTAGCTGCAGAAAAAGCAATACAAAACACATGGTTTTTGAAACCCAAACTGCTTCTCAAGACAAAAAGTGGCTTCCCAGATGAAGTGATGGAAATGGAAAAGTATCCGAAGATGTGAGAAGAGTACCAAGCTGGGACTGGCCCAAACTTCTCAGAAGTTAGAAAAATGATGGGAATGATAGACTTCAGAATCATCACATAACACACATTCTTTCTATAGTGTTAATTCTTCTGCAATTTAGAAAGTGAACAATGTCGTAAATCTGCATTTGCTTCTGTGTGCATGGTGTCTCTAGATAAATAGGAGCAAGTAGCAGAGGTGTATAACTCTTTCTGTTACAACTACGTTATGGTACCTGTGACTATAAACAGATGCAGCAAAGCCTCCAAGGCAGTGGTCATATAAGGGGAGACAAAGGCCAACCTGGCAACTGCATGTAGAAGGGTGATGGTAATGTGAATATTATCCACATATCATCTACTTCAAGACATTGGAATATCCACTCATAGGGAGACTGTATCACATTTTTCCAGGAGCCCTTCTTGAACTGATTTTTGACCAATGTACGGAAAAAAGAACACGGCTTGCAAAAGTGGACATTGATGAACTCCTGACTTGTGGTAGATACCTTTCTTTCAAAATTACTTTGTCATTCAACAAGGCTTTATACAAAATGAAACAGCTCCCAACCCACATCCTATGCCTGCATTCAGCTTACTTTGATGCTTTAAAAGGTACTGTAGAAGGTATGCGGTTTTTTTTTTTAAGCAATCACCTCTATCCGCTATTTCTGGCATGGCCAGAGACTTTTACAGATCTTAGCATATACAATTTAAAAAGAAATCAGATTTGCAGCAATGAAGACAACTGTTTTATTTTTCCTTAAATTAATTTGAAGAAAAGCTTAGGTTGCTTTGGTTTTGAAATACATTTTCCAGTCTATGGTTCAAATAATAGTTCTCCTTTCAGAACTTAGGTTGAAAATACATAGGCAAAATGCATTTTCTTTATCATGCTTGCTTGAAGGCTGCAAACTTGAAAGAAAACTTTTGTTTTGTTTGCAGTAAGCCTTTCTCAGCTACAAAAAAGGATAATATTAATGTATGCACATAACAACAATTAACATAGGAAAAATCCTAAAGCCTGCACTTCATGGAACTAAACTATAAAAATTTGCAAGTGCATACAAAAGCTTCATTGATCAGTTACTAGAAGGAAAAATGTTATAGGCGCCTCCCAAATTTAAGAATCTTTCACATTTCAATGGAAAAATATCCCTAGCATTTCTGTTGAATTCCGTGTGATTTAATTAAATAATAGAACTTTCACAAACTTGTTGAGATTTGTAAAAGTGGTGGCAGGATGCATCCAGATTAGACTCACTGGTTACAATGAGTCACAAAGATTAATCATGATCCGTGGCTACTAAAAACAACACAGTGGAACATTTAGTTCAATCTGACTGATTATTTAGAAATTTCATTGGTTTCAACCTTCTTGCTCTCTTGTAAGCATGGAATCTTTTATCATAAGCCAGCTAAACTGAGTGGTAGAGTCGTCATATATTTATAAAAAGAATTGGCTCCTAAAGATGACAATTAATGTCTACACAACACTTAATTCACAAGTGTTCATAAGATCTCTTTAAAAAGGTAATACATTGATGTAAGTAATGTAAAAGCTGTATAACTGACTGCTAGTGGGTTTTCCTTACATTGATTGTCATATGGCAGGGAGAATAAATTGGATTTAGAAATAATTATATTAACTATATTATTTAATTTAGGAAAAATCCCTATAGAAATCATGGAGCATGATAGACTGTTTCTGCAAAAAAAGGCAGAAAGAGAAACTTCTTCGCCATCTAAAAATACATTGTGGGATATTTTATTTATTTTATTGTCTACCTCACCTAAGTGACTGGGTGGCTAATAACAACCACTACCTCTGCTGGAATCATAAAAACAATCATTAACACAGCCATTATTTTTCATGTTTGTCCTTAATTTAACCAAACCATTGAGGAGAGATGCTCTTGTAAATAACTCAGTCTCTATCCGTGAAGGGTTTGAAAGGTGATTTACTTGAATTAAACATGGAACAAACTGGTAGCCAATGGTAGCAGTTTGTGGAGCAATGATGTCATACCTGAAAATCTATTTCAGCATTACATCATCTGGAAAGTTCTAAGTTGCCCACCCATGCTTTCAATTAGATCTATTTTTTTGTATTGCACCATATGGTAAAACTTTTATATAGTCACCTAGCCATAACCTGTTTGGAGCCAATCAGGAGCCCTGACGGTGCAGTGGTTAAGTGCAGAATTGCAGGCAAACTCTGCCCATAGCCAGGAGTTTGATCCAGACAGGGTTCCTTCCATCCTTCTGAGGTTGGTAAAATGAGGACCCAGATTGTTGACAGTACTATGCAGATAATGCTTCTACTTTGTAAACCGGCCAGAGAGTGCTGGAAAGCACTATGTGATGGTGTATAAGCCTAAATGCTATTGATATTGCTAATCATACTACAACAGCAAAGTATAAGGCAATACATAGATAATTGTATGCTATTAATAGCTGTCTTGCTTAGTCCAATGCATAGTCCATTTTCTGCCTTTACCACGTAAGAATGAATGGGGTGCTGAAAAAACAAACACCTAACTCTCTCTTACACATACAAATGCACACACATACCTTCTGTAGGAGCTAGAAAGATCAAGTTAATCTTCCCATGATAAACAAGGGGAAAGGGTGGGGATGAAAATGTGTTATTTTGTCACAGTGAACTTTGCAAATCTAGCTCTTTAAATATAAGCAATCCTCATTTTGTAAAAGTTCAAATGTTTTGAAAGATTAAACACTAAAGTGTAAGCTTAAAATAAACCTGTAAAAAAAAATCATGCTGCTAAACTAACAGGAAATGTACCAAGTAAACCTGTGAAAATCAAGAGTTTGGAGTTGACAAAACCACCTTATTTTGCACCTTAATGGATCTTAACCACTAGACTCAAGCAGCCACACTCAGTAAATTCCATTCTTTTTATGTGGCTTAATCTCTGAATAGGAAGATTATCCAGAATAAAAGTGCCAGATTTAGAAGTCCTGCAATGCAGATTTGGAGAAGTTATCTTGGCATCTGGAGAAGGAATGACATGGTGGCTTCGTTGTGAAACTAAACCATCATGCAGCAGCTGATCTAAGTGCAAATATTCTGAATCAAATCACACATGATTTCAGAAAGCAAGATAAGAATCAGCTGTTGGGAAACTTGTGAAGCATTTCAGAAATGGCAGGCACGTTCAAGAAGCAAGACCTACCTGGATTTCTGGAAAGATCTTGCTTGCTGGTAAAGAATGGTACAGAATCTTCAAAGCCTATCCAAATAATTATCCACTCTACATATACCTAATATAATTAAGCACTATTTCCTCATTTAATTATTTTCTGCCTCTTCTGTGTTCCTGTTAGCTGTTAGATTGTTATAACATTTATAACAAATTTTAATATATCCATACTATCTATATAAATAAAAATGTAAAATAGTTTGTGCAAAGCCGCTAATCTCAAAAACTACTGGACCGATTTACACCAAATTTTCACACCTTCCCAAGGACCTCCGATAATATAATACGTACTTATTTTGTGGCTAGCATACGTGTGCCATGTGCACAGTACACAAATGTAAAATGTACCCACTGATCAGGTTTCTACCTTCCTGTAGCTCCTTCCACCCGGCATTTCCAACAGTCATTTCCTCAGCAACAATGTAGAGGCCTAAAAGGACCAAAACAAGGCACAGAGGATAGCAAACTCCCAAGTGGCCCATTGAGAGAGAGGGAGAAATACAGTAGGTAGGTAGATAGGGGGATAGATAGAGAGGGAGAAATACAGTAGGTAGGTAGGTAGGTAGGTAGAGGGAGAAAGGAAGAAATACAGTAGGTAGGTAGGTAGAGGGATAGACAGAGAGGGAGAAATACAGTAGGTTGGTAGGTAGATAGAGGGAGAAAGGAAGAAATACAGTAGGTAAGTAGGTAGATAGGATAGAGAGAGAAAGGAAGAAATACAGTAGGTAGGTAGAGGAATAGAGAGAGAGAGGGAGAAATACAGTAGGTAGGTAGACAGACGGATAGATAGAGAGGGAGAAATACAGTAGGTAGGTAGAGGGAGAAAGGAAGAAATACAGTAGGTAGGTAGGTAGATAGGTAGTTAGAGGGATAGATAGAGAGGGAGGAATACAGTAGGTAGGTAGAGGGAGAGAGGAAGAAATACAGTAGGTAGGTAGGTTGGGGGTTATACGGTGGTTGTGCGTATGTGTGCAGGTGTAGATCTACACACAGATTGGTTGGCCATTTAACCAGACTGGGCCACAGCAATGCGTGGCCGGGTACAGCTAGTTCATAATAAAACTCCAGTAAGTGTTGACTCAACATTAGGAGAAACCTTTACACAAAACAAATTCTTTAAAAATGGAAATATCTTGGATGCCTTTTTAAGCTGGAAATATTTGAGCAGAGTTTCTACATTCAATTGCATACCGTGTTACAGGAAATCCTTCACTTATGACCGATCGCTTAGTGACTGTTCCAAGTTATGAGGAATCCTGCCCCAAAAGCTACTTACAACCCGGTTTTGAAGTTCTGACATTGTCCCCTATCATGTGACCACATTTTGGATGCTTGGCAACTGGCCCACATTTATGACTATTTGCAGTGCTCTAGGGTCCTGTGATCACAATTTACAACCATTTTGCTAGAAACTGGAGTTTACTTCTGGTTTCTCGCAAAAGTGCCCCACAGCAAACAATGTTTGCTTAACAACCATGGTGTTCATTTAATGATCACTGCGTTCATTTACAACCTCTGCATTTGCATAACAATTGCCACAAAGAGTTGTAAAATTAGCTCCAGTCAGGTCATGACCTGCTTTAAGATTGTCCCAATCTACAATCATAATTGCGGGGTCCAATTACAGTTGTAATTCAAGGATTACCTGTACACTGAACCACATGACTTCGAAAGCCTTTTCTAGCTTTGTGATTGATACGTGAAAGATAAACTTGGAACGAACTGTGCACTGGTCCTGAATATGGAAATCATGAATCCTAAAACCAAGGAAGACAAGTTCATGGGATTACAAAGCAGAAACATCTGGATGCAGGCCCTTAAAGTAGACCCACTAAGCCAGGGGTCGACAACCTTAAACGCTCAAAGAGCCACAAAGGTCCTAACTGGAAGCCCCCTGTTCACTTCTGGAGCCGATCGGAAGCCTGGTTCCCCAACCATAACGTCTCCTCCTAGTGCGGTGTCATTTTTCCTCTACCTGTTCTAACCAAAAGCCCTATCAATTGTGGAGCCGACCTGTAACAGGGAGCCACAGCAGAGGGATGAAAGAGCCACATGTGGCTCCAGAGCCACGGGTTGCTGATCCCTGAACTAAGCTTTGGGAGGGTGGAGATTTTTCAGAACCTGAAGGACCAAGTGACACTTCCTGTAAACAAAGAGCTCTCCAACTTCTCAATTTGTTAGCAGAGAATAATTTGAGACTAGTTTTATTATTTTGCAAGTGATCGAAATCATGTCTTTTTATTAAGAAAACTGAAAAGGCATTAAAATTCCAATGCATCTGATTTTTGAGGGCTCTAAAGAACAAACATAAATACAAATGTGCTTCCCATCACATGATACAGTATTTTCTTGAGAAATTAAATTCTTTGACATTCTGTTGGTGCAGCAATAAAATAGCACAGATATTCTTCAACTTGAAAAAGTTTAATGTTGTAAAATTAAATTTATAAAAATAAAACAAGCAACCACATAATAAAAGTTCTGACTATGTGTGTGTGTGGTTTTTTTTTTAAAGGTGGTATTTTTAAAATACTAACATACAAAAAAGATTTCTAGTTGTTTGATAAATCCAGTTGTGAAACATTAATTGAATCTCTGGTCAAAAGAGAAACGAAGGATGATCTTATTCTGTAAGTAAAAAAAATGAACATACAAAATATAAGCAGTATCATAATAAAACATTTATTGAACATCAAATAAGCAATTTCAAAAGCTTATCCATAAAAATACAAATATAACACTGATTGAAAATATAGATATAAAACAAAGAATATAAAGTCTCAGGGATTTCACCTCCCCCCCCAAAAAAAATCACTACCACAACACAAATATGAAAGTTGACTAGAATTTCTCAAAATAACATCTCTTCAACCAATCTCTCATGCTTTTTCTATCATTAGTGTTAAAATACAGAACCAAGAATAGTGCTCCATTATCAGCATTAAGTCCATATATCAGTAGTTCTTGGGTTGCAATTGGCTCTGGGATTGCATTTGTTAAGTGATGCAATTATAAAGTGTAATGTCACATGACCGTGCCATTTAGCAGCAATAATTTATCGCAGTCGCAGTTTCTGTTGTAACCCCAAGATGCGTGAGTTGTTATGCAGGAAGTGGCGGAAGTTCCAGAACAGTGCAGGGGTGCCAGGCAGTGCTGGGGGAAGGGGAGGAGGCTGGAAGAGATCATGGGACGCATGACAGTCTATGGGCAAGTTCGGAAAGGCTGGGGGATGGAGGGTACTGCATAGTGCAAGCTCCAGAAGGCCGGTGGGTGGAAGATGTGGCACAATTACAGGAAGATTGGGAAACAGAGGGTGCATTTAGTGACCGTTCAAAGTTATAATGGCCCTGATAAAAGTGACTTATGACCGTTTTTCACACTTAGGAACTCTGTAGTAGATGATGTGATATGATGATGTGATATGAAAATTCAGATGCTTGGCAACTGGGTCATACTTATGAACGTCGCTGTGTCCCAAAGTCATGTGATCACTTTTTGCAGCCTTTCAACCAGCAAATTCAACGGGGAAGCCAGAGTCACTTAACAACTGTGTAACTAACTTATGAGCTGCAATGATTCACTTAACAACTGGGACAAAAAAGCTTGTAAAATGGAGCAAAACCCATTTAACAAATGTCTCACTTAACAAAAGAAATTTTGGGCATAATCGGGGTTGTAAGTCAAAGGCTACCTATAAGTACCACTCATCTAGTGCCATCACAATTTCAAATGATCGCTAAATAAGTGGTCAGGAAGCGAGGACTTCCTTTGACTTAAGATAATTCATGCAACCTGCTCAGGACTTGTTGAAAGTTTGGGTTCAACCATTAATACCATATGATAAATTGGAAACTATGGTTAGCGTTAATAATAGTCCTTATTTAGGCTGTTTGCTAAGGGATCTTATATATGAAGCGAAGTAAGAAGAGAAACACAAGAGAGAGAGAAAAATTACTGACCAGTGAGGGAGTCAACCACTTTTAAATATTTCTGTTAGACTTTCCAGATCTTCAGTTTTGATACATAATTCTTCAAGCAAGGTAGCAAGGAACTGTGTATATCCTTTATTTTGTTGACAATGTGCAAAAGCAGGAATATTTTCTGACAAGCTAAAAGACAAAAATTGAATGCTTTCAGAAAGACGTAATCTTGCTATGTCAAACAGGTAGATATAAATGTCAAATATGAATCAAGAAGTAATCACAATATTAATCATGTTGACAATTAGTCACTTATGGAAACATTTTCTTACTTTTTTTTTAAAGTCCCCAAACAACTTAATTCGTAACAAATTAAAAACAAAAACAAGACACTTTGAAATAGCAGCAAATTCCTATTATGGTTTCCAATAGTAATCAAATAGGGACAAAGGCAACTGGGTGACCTTGGTCCAGTCACTTTCTCTCTGCCCTAGGAAGGAGGCAATGGCTAATGACTTCTCAAATCCTTGCCAAGAAAGCTGCAGGAGCTTGCCCAGTGAGAATCTGGGATATGAGTGAATGGAAGAAAAAAAATCAGAACAAGTGGACAGAACAAGTCTCTAAATTGAGCCAGCCCCTCCAGCCCCCCCCCCCCCATCTTGTATGAGATTGTGTATCTATTTCAGAGGATTTGCAATCTCTCATACGTTTTAAAGTGCAGCATTCAATTCCTTCAACCTCCTCCCAAATGCTCACAAAACTGCTTCCGGTCAAATTGGATTGATCTGGAGGGATCCATTATATCCATAATTATCACGTCGAATTGCAGCCAATTCTTTATATCCAAATTCCTATTCTCAGTCCTCAATTACTTTTTGGATTGTAGTGTAAACCATAGAAGCAACAGCTTACATTATATATTTCCTCATCCTATGAACCTTTGACTACTTACTCTTTTTTGGTATTGTATGGGTGGGTGCCTTTGAGTCAGTGTTGATTCCTGGAGACTTCCTGGACAAGATTGTGCCGTTTTCTCAGCAAGTTATTTTTTCAAAAGTGACTAGCCATTTGCCTTCTTCCTGGGATTAAAAGGAGTGACTGGCCCAAGGTCACCATACTGGCTTTTTGCCTGAGGCAGAACTAGAACTCAGTGGCTACCAGTTTCTAGCCTGGTGCCTTCGCCATCTACGCCTAATTTGGTTCCTACACCAACAAAACTGCCTCTGTTCTGAACAACAGCCATGATAACAACAGCTTCTGTTTTTCCTTACTCAACAGGCTTTCCTGGTCCATCACTTAAGCTTTCAGGACAAGATAAGTAAAAGTCATTTTCTTTCCAAGGGTGATTGCTCAATTGAATTTCTTTACTGCTAAAAGTAATGCTGCCCAATACTTGCCTGATTACCTGCATTTTATACACGAGGCATTTGAGACACACGGATACGCTGGTACCGAAAAGCACCTTGTGTCTGATTCTGGATGATTCAGTGACACCCAGCTCTGAGCAGCCAGGAATCTAGCTAACACTTACAATGTGGCTCTGCGGAGAAAGATCACTACTTTTCCTAGTACTAATGACAATGAGTAGCCAGAATTTTGCAGAGCGATCGCTGGAAGGAAGAAGGTTGCCCCGTGCATTCCCTGCTCCTCCCAAAAAAACCTTTCAAGGCCATTGGCTACCTGCAACAGGCAAAGAGCACCATACAAGTCCAGCTCTGATTGTGTAAGGCTGTGATGGTGAATCTATGGCACGTGTGCCACAGGTGGCATGCGGAGCCATTTCTGAGGGCACGCGCGGTGTTACTGTGTCAGCTGCACACACTGTCCAGCTGATTTTCGGCCTTGATTTTTCAGCAGTTTTTTGTCCTCTGGAGGCTTCAGGAAAGCTTTCTGAAGCCTCCAGAGAGCGAAAAACGAACTTACCGGGCTCACTGGAAGTTGGCAAATGGGCTGCCACTGGAGGGCCTCTGGGAGGTGGGGGGTATTCGCCCTTTCCCGGCTCCAAGAAAATTATGCATGCATGCGTGGGGCAGCGGGGGGGGGGTGTCACACACGCATGCATAGGGGGCATGGCATGGGGAGATTAAATTATGGGGGTGGGCACCCGAGTGCGTGCAATGGTGCGCAAGCACGTGCTTTTGGCACCCGAGGCAAAAAAGGTTCACCATCACTGGTGTAGGGTGTAATTATTGCTAGGTTTCCCCCACTCCCCAGATGTTTTCTCCATGATTTTCAACAGAGCAGGGGTATGCCTATGCATGCCTATCAAAATGAAAGGAAGAAGTGGGCGTAATTACTCCTACATGTTGGAATCTTATAGATTTCAGAGTCAAAACTACATGAACCAAAAAAAAAAAAAAAAAACACCCAACAGCCCAGAAGATATAAAGCAGGGTAATTTCGTTATGAGTGAAAAGTACAGAATGATCTCAACCTACAGAAATTAAAGGTGTAACCTGGAATCTCTTTTACACTGAAGAACAAAGAGTTCACGTTCCTTTTTCATATCTAGCCTGCTAATCTCAGTCGTCTGTCTGTACCCATTAGGTCCGTGAAAGAAAGATTTCTGATTTCTGAACTTGCTTCTTCTGTGTCACGGATTTCTACAAAAAGCTTGGACTCTTCGCCACAGAAGCTTTTCCAATGATTATTTAATTTAGCTTTACCCACTGCCATGGGGCACATAAAATATGAATATAACTCTCAGAAGCTGCAGGTCAAGGGGAGCAAGCGAGTAATCAGAGCAAGGCATTTTCTGAGCTGAGCTTCCATTACTTGAAGCAATCAGTAAGTGAACTTAAAAATAAATAAATAAGCAGGCAGCACGTGAGGGTTCTGAACTTGTGGTAGCAATACAGAAAACTGGCAAATAACAAGATCTGCAAATCTCGATATCATTTTCTCATCCAGGATGTAGTTCTATAGACCTCGGAACAAACATGCCTAGGCTGATTATTTTAAAGAAATGACCTTTTCCTTCAATTAATAGCACACCACTTGGTGAAAAGCTTTTCCAAAGCTGCCTGCCTGTTCAATAATAATTGGTGTAGACAATTAGCTCCTTGGTTAACGGGGACTGCTGTTCCTGAGAAAGTACATTCCTCTATAAGTATTCCACAGGTGTCCATATAGGTAGTCACTGATTTACAACCGTTCATTTAATGACCATTTGAACTTACAATGGCACTGAAAAAAGCAACTTGTGACAATGTTTCACACATAAGACCATTGCAGCTTTCCAGAGGTCAGATGCTTGGCAACTGGCATGTGTTTATGACAGTTGCAGTGTCCTCAGAGTTATGTGATTACATTTGGCGACCTTCTGACAAGTAAAGTCAATGGGGAAGCCAAATTCACTTAACAACTACGTTGCTAATTTAACAAGTGCAGTGATTCACTCAACAACTTTGTCAGAAAGGGTTGTGAAATGGAGCAAAATTCACTTAACAACTGTCTTGCTTAGCAATGGAAATTTCAGGCTCAACTGTGGTCATAGGTGGAGGACTACCTGTATTAAGGTTGCCTGTGAGGTTGAGTGTATGTGTGTGTGTGTGTACGATCACTACCGCTGCGCAATCCCCCGAATGGAAGCTACAGGCCTGTCGGCACACTGGAGCTGACAATCAGATGGACCGAAACCAATCATATTATAATTGTACCCATGATCATGTGATCAAAAGTTGGGTGTTTGGCAACTGCTATATATAATGGATGAAGTGGCCTGGGGTCATGTGATCACCATTTGTGAGTTGTGTGTGTGTGGGAGGGGGGAAGCAAACTCAATTAGGAAAGCTGGATTTGCTTAACAACCAGGGCAAAAAAGATTTAAAAAATCAGGTATAACCAATTTAATGACTGCTTCATTTAGCAACAGAAGTTGTGTTTCCAATTATGTAGTACGTCAGTGGTGGGCAAACTCATTAGTCAATAGAGCCAAATATCAACAGTACCACGATTGAAATTTCTTTTGAGAGCCAAAAGGTGTGGCCTGTTCAATGGGAGTGGCTCAACGGTCATGTGACTGGGTGGGCGTGGCCAACTTGGAAAATGTGGTGAAACTCATTTAATGACGGTCCTGCTTAGCAACCAAAATTTTGTGCTCAATTGTGGTCATAAGTTCTTTCTTTCTTTCTTTCTTTCTTTCTTTCTTTCTTTCTTTCTTTCTTTCTTTCTTTCTTTTTTCTTTCTTTCTTTCTCTTTCTTTTTCTCTCTCTCTCTCCCACTCTTCTTCTTTCTATTTTTCTTTTTTTCTTTCTTTTTGTCACTCTCTCTCTCTCTCTGTATCTGTCTCTCTCTCCTCCCTCCACCCATCTGTCACTCTGCGGGTGTGTGTGTGTGTGTGTCTCTCTCTCTCTGATTCTCTCTCTCTCCCCCTCCCTCTCTCTGTTTGTCTTTCCCTCCCCCTCTGGCTCTCTCTGTGTGCAAGTCTCCCCCCCCCCCACCCTCCGGAAGCAGCGGAAAGTCCGGCATGTCAGCGAGCCAGCGAGCCAGGAGCGGGCGGGCGGGCACGGGGAGGACCAAAGGCTGCGGCTCCCTAAGCGCCGCCCAGTCTGTCTGCACGCCCACCTCCCTCCCAGCCCGTGTGCCGGGCAGCCCTGGAAAGTGCCCCTCAGTGCTCTCTGCGGGCGGCTGTTGCTGCTGCTGCTGCTCCCGAGCCGCGTGACACGCAGTTCTCACCGTCCGAGGTTGCCCGGCAGGCGCATCGGGCAGGACAGCCGGGCTGCTCGGACGGTGAGAATTGCGTGTCGCGGGGCTCGGGAGCAGCAGCAACAGCCGCCCGCAGAGAGCACCGAGGGGCACTTTCCAGCGCTGCCCGGCACACGGGCTGGGAGGGAGGTGGGCGTGCAGCGCCCGGACGGACTGGGCGGCGCTTAGGGAGTCGCAGCCTTCGGTCCTCCCCGCGCCCGCCCGCCCGCTGGAGTCCCAGAGTCTGCCCGTGGCTGGGTGGAGGAAGAGCCGCACTCGAGGGGCCAAAGAGCCACTCCTGGCTCGCGAGCCGCGGTTTGCTGACCACTGTAGTAGGTCAAAGACTACCTTCTTCTTCCTAGCATTATCCCCATGCTATGGCAGGATCCACTCAATTCAAAGACTACGTGTAATACACTAATGAAGGTTACCCAGTTCTCATTTCCCCCTCCAGTATTCAGTCACAGAAGAATGGTGGGAATATTCTGGTACATTTTCACTTCACAGGAAGTTATATAGCAACGTAACAACCAAAGAGCTGAGAGGTACCTCAAAACAGTACTGTATATCAGACCTTTTGTAACATATAGTTCAGCTGTACATAGTCAATCCAGAAACATTACCTGAAGGTTGAAAATGTATCAGCCAGCGTGGGCATGATAATTCAATCAGTATGTTGTGACCTTTAGTTTATTTACAAGTAGTAGTGTAATTTTCTTTTTCAAAATTTGTCTGAAAGTTATCTTCCTTTACCGGGAAATGGCACTCCAAGTTTGCATTACAGTCCAGTACATCAACGTACTGTATATTGTATCAATATGGTTTTACTCTCTACATCTGATATAAACAATGTTAATTTCATTTTTCAACCTAGTGCCCTCTGATACAGAAGGTATAATCATGTCTGGGCTAACTGGGCATTCTAGGAAATCAAACATATTTGGATAGCATGAGTCTGAGGAATGTTGCTGTATATCTTTCCATGCACCAACCAGATGGAAAATAGGTCTTCACAAAACCGAAAAAAGTTAAAGTCTCAAAAGTTTGTCAGAATGTTATATCGCAATCAAGCTGTCTACTTCACGTATGTTTCACAAGAAAAGGATGAGTAAAAATTCATGTAAGACAAGCAATAACAATGAGCTATAATTCAATAAGCCAGGGGTCCCCAACCTTTGCAACTTTAAGTCTGAAGAATTCTCCAGCAAAGCTGGCTGGAGAATTCTGGGAGCTGAAGTCCTTCAGACTTAAAGTTGCAAAGGTTGGAGACCCCTGCTTTAGTGTATCCTACATATCATAAAATACGAAAATTAGGAGCAAACACTTAGGGGAGATTGCCTGAAAGCACCCAGATGTAGGACAGCATATCCAGCTATTATGGGATACTAATGTGGAGGGAAAGAGCGAAAACAAAACCAGGTAGAAGGAAGAATGAGGAATTTGGAAGAGAGAAGTACTCTGTGGGACTTCTTTCAAGAGAAGTACTTGCAGGACTGCAACTCTAGTTCTACAATGCAAGATTTGCAAACAAAAACCATGCCTTCAGAGAAAGCAAGCCTAAGCAGTTAATGAGATACTTTTGTGGAAAATGTTTTTCTCAACTATGGCGTCTTTTTAGTGCATGTCCTAAAAATTCTGGTCAATTTTTTTATGCATAAAGAAAGAAAACAATATACATTTGTTTGTTGCCTGGGCGTTTTAATAAATCATTGCCGTAACATAATAACTGAGCAATATAATGGGGAAGATTTTAAGGCTTGTTTATTTAAAGTGCACATTTCCCTCCAAAATCAGATACTGTGCATTTGTTAGAAGCATCCCAAGAGGTTGAGTGAAACATAAACCCCAAATGACCCATCATGCCTTGGCTTAATCACGTTAAAAGGTTGTAATGAAAAAGATCCTCTGCCTTGTTTAATGTTTTAGAGTTCTATTTTTTCCACAACACTACTCAGCCAAATCTGAAAGAGAGACATACATTATGGCCTTAACCACCCTAAAAAAAAAGAGGTTAATTTATATTGTGAAAAGGTAAAGGACACAACTCTTAAAAGTTACGTGCCACTAAAATCAGCGAGATTGACTCCGAAAATAAAAAGGATGGCAATTTGAAAAGTTCAAACGAATTGAACGTTCTTTTGTTTTTAGTAAGAAGAGCTTTCTGCTTTTTCATTTAGGTGAAAAAGACAACATGCCTAAAACTCGAAATGTGTCAACCTACAGTATGTAGCATTGAGTAAAACTACACAGGATTCCATTCAGAAGAGGAAGGAAGATTTATAGCATTATATTTTTATGTACTGACTGGGTAGCTCTGTACCACCATGTTGGTATCCTATGATTTCGACTTCCTTCTATACTAATATTACAAAAAAAGTAAAGAATCCTCATTAAAGAAATGCAGTTTGAGCATCATAAGAAACTGGTAGAAAAATCTGCCTGATAAACATCTCAGAGATGGTGGCTGATTTTAACAATTTACAGTAAATTTGTGAATACTCTCAATGCCAATTTCCTTTGGCTTTCTCGAAATGTAAGTGTGGAAGCGTAAAAAGCATTCTGCCTTCATTTGTACTGGAAACAATACAAAAATAGCCACAGATAAACACATACACATAGGGTCATGTTTGAAATAACATGATTTCAGGTCCCTATGAAAAACTAAACATAATTTATTTTTCTGAATTGTTTTATTATGCTAAGCATACATTTGACTGGGGGAAAAATGAAAAGCATTAAAAATATATATATCATTTTTTTTAAAAGGCAATCGTTCTATAGCGAGGCCAACTCTATAAAAACACGTTTTCTGATTAGTGAATATAATCCTGCCGTTTGTACATTTTTGTTGTTATGAGTTAGCTTTAAAAGACTTCCCACTTATGACTTGTGTTCAAATTTGAAATAAAAGCTTGACAAAACATTCTGACAAAAATCTCGTTAAAAGCAAAAAAGAGCTGCCTCTAGAGAAGATTTTCCATTATAACACATTAATATTTGATGGATGGTCTTGAATGTGAAGCATCTAACTTACAACATGCTGCATGTTTTAAAGACAAACTTGGAACTAGATTGTAGTGCAATTTAATCAACCCCGTTTTATCTGAACAAAGGTAATTAAACTTCTTGAAAAATGTTTACCATAAATATTTTGCTTGCCCAGGACTAAGAAAACAAAAGGGAAACAAGTGAAATGGTTTAGTTATATCCCCCCTCCAATTTATATTTTTATCAACTAGGAATATTTGCTGCTGAATTATAAAAAGAGGTAGGCTACATTTAGAATTTCATAATACCCGATGTACTAATAGATATTAAATTTCCTTTAAAAAAATCCCATTTTACTAATGTTAAATTTCTTTTATCTTAAAAGAAAAAAAAGGAGTGGAATCTGTGTTTATTTAGATTTTCAATTTATTCTTAAATGCTAATGAATGAATATGGTCTATCCTGAATTGACATCTTTTAATCCTACAATTGAAATAAAAGCTCCAGTTTTTGTCCAGTTAAATCAATGAAGAAGATGAAGAGGATGAGGAAAAGGAAGAGCAGATTTCAGGCTAAGGTTTTAAATTCTACCACTCTTTGAATCTGCAAGAAGTGAAGTTGGTTACTTGATCTGATTGCTCCCACTGCTGGCAGAGTCACCAGATGCAGCCGAGCTCAAAACCCATTGAATCACACAAATGTCAGTTATTTTCAGAACATTTTACAAAGATTAGTTTGTAAACTAATGCCCAGCTCGGAGCAGCAAAGAATAAATGAATTTTAAGAGCTCTATTTGGTCTCCAAGCTCCAAATCAAAGCATTCAAATGATCTGAAAGGACAAAGTATTTAAACTTCACTCTTTATATAAGGCTTTGCAATAGGCTGTTGCAAACATTAATTGCTAAGTAGGAAGGGGAAGGAAACGGCTAAACCGTATCTTCTATATTTGAAATTAACAGACAATCTTCCACAGCCTGCACTGCAGCATCTAATATTTTTTTTAGCCAAAAATAATTCAAAACAAAATCCAGAAAATAGGTTTTATAATTTTCAGTTTTAAAATTGGAAGCAATTTATAATACTCTGAGGCAATTTTTTTTTTTAAAAACCTCTTTTTAAAATAAAATAAAAAACCAAGGAAAATTCTGACCCGATATCTGCAATTGCTTGAATTGTTTGTAATTCTCAGAGACTGGAAAAAAGTTTTCAAACATGGTCTTAAAGCCTATATTTGAATCTTTATGTCGCAACCTCAAAGAAGAATGATAAAAATTAACATTTAATCAGGCATATGATAGGAGGGAGCTAAAGGGCAAATGGTGTTTTTTCACATTTAGTGATTTCCAACTGTTTATGATTCAATTGGCAACAATTTTCCAGGGTTATCTGGCAGCAGGTACTTTTTTGAGTATTTATAAATTCATTAACTTGAGCTGAGAGTTGGACCAGAAGGCTTCCAGAGTCACTTCCACCGCTGTTATTCTGTACATCAGTGATGGCATCTTGCGATCTTGTCTTCTGCCAGTCTCTTTTTGCTATTGCTTTCCATTGTTCCAAACATCAGGACATTTTTCCTGCATCCTGTATCCAACTTTTAACTTCATTAGTAACACCTTCTGTGGGTGGGTTTATTATTTAATAAACTAGAGTTTATTATTTTTTTAGCCTTTCTGGTGATCCAGATTCCCAAATTAAAACTGGGAAGACCATATCCTTGACAATATTGTATTGGCAGTTTACATTTCGTTATGTTATTTATTTTTATTATATTTAGAAATCACCCATCTCCCTCACAGATGTTTGGCATTTTCTTTCTCCAAAGAAACAGAGATCTATTTATTTCATGATTACAGCCTTCTCCCTTTGGAGTTTTAAGCTCAGGAGGATAGATCTAATATTTCTAGTATTCATTCATTTATTTGCATTGGCTCACAATTTACATTTTCCTTAATGTTGAGCACCAAAGCAGCTTCTGCACTCATTTTTCCTTTTCAACAACTGGTTGTCCTCACTCTTCTTCATTTATAGCCAGGCAATTATCAGCAACTTATTTCCTATTTTTGAACTAGTATCTTGCTGTCTATTTCATTCTAATTGCTATTTCCTGATCAACATATGAAATCTGCAATATGCAGATGAGGTGGTCTGTATACCCATTTTTAAGAGGTGTCAACAACTTGTAATCTATGCAATCAAAAGCCTTAGTATTCTCAATAGAATAAAAAGTAAATGTATTTTGGAACTCTCTTTATCTTTTCAACCATCCACTGATGTTAATGGGATCCCAGGTGCTTTTGTATTTACTGAAATCAGCTTATCTCTCTGATAGTTCTTCCATGTGTTCCAGAAATCTGGACTGTAGAGCTGATTAGCATGTAAGATCAGTATAAATCAGTTCAGCAACTGCCTTTTTTGATACTGGAATAGATCTCAATATTCATCCTGACATTTCTGCTCTGACCCATCAAATTTGCCTTCGGTCATGACTCTGACTTTCCATTATCAAATGGCATATACGTCTTTGCAACATTATTTTGCCTTTGGGTGCATCTGCAATTGAACATCCTTTCTACTCTAACCCAGCCACATCATAAAATCAGTGTCACTCATATTCATGCTTTGCTTTTTCCCAGTAGTTCTTTAGATACCTTCTGACCCAATGGGTTCATCTTTCAGTACAATTTAAGACTATTGGGGTTGCAAACATCCATTTGAGTTTCTTAGGAAGTTGGGAGGCCTTTATATACATTTCATTCTATAATGTTTATGGCCTGAAGTGTTTTCCACATTTGAGGATGGAGAATAACTTTCACTCATTTGTGTAGAAGGCAGCAGTTCTATGATCATAATCTCTTACGACTGAATTACTACAACACATTATGTTTGAAAACTGCAATTCACACCTTTCAGAATATTTTGAAAGGCATTTTCAAGCATGTAAAAATGCACTACTACAGATTTCTTTAAGAAAGTCATTATATACAAATTATATATAAAGGATTAAATCAAGGGCCTCTAAATATATATGACATAAATAAATATTCTAATTCAGCTTTCTAAAAATACAAACAGCCAATTCAGAATTTTAATCTCAACATTTTTGGAGGATACAAAGTTAAATAAATTATATTCTACTAAATTTTATCAGCTGCTAATCTATGCCTGGTTCTACTTTGAAATCATGATTGCAATTTTTTAAACTCTTAATAAACTGGGTTAGTAAACTTAAAAGCAGTGTCTAGAGCTATACTATCAGGAGTGTATAGTCTTCTAAGGCTCTGTCCTTTGCCCCACTACAAAACTCCTAAATTTAAAACAGCATATAATATACACAGTACTTTCTGCTATATGGTTGACAAGGACAGACAAGGCAGTCTTGTATGATTAATTTTCAGTGTATTTTAGTTATCATATTTTTGAATATGGTATCTAATTCTTTGTTTTTTGTGACATAATCAGAGAGCATATGTTAACCGAAGTAAATTTAGTAATAAATAAAAACACTATGAATTCAGTGGCACAGAATGACAATAATCCATTTAGATAAATAAATCATTTTGACTTTATGAATTTGCTCACCTGTACCTCAATTACTATGAAAACTATGATCATAACATTGTTCATAACTCAGTTTACAATGATCTAAAGCAGGGATAGTCAACCTTTTTATACCTACCGCGCACTTTTGTATCTCTGTTAGTAGTAAAATTTTCTAACCACCCACCGGTTTCACAGTAATGGTGATTTTATGAATACCTAATGAAAATGTTTTTAAATAATACTATAAATTTTTTTAAAAAGTCAATTAAATTAAAAAAAAGGAAAGTGCTTCAGTATCGGACAAAACCCCTACAACCCACCATGAAAGCCGGAACGCCCACTAGTGGGCGGTAGGGACCAGGTTGACTACCACTGATCTAAAGTAATAATCAGATAATATTCATTTCCAGACACTAATAAACAAATCCAACACCTCAAAGCAGCTGAATAAAGAGTTGAAATTGGAGAAACCAAACCAAAATCCCAAACTAAAAAAAACCCTGTATCCTTTAAAATGAAGCCCGAAGATCATTCAATATCACAAACCACAATATATATTTGATTTACTTAAAAATACTTTTAGGTATTATGTTTTCAAATGTCATTTTATTTTAGTAACAGAGAAAATTCAATTCCACTGAATTTCATTATTTCTGGATAAGATAACGATTTTTACTGAATTATACATTTTTTAATTTTATTGCTTGATACTTTTCTAGACTGATAAGCATCCCAAGAAACTTCTACATTAAGGGGAGTCTCTCTAGAACATGTTCTTAAGATTACATTTTTAAATTACTGCATTTTCGCTCATGAAATACACAACTCACTAGTTTTTAGTAAAATCCAAAACATCTATAGGTTAGATCCACACTTAATTCATGCTTAGAATAAACCCACAGAAATCAAAAACCTTAAATTAGTCGTAACAAAAGTGCTCCATTATTAGAACTGATTTTTTCCTTTGGTCTAACAGCAAGTAAATGTCCTTGGGAAGAAGGATTAAGAAACAACCCATGGTGGTTTTTTGGGACAGCATTCAGTAAAGTTTTGGCACGAATATACTCTTGCACAAACCGGATTGGAGAATTTAGCATGAGCTCTTTGCACTAGCTTAGAAGGAGAATTTATGAATTCCCACATTGATTTAATAAGATCTTGGAAATCATAAAAAAATATTTAGGTTGTCCTATGTTGGTTCAATCACAGTTTTCAATTGGATTAATTTATAATTCGGCATATACATGTTCTAACTTCTGTAATATACTGTCAAGCCAGAAAGTGACCTCTCCTGATTCCAAGGGCTGAACTGTTTAAGAACAATTTTAATGGCTAACTGTGCTAATCCTCCTCCTTCTATATTAGTAATTTTGTTTTGAAGTACATCAGCCAAATAACAGGGTATTGGCTGAATATATGTATGGGCACATAAATTAGTGGCCACACTTTATTGTCAGTATCCATACTGACACTGAAGTCTCCCACTAAAATCATCTCTCAATTTGGGAACTGTCAGTTCTAGAAGCCAGTCTTCAAGAGACTCCTAAATTCTGATATATAAGACAAACCAGCAGGATAATATGTATTAATAGTATTTATAACACTATATTTTAAAATTCAACAGCCAATGTGAATGTATCAAGGAAAATGGGGGCAACACAGTTACACAAGGTTTGGAAGAAATAAATATTACAATACCTCTCTAAGGACAACCATGCTTCAGATTTGGTATCACTGTCAAAGAGCCAGTGCAGGAATTTAATTTTATGGGATTGAGTTCCCATGCTCCCTGGAGAAAAGAAGCCAAATCCTTTGCATCTAAATTGTGCTCTAAACCAGGGGTCCCCAAACCCTGGGTCATGGCCCACTAGCGGGCCATGGCCTGATTCAAACTGGGCCATGTGTGTGTGCGGGCGCGAATCTCCATTCGCACGAGCAGCAGGAAAGCACATACGCACGATGCTCCACTCGTCTGAGCGATGAGCCCTTTTGCTTCCATGCAAAGCTCCACTCACATGAGTGGAGGGGCTTTGAGTGGAGGGCACTTGTTCTTGCACACGAAGCTCCACTCATGTCAGTATAACTGTTTTATTCACACGAGTGGAGGGCACGTATGCACGCCGCTCGCACCAATGGAGCTATGCACATGCGTGTGCCTACCGCTCAATCCCCCACCGCCACCCCCTACGACAGGCCCAGCCATCAAAGCACAAAGGTTGGGGACCACTGCTCGAAACAAAATCTGGCTGTTGGTAAGTTACACATTCACAAAATTCTAATTTCTCAACGTTCAATTTTTCAAAGGCTGTAGGTTTTTTGTAATCTTTGTAATCTGCTGGATCAAGAAGGGCTTCTTATAAAGCTTTCAACAGGTTTACTAGAGTCTTTTTCATTCCAGGAACTAAAGCTGCTCTTTATGGCTCACTATTCCATATAAAGAGCTATGCAAATTTTCCTGTATCTGTTGCTATACGCCTGCAAAGCAAACCTCTGGAGTCCATCCGTGTGCAACGCATCTTCCTAAAGTGCATGTCTTGCTATGGTTTTTCTACAGTGATCATGGGCATTTTGAGTTGAACTACCAAAGCCCAGTGCTTTACTGTACTACTCCCAGAACATTTAAAAAGTCACTAAAGCTTTTAAGGGGGAAGGGGGGAGGAATCTATGCAAGTGCTTTGTTAGATGAAGCTGACCACACTTCATTGGAACCAGCCAGATCAGATAAATAAAATGAAACCGACATTTCTGGAGCTATCTTGAAAGCTTTCCATTAGACTGTGCCAGGGGTATTCACTAGCAGTAGCCAAGTGCCCAGGTTGGTGTAAGCAACCCTTTGCCAATTCTAGTATGCGTTTCCAAAGACTGTACTTTATTTGTATGTATTGAGCAATGTTCATTTGGCACTGGGCAAAGGTGTTTGGGGAATAACTCACATTTGCCTTAACCATTCTGTGAATATGATATAAACCACGTTAACAGTATGATAAAACACGGGAAGAACATTCAAAAATGAAGAATGGGGACAAGTTTCAGCAAATAAATGGTTGGAATCAGTTTAGCTGTCTTCTGGAGACCCTGGTGCACTCTGAGCTTGGTTGTTTTCTTGCAGACATTCCATTACTCAAACAAGGTAACCAGTGGTGGTATTCAAAAACGTTTACTACCAGTTCTGTGGGTGTGGCATGGCTTGGTGGGCGTGGCTTGGTGGGCATGGTAGGGGTGGCTTGGTGGGGAAGGATACCGTAAAATCTCCATTCTCACCCCACTCCAGGAGAAAGTTATTGCAAAATCCCCATTCCTTCCCAATCAGCTGGGACTTGAGAGGCAGAGAATAGATGGGTGTGGGGCCAGTCAGAGGTGGTATTTGCCGGTTCTCCGAACTACTCAAAATTTCCGCTAATGGTTCTCCAGAACTGGTCAGAACCTTCTGAATACCACCTCTGTCAGACCCCTCACATGTGGGGTGCCTCAGGGGTCGGTCCTCTCGCCTCTCCTGTTTAATGCATACATGAAGCCGCTGGGTGAGATCATCCGTGGTTTTGGGGTAGAGTACCACCTGTACGCTGATGACACCCAGCTGTACATATCTACCCCAAACCACCCCAACGATGCCGTAGCGGTGATGTGTCAGTGCCTGGAAGCCGTGCGGATCTGGATGGGAAGTAACGGACTTAGGCTCAACCCGACCAAGACCGAGTGGCTGTGGTTTCCGGCTGCCCGATTCAACCAGCTTTCTCCAACGCTGGCCATAGGGGGCAAACATCTTGCCCCTGTGGATGGGGCGCGCAATTTGGGTGTCCTCCTGGATACCCGGCTGTCTATGGAAGAGCAAGTGACAGCCGTGGCCAGGAGGGCGTTCTACCAGGTTCGCCTGGTTCGCCAATTGCGCCCCCTATTGGATCGGGACGCCCTTCGCACAGTCACTCATGCCCTCGTGACATCCCGACTGGACTATTGTAACTCTCTCTACATGGGGCTCCCCTTGAGGTGCACCCGGAGGCTTCAGTTAGTTCAGAATGCAGCCGCGCGAGCAATTATGGGGACCACCAGGTTTACCCACGTTACACCGCTCTTGCGCGAGCTGCACTGGCTACCTGTCGTCTTCCGGGTGCGCTTCAAGGTGTTAGTTATCATCTTCAAAGCGCTCCATGGCTCGGGACCTAGCTATCTGCGAGATCGGATCCTGCCCCATACATCCTCACGACCGATTCGCTCCCACAGAGAGGGGCTTCTCCGGGTGCCGTCCACTAGACTTTGTCAGCGGGCGACGCCCAGGGGAAGGGCGCTCTCTGTGGCGGGCCCGGCCCTCTGGAACGACCTTCCCCCTGATATTAGAACGACCACTGACCTCCGCTCCTTCCGTGTAAAATTGAAGACCTATCTCTTTCGACTGGCCGGCCTTGAATAGTTCTCTCTGTCTATTGATTCCAAATATTTTAATGGGTTCTTAATCTTATATTTTTAGCACGGGTAATACTGTTTAATTCTATTTTAAAGTATGTATTTTGTATTTATTGTATATTGTTTTTAGCTCTGCCTGTGCACTGCCCCGGGTCCCTGTGGGGAGAGGGTGCGGTTAATAATAAATTTGAATTTGAATTTGACCTCTGAAGGTAACATCGTCATTACAAACAAGAAGTAAACAATGCCCAATCAAGGAACTGCTAAACAAGCTAACAGTAACCAGCCCAATGAAAGAACCTTAAAGACCACTCCCACTGATAGGGCAAGCCATTAGAACAGGGGTCCCCAACCCCTGGACCGCGGACCGGTGCCGGTCCGTGACTGGGTGGGAGCCGGGCCGCAGGGCTGGAGAGGAGGAGGAGGGGGCAGCCCCCTGAGCAGAGCGCGCGGGAGAACGCAGGCGCGGCTGTTCGTGCCGTTGGAGTGTGGCTCTTCCTCCACCCTCGCCGACGGAGGGACTCCTGGGCGCCGCCGGAACAGCCACCGATTACCTCCCCTGCTTGCATGCCGGCCACTCGTTTTCTTCCAGGGGCTACGGAGGCTCCGCAGGCGGGGGAGGGAACTGGCGGCCGTAGGGAGGGTTGCTCCGGCGGCGCCCAGGAGTCCCTCCGCCGACAAGGGTGGAGGAAGAGCCCCCACCATCCTCCTGCGTTCTCCCGCGTGCTCTCCCCAATGGGCTGCCCCCTCCTCCCTCCTCCTCCTCTCCAGCCCGGCTCCTACCCAGCCACGGAGCCTGACTGAGCGAACGAGCGACCAAGCGCGGCAGGGGGGCTGAGGAGGCTGGGGGACGACGATGACGACAGACACACATAGAGAGACAGAGAGAGGGAGGGAGGGAGAGAAAGATAGACAGACACAGAATGAGTGATTGAGTGAATGCAAGACAGACAGACACACGCACGCACACACAGAGTGACAGAGATGGGCGGATGAAGGAGAGCGACATAGAGAGAGAAAGAAAAAGAGAAAGAAAGAAAAAGAAAGTGGGAGAGAGAGAAAGACAGACAGAGAGAAAGAGACAGAAAGGAAAGAGAAAGAAATAAAGAGAGAAAGGAAAAGAGAGAGAAAGAGAGAAAGAAAGAAATAGAGAGAGAGAGAAAGAAAGAGAGACAGAGACAAAGAAAGAGAAAGAAAGAAAGAAAGAAAGAAAGAAAGAAAGAAAGAAAGAAAGAAAGAAAGAAAGAAAGAAAGAAGGAAAGAAAGAAAGAAAGAAAGAATTTATGATCACAGTTGAGGCCAAAAGTTTGGTTGCTAACCAAGATCATTGTTAAGTGAGTTTCACATTTTCCAAGTTGGCCACGCCCACCCAGTCACATGACTGCTGAGCCACTCAGCCGGTCCGCAGAATTTTCTTTAAAATGAAACCGGTTCTTGGTGCAAAAAAGGTTGGGGACCCCTGCATTAGAAGATAAACTGAGAGCAAACCCCTACTAGGACCCCTGAGTTACAAGTATACTCCTTTATTAAACTGGTGCTCTCTAGATGTGTTAGAACTGTAACTGCCAAAACTGACTCTTAATGAACCTAGTTAAGAGAAGTGAGACATGTGATACAGGTAGTCCTCGACTTACAATAGTTCATTTAGTTACCATTCAAAGTTACAATGGCACTGGAAAAAGTGACTTATGACCGGTTTTCACACTTATGGCCATTGCAGCATCCCCCCTGGTCACCTGGTTAAAATTCAAACACTTGCAACTGACTCATATTTATGATGGTTGCAGTATCCCAGAGTCACATGATCACTTTTTGAGACCTTTTGACAAGCAAAGTCAATGGGGAAGCCAGATTCACTTAATAACCGTGTTACTTAAAACACTGCAGTGATTCACTTAACAACTGGACCAAGAAAGGTTGTAAAATGCAGCAAAACTCACCTAACAAATGTTTCACTTAGCAACATAAATTTGGAGCTCAACTGTGGTTGTAAGTCAAGGACCACCTGTATTGATGGCCCCGATTGTATGAATGGCTGATTTCATTTATTTCCTTGGTGAATAAGCCATCAATGTTCTCTGTATCTTTTCCTGGCAAGTGGATCTTATTCAACATGCCATCCATAAAAGCAAGGTTGGATTTTTGTTATCTACTACATATACTCTGATCACACTGGAACTGACTTCTTGTTTCCCTTTCTAAATTATATATTCTCTCTTATCTCTATCAGTATTGTATGGTTATCGTTCTGTATCGGAAACCAGTACTAACAGCATTCCTGTGAATGGCTAGTTAGTGGCTCAAGGATATTTAATTATTCTATAAGAAACATATACAATCTTGTTGAGGATTACATTGAAAGTTCTTTAGAACTGATACCAGAAAATGAAGAAAATTTTTATCCATTCAATAAAAAAATGCCCAACACAATATGAGCCAACTAACTCCATACTTAGTTCTCAAGTTCACTATGTCACTGTAGACCAATATTGTTTCTTATTCTATTTATTATACTTCAAAAATTTGAATTGGAGATAAAAATAGGTTAATTTCCGTGTACTCCATCTATTAACACTCTTAAGAAAGTCTGGATACAAAAATATTTGCCTAGTTGTAGTTTACCATACCGAACTGCTTATTTAGCACTGTTGCCTTTGCTACACAGAGAAAGCTGCAACAATACAATACTGCCTTTAGTTCGTTAATATGGCAATAAAGGTTATCTGTCCTTAAGAAGGGTAGTCCTTTCAACCATTTACAATTCATCACCAAGACATGCTACATATTTGTGAAGAAATCCAGCACTCTTTTATTAACCGAAGACGTACTTGAAAAATTCATAGGGTCTGTTTCGCACATTAGAAACTCAATCAGAAAAGTGTACAGAAAAAGAGACAAAAGATTTGTTCTTACAGCTGATAAAAAATTTATATCAAGGCATTCAAGTAAAGTTATTTTCTGTGTTCTGATTTAATGAATCATTTGAGCAATATCTAGCTAGGGTGACACAGATGTAAGGCTCATTGAAGCCTGCTCTAATGCCTGCTAGTATTGCCTTTCCTGGGATAAAAAAGGCAGCAAAATATGTCAGACTAAAGCAAGATCAAAGTAAGTGCAGTTCTAGGGACGCGAGGAGTTTGATTTGCTACATTTCTTGATATATGAATGGCTAGCCCACTATTCTATAGATTTTATTGGTTCATGCAATTAAAGGAGGAAAATCAATATTACAGCAGTAAGGAATTTCTAAAATATTTTTTTTGCTATCTTGAAATTAGAACTGACAACCGGACAATGATTACTTGATGTTTTCTATCCTATAAAAATCTAACAATAATTCTTAATGGAAAAAAAAGTAATGAATTCTAAGATTTTACTAAGTGCTTTTTGATTCTTGGAAACCTCCCCCCCCCCCAATCTTTAAAGTTATGGGTGCAATCTGTAAAAAGGAAGTAGAATACTTTTCTTATGCTTTCTGCACTTGCATCTCTTATTGTGTAGTTCTAGACAGGCAAAAACACAACTGCTATTTAAATTTCCTCTAATTCTGCTATTAAAGCAGAAGGGCGTTGCTAGATCAGGAGTCCCCAACCCCCAATCTGTGGAATGGCACCAATCCGCATCATGCCAAAAACTGGGCCACGGAAACAAGCGAAGCCCCATCTGCAGAATGCAGATAGCACACGAAACCATGCCCCCTCCGGTCCACGGAAAAACCTCTCTCCATGGAACCAGTCCCTTGTGCTCAAAAGGTTGGGTGGCGGCTGTGCTAGAGCACTGTGCGTGCTTGTTTTGTGTGGGGACAGGAGGTGTCAAAATAGGCAAGATGGCATGTATAACAGTGTAATTAATACCAGTGTATGATGTCAATGTGCATACAAAAGGATCAGAGCTTGAGTTGCACAGCCACAACTACCATCTTGCCAGTTCGACTCTCCTGCAAACACTACAGCCAATTGGCTTTAATCCAATTTTGTTCTCAACTGATTAGTTCTAATTTTGCAATCATGTGTAAGCAGTAAGCTGCAAGGTATTTTCATATATATTTGAAGATGATAATACACAGTACAGACTTGTCTGGAGCTTTAGTTCTGGAGGCCTAGGCTCACGTTAATGCCTATAGTAAGTTACTGTGCTTTTCTTCAGGTGTCACATTTCCTAGGAAAGTTGGTGTATTTCAAATACTAGTCATAATCTTTTGTTTTATATGTTAATTATACATAGGTTTGTAGTTTCTTCAGTTCTGTCACACTCCAACGTACTTTTTTCAGTTACCATCAAAAGAAAACCAACATTAGGTAAATTAAGAATGTACTAATTCATATAAGAGGAAGAATAAGGTAGGGTCACTGTATTTCAAGGAATCCAACTGAATACTTACATAGACAACAGCACAATGGTAATTAATGTCCATACTGGAGCTTTGTGAATTATATTTGTATTTGTCAACCTGGGGGGAAAAAGCCAACATTAGCAATTCTTGCATTTCTGAAATTGTTAGAGCAGAATTGTTCAATAGCTGTCAAATAGTAAAACTAAACATCGAAGATGCACGGAACACTGTTACCTTCCCACCAAAGATGGTTCCTATCTTTCTACTTGCATTTTTACATGCTTTCGAACTGTTAGGTTGGCAGAAGCTGGGACAAGTAACGGGAGCTCACTCAGTTATGCGGTACTAGAAATTCAAGTCACCAAACTGCTGACCTTTCTAATTGACAAGCTGTGTCTTAGCCACTGAGCCACCACATCCCATATTGATGTATACCAAGTTACTTTAAACATGATTATAGACAGGATCAAACTAATGTATGTTGCTGTATAGATCATAAATAGAACTGTCTTTCCACTCCCAATATCAGAAGAAATCTCAAAGGCAAATGTCCCCTTTCTACAGTGTCCAATTTTCTTCTTTACTTGTATTTGTTTTTAGTATGCTTACTAAGTACATTTGTCTTCCTTCAAAGCAAAGGCAGATACTGTAACATGTTGCTTCCTTGTCCCCTCTCTCCTGATCAAAACATTCTTTATTTCAAGATAAGTTAGCCTGAGACAGTGAATGAGCCCATGTCTGCTCAACAAATTATATGGCTCAATAAGATTTGATTCTGTCTTTCCATATGCATGCTCAGACAACTGAGGAACAGTTGGTGCTGAACATCACCAATCACCAGGTGTATTTCTGTTTGGGATGAAAAGTTTGTAGAAGTCTTAATAGACTGAAGGAGCCAAGAAGAACAAACAGAGAAGCAGCATGGGTTCTCTTAACTGAGGGATCAGCAAACTGCGGCTCTGGAGCCACATGTGGCTCTTTCATTCCTCTGCTGTGGCTCCCTGTAAGCAGGGAGCATGGATACTTTTAACATCAGTTAAGACAGGGATCAGCAATCTTAAACAGCCAAAGAGCCAAAAGGCCCTAAGCTTTTGGTTAGGACAGATAGAGGAAAAAGGACGCCACCCTAGGAGACTCTATGGTGGGGGAACCAGACATCTGATTGGCTCCAGAATTGAATGGGAGGCTTATGGCTAGGGCCTTTTGGCTCTTTGACTGTTTAAGATTGCTGACCCCTGTCTTAACTGATGTTAAAAGTATCCATGCTGTTCAGGATGTATAGTTCAGGAATATCTAGAAGTCTACAGATTCCCCATCTTTACTTTGAAGAATAGCAAAGTAAAGAATCCTTCAGAATTTGGGCTAAATTAAGTATGTAACCGGAAGACTTTTGCCTTATTGCTGCATTCAGACCTTATGCGACTAGAAGCAAATGACAACAAGAAATCATTTCAAAACACATTGTGGATTAATATCATCTTGTTAACAATACTAGTTATTTATGTAAATGAGCATGATTTGGTAATCTAGTCATTATTTTGAGTGATATAATATTGTAAATTAAAGTTTAACTTATAGTAAAGAGCTCTTTCATCAAAAAAAAGTTCTAATAGGGTTTAAACACCAAATAATAGGTATACACGAATAACCTGGAACAGTAATAGCAACAACATTTAGATTTATATATCGCTTCACAGTGCTTTACAGCCTCCTCTAAGGGGGTTACAGCAGGGGTCCCCAACCTTTGCAACTTTAAGTCTGTAGGACTTCAGCTCCCAGACTTCTCCAGCCAGCTTTGCTGGCTGGAGAACTCTGGGAGCTGAAGTCCTTCAGACTTAAAGTTGTAAAAGTTGGGAACCCCTGGGTTACAGAGTCAGCATCATGCCCCCAACAATCTGGGTCCTCATTTTACCAACCTTGGAAGGATGGAAGGCTGAGTGAACCTTGAGCATGGTGAGAATTGAACTGCCAAACTGCAGTCAGCCGGCAGTCAGCAGAAGTAGCATGCAATACTGCATTCTAACCACTGGACCACCATGGCTCTTTTTATACCAAGAACTTCCTTAAAAATGCATATTTTTAGGGCTTCCGGTTCCGGCTCCTGCGGTGACGGGCGAGCCTAGCGCTCGCTCGCCGCTTTGTTTCTTCTTCTGCCCCCCAACGGGGGCGAGACTCCTCTTGTTTGAGGGTCTCCCGTAAAGCCGGCTCGTCGGGGGGCGCCCCCCCCACGGCGGTGGAGGAAGTGGCTCCCGGCGCGGCTTAGGTGAGGGAGAACATGCTAGCGGGGGGTTCTCCCTTCGCCTAAGGAAGACGGCGCCATTCACAATAATGAAGAGGGCTGATCGGCTCAGTCGGAAGGACTCCCGAGGCTTCAGCTGCGAGGAGAGAGTGAGTTTTTAAAAAACTTTTTTTTCTGCTGCCAGCCAGGCTGAACGGACTGGGAGGGGGGTGTTTATTTAAAAAAAAAAAACCCTCGGATTTAAGCGGCACGTTAAAATGGCTTCTCTGCAAAGAGAAAGCGGAAACTTTCACTCCGGACGGTCTTTAACAAGGGAAAGTGGAATGTGACTTTCTGCAACATTGTTTCTAGGTCTGGCTGAGTAAAAAAAAAAATTCTTATTTTGCTACTCTCTCCCTCTGGCTCTGAGATGGGCGGTGGAAGTGGCTTCTCTTTGTCCCTGCCTGATTATTTCAACTAAGGAAAATTTCCAGCGTCTCTTTGAAAGCAGGACTCTCTCTGGATTTTTGAAAAAAAAAATTTCTCTTGATGGATTTGTGATTTCTTCTTTGGAATACCTTCGTTATTACTATTTGCTGATTTGGGAAATTGTGTCTCTTTTGGTTTCTGAATTGTTTGCAACTTCACAGCCCTGAACTGAACTGAGCTCCTGATCTGCCCCACCAGCCCCACCCGGAAAACGCCATATTGGTGGCAGTGACTCTAACTTTTAACCATGGCACAAGAAGCAGCACTTGTAAATTCGGAACAAAGGATGGCTTCTCTTGAAACCTCTATGCAAACTTTGATATCAGAAATAAAGGCCCAGAGGGCTGAAAATAGTACTTTCAAAAAGGAGCTATTGGATACCCGGAAGCAAGTGTTGGAGAACACACAGAAGAATGAAGAACTGGAAGGAGGGTTGGAGGGGGCTAAGGGAGAGATTAAAAATGTTTCTAATGAGGTGGGGGAAATAAATGGGCATGTGTCTAGGATAGATATGGAAAGAATGACATATTTTTTGAGATTTCAGAATGTTCTTGAGGAATCTGGTGAATGCCTGCCTGATCTTATGAGTACAATTTTAGCAGACTATTTACAAAAACCTAAGGATGAGATCAGGGGGGACATTGACCTAGCCTATAGAATTAATTCTGCATATGCCAGGATGAATGAAGTGCCTAGAGAGATACATGTGAAATTTGTTAGAAGGTCAACCAGAGAGGAAATCCTGAAAGCGCAGAGAGAGAAACCTTTAACTTATCAACGAAAAACGGTCACTATCTTGAAACAGATCCCTAGAAAAATTAGAGATTCAAGAAGGAAATTTTCCTTCTTGTCTAAAACCTTGTTTGATCACGGGATTTGGTTCAAGTGGATGACACCTGAAGGGATGCTGGTGTTCTGGGAAGGAGGAAGAGTGAGGATTAAAACAGTTGCTGAGGCGGAAGCCTTTTTTAAAAAACATTCCTCTGTCCTGGGGGAAGATCCAGGGGGGACGGAGGGGGCCACGGCCCCGCCTACGGGGGGCCAGGGAGGAGAGAAAGAAGATACAATAGCCAAAAGACTTAGATCAAAAAAATAACTTTGCCTTGATTTTTCTTGAACAATTTTGCATAATATTTCTATCCGGACTTTTTGTAAATGTCTGACAGCATGGAAGGGAGAATTTAGGTAAATGTACTTGCTTTCATCTTGTAGTGGTATGGAAAATGTTTTCTATGTTAACTTTTTTAATGTGTATTTTGAGGTCTCGGAAGGTCCGACGACTCTGACGTGAATGCTCTCAAAATTTCTTTGTAACCATTACCCTACCCTGTTAAAAAATGTAAAACCAATAAAACTTTTTCAATATAAAAAAAAATATGCATATTTTTAGGGGCAATTGAAGATATTGCTTACGTATTAAGAAAAAATAACCATAAAGATGAAAAATAATGAAAGAGAATAATTTGGCGGAAAGTGAAAACGAAACTATGAAGTAAAAAGAACTATGTAAATGAGAGGATGTAAAAGAAAAGACCCAGACAACTCTTTGTTCCTATAATATGTATAATTTGTATTAAAAAGTAAAAAACCTTGAATGGGAAAAAAAAAGAAATTTAATGCCCTAAATTAATATTTTGTATATAGCCTTAAACTAGTTAAAAGTATTAATATAGTTTGTATACCCAATATACTTTGTTTAGGTGTGACTTAGCATAATAGGATACCTTTTCTGTGTCTTTTATGGAACTCAATTAAGTTTATTTTTAAAAAACAGCATAGCACAGGACATGAACAGCAATAGCTTTTTAAGGGATGGACTAATGGTTCCTACTGACACTTCTATCTATCTGTAACAGCATGCCATCCTACATTTTGGATACCCGGCTGTCCATGGAAGATCAAGTGACAGCCGTGGCCAGGAGGGCGTTTTACCAAGTCCGCCTGGTACGCCAGTTGCGCCCCCTATTGGATCGGGATGCCCTTTGCACAGTCACTCATGCCCTCGTGACATCCCGACTGGACTATTGTAACTCTCTCTACATGGGGCTCCCCTTGAGGTGCACCCGAAGACTTCAGCTGGTCCAGAATGCAGCCGCGCGAGCAATAATGGGGACCGCAAGGTACACCCATGTAACACCTCTCTTGCGCGAGCTGCACTGGCTGCCTGTCGTCTTTCGGGTGCGCTTCAAGGTGTTAGTTATCATCTTTAAAGCGCTCCATGGCTCGGGACCTAGCTATCTGCGGGATCGGATCCTGCCCCATACTTCCTCACGGCCGATTCGCTCCCACAGAAAGGGACTTCTCCGGGTGCCGTCCACTAGACTTTGTCAGCGGGCGATGCCCAGGGGAAGGTCCTTCTCTGTGGCGGGCCCAGCCTTCTGGAACGACCTTCCCCCCGACATTAGAACAACCACAGACCTCCGCTCCTTCCGTCAGAAATTAAAAACATACTTTTTCTGCTTGGCCGGCCTAGGTTAGTCTCTACCTTGCAGGGTTCAGGGAACATTAGTTTTAAAATGGGGATTTTAGTGCAGGGACAATTAAATTTAATTTGTTTTTATTGATTGTATTTATTCCTGTATATATATTTTTTTATGTGTTTTAATTTTTCCCTGTACACCGCTCCGAGTCCCCTTGGGGAGAGGACGCGGTATATAAAAATAAAATATTATTATTATTATTATTATTATTATTATTATTATTATTATTATTATTATTATTATTATTATTATTATTATTATTATTATTATTATTATTATTATTAAATTTTTTTTTTTTAACCAGGTTGCAAACATAATAAAATTAGTAGGATTGCAATAAATAATAACCTGCTAATTGATATCATCCTGACATTACAATTGAGATTTAATCCTTGCATTTCCCATCCCCAAATCTCCTCTGGGCAGTAGGGAATCCTTAGTTAGAACATTCTTGCTCTTCTATACCTAAGCGATGAAATCAACTATTCTATCTACAGTTTCAGGCCCTGGACTAAAGAGGATTTGCATGAATCTTTAAAAGAGATAAAGCAATCTATATATGCAGCTTACATAGTTGGCACTTGCTAAATGGCTCTATTGAGTTTGTGAGTTACAGACAGAAACAAAGGATGAAGGTCTAGATTAAACACTGATGACAGGAGTAAACACTTAAGACAAGGATGCCTGACAGAATCGTCCTGACAAGCAATTCATATGTAACTTTCCAGTTAAGCTGCCCTGATGAGATGCAATGGAAGAGACAGGCCTCAAATCACTGGGGAGAACTCTGTCAGACAGGAGAGAGGAAAGCACCTTTCTTTCAATGCCCTACAAGGGGAGCCATTACTGATCATGGATCAAGAAGGAATCGTTGTTGTGTTCCTACTCCAAGAAGCGGTTTTTTGTGTCAATTAACTCTTATTAAATGTCAGTATTGATTGGCAAGGTCTCAACACTAGTTGTTGCCATCAATATGGTACTTATAGCAGAGGAAGCCCGGAAACATCCATAATGTGCTCAGTGGAACTGAATAGAAGAAGCAGATAGTGAGCTAAGCGATCCCTAGGCTGGGGAAGCAGTTAGGACTCCCTGGTCAAAAGCGTTTTGGCTACAATTTCTGTCCCGGATGAAGTTTGCCCAGTCATCCTACCAAAGCCCTGACTGCCTGAGGTAAGTGGCCCACAAACATGAACTCTTAGATCAGGGATGGCGAACACGGATGCCACAGGTGGCACGCAGAGCCATTTCTTAGGGCACGCCAGGCATTGCCCTGTCAGCTCCAGTGCAAATGTGTGCGCTGGCCAGCTGATTTAGGCCTTCTTTTGAGGCCGTTTCTCGCCCTCTGGAGGCTTCAGGGAAGCTCCTGAAGCCTCTGGAGATGGGGAGGGGAGGCTATTTTCACCCTCCCCAGGCTCCTAGAAAGCCTCTGGAGCCTGGGGAGGGCGGAAAAAGTGCACCAAAAGCAGGAGGGTCGCGCACATAGCATTATGGGTGTGGCACGCCCACGTACGACCCCCCTGCGCTCCCCCTGCTTTTGGCACATGAGCCAAAAAAGGTTAGCCATCACTGCCTTAGATAATCGGCAAAAGAGAGAGGTTCAATCACCTTAATATAGGTGTGCTCACAATAATATATAGTGAGCAAATAAGGTGTGTTGAAGCTGAGGTGTCAGAAGACTTTAGAACAAGTCCATGATACAGGTAGTCATCGACTTACAACAGTTCATTTAGTGACCGCTCGAAGTTACGACGACACCGAAAGAAGTGACTTATGACAATTTTTCACACTTATGACTGCTGAAGCATCTCTATGGTCATGAGATTTACATTCAGATGCTTGACAACTGGTTCATATTTATGAGTGTTGCATTGTCCCAGCATCACATGATCCCCTTTTGCGACCTTCTGACAAGCAAAGTCAATGTGGACACCAGATTCATTTAGCAAATGTGCTACTAATTTAAATTTACTAAATTAGTAACAAATGGGCTACTAATTTAAAAACTGCAGTGGTTCGCTTAACAAATGTGGCAAGAGAAGTTGTAAAACGGGGCAAAATGCACAACAATTTATCCTTTAACAATATAAATTCTGGGTTCAATTGTGGTCATAAGTAAAAGACTATCGGTATTGAAAATGAAAAAAAAAATCCACCAATTTTAGAAATGCATATGTTTTTGTTACATCTGATTAAAACACATTTTTTTAAATATGTAAAAACGACACAAAATGTGAGGGTGTTTGGAATGTTCTTGGAAGTTTCCAAACTATGGCAAAAATGAAAACATCAACAAAAAAATGTTTGAAGTGATGGAGCACCTTTTCATTTTGCATATGCTGATTGACTTTATCGACGCTTTATCAAGTAGTAAGATAAATTACCCCATCTCAACATATTTATTTTTATACTTAAAGATGTGTTTGCATATAAAGTTCACGTTGCATATAAAGCTGCACTGGCTGCCTGTGGTCTTCCGGGTGCGCTTCAAGGTGGTAGTTACCATCTTCAAAGCGCTCCATGGCTCGGATCCTGGTTACTTGAGAGACCGCCTTCTACCACATTCCTCCCTTTGACCTGTCCACTCTCACAGAGTTGGCCTTCTCAGGGTGCCGTCAGCCGGTCAATGCCGACTGGCGACCCCAGGGGAAGAGCCTTCTCTGGGGTGGGTCCGACACTCTGGAACGACCTTCCCCCCGATATCCGCACCATCATGGACCTACGCCTCTTCCGTCGGATGGTAAAAGCTCATTTCTTTCATCTAGCCGGCCTGACATAGACTAGGGAATATTTTAATTTGTTATTTATGGGTTGTTAACTATTTATTCAATTTTAGCACAGTTATATTGGTTTAATTGTTTTTTAAATTTTGTATATTGTGGGGTTTTACTTTTCTGTGCACCGCCCTGAGTCCCTTTCTGGTGAAAAGGGCGGTATATAAATTGAAAATAAAATAAAATAAACTAAAACGTGCAACAGAAACCAAGCGCTTTACTTTTGCTACTTTGTTCCTTTTATATTAAGTTCAAGTATGGTCTAAAAAAGTGGGAAAAAAAGTGAACCACTCTCATAACTGTCTTACCTCCATCCCTACTAGACCTTTACTCTCAGAAAGGAAGAGTAGAATCCTCCCAGAGAAAAACACATCTGGGGCTATCGGGCCTTTGTTAACATAGGAGCTCCAAAGAGTTGCAGCAGTTGCAACAGCCCTAATGCCAATAACACAGCAGCAGCATTATCTAATGCAACCTGTCCATATTGATGCCCTAGAGCAGTGATGGCGAACCTTTTTTGGCTCGCGTGCCAAAAGCGGAGGGAGCGCAGGGGGGTTGTGCGTGGGCGTGCCACCCATAATGTTATGTGCATGACCCTCTGCTTTTTTTCACCCTGCCCAGACTCCAGAGACTTTCTAGGAGCCTGGGGAGGGTGAAAACAGCCTCTGCCCTCACCTCCAGAGGTTTCAGGAGCTTCCCTGAAGCCTCCAGAGGGCGAAAAATGGCCTCAAAAGAAGGCCTAAACTGTAATCCAATACATTCGAAGGATGCCCAGGAAGCCACATTGGAAAAGGCACAAATGAGCACAGAAACACACCCTTTCCCAAGGCAGATGTGCTAATTCAAACAACTAGGCAGTCAACAACAAAAAGAAGTATGTTAATAAAGTACTTATAAGGTTTAAATATTGACAGTTCTGTCTCAGTGAATACATAACGTCAATCCATGATTTACAGCAGCAAAGCAATTGTCCCACTTCCTAATTAAAATTTCATGCAAATTAAATCTTTAACCTAGTTTGATCCCAAAAGGCTGTTCCTTCCAATAGCATTTATAAGTATTTAAATGCATTTAAATAGCAACAACCGAAATCACACTTGCCAACTTCTGTATTCAGCCTGGATTTCAATGTTGTCTTCCCCCCACCCCTCCACATCATTTTTCCAGCAGAACACTCTAGACAACCCTGGAGATTATTTGACATCTCGGTTTGTGTAACAAAAGCATACAGGCACTGAGGGAGTTGGCTAAAGGACTATAACTATCCTATAATGTCTCCAGGGAACTCTTTAGTGTACTTTCCAGCAGTAGTGACTGAACGAAATGGTGCAGATCAGAAGATGAAATTTTGTGCTCCTTTAAAAACTGATGGAGCTGAAAATTGCTGCTGCTGAGTTTACCACAGTCTTTTAAAAAAATACTTTGTTTTAAAGCTGAAATGCCTCCCCGCTCCAGCCTCCATTCTAGCCTCTCCATTCCTTTCATGTCACAAAAGTCCAGAATAGGACTTTTCTTGAATTTCATCTGAAAAGTTTTCCAGGTCTAATTCTTTTTTAATTTTATTTTCCTGTTCGATAGACAGGATGGTTTAATTTTTCTCTCTCTTTCTTTAGCAAATGGTTGCTACGGTTTGGAATTTAATCACTTCATAAAGACTAACATGCCGGTCTTTCCCAGAGGAGGCAGGAAAAAAGTACTGTAGCAGGCAAGTAGGTTACTAGTGAAAGAAGAAATCTGAACTAGAGGACAAAAAAACCAAAAAGCAGAACTGTTAGTTAACCCAGTGGTGGGTTGCAGGAGGTACGCCCCGGTATGGGCATACCGGAGCTTGCCCAGAGCACCGGATACCGTTCATTGCAGAGGCTTGCAGAAGAGTCGCAGCAAATACTATGCATGCGCGCGCCCCGTGCGTGTGCGTGCACTGCACATGTGCATGTGGTGATGCCGGGGCTGTTCCAACCATACCGGAACCCACAACTATTTATCACCAACTTGCAAGTTAACATGCCCAACTCTTTTAGTCTTTTCAAAACCTTGTTCACACTTTCTCCAGCTGTTATATTCTGTGGAGCCCAGAACTATCACGTAAATATTTTAAAATATAGAATGAAATGTGAGACAATTCTCAAGATACTATCTTTGTTTTGTAAAGCCAGAATCTGTGCTACACATCACTAACAACACAAGATTTTAAGTCCTCCACATACTAGATAAAAAGTTTAGAAATATTATGTTTAATTTCAAGCTATCCTGTCTGAAGAAAATTGGTCAGACAACAGGGTATATTATTTGAATTGTAGGATACTAATTCTTCAGTCAAATTCTCATAGTACATCACTCCTTAGCAAGCATCAGCCTTAATTTAACTTAATGTTAAACCTTGAGATTCTTTTACATTATTTTATATTTACCTAAATGTCTTTACAAGATTTCTCAGTTCACTATAAACATCACCAAAGGGAATCTTAAGAGGGCCCAAAACAGCAGGCAATCTGAAGCACAGAGGGAGAGGGAAAAACAAAACAAACTTAGTTAAGTATTAGAATATGTACTTCGCTTAAATTCCAAATGAAAAGTTTCATCTATAAGTCATTAATCATATTTCCTTTACACTTCACTGTATGTCAAATGAAAGCCTAACATTTTGCCATCTCCCACAAAGATATTAACGCATTTGATTAATGTATAAGGGATTATTTTGCTAAACAAAGAACAATTCTATCTTGTACATGCTCAAAATTGCACATTTGTTTTCTTTTGTGAGTATCCAGAAAAAATGTATGGAATATAAATCAAACATGGAATAAATCAGGATTTTGAATTCAGCTATAACAAAGCGAAACAATCCAAGATTTAAATCTAATCTGCAGAAGCTAGCAGCTTGATTAGCAAAACATCAACACATGTTCATGGTTGCATATGGTACGAACAAGGATTTATTAAACAAACCATGGTTTCAATTTACAGTGGTTAAAAATGTTTTTAGGACAGGTTGATACATTACAATTAATGGCTCTGAAACATATTGTCTCTTCTAAGTTAACTGTTTCTGTATAGTTTTTTGAATGTATATATATCAACAGCTGATGCAAAAAGATGCTTACGCTTTTTGTAGCTTTTCAAGCACAATCCGTGTGCGTATCTGCTGCTGAGCTTTAGAATCTACAAGTGGCAAAATGGGAGCCCACTGTTCATTGTCCTAGATAATGTAAAAACGGCACAAATATGAGAGAATGTAACACTGAAAAGGCTATAACAAATACCGTATTTTTCGAACATAAGACACATTTCCCCCCCTAAAAGTGGGTAAAAATGTGGGTGTGTCTTACACACCATATGTAGCTCCGCCCACCCACCGACCCCCACCCTTTGGCCTCTGCCTCCCAACAATTTGCCTCCTTGCAGCAAACAGCAAGTTTCAGTTTCAGCACAGCTTGATTAGCACAAGCAGCTGATTATTGGTTGGATCAGCCTCCTGATGATCAGCTGTTTCAGGCGGCAGGGATTGTCATTGCCTATTGCCGCCTCCACACGCAGCCTAATTTTGGCCTCTGAATGCCCCATTTTTGGCCTCCATGTGCCTCATTTTCCATCCACTCCGATCCCTGCTGCCTGAAATGGGTGGAAAATGGGGTGTGCAGAGGCCAAAAACGGGACTTGCGGAGGCAGCAAAAGACTATGGCAGAGATGGCAAACCTTTTCGGCACTGAGTGCCAAAAAGGGAACACGCATGCAGCTCTTTGCTGCCGCAACTTGGAAGAGATACCCAGGGGCATGCACATGCTGCAAAATGAACTTCTGGTTTCCGGCGCTCATATGCACACCAGCCAACTAGTCTTCCAGTTACCGGCACGCATGTGCACATGTCGATCAGTTGGCCGGTGTGCATGCCCATGCTGGAAAATGGAAGACCAGCTAGTCCAGTTTCCGGCACTGCTGCATGCATGAAGGCCAGCTGATCGTCGTGTGTGCATGTACACCAGAAACCTGCAAGAGAAACGGCAACTCCGCACATACCCGGCGACATGGCGACATGTGCCACTTTGGGCACGTGTGCCATAAGTTCGCCATCAAGGGGCTATGGCAATCCCTGCAGCCTGAAACAGCTAATCGTAAGGAGGCTTGACAATCAGGTACCCATCAGGCTGAACTGAAACTGAAACGGGCTGTTTGCTGCAAGGAGACAAATTGGCGGGAGGCAGATATTTTTTTCTTATGCTAATCAGGCTGTGCTAAAACTGAAATAGGCTGTTTGCTACAAGGAGTCAAAATTGTTGGGAGGCAGAGGCAGATTCCCCCCCCCCCTTATTTTCCACCCCAAAATCTACATGCATCTTATACTTCGGAGCATTTTATACTCTGAAAAATACGGTAGGTTAAAATGGTATCTTTGGTGGCAAAATGTCTTTGCCTTTGACTGCCTTTGATAAATTATAAACCAAAATGAATATAGAAGACAATGAATAATTGTGAGATAAAATAATTTACTTCAACTATGGCAAAACAAAAAAGCTTTTATATGGCATCCTTCAAGAATTCATGAACTTGCTACTATTCTTGGAAAAATAAAAATTAAATAAAAACAAAATCCAGTTTGAGCTACCAGTTAAGGTGTTTGCCTGGAAACCAGGAGACTGAGAGTTCTAGTCCTGCCTTAGATATGAAAGCTGGCTGGGTGACTTTGGGCCAGTTATTTTTTCTTAGCCCAACCCACCTCATAGGGTTCTTGTGGTGGTGAAAATAAGAGAAGGATGGAGTATTAAGTACCTTCTTCATTTCTTTTATAAATACCTTTAGTTATTTATAAAAATACTGAAGATATGAAAAAAGATAATGGGATTAAAAAAAAACTTTTAAAAAATTTGCATTACCACCTCAAGCTCAATTTGAGCAGCATACAATCAGTAAACCAACTCCCACCCACCCACCCCCCAAAATACAATTGAAAACAACAACAGGTAACCAGAGCCGAGATTAATATTGTATCCCTCCAGGGAGGAACTCCATTCAGCTTGGCCCCAACACCTGAAGGTTGACTTCCTTTATTTTCAGGATACTTACTTGAGACTTCCTCTTCTGCTGTTCCCTTTCTGATTGCATTGCCAAATGGTCCTCTTCGGTGACAGTGAATTTTCCTTTGTAAAATTCGCTCACCTTTAACTCCAACTGTAATGTCTCTTTTTTCAATTTTTCAAAGCTGGGTAAAGGTTTGGCAGCTGTCCTAGGGTCCTGGAAAGGCAAAGACTGATCTAGGCTGTTTAAAGGGTGTTCTTGGGATACAGCTTCACCGCTACTAGCATTTTCCAAATCATCTTCATCAAGCTCTTCCTTCTCAGAGTCCTTTGGCTGGGTGTGCTGCAGTAGATGACTGGGAGTGCTGCAAGAGCCATGGAGAAGCTTTAGTGTCTCTTCACTTCTCCATTCGGTAAATGTCTGCCAGAGGTTCTCTAACAAGCTATCTTTGGCCGCAAGGGAGTCTACTGGACTTCTGACAGACACTTTTGATTTAGCAAGTAACCTTTTAAATTGGTCTGCCCCTTTTTGGCTCACTCCCAGAAACATGACTTGGGAGCATCGAGGGCTATTTCCAAGATTTTCAGAGACCTGCACATTTTCAAGAACATTCGTAGAATTCCAATGTTCTTCCCCCTGAATAGTACCAGGAAAACTACACTCTTCTTGTAGAACATCTGATGTGCCTTTGTTTAGTTGGGCTGAAGTCTCATCAAGCGTATCCTCTGGGGCGAAGAGCTGAGGCTCGGCTCTCTTGGTAGGGCTTTTTTTGAGGATGCTCTTGAGGGGTTTCCCAGGCAATTTCTCTGTATTTGAGAGATTCTTTTGTAGAACAGAAGAAACAAAGTCCTGCTCAGCATCACTGCTGCTTTCACTGCCTGAGTTAGGGTCATGATGGATTTCTGCAGGTGTAGGATTTTCAATGTCTAAGGCTTTAATCCTTTCGCTGACTAATTTTATTTCCTTCCCAGAGTAGCCACTGTCAATACAAATAAAAATGACAATAAGATATGCATGGACAGTAATAAATAAAATGTCTATTTTAAAAAGCATGTTCCTTGACTGAACGCCACAAGTAAATTGTGTACCAGATGAAGACCTACTTTCTTTCTGTTTAAAGAAGCGGGAAATACATGTGGAAGTCAGATATGCCATCATCCGACCTGCCCTTCCTTGGGTTTCCTGTCATAATTATAATCTACAGCCCTATGTTTAGGCCGGCTAAAGGAGAGGAAGCAAAAACCTTGCTGCAGAACAGATTATAACTAAGAGCAAGGAGTGAAAAGAAGGAGCAAATTTGGGCTTGGTGATAGACCTTTTCTTGTTAATATAGCAATTTTTTAAAAATCTGTAATTTAACTACTTTACACAAACTCTCCCTCCCTCCCACTGTGATGTTAGTTAGTTGAAGTTGATGCTGGCTTTAAGTAGTTTGGTTATTTTAATTTAAAATAATTATGAAACTGGCTAAAGAGGTTTTTTAAAAAAAATATTAATATCTATTTTTCCTAACAAAAATCCTTAATCTTACAAATAAATTTAAGAACATTAAAAATACTAACTAAAGATACAAACTACAAAAGAAAAAAAGGCATTTTCTCACTAGTGCAATAAGAAAAACATTATCAATCTTGTTCAGTCCCTTCATTTCAAAGCGTAATTTTCTTTTCCTTTCCATTCATTCACACAGCCTTTATTTTCCTTTTGTAAGTATAATTTATATTTTATTGTCTATATAGTACATAGACACTTACTGGCAGATGCTTAAATAAATAATTTGGCCTCAGACACATTAATAAGCCATCACTGATAAAAACTTTAGAGATGTAAATATTAAAATTGTATTAAATAAAATAGGTTTGAGATGGAAGGAGTACTGCCAAATTGCTGAGTATAATAAGATGTCTGGAAATTAAATTGGGTAAATTTAATTTTTAAACTCTGCAGACCTTTATAGAAATTTCTTTAATGGTCTTTATGTGAAATGATTTAAGTGGAAGGATTATTGCAAAATAACTTTGGTTTAGGGCTTTCTTTCAACCATTCTTGAGAAAAAGGAGAAATGATTACAAAAACTTTTAAATTCAAACTGCCTCCAGCTGAAATGATCAGTTTTGAGTTCAGATTCCTTTTTTTTAGACTTACTACCAGTGTTTCAATGCTATTCTGACTTTGAAACCTAGCTGTTTCAAGCAGGAGCTGTCAACATAAAATGCTTTCAGTAAACTTTGGATAACCTGTTTTGATATAAAAATCAACCTTTTTGGGGATCAAATATATATTGAACATGAAGCATTTTGCACGGGAATACAAAGGAGCTCTTTTATGATTTCAAAGTCACATATTCACAGCACCCAAGACTCAACTAATTAATCCTCCAGAACTTAAGATTTCAGCAAGAGACCACACAAGCTTTTATTAGGGGAAGCAACATCGAAGAGTAATTACCAATTATAGTTAAAAATGGAGAACAAAAGCAACAGCAACAGCAACAACAACCACAGTAGTAGTAGCAGCAGCAGCATTCTATCTATGGGTGACTAGAATTTTATAACTGAAAAAAATCTCTAAAAACCTAAAGAATTTATCCCTATACTAGCATAGGCTATCAGTTGTCTCTATCTAATTTGCCCCTTCTGAGAATAAATCATTCTACTTATTATCTGAATGAGTCAATGCATCCCCACACAGAAATTCAATGGAACTACCCATGTTCACATTAAAAAAAAATTGTCTAAAATCACTCATTCTCCAGTCTTTGAACAGAATATTAAATACGAAATGGACTGCCTATGAAGAACCTCAAGTCATCCAGGTCAGGGGTCTCCAACCTTTGCAACTTTAAGTCTGAAGGACTTCAGCTCAAGTCTGGGAGCTGAAGTCCTTCAGACTTAAAGTTGCAAAGGTTGGAGACCCCTGATCCAGGTCATGATTGTCCCAAAGGTGCACTTTCTGGTTTTTTCTTTGAAGACATTTTGCTTCTCATCGAAGAAGCTTCTTCATCTCTGACTGGATGGTGGGGAATGGAAGGATTTATGCCCCTTGCAGACAGCTGGTCATTTGCCAGCTTTTTCATTTGCCAGAAGGTGCCAGTTCCCCTTTCTTTTTTGCTTTGATTTTAAATACACTGGTTTTAATGCTACTTTATAGATTTAGCAGCTCTATTATTTAATAAAAAAGCACATCAAAAAGCCATACCACAGATTTCCCACCTCCACATTACAACGCTAGAACAGTATGTACCCATGAATTGGCTTTGTATTTTAAATGCAGACAAGAAAGACTTCTAGCAAACACAGCCATTCTATTAAAACACACAGATTGGAGATACAGCCAAAGCTTGCTAAAAAAAACAACACACAGCACCAAATGGACCTATTTATTTAATGGATTATCTAAAGATGTAAACAAGCTTTCAGCACATATAATTGGCCCCATTTCTTTTGCAAAGAAAGCCGTAGACAAAAACTGCTGCAGAGGACTCAAGAGCAAACACTGTACTTGTGTCATGTTTCAACAGGTTCAATTACACCACTAGGGCCAGCTGAAAATCATACAGATCAAACAGGCTTTTCAGACACTGGAAGAAAAATACTCAACTAATCAAGGCAAGCAGCAAGGCTTTGTGGGGATGAGAATAATGGTGGCTATTGGACAGAGAAGCAGAGAGTAGGAAATCAGAGACTTCATTCAACTGTACTGCAGCTCTGAAAATGAAATTAAGATTTCAGACCTACCTTGACTCTTTCTTTAGCAGCTCAATAGTTGGTGGCCTTGAAAGAAAGACAAGAAAAATATATTCTGTGACCATTCTGATTGTGATATTAACGAACTCATCTAAATTTTTGCACGGGTTTGGTTCTGCAACAAGCTAATAATATTAATCAACTGTATTTTTAATTCATGGATTAGTTATTCAAATATTATTTATTAGGTTTTTGAAATCATTTTTTAAGGTTGAAACAGTATTAAGTATTTACCTGATGTAATGAACCTGAAAAAGTGGGGAACTGATAATTAGCATTCAGATTATTAAAATGACACAAATTGTAGATGCAATCTAATACATATTTATACAGCAGTAAAGTTGCTTAATAATCAAGAGGCTTATTACCTAATATGCATTTTTAGGATTGTAGCCTGAAATATAGGCTTAAAACAGTTCTCTAGAAACTACTAATACTTCTAATGTTTCAAACTTATTTGTACCTTCTCACAGCTCTTATCTGTGGTCTGTCCTGGCCATCTGTTCACTAAAGCTGACTTACTGAACCCCAGATCATCAAAGACTTGGAAGGACCCGCCCTTTCACTCAAGACGAGAATCCCATTAAGCTGTCTCCAACAGATTGCTATCTAGGCCAGTAGTCTCCAACCTTGACAATTTTACAACTTGTGGATTTCAATCCCCAGAATTACCAGCATGCGCTGGCTGAGGAATTCTGGGAGTCGTAAAGTTGCCAAGGTTGGAGACCCCTGATCTAGGCTTCCCATGATCAGAACCAATTACAGGTCCATCATTTCTTTGGTTGATTTTATTTATTTCATCAAATTTACAAAGCTGTTCCAGCCAATCAACTTTGGATAGTTACAATAAAATTAACGAACAAAATGGCACGAACCAATAAAGGTATAAAAGCCAAATACAGGTTAAAGCATGACAAGAAAACCACCGGTAAAACCAGCTGAGGAAAGAGAACATCTGGAGAAAGAGCCAGATCTTCAAAGTTCAATGAAAGGATACAGGATAAAAGACAATATGAACCTCTGAGGAGATGCCATTCCAGGAGGCAGGCACCAAGACAGAGAAGGCGTGCCATCTGAGATCCATTAGATGACACTGCAGATAGTCCTCATTTTACAACTGTTCTGTATAACAGCCATTAAAAATAATGATGGACCCGAAAATGAAACCTCATGACCGATTCTCACACTTTCGCCTGTTGCAGTGGTTTTGTTGTCAGGTAATTAAAATGTGGGCATATACGACAGTCACAGTATTCTGCAGTTACATGACTACCATTTGCAAGCCGGCTTTCCAAAAGCCAGTCAATGAAAAATTTGGCACTGAAATTGCAACTTGCAGTAATATATTCTCAATCAACAACAACTCCATAGCAGTGGAGTTGCTGGTCACAACTGTGATCATACAGGTAGTCCTTGACCTATGACCACAATTGAGCCCATAGTAATTTCTGTTGCTAAGTGAGAAATTTATTAAGTGAGTTTTGCCCCATTTTACAATTTTTCTTGCCACGTTTCTTAAGTGAATCACTGCAGTTATTAAATTAGCAACACCGTTGTTAAGTGCATCTGGCTTTCCCATTGACTTTGCTTGCCGGAAGGTTGTAAAAGGGGATCACATGACCCCAGGACACTGTAACGGTCATAAATATGAGCCAGTTGCCAAGCATTCTAATATTGATCATGTGATCATAAGGATGCTGCAATGTTCGAAGTGGGGGAAATGATCATGTCATTTTTTCTCAGTAACTTCAAACGGTCACTATATGAACTGTTGTAAATCGAGGACTTACATATTTTAAAATTGGGATCTGCAACATGCCTACTCTGGGAAAAATGAACCATCAAGTAACCAGACTATATGCTGGTTACAAATCACAACCAGTGTTCTGAATTGCACCCAGAAGCTTACCTTGGTAACCAATGCAACTTGTGCAACACAGTAGAGGAATCATAGGTTTACCAAGGCTTGAACATAAAGGCCCCCTACAGCTAGGTGCCGCTTCCAAGTGATTTTCAAGGGAAGTCCCTTGCAGAGAGTGCTTTGCAATGTGAAGTGATTAAGACATGAATGACTATGAGAAGGGAATTCTGATAAACAAGGATTAAATCAGCATATCAGGTTAATCTAGGCGAAGGCCCTTCTGCTTAGATCTATCAACATTCTTCTATGTGTGAAGGAGGGAAGTGAACCTTTTAAGAAATGAATAGTTTCTGAATATTATGATTATCTTGAAACGTTTCTGGAACAGTCTAATTGAAATAGATTTTTCTCTTCTTGGAACTTTAAATTAAAAATATGATTGTTCCAACTGCATAGGTGTCTAGTAAAAAAAAAATATTTTTAATGTTATAATATTGATCTTTCTTTTCTTTTCTTTCTTTCTTTTCAGAATGGATTTTGAGTTCTATTCATTAAATCCGTATGGCTTTATTTCTTGGTAACAGTTATATCTTATGAGACATTGACACCCAGTGGATACTGGGTTAGTTGCAAGTCATAATTTTTTAGGCTAGTCATAACCCTGTTCTTATATTTTTGGACAGTTTCCTTTGATGTGTTGATGATCTTGTTTGCTATAAATAGCATGCAGATCGGGGGCATTTAGTGCTACAGGCAAAGCACACTATTCAGCTATATTATTTATATGAAAGGAAAAATAAAGAGCATCAGGAAACATAAAAAGAGAATTCTTATGGAACAAATATCTTGATCCCTACAACCCCTTTAAAATTATGAATTATTATATACAATAAATGCTGCTTGTGGAAGCATGTTAAAGATGGCAGTCCTTGTTTGGCATCATCACTAAAATTAGAACAAGTAGTCCAATAAGATTAGGCAAGAGAATCCCATTTTCAGGTGAAAAGGACTTATTTTATCTAGACTATAGATAAGGCATGGTTTCCAAATCAAGCAGGACTAATGCTGACTAGCATTTCCATGATTGCTGTTGATAAAAATAGTAAAACTACCATATTTTTGGACTATGACGCACCAAGATTTTGAAGAGCAAAACAAGAAAAAAAATAGTTTTTGTCCTCCCCGGCCCCCAGGAGCATTCTGCAGGCCTCCCAAACCCTCTGCACATCCCATTTTCTGCAAAAAAAAGAGCCTGATTTTGGCCTCCCAAACCCTACACACATCTCGTTTTTGCTCCATCCAGCCCCCAGGAGTACTCTGCAGGCCTCCCAAACCCTCTGCATGCTCCGTTTTTGCGAAAAACAGGCCAATGTTTGGTGAAACTGGGACGCATGGGGAGGGGTTTCGGGAGGCCAAAAATGGCCATATTCGGTGTATAAGACACACCGACATTGCCACTCTCTTTTGGGGGGGGGGGGGGGGGGAGTGTGTCTTATATTCCGAAAAACATGATACTTTACAGTTCTTTGCATCCTTGGAGAACATTTCTCCCTTGCCTTTTAAATTACGATTAGACCAATCACCAATACTTAAAATGGGTCCTTCCCATCTGTACCTAACCACAGCACAAACATGCCCTGACAATATAATTTTTCTGCTTTGTCTTCATAACGTTGTCTTCATTTTGTCTTCAGACCATGAATAAGAATTGCTTAAATGATCCTTAGATGTACCAATATTAATAGTAGTATTTTCCCCTATCCAGGACAGGCTGAAGATATATACAATCTATTAAACCTTGGAGAAAAGCCAGTTAATGATTTAAAACAAAAGCAATCAATATAGGATATGGATTGACAAACCATTAAAAATCAGTCTGCTTAGCTATAGTTAGGGGAAGCCTTTATTCAACTTCGTCTGATGCCTTTATTCAACTTCGTCGTTATAACCCTAACCAAAGCAGGATGCTTTGGAAACTGTACTTCATACTCTGAGCGTTGCTCAGTTCAAGTTCCAGGTCTGGGAAAGTAATGGGTGGGTTCATGTATCATGTTTCTTAGTAAGTCGCAACAGTCTGAATTCACACAACATGCTAAATGAGATCCAATTATGGCTTAAAGTGAGGTAAATCTATGTTAGGAAGCCTGGAAGATTTCTGTCAGACAGATAAGTACTAGATTCTAGTGAAATCCATAACATAATAATCTGATTTGTTATAAAGCAAATTCGGGGAACTTTTTTTAACATTGTCATATAACATGGATCAATAGTTTTGATTAAATAATATGGATTATATTCTTTGACAAATAAAAACTGTTTTTTCTTATGTTTCTGGTTTTCTTCTATTAACACCCATCAACATCTGTTTTCCCCCATTAACAACAGTCCAGGGCATCAAATTTTATGACAGACAATCCCTAACATTAAAAAGCAGCAGTTGGCCTGGACAGAAAAAAAACCTAAAATATATATTGGTCAGATAAGACAATCTTTAATCTTTTCAATTTCTAAGAAATCAGAGGAAGAAATATGAGATATCTAAGTACCTTTCTTCTTCTCGAAGCCACACTGGAGTTTTGGATATTTGGCCCTCGAAGTATTTTGATGCTTTGTAACAAAAATTGCTGCAAAAACACTGCTCCCCACAGAAAGAATAAGAACAATGGTTACTTCTTGAATATAACAAAATAGAGATGATGCAAAGTTAAACTTTGATACAAAGACTGAATGATTTTAAACTTACCTTTCTTTCGGTAATATCATATACTTTGTTTGTTTTTGTGGAAATTTTATACTTTTGTTTTGGCACCTTAAAAGTAAGAAATGCAAATAGGTTAGTTGATTAACATACCGTATTTATTCGAGTATAACGTGCACACGTGTATAACGCGCACCCCTAATTTTCGATTAAAAATCGGTATAAAATTTTGTTTCACTTTTTCTCAAGCATTGTTGGAATTCTCACCTCCAGTTCGGGCCGCCCACTGTACGCGACGAGGGGACGTTTTTTTTTTCTTCGCCCTCACGTACCCCAGCCCTCATTTATAATGCACACCCAAACTTTGATTTCTTTTTTTGGTAGAAAATTTTGCGTGTTATACTCGAATAAATACGGTAGTTCATTAACTTAGCTAGTTCAGCATTCTTCTCTTTCAAGTAATATATTTACTTTAAAAAACCACCATGCTACCTCAATACAATACAATACAATAGCAGAGTTGGAAGGGACCTTGTAGGTCTTCTAGTCCAACCCCCTGCGTGGGCAGGAACCTTATACCATTTCAGACAAATGGCTATCTAACATCTTTTTAAAGACTTCCAGGGTTGGGGCATTCACAACTTCTGGAGGCAAGCTGTTCCAGAGGTTAATTGTTCTAACTGTCAGGAAATTTCTCCTTAGTTCTAAGTTGCTTCTCTCCTTGATTAGTTTCCACCCGTTGCTTCTTGTCCTGCCCCCAGGTGCCTTGGAGAATAGTTTGACTCCCTCTTCTTTGTGGCACCCTCTGAGATATCGGAACACTGCTATCATGTCTCCCCTGGTCCTTCTCTTCATCAAACTAGACATACCCAGCTCCTGCAGCCGTTCTTCATGTTTTAGTCTCTAGTCCCCTAATCATCTTGGTTGCCCTTCTCTGCACTCTTTCCAGAGTCTCCACGTCTTTTCTACATCGTGGCGACCAAAACTGTATGCAGTATTCCAAGTGCGGCCTTACCAAGGCACTATACAGTGGCATTAACACTTCACGTGATCTAGATTCTATCCCTCTGTTTATGCAGCCTAGAACTGTGTTGGCTTTTTTGGCAGCTGCTGCACACTGCTGGCTCATATTTAAATGGTTGTCTACTAGGATTCCTAGATCCCTCTCACAGTTGCTACTATTGAGCAAGGTACCACCTATACTGTACTTGTGCATCTGGTTTTTCTTGCCTATATGTAGGACCTTACTTTTTTCACAATTGAATTTCATTTTATTAGATCGTGCCCAATGTTCAAGTTTGTCTAGATCCTTCTGTATCTTAAGCCTATCTTCTGGAGTGTTGGCTATTCCTGCCAGCTTGGTGTCGTCTGCAAATTTGATGAGTTCCCCATTTATCCCCTTATCCAAATCGTTGATGAAGATGTTAAAGAGTACTGGGCCTAAAACAGAGCCTCATTCAATTACTTATATTAACTTTAGGTATTCTCTCCCTCACTTATCTCTTTTTCTTTATGGTACTGTACTTTTCTGCTGCCTGTATCAGACTGACTGTCTCATTATCTGTATCTAACATTTTACTATGCATATGAACATATTATGAGCTAAAGGTCTACAGAGATTCTCAGTCATCCAGGTCATGGTTGTCCCAAAGGTGTTTTTAACGCAGCAACTGGACTTTCTTGTTTTTCTTTGAAAATGTTTTACTTCTCATCCAAGAAGCTTCTTCAGCTCTTACAGGATGGTGGGGAATGGAAGGATTCAAATGACCAGCTGTCTGTAAGGAATATAAATCCTTCCATTCCCCACCATTCAGTCAGAGCTGAAAAAGTTTCTTGGATGAGAAGCAAACTGTCTTCAAAGAAAAAACAAGAAACTCCACTTGCCTCCTGAAAAAGCACCTTTGGGATATATTATGAGCTATTTAATCAATGCCAAGCATCTCAAAATGAATCAGCATCCTTCAGGAATAATATTACTAGTGTGTTTCTTGCATGAAACATTTTCCTCTGTCCAAGATATTATTTCTTTTAATTAAACTGGAGTAAGTTTTTCTAAAGTGCACCTTGGAAAGAGACTGACTCAAAATAGATTACAGGGGATAAAGGAACTTCTGAAGTTGCTGCTGCTCTTTCGTCCTTTCTTGGCATGGATTTCATGAGAGGGAAAGAAAAGTTTGCTTTCCTTTCAGTTAACAATGGTCTAGCATAAAATCTAAACCCTGGAGCATTCGGTTGTTGCTGAAATAAAGCGCCATAATAACCACAGCTGCTGAAAGTTGTACTTCATTGGTTTCCCATCTCTGAACTGCAGTTGTTCTTAACTCTGATTCTGTAAAATAAGCTAGCTTCATAAATGACTAAAGTTTGTTTATTGTGCTAACCGAAAAGCAAAAATAGAAATAATTAGATGCTATTACTAAATTGGCAAAAAATATGTCTCTTGTTGAATTTAAATTATGTGCAACATGGAGCTGTAATTCAATGACCCCCCAAATCCAATCCCAGCCATATCTACTTAGGACTGGAAAAGTTTCATGCTGAAATCCTGGAAACTTGGGCTAAAACAATGTAGACACTGTTGGCCGGATGCATCATGCACTGCCCACGGCCACGCCCGGTTTAGCAAAGGGTAAAAAAGTCCCAATACTTTATGTGACGCTGCTGTGATGACTTGAGTTTGACACCCCTGGTTTAGATGATCTAACTTCATCACTGGGTTCATACAATCTAATAAGCTATAATGCAGTTTTGCTGTTTAAGATGCAGCATGACATGGAAATCCAACCAACCAGAGATTATGTAACAATCCCAATTAAAATAATAACACAATGCCTGAATCCTTGTGGATTCTACAAAACAACTGTTGTACATTATATGTATTTGAATAACATTAAACCATTTGGAGCCAAAGCTGCTGGGCCCCTTTTTCTTCCAGACAGTTTAACTTAATTAAATTTGGGGCAATCCTAATCTCTACATAGAGAAAAGTGTGGGAGAGTGAATTCCAATTGATTTCATTTAACCGAAATAAGCAAAAGGTGTGAGACAATTCCCTGGAAGCAATACATTCTGAATGAAAAATGGTAAGAGCACACACCCCGCGCATAAACTCTTACATTCTGTAGCTTATTTTGACAGAGAGGGTAGCCACATAGCTTGATGATAAATCGTTCTTCCACCACATCCAGATAGTGAGAAGGTGTTATAAGCCTCCCCTGAAATGACGAAGATTCTGTTAAAATTATTTTCATCTGGTAATAAACACAAAGTTTTAGAATTTAGAACACTCTAAAAACCAAGGGGATATTTAATATGGCACCATGGTTCTAATGTTTTCAATAGCCAAAATTCAGTTGACAAACTCCCAAAAGTTCAGCCTTACTTTAAAAAAAAAAAATTAAGTTAAGGCATTAGGCCTCCCACGGAGAAAAAAATACTGCTCAAATCCCCTCACATGAAAACAGAGAGAGGAATTTCCCTCTTGCTTTCTCCAATGACAATTTTTATAGTTCCTTCTGTAACTTTCAGATGTAGAAAAAGTTTTCTAAAAACACAAGACTTGTTCACCAAAAACAAGTGGAATGGTCTCATCCATTTTGTTTTACCAGCATGTATGAACTTGAGGCGTATTTAACCAACTACTGGTAAAAATCTTGCATTAGTGTTAGTGAACATGGTCATTGTAGTACACTTTATAGCATTAGCATTTAGACCAGGGGTGGGCAAACTTTGCAACTTTAAGTCTGAAGGACTTCAGCTCTCCAGCAAAGCTGGCTGGAGAAGTCTGGGAGCTGAAGTCCTTCAGACTTAAAATTGCAAAGTTTGCCCACCCCTAATTTAGACTTCCACTCTCTAATGCTTTACAGCAGGGGTCCCCAACCTTTTTTGCACCAGGGATCGGTTTCATTTTAAAGAAAATTCCGCGGACCGGCTGGCGTAGAGGGGGAGTGGGGAGGGAGGGGGAACAGGCGGCGCATGCGCACGCGGGGTGGTGGTGGTGAGTTGGCTCACTCGCCCCTCTAGGGTCCCCAACAGCGCGAGCGACCGCGCCTGTGCTCTCCCGCCCCTGGCGCACGCTCTGCCCAGGGGGCTGCCCCCTCCTCCCTCCTCCCTCCTCTTCCTCTCCGGCCCTGTGGCCCGGTTCCTATCAAGCCATGGACTGGCACCAGTCCGCGGCCCGGGGGTTGGGGACCCCTGCTTTACAGCACCCTCCGAGTGGTTTACAAACATCAGCATATTGCTCCCAACAATCTGGGTCCTCATTTTACCAACTTTAGAAAGATAGAAGGCTGAATCAACATTGAGCTGATCAGGATAGAACGCAGGGTTATGGGCAGAATTAGCCTGCAATACTAAATTCTAACTACTGTGCTACCACAGGTCCTTTATCAACTCCTCACATGATAAGCATAGTCACCATATGACTAAAGATGAACCCAGAAAATTGACAACGTCATCACATTCAAGTATTTAATATTTAAATCAGCATTTTTCTGGTTTGGAATTTAGGAAGTTGCAGTCCTAATACACTCGGGAACACCAAAATGTAAAGAAAAGTAAGTTTAGAAAAGAACATACACAATCCACAAATAATTCTTCGGTAATGCCATCTTCCAACAGGTGTTCAACAACTTGCAATGCTTTACGCTCACACTCAATTTTTTTCCTAATAGCAGCTTCAAGTGCAGCTTTCCTAGAAAAGAATAAGGATTTAACAATGTAGTGTATATAATATTTTGACAACTCATGTAAATTTGCTTAAAAACTTTTGTTTATTTAAATAATGTATTTCATTGGAATGTTATATTCATTACATAAAACCATCCTTCTGTTAGGTTTATTTTGAAACTTGGTTTGAATTTTCTATCATGCTTTTGAAAAATGGCTAGCAGCTAAACACAAAGGGGCCTGCCAGTTAGAATATATTTAATCTCCCCAAAACTTATTCACAAAGATCATAATAGGATCCAACTATCTTCCTTGTAATAAGCAAACTGGTTAAATAAATGCAAACGTTAATTCTATAATCACAAACTTTAGAGCAAGTATCCCACAGAACTTACAGGGAGCTGTCTTTGAATAAATAACCCCCCAAAGACCCACAAATATATTTGTGTCCTCTGGTAATAAATCATTCTCTATAAAGTCCGTGGTTGTTAAGCAAATGCAGCGGTTGTAAGTTCAAATGCTGCAGTCATTAAGTGATGTGTGATTTATGTACAGTAGTTGTTCATGAATCCATTATTCACAATAGAGCAATTTTGCTAAAAACCATAAGTTTTCAGCAAAATCGTAGTAAATCAGTCATGTGACCATAAGTTGCTACATATTGCTGTGTTACTAAGCACCTGAAGTATGGTTGTGTGACTGTGGAGGGGGGTGATCAGAATTTCAGATCCAGGTCACAAGTCCTATTTTTCAGGTAGGTTGTAAGTTTGAGTGCTCTCTAAGTGACTAGTTGTATAGCTGAGGACTACATGTCCTCAGCAATAGATGTCATAAGCAATAGGGATAGTTATAAATGTCATAAGCAATAGGGATAGTTAAGACAAGTAAGTCTTATTATCATGCTTGGAGTTATGATACTTCATATATTATCTCTATAATACTATGAGTAGGTCAAAGTGACAAGAGGCAATCTGCAATCCCTAAATCAGTGATGGAGAACCTTTTAGACACCGAGTGCCCAGTGGGGGGTTGCCAATTTTTTTTACTACCAGTTCAGGCACGTGCATGACGCTTCTGCACGTTCACAGAAGCATCCAGGCGGGTGGGCAGAGCCTCCCGCCACTGCTATTACCGGTTCGCCCAATCTGGGCCAAACCGGGAGCAACCCACCCCTGCAAGTGCCCAAATTGTGTGTGCATGCATGCCCAAACTGAAAGGTGGGCACGTGCATGCGTGGGCATGCATGAATGTGTGACTGCGTAAATGTGTGTACGAACATTCATAGGCATGCGTACATGCGCATATGCTTAGCAGAGCCCCAAAGACCAGCTGGCCGCCAGGAAGCGGGGCATCCCAACACTGGCAGTGAAGCAAGAGGTAAGATTTTTTTCTTTTGTAAGCTTCTGTTTCGTCGTTTTCAAGGAAACAGAAGCCCACGAAAGAAACGCCATGGAGATCTGACATGGGTTGATGGTGCGCTTGCCAGCAGAGACGGCTCTGCGTGCCACCTCTGGCACATGTGCCATAGGTTCACCATCGGCACACTAACGGCAGAAAATTGAATTTTCTTACACTTTTTAACATTGGAAACAACTCAAAACAGAAGTCTTAAACCTTTGTTATAGCACACACAACAGATTCAAAACTCAAATTAAAAACCTGCCTTGTTGACAAATGCATGTGGCCCTCAGATATAAAAGGTTGCTCACTACAATATTCAAGATGAAAATATCCAGGTTCAATTCCTCAACCACAGAATTAGGACATTGGAAGGATAACATGAGAGGAGATCCCTGGAACTCTTTTAAGAGTTGAGACATATCTATAAGCAAGTAATATTTACAAACAATACCTTTCAGCAGCATCTTCATTTTTTAAAGGTGGTTTGTTTCCTAATACAAAGAACAACAAAAAATTAAGAACAAATCACAGAAGCCAGGAGATGGTGAGTTCTGGTCCCACTTTTGGTATAAAAAATGGCTGGGTGACTGCAGGTCTGTCCGTGTCTCTCAGCCCAGTCCACGTCACAGGATGGTTGTTCTAGGACAGGGGCAGGGAACTATGGCTCCTTTTATGACTTGTGGCAATGGGACACAATGGCTCAGTGGCTAAGATGCTCAGTTTGTCGATCAGAAAGGTTGGCCGTTTGAATCCCTAGTGCCACATAACAGAGTGAGCTCCCATTACTTGTTCCAGCTTCTGCCAACCTAGCAGTTCAAAAGCATGTAAAAATGCAACCACCCTTGGTGGGAAGATAACGACGTTCTGTGCACCTTCGGCATTTAGTGATGCTGGCCATATGATCACAGAGACGTCTTTGGACAGCTGGCTCTTCAGCTTTGAAACAGAGATGAACACCGCCCCCTAGAGTCGGGAATGACTAGCACAAGGGGGACCTTTACCTTTTACGTTTATGACTTGTGGACTTCAACTCCCAGAATTCCTGAGCCAGCCACAATTCTGGGAGTTGAAGTTCACAAGTCATAAAAGGGGCCATAGTTTCCCACCTCTGTTCTAGGGGAAATAAGGAAGCAAGAAGTATTAGGTATGCTTGCCGTCTTCTACTCTAAATGAGATCCTGCTGTTAAAGAAAGTGTACATATAATGTAATGTATAATATAATAAGTGTAAGTATAATGATGTACATTTGGAAAGATCGAGGTTATTATTATTATTAGAACAAGCCGACCAACCAAAGGAATCTCTTTCTGGCCACTATCCTGGGAGTATTATCTGGATGTCGTGACGGTAAGATTTCCTGGAGATTTATTCCCCATACTATAAGTGCTACACTGCACACCGCCTCCTTCTCTCATCTTCCCTCGCCCTTGCCATCCCATTCCCTAGCCCACCCCTCCAGAGCTGCGGAATGGTTTGACCGTCCCGCGATTGACTCGAAGGAAGTAGGAAGGAATAGCCCATGTAACGGGGAATGAGGGGGGGGAGTAGTTGGTTGTTGTTTTTTAATGAAAACAAACCTAAGCGTCTACGCCCGTTGGAGGCACTTCGCGGCACTTCTTCCGCCATCATCCGGAGCCTTTTTCCGGCGTTGACCTCTCACCCCTCCCCCGGCGGGAGGAGCTTGGGGGAGGCGGGGCTTGAAAGAAGGCGGGGCGGTAGTAAATGTTCATGGGGAAGCTGCAGCGGCTCGGGCTGAACGTGCGACTGCGGAGGCAGGTAGGCAGCGGCGCAAGACGTTCCCTCTTTTCTGGCATCCCAAACGGTAGGGAGGAGCTAGCGTGCTATGGGGCTGGAAGTGGGGGGAGGGGGGGTGTTGTCAGCTAAATTATTCTCGGGTTTAAGAGACAGGAATGGAGGGGGGCGGAAAATAGCTTTCCACCCTGTTGATGCCAAGTAAAGGGCGCTGCGTGGTATCCCCCGCCTAAATAAACGTGCATGGTGGATTTATGGTGTTATTTATAATAGACGCTGGATGGTCAGTCTGGCTCCCGTCAGTAAGCACTGAGACTTAATAAGAAATTAAAAGGAAAGCCTTTACTTTCCCATCCATTACTTAAACGTGTGTGTGTGTGTGTGTGCAACTCATCACATTTGTGAAAATAAGGTTTTCAGAGGGGGACTGTCTTTTCTATGGAGATTCTCACTCATTGAGGTTATGGTTGACCCAAAGGTGTTTTTTCAAGAGGCAACTGGACTTTTAGGGTTTTTCTTTGAAGTCGTTTCAAAGTCTTCAAAGAAAAACCCTAAAAGTCCAGTTGCCTCTTGAAAAAGCAGCTATGGGACAGAGGGGAACTGCCTTTCTTCCTTGGAGGGTTTATTAACTGCTTTCTTTCCTCCTTCCCTAAACATTCATCAATTTCATTCTTCATAGTGTTGCTTTTAAAAACTGCTGAGGAGGCACTTTGCAGGTAGGACAATTTTCATCAAGGTGTGTATGTGTACCGCTGTGGAATTACAGTGGGAATCCTTGAATTAGTAAAATGCTGGTATTTTACTCAACTGGTGAATGGTTTTGTTCTGATTTGTCTGTGTGTGTGTTATGTGCAAAGTAATTGTTTTTTTCATGTAGCTTTGCTTCCCAGAGTCTATTGGAGTTGGATAGCCAATGAATTTAAATAATTATAATAAATAACCCCTTTCAGTGTTTTACCAACCAGCAGAAAAAACTTCCACCAGTCATAGACTTGCAGCAAGTTTTGGCTCTGTCCAGTCCTCTGCTCCTACCCACATCCCAAGTCTTGTGGTCTTGTGGAAAAGGAGAAGTAAAATTGATTAGTTTCTGGGCAGCCTTATTGTTATTCCCAGTTTGGGAGGGGGTTTAGGTTTAGGTTTATTGGTTTTTTTATACCGCCCTACTCCCGAAGGACTCAGGGCGGTGTACAGCCAAAATAAAAAACAAATATATAAAAGTTAGAAAAAGCTTTAAAAAGGCATAATTAAAAAACATCATTAAAAGAGATTGAAATTGATAAGATTAGTTTAGCTTCCTTATTCTCAAAGTGCTGTACTAAGGAATATGGACGGCTGCATTTTATGTTAATATACATTTGAAAATACTTTAATGTGGAAGAGTGAAAAGCTTCCTATCCTTTTCTCTAAATTAAATTATTAAATAAATTTATATAGCTGTCCAACTCACCTAAGTGATTTCTATGTAAAGGTTTGGTCTCTCTCGGTGCTGTTTGAAGTTTGAACAAAAATTGGTGTCAAAATAGTGCATATTCACACATTTGTGGTACAATGATATAAATCAAAGGAATTCATTGAATGTTGTAAAGACTGGGAGAATATGGCTTTGATAGAAATTGGTTAGAGACCAGAATGGAAGAGTTATGTCTGCCTCTTCCAACTTTGCCAAACTGTCCTTTGCATCATGTTTGAAATGGGCCAGCTGGTTTTCCCTCTGGAAAAATGAGTGATTTGACACACCTTGATGTTATTGTTAGATGATGCTGGACTAAAAGTAACATGCTAATTTTGTATTAGTATTGCTACTAAAAACCTATGGCCATGTCATTCATGGGCTAGGGATGAACAAGGACTGTGTTGTGGAACCAAAAGAGAAAATTAGTACTATCCAAGTAAGATTGTGTTGTCTTAATGGCAGATGGAAATAGGCCCAAAAAGTAGACTTCATCATAGTTGTAGCTGATATTCCCTTAATTAGCCTTGTTGCCTCAATAAGCTTCCATATCTTTAATTTTTGTATTGATTAGGTGCAATAATTTTTTAAAAAAGTTGAAATTGTGTACATTTCTTTTGTAAGGCATTGTGACTATAATTGACTTAGTAGGCTTATATAAAGCTATTAGCCACTGCTTGCTTGGAAGCATATCCTGTTTAATTCAAAGGTTAAGGCTGGCCTACATTACTTTGCAAGTGTGAAAATGGTTTCAGATTTCTAAGTGCTTATCAGATACTGAATCCTGGTTTCTGAAATGAGATAAGATTTCTTCTGTTATCCCTGCATATCCTGTGAGAGCATGCAATCTTTTGGGTTGTGACATTTGGAAACTTGAGAGGTGGGGTGAGCACACTCACAATTCCCCCAATGTAGGTTTACATATCCACAAAAGCCTCAGGGTGGGGGTGGGGGCATGGTCAACGATGGAACAATTATTGATTGGAAGGCATGGTCAACCATGGAACAATTATTGATTGGAAGGCAAGTCAGGCTCCCTTGGATGCTTTGTAACATTGCAGTGCTCTTGCAAATAAATAAATTAGATATGTTGCATGAGTGGCAAATTTTCTAAATAAATACGATAAAAATTATATTTTATAAATGAATAGGTTATGCTAGATTATTTTGGTTTGCAGCATGGCAGAGACTTGGTGGCACCAAGAGATGTGTCTGAGGACACACTAGTTTCCCCAAACACGCTGTTAACCACAGTTCAGTATTCCTTGCTTAACAATTAAAAGCATTTTTTTATTATCATTTATTTAGCAGCATCATGCTTCTTTAGGGCTGAGATAGAGTGGCCCAAAGTCACCTGGGTGGCTTTGTGCTAATGGCAGGTCTAGAACTCAGATCTCTCAGTTTCTACTAGATGCTTTAACCACTGTGCTGTAGTGTAGCATGCCCCTAATCTGGTTGCTCTCAAATGTCACATTTGTAATGTTGGAATAAGATCTAGCTGGGAAACCAGTCAGTTTTAGCCGTTCCTGGCCATGGGTTGCTGTGGCCCAGTCTGGTTAAATGGTCAACCAATCTGTGTGTAGATCTACACCTGCACACACAAACACATACACACAACCACCGTATAACCCCCAACCTGCCTACCTACTGTATTTCTCCCTCTCTCCACCTACCTACCTACCTACCTACCTACCTACCTACCTACCTACCTACCTACCTACCTACCTACCTACCTACTGTATTTCTCCCTCTCTCTATCCCTATACCTACCTACCTACTATATTTTTCCCTATCTCTCTCTATCCCTCTACCTACCTACCTACTGTATTTTCCCTATCTCGCTCTCTCTATCCCTCTACCTACCTACCTACCTACCTACCTACCTACCTACCTACCATGCAGCCTCCTGGGACCAGAAATGGGCCACCTGGCAGTGTGCCACCCCCCATGCCTAGTTTTGGGCCTAGTAGGTGTCCATACAGCCTCCTGGGACCAAAAATGGGCCACCTGGGAGTGTGCCTAGTTTGGGCCTTGTAGGCCTCCATGCAGTGTGGGAACATTGGAAGCTTATTCGGTTGTTGGAAATGTGAGGGGCGTTTACGTGACGCATCATAAGAAGCAGCCGGATGGGAGGAACTACAGGGAGGTAAAAACCTGAGAAGTGCATACCTTTTATGTTTGTGCTGTTTGCACATGACACACGTGTGCCAGCCACACAAAATGTATGTATGATTACATCGGAAGTCCTTGGGAACATTGTGTGAAAATTTGGTGCCGATCTGTGCAGTACTTTCTGAGATTAGCGGTTTTGCACAAACTATTTTACATTTTTATTTATATAGATTATGCTTTTCACCTAAATATATTGGGCTAGCTGTAGCTAGGATGGAGCCCTGTCTGAATCAAAACCAAGCTCCATGTCATAAAGGGGTGGAAGGATGACCATGGCACCCTAGGGTACTCTTCAAGGGAGGATTCCGACAGGCACTACTGCTGGTTCACTCGTGTACGCCTTAACATGCACACTGCATGCACAGTGCAATACGCAGAAGTGAAAAACAAGATAGTGGCGCCCAGAAAATTGGTTTGGGGTCATGGCAAGCCTGGGTCGCTGCTGGTTCCAGCAACCCAGGCCGCCAAAGCACTGCTGGTTCGGCCCACCACTGGTACTATTCCAAGTTAAATCACAGCTTGCCTTATAATACAATACACAATCTTATTCTCCCACACTTATGAGTATGCACACTGGCTCTGGTTCTTTTTGCACTGCCATTGGCAAGGTCCAAGGGAATTGGATAGACCATCTACCATCTTTCACTCATAATACTGGAATGGGGTTGGAAAGGAGTACTTAATTAATTTGATTTAATTTTATGTACCTTTATTTTTATAAATAACTAGCTGTTATTTTTTAGTTGCCCGGGTATTTATTTATAGGGGGAAACCTAATTTCTAATGTAGGATTTTCCCCTTTACCAAAGAGAGCAACCTTTCTGAAGCCGTTACCATGGCAACTCCACTGCGCTCTACAGTAGAAGCCAGTATGGCAGTATGGCACAACAGGCTGCATCTTAACAGAATACACACCCCAAGGGGTGTTCGGAGTGTCTTACCCCCACAGTATTTTTCTCCAGAGAGTAAGTCATCTATGTACCAAGTTTGGTTGAAATTGCTAGAGGTGTTCCAGAGTTATGCTGGAACCTACACACACAGAGACGTTTTTATATAGATAGATAGATTCAAGATAGAGAATATACTTAATACTCCTTCCTCCCATTTTATCCACCACCACAACCCTGTGGGGTGGGTTTGTCAGAGAATGACAAAGTCACTCATCTGCTTTCATAACTAAGGCAAAATTAGTCTCCTGGTTTCTAGCCTGGTGCCTTAACCACTAAACCAAATTGGCTTTTATTTATTTGATTCTTAGTCCCATAGGTGATTTTTCAAGAGGCAACTGGACTTTCTGGTTTTCTTTGAAGATGTTTTGGTTTTGCTGAAGAAGCTTCTTGGATGAGAAGTGAAACATCTTCAAAGAAAAACCAGAAAGTCCAGTTACCTCTTGAAAAGTCACCTATGGGAATACTATGACCGGGATGACCGAGAATATCCATAGACATTTGACTCTTAGTCTGCTCTGCATTTGATAGTAGTGTACCTTTAAGCTTGCAAACAAGAGATTGAGAGGTGCAGTGTGCAAATGTGATACATGTAGTCCTTGACTCATGAGCATAATTGAGCCCAAAATTTCTGTTGCTAAACAAGACAGTTGTTAAGTAAGTTGTGCATTTTACTCTCTTGCCAGAGTTGTTAAGTGAATCATTGCAATTATTAAGTGAGTAACATAGTTACTAAGCGAATCTGGCTTCCCCATTGACTTTGCTTGCCAGAGGTTTGCAAAAAATGATCACATGATCCCAGGACACTACAACCATCATAAATACATGCCAGCTGCCAAGCAACCAAATATTGATCATGTGACCATGGGGATGGGGTCATAAGTGTGAAAAATGGTTGTAAGTTTAGAACTACTTGTACGTCTAGGATAGAGACCTAAACAGTGGTGAGTTGCAGGCTGTACGCCCCAGTACAGGCGTACTGGAGCCTGCCTGGAGCACCAGGTACCTTTCCGGTATGGTGCTCCACAGGGCCCACCCGCCCGAGCTCCTTACCTGTCCTTTAAAACCTTGGCGCTTCTGTGCACGCACATGGCGCCTACAGTACCTGCGCAATGCTCTGCCGAGCAGCTGGAGCATCACAGAGGCTTGTGGAGACATTGTTGGCAGGTACAATGAATGTGCACGCTCTGCATGTCCATGTGCAGCACTCCGGGCTCATCACTGGATCTGGAACCCACCACTGGACCTAAATACCATAATAACTGATACTGGAAGCAAGGTATCAGAATAGGAACTAGTAAATTATTCAGTATCCTGGATGCTGTGAAAAGTTGTACAATATCTGAAGTCCTGAATATTGTCAAACATAGGCAGAATTAAGCTAAGTGGACCAGTATGCTAACTCTGCATAAAGCTATATCCTTTCTCACATCTTTCTTTCTCCTTGTTAACTTTTTCATAAGAACTTTTTCATAAGAACTTAACTTTTTCTTAAGAAAATTCACAGCAATGAGGGCTGAGGGGGGAGAAGGAAACTTGCACTTGTTCACATGTTTTTATTTCATGATAGGATTCTTAAGAAGCAAGAAAAAAATGGCTAAAGAACTTCAAGAAATAATACAAAGATGTGTAAGTACTTTATTGCTTGCTGAGTTATTAAGTTTGAAAATACTGTTTTCATCTTGGACATAATTAAATCTGATCTTCCTATTTTCAACTTCTAATTCGGGGCTGTATTATCATTAAACTCATACAAGGATGGAGATTCTAAATGTGTCTAAATGATCTTGGATTAAACCCTGATATTTATTTGTGCTGTTAATAATCTTTGGAGTGCAACTCATTGTGTCGTCTATACTGAAAAATAATGTTTGTATTAATAGTAGTTTGAATACAGTACTCTGTGTAATTGAAATATTAAGAGGCTTACAAATTGCTATACATTCTTTAAAATGTTTGCAATAGTACAATATCAATATCATATGTTTCTGAATACCTTTATATTTTGAATTATAATTTAAAGATATATTCTTTCAGCAATTTCTTGATGAAGAGAATTTTAAAGGGGAAGATTATAATCTTTTTCAAGTTGCTGGACATAAATGTTTCGAGGAAGGGAATATAGCTGAAGTATTTGAAATTGTACAAAATGAAAAAAATGTGGTAAGTAAAAAACATATTTTTGTTTTATATCTGATTACAAACATGAAAAATAGGAATTATGTATGTTCTTACTGTAAAACAGGCTAAACATCTTAGTATGTTATTTTAATTTGTTTATTCAATTTGGATGCTGCTCAACTCCAAATCTGGTGGCTCACATCAATAAATAACAAAAATAGTGGGATGCCAAACATGAACTGAAGTAAGTACAAATATAACTAGAAAATAACTACCATATTTTTCGGAGTATAAGACGCACAGGAGTATAAGACTCGCCCAGGTTTTGAAGAGGCAATTTTTTTAAAAAAGGAGGTAGGTAGGTAGAGCGATAGAGAGGGAGAGAAAGAGAGAGGAATACAGTAGGTAGGTAGGTAGGGGGAGAGAGAGAGAGAGTGTAGGGAGAAAGGGAGAGATAGAGAAATACAATAGGTAGGTAGGTAGGGAGAGAGTCTAGATAGGTAGGTAGGTAGAGGGATAGAGAGAGAGAAATAGAGAGAGAGAGAAATACAGTAGATAGGGGGAGAGAGAGAGTAGGTAGGTAGGTATATAGATGGGGGAGAGAAATACAGTAGATAGAGAGAGAGAGTAGGTAGGTAGGTATATAGAGGGGGGAGAGAAATACAGTAGATAGGTAGGGAGAGAGATAGAGAGTAGGTAGGTAGGTATATAGAGGGGGAGAGAAATACAGTAGATAGGTAGGAGGAGAGAGAGTGTAGATAGGTAGGTAGAGGGATAGAGAGAGAAATAGAGAGAGAGAGAAATACAGTAGGTAGGTAGGTAGAGAGAGAAGGTAGGTAGGTAGGTAGGTAGGTAGATGTTTCCAGGTGTATTTACCCATGTGCTGGAGAAGGAAATCACTGACCACCTTTGGAACAAATCTTTGATTCTGCAGGCACAGTACTTGACCAACGTAATTCTCATCAATCACGCTAACTAAACAGCTTTCCAAAAGGGAATAAAAACCCCTTTTGCACTTTGAAAACCTCCCCCCAACGGCCCGTTTTTCACAAAAATGGCCCCATTTTTTTCAAATAAAAGGCCTAACTAGTCTTGGGGGAGCGCTTGCAGAGTGCTCCTGGTGGGGTGGGGTGTGTCAAAAATGAGCAAAATAACTGGCACATTTATTGCGAAAACGGGCCGTTTTTTGGTCAAAAAAATAGCATGCATAGCCTTATGGAGGCTTATAGAGTGCTGCTGGGGGCTGGGGGAGGGCAAAAACGCCCTACTTTTTGCTCATTTCTGCCCTCCCCAGCCCCCAGGAGCTCTCTGGAAACCTCCATAAGGGTATGCGCGTGGCCATTTTGGTGAAGGGGCGGGGTTTCGGGAGGCAAAAAAAGCTGTATTCGATGTATAAGACGCACCCAGATTTTCAGCCTCTTTTTAGAGGAAAAAAGGTGCGTCTTATACTCCGAAAAATACGATAACAATATGGTAATACAACAACAAAGTAAACATGCAGGTAGTCTTCCACTTATGACTGTAATTGAACCTGCAAGGTTGATTATACTTGTGACAGTCATAAAGCAGGTCACCAAATGACTGGGATGTTGGTACTTCAGATCTGAGTTGTAAGTCTCTTTTTAGGGGTCCTTGATAACTTCATATTGGTTGTAAGTCGGGGATTACCTATAAAACATCATAAATGGGAACCACTCCACTCCAAGACCTGGATGAATAGCCAGAGTTCTTACGAGCTTTCTGGATTGTCATCAGGCATTTGATACCCATTCAGAAGGACCAGTGGGAAAGGTTCATGCAGGAGTTTGATAAATTTGTTTTTAAGCCAAGCTCCTTGGTGATCTCTGATCTTAGTTTGTTTTCTTGCAGACGTTTCATTACCCAAACTAGGTAACATAATCAGTTACTGATGATGTTATTTTAACATCATCAGTTACTGATGATGTTATCTACAGTAGTTTTGGGTAATGACATCTCTGCAGGAAAGCAACCAAACTCAGAGAGCATCAAAGACGCCTCATTTCAATGCTGAACTACACATATTTTCCTTTATATTGTCTTTGTTCCATATGTTTGATAGTAGCATGCATCCAGTATATATAAGGATTCAGAATTTCCCAATATTTGTTAGGAAAAATATTTCATTTGAAAAGGGATAAATACATAATGAAGATTGGATTTGCATACTGTAGTAAGCCATGGGCAATTGAATAAATTGTAATTGAATGGGTTTGTACAACATGCTAAGCAATAAACTCTTTTTTTATGCAGCTCAGTGGTCAAATTGACACAACAGGCTATGGCATAAAACAGATTGCACATTTTAATGCACTGTATAAATTCAGTCCATGTTTGAATTTATCACAATAAGTGTATCTATTATAATCAGCCTTCTATAAAAGAATCCTGTTTGCACCTGGGGCTAAAATCTTATCTTAATGTTGTATGAGCAAACCTGGATTTGTGAAATTATGCTACTCCAGCTATAAGTTTATTTGGGAAGGTGCTCTTTAACTGGATTAACATGAGCAAAATGGCATGCAACAAAGATATTTGTTAGCATGAATCGGAATTTGAGACCTTTGAGAAGTAGAAGAAGACACATGGGTATTACTTAAAATTCTAAAATATTATACGTTTCCTTTTTTTAGACTGTTAAGTGCCAAAATGACTGATTTTTTAAAAGTGCATATTTGGGGGTGATAGGTAAAGCTTTGATCTTAGCATATTCCTCCTAATTTACCACAGGCCTTGAGAACTTGTTACTTATCATCAGATATTCTGAACTACCACTTCCAAAATGTTCTTTTCTCAACCTCAATAATTAGAGCTAATGAGCTCTGCAACATCTGTCCTTGTAATGGATTTTGGAGAAGCTTCCTGATTAATGATATGTGACCACTTAAAACAGTTTGAATGTAGACCTCTGTGTTTGCCTTTGATGTCTATTTTAAATTTTTGGTCTACAGCTGAATTTTTCCTTCCTACAGGTTATTATAAAAAATATGGGCTGGAATCTTATAGGACCTATACTCAGATGTATGCTAAATCAAGGGCAAGATGACGTTGAGAGACAATATTGTATGAAAATGCTAGACAAGTTGGTAGAAGTAAGTTGCAACATTTGTGCTGTAAGCTGCTTTGTAGTAGTGTTTTTAAAGATTGTCCTTTGTGTTCTTTCGTGCTGATATAGACAGATTTGTAGGCAACTGATCAAGAAATGGGTACAATACTGAAGAAACTGGAACATTTAATGTCCCCATTTCCATAACTTTAATGAAAAGTGTTTTTGAGAATATGAATGAATGAAGTGATACTCAAAAGAATAAGAGCATCATTTAGGAGTGTCCACAACTTATATTGCACTATCAGGATTTCTAATAGAACAATGTAAATTGGTCAGTCAAAACCTCTCATTTGAATTGCTATTGATGTTATTTAAATGGAATCAATTCTGTTTTCATAGAAGTAGAACTGTGACATATATTTTATTTCATCAATTAGTAACTAAAAAAATAATTTCATGTGTAACTGTCTTAAATATCATGCAAAATATATCCATGTAAAATATCCTTAACATGGTAAAGATGACTATATAAGATAAAAATGAAAAATGAAGTTTCCTTCAAATATGTTCAATTTCTAGTGGAATCACGACCAAGTAATTATCTTGGCACCCAAAGAAAAGTGTCTTCCCCTTATTTTCCTGATATCTTAGAAGCTTTGTTCTAGCTTTTCTTCTTTCTTGCAGTTGTGCAGTGCAAAAGAGCTTATATTGGGCTTCCTGGAACAGATTGAACAAGCTTCTAGGGAACAGACATCCTCAGTTATTTTACTTCTGCTTAAACCTTTGCAAGAAGGTAACAAGTGTCTTACTTTTCAAACTTTGAAATGATAATATATGGACTGCCAATTTATTTGCAGCATAAATACTTGGGAACCCTTTGCCTGATACCTTATCTAGTTGCAGTTAAGTGGTATCACACAAGGTTCTCAAAAGTCTTCCAAGTTTAAAACTGTTGGAAAATACTTAGAGCATCCTTTATAAGTAACAGGTATTAAATTTTAGTTTCTTAGAATCTGTTCAAGTCCACTTATAGGAAGGAGAGGCAATTGAATCCCAATTAGTCAATTAATCTTTTGAGATGGATGGAAGGAGAAAGTCCTAGTATGCTGAAAATCAGCCCTTGTACAATATAAATGAAAATCCTGAAGTGCTTTTTTTTAAGAAAACAATCTAAAATCACTTCTAAATCTCTCCCAATATCCAGGAAGTGGCGAACTATGGGAATGGCAATATATTTTATGGCACTAGTTTAATACTTGTTAACTCATAATCCGATTAATTTGAAGCCATGGTTTTTCTAAAAATATGGCTAAATATTGGCTGGCTTAACACCTCCTATTTCACGACTTGCTTTAATTACAGTTTGTTGAACAGGACAAACATGGTTCATGTAAAATGAAGCAGAAAACATAGTTCAGACACAGTGTTCATATGTCATGGCAAACTAAACCAAGCAAATCACATTACGACTTGATAGCTTTGAAGCTAGCTAATGGTTGTTCTTTTCTTAGATCTGTATGCCAAAAGTATCTTGGTGTCTATATACTCAAATAATAAACTTGAATGTTCTCTAACAAGTATTTTGCTTTTTTTTTTTTAGCACTTCTTAAACTTGATACTAAGAAAGCCTATTCAGTGGGGTTGTCACTGTCTACCATTTTGAGCCAACTTTCCCTCCTGCCCATTCCTTACACAAAACAGCAACTGCAAGAAGACCAGCATAGGCTTTGCCAGTGCCTCAGTGCTCTAGCACAGTTTGTCAGACCATTTGTCCTTGAAATTGTTCAACACATGGAGATCATATCAGGTGGCAATCGCAACGATCTAAAGGAGGAACTACTAGGATTGTAAGTAAGCTACTTTCTTTTGCAGGAGCTATATAAAGAATCCAGCACCATAGAGCTACTTGTAAAGTTACAAATAACAATTTCAGAGACAGATCTGCAAAAGAAAATGTAGGGTAAAAGCGCTTTGGCTCCTCTTCCACCCTTTTTTTCTACAATAAATGCTAATTTTATTGTAAAAGTACACAGTTGTCTCAATGAAATAGTTCTAGAGGACAGGACCATGTTGATCATAGAATGGACGTTAAAAAGCAGGCCATGTTTCAATCATATTGTAAGATCCCAGAATATGTTTAAGCCCAGACAGAGCCAAAATAAGAACTTAAACGGAGGCTTGAGAAAGAATCAGCATTTAATCTTTGATCAAAGTTTAAAGTCTGGGTCAGCCGGTCCAACACATATACGAGGATATGCAAGGAAGAGCTACTCTTAGAGAAAGTATGATTCCCCTTTTTATACAGTTAGAAGTAACTCTCCTGGTGTTGCAGAGAAGGGGACTTACACAGATCAAAGGTGTAGGTTTTAGATTTGTGGGGCAACTCCAACCTGAGATACGTGCTAAGCCCTAGATTGCAGGAAGAGGGTTGGCAGGAAGGAGATTTGATCAAATCTTCAGATTAAATGGCAGGAACATATGTTTAATAATTACCAGATACTTTTCAGAGGCCTAATACAGCAGGAAGTTAATTACAGGAAACAAAGCTATAATATATATGTGTTACAAGAAACAAATGTTTACATATGACTGTTACAAATACAAAGGTTTATAGAATAACAGGTTTTTACTAATTCTAGTATACCAGTATTTTATATTCTGGTATTATTTAATATATCCCTATTACTATTTCCCTACAATATCATCATGGCCACAGCCTTAACTTTTTCTACCATATGTGTAGAAACATCAGAGGCTGTCTCTTATCCACCAATTTTTTAGCTGGAGAAGAAATCAGTGTAAAACCTAATGTTTGAGTTCATACTTGTACTAAATTCAATGCGTACTGTTTCACTACTATGTTGCATGAAATAGTTTTGTAAATCATGATTCATAGTTTAGCAGAGGTAAATTAAGGCATATTAAACAAAACATCAATTGTTGTCTATTTGTGAATTTGATTTTTGTTACTTTTTTTCTTTTTAGTTCTTTTTTTTATTAAAGCTCAATTACTTTAGTTCTATTGTGAAATTACTAGCTTCATTTTCATTGTAGCCAAAATATACCAGCTATGTCTTAAGTCATATTTTGGAAGGAGAGAGGGGTTGAGATACTGGCCCACAGTGTTTCACTAGTTTAATGCTGAGTCTGGAAAATACTAGTGGATTCTGTAAGGAAAAGTTTGACATTACCTAACACTTTCATTTTTGGCCATTCCGCTGGTTCTTAAAATACCTCAAATAACAAAGGCCTTTGTCAGTGCTCTTATTATTTAGTGTCTTGACTGATTCTCTGATGTGCTATACTCTTGTTTTCAGTTGCCTGAAAAGTTTAAAATATCCATTGCTAATGGCAGAGCTTGATCCATTGCCTGAAGAGATGGCTGAGAATCCCCTAAGGCAGTTTGCAGCTGATATAGTTGTAAGTCCACTTTGGGCATGTCTTCTTTTTCTGACCCAGTTGTAAATGAAGTTAACAGTTATTTGTAAAATGATTTGCAAACTTTGGCTTCCGATCTGTATTTATCAAGTTTTATGAACAGTATTCCTGAAAGCAGGGTGATTCAGGTAAGGGAACTACCAACAGCCGCTTGAGGTGAAGAATGTGAAGATAGTACAGATGAATTTCACTTTACCATGCCGAAAGAAGTCCTGATGAGAGTTTGTTCCATGCAGCTTGATTAGTAGTATCTGCTGGAGGTGGGGAATCACAAACGAATGATTGTGTCATCTCAAAGATGTGAGAGATCTTGTGTGGTATATAAATGGCATTATTACATAAGCATGCCATTTGTACAATGCCATCAGGACATAATTTTTTGTATCATTGCTTGCTTATATCATATTTGCTGCTGATCTGATTATTTACTACAGTATAAATGTGTCTATGTATTTTTCATATCAACATGAGCTTACATATACAGTTGACTTACTGGTACTGCAGCCTACCTGAATCTCTCTCTATGTGTGTGTGTACACACACACTCACACACACACACACACTCACACACACACTTCAGCTTAGCTGAATCTTGTTCTTAGTAAGTTTTAGAATTTCACTAAAAATACACCCAATGCAGAGGTGGTATTCAGCCAGTTCTGACAGGTACTGGAGAGCCAGTAGCGGAAATTTTGAGAGTAGGGAGGGAATGGGGATTTTGCAGTAACCTTTCCCTGCCACACCCACAAAGCCACACCCAAAGAACCGGCAATAAAAAATTTTGAATCCCACCACTGACCCAGTATGTTTAGGGGAGGTAGACATTAAACTCTTCAGCTTGGTTTGCATTCATTCTGAACTTCCTTTCTAAGCCCCGATTTAGCAGGAAATGATGCTTGAGTTCATCTCACAATCTACATGTAGTTTGCAGATCAGTGACTAAACCAGAATAATAATTATAATAGGGGACGCATTGGCTCAGTGGTTAAAGACGCTGAACTTGTCAGCTGTTGAGCTGACAACCCAGTTCAAGACCCGAGCTAGCTCCGTGCAACAGGGTGAATTCCTGTTACTTTCCTCAGCTCCTGTGTCCCTAGCTATTCGAAAGCATGCAAATACAAGTAGATTAATAGGTACCACTTTGGTGGGAAGGTAATAGCATTCTGTGCACCTTTGGTTTATATGCTGGCCATATGACCACATAAATTGTCTTCGGACAATACTGGCTCCCTTGGGAAACGGAAATTAGCAATGCATCTTACACTCAGAGACAACTGACAGGGAAATCTTTAACTTTAAAACAAACCATTTATGTTTTAGTATGTTGCATGACCAGTTAAACTATTAAGACAAAATGTACTGTTGGATTTTGGTTATGAACCAAATCATAGCGATTTGTTAATAATAATTAACCAATGTTTTTTGATAGTTAATGTCATTACCAGGCAGATTTCTCGCTATAAATTCATCATCATGAAAATGATGATGATGGAATAAGTAGAACTATGGAGGGCAATCTTTGTCCTAATAGCGGAATGTAACTGAAAACAACAATGTTCTCTCCTTTTCAAGAGCTAGTATAGAAGTATTATTATTTAAATATTAAGTTTATTAAAATTAGGGAAGTAAAAAATTAAAATTCATTGTCTTTTTGTAAATGCCCTAAATAAACCACATAAATAGAGTAAGACATCTAGCACTGATCCAGTCACAAAGAACATCTCCAATATCAGTCTCCTATAGAACAGTATAGAGAGGGTAGCGATCCAGTGAAAATTTAAATATCTTTAAATGGGACAAAATGTATATGAATGAAATTTGCACAAAGGGAAAAACTTGTCTTTTATAAATCAGGCAATTTTTGGAAACTGATAGACTAATAACACCAGAAAACAAACAAAATACTATAAACATAATTCCAGCTCTAAAATGTTTGTGAGAGATAGTCCTTCCTTAGCTTTCTTTTCTTGGCTACTTTTATTTATTAAATTTGTTTGCCACCATCTCTCCACAAGGTGACTCCATAGATTGCATCCTTCAGCTGACATTTTCAGAAACAAATTGCTTAAGGTTTTGATGATTCCTGAGAGACATTTAGGTCATATTTCAGTGTTTCCCTCACCTCCTATCCCAGGAAACTTTAATTTTAATAGAGGAGAAAAATAGCTCAGGGATAGACAGTGGATTTCTTGGTGCTGTCTGAGCTTGATTGTTTTCTTGCAAACGCTTCATTACCCAACTAGGTAACATCAGTGTGCATGTGGAGTTTGCTGCCTGTTTTGCTTAATTTTGCTCTTGCCACAGTTCCTGGCAGTTCCAGTTACAGGCACTCTGTTTGCCTAAAGCCTTCCACTTGAGCATTGCTTTTCTCTGCTTCTCAACTTAGAAAAACCAGCTCATCTTTTTCCTTTCTGCATCATGCATACAACTTTTTGTCCCTTCCTTTTTCTCCCAAGCATTCTTCTTAAGTATTCTCCACTTTCTTTCAACCCAAAGTTTTTATCCAGCAACGAGGAGTAAAGGATGTTGGGCATGCTCCAGATTACCTATTTTGCTTTTTTTTTTTAAATGATTGAGAATCTCTTTCACTTCTTTCTCTTTGCTTGCCCTTCTGCAGTCATGTACGGTATATCACCATAAGAGGGAGATGTTTCTTCACCTCTCTTACTCAGTGAGACTAGATTCCAAATGAGTGGATTTTGGATCTAGGTAGCTAAAAAAGGAAAGACCATAGATTCTATTTCCCTTGTGTCTGTGCTTGTATTTGAAGTCATTATGAACTTCTTGCTCTGGCATCTGAGCTACGGTGTTTGAAGTCTGAGGCTTTTGATTTTCATGAGGCACAAGGTTCTGTGAATGACGGCTTGCACATTGCTACAGTATTATATGCAGTAAAAACTATGAACATCCTTGAAATATGATATAAAGAAATGAGATATTAAATAAGGAAGGCACATATATTTTTCTTCTTTATAATAGTTTTAGGGGAAGTGAAATTCATGCTTAGACATTATGTCTGGGTCAATATGTTTCAGTATTAAGATACTTAGTCATGAAAAGCAGTACTGCATGTTGGTATCTCTTTATTTGCAATAGGAGATATTCTGTTTCTTTTAACAGGAAATTTTAGCGGATATTAAAGAATTATTTCCACAAGTGCGTTTTCAGCCAATATGTAAAAGTGAAAACTGGGATGATGAAGACATATCGGAAATGAACAAGGAACAATCTTCAGAGGCTTTAGCGTGTCTATCTTACATAGTATTTGTTCAGGACTGCTTTGGTGTTGACTGCCTCCCAGTAGTTTTCAAGTAAGCACAACATTGCTTTTATTTTTGTTGGCTTGGAAATTACTATTTGGCTAAATGGCTGAGGCATATAAGACTCTGTATTCCAGACCAGCTCAGCAGGGATGCTGAGCAAAAGATCATTTGGGGGGATGAAATTAAGGATCAGGTGATGAACAAGCAGATAGGAACTATTTAAGGGAATAACATTTACACCAGGCCCCATAGACAATTTAGTATATACTTTATTTTAAATGTTCAAATTGGTTACCATACTCTTTTCAATAGTTCTTTAATTGTTTGACACATGACCTTTGATCATTCCTAAGTGCAGTTATATTTTCTCTGAAAAAAACATCAGTAAAATGTAGTGGTTGGCATACAGTAGCTAACTTTGGTATACCCTGCATATAGTTTTTGAAAGATGCTAATTTTAGTGGATTTTTAAACCATCCCTTCCTTCCATGAGAGCATGAAGACTTGGTTCTGTTTGTTGGCTTGAGGCTCCAATAGAGGGGTATCATATTGGAGGTGGTGGATAGCTTAATAATGGATCCAAACCCCTCTTTGCATCATACTCCCTCTCTCTATCTTTTTAACTAGGTTTATAGTATTACTTATACATACTTACATACATACATAATATAAATGCGCAATATACCCATACATACACATATAAATGTATTCATATTCAATAGCAACTTTATATAGTTTTATCTTTTAATATTGTAGCTGCTCAGTTACTGTGTAGTAAGGTGGATGGCTAATGAATTTTACAAATAAATCAACGATCGATCATACATGTAGTATAAAAATTAGTAATAGTTGAGAAAAAAGGTCATACGTTTAATTTTATTTAAGCTACTGCTAAGTAAATCAAATGCCTAAAAGTAGAACTAATAGCCAATCTGAAATATGCAACTCTACTGAACAAGATATCTCCCTAATAAATTGTCAGATATTAAAATAGAGTCAACACAAAGTACAAATCCTAAATTTTTACCTACTTCTTTAGGAAGTTGTTATCAATTGGCATGCTATTAGATTTATTGTAAAAGTATTCTAATCCCAAAATAGTTTCCACAATTTTAAATAAAAATAGTTTATAAGTACCAGAAATATAATCAGTATGTAGCACTGACTTAAATTCAAAATCTGATCTGCACAGTCCTTGAATGTGGCAAGATTGTTTTATTAAGTGTCTGAAAGATTACTATATTAAAATTAGCAAAAGTGGGGGCATTCTTGGCATGTGTCTCATTTTTATTATCCTTTTAGGATTATATCCTCCATAATAAAAATGGGACAGTTACTTCTTTTTACATAAATAAATTGTAACGAAAATCCAATTTCTTTATCACTTGTACCAGAAACTTGAATTACATATTTTCAAAACCTTTTTCTGCATCTAATGATGCCAAAAACTGCTGCTTCATTTTCTTTCATTGTGGAATTATAATAAATCTACTAGTAGTCTGATATGCCCTTTCATAAAGCCAGATTGTGCAGGATGAATTAATGAAAGTAATGCTTTCGTTAAGCTTTGCCAAAGTAGCTGTTTCTGGAAGATTAGTTCTATTTAAAAAGGCTTCCCTCTGGGACTTATAATATTTCCAGAATATACATTCTTATAAAATTCCAAAAAATGACAATTCATTTCTGCTTGATTACTATGAATTATCCCCATGTATCTCTTATTGTTATTGTCTTACTTTGTTCCAATTGTTTTAAATGAGAAGTTAATAGTGTAGCAGATTTCTCCCTTCACCATAAAAATGCTTAATATGCTCTAATATCTATTCAATGTTTAAAGTATATAATTGATCAAACTCCAATTAAGTTGATCTAAAGCACGATGTGCTTCCAGAATGCAAATCTTAGATACATGGTTAAATTGTCATGTAGAAATCCTTTAAAGGTTCTGCATAGTTGGAAAAAAATCCATTTTCTATTGTTGATCTTAGGTTTGTCCATTGTAATATTACTTCCATTAGTTGAATTTCCCCCCCATGATCAGCGATATTACTTGCTTGTGTTAAGTAATTGTAATTTTCACTAATTGAACATCCATCAAGGTCCTTAGAAATAATGCCATCATGAACATGTGTCACAGACAAAAAAAGTATAGTCTTGCTTGTTTGAATATAACTGCTATTATATATCAGGTAGATGACACTTTTGGATATAAGCTTGAAAGGTATTCTAACTCTACAGACTCCCCACCCCCCACCCCCGAAGTCTTGTCTCACTTCACTAACAACCAAAATTAAATCAAATTCCCTAGGAATGATAATCTGCCCAATTTAATAATTCAAATAAATTTCCAAAACAGTTATGTTAATGTTATATGATCTTCAATTTATAAAAATATTCTCCAGACTTAGTTATGCCTCTGATTTAACCAAAGAAAAATCAACATTGTAAATATTTATTGTGAGGAATGATGATTAAAGTAACTTTTGGTTAAAAGACAAATATTCTAGCAGTTGAGACTTCTTCATCACTGTCAACAAATATAATGCAAATGTCATATAATACAAACTCCAACTGGCATTTCTATTTATTAGCATGTTTATAAATAGTTATTTATTATGGTAGGAACCATAGTCATAACTGAAGAACAGCCTTCTTGTTTTTATATGAATAAACAAAAGAAAGAAGAAAGGGATATTATTATTCTCATTGTTTAGTTGTTAAAAGTGACTGCCTTTATCTGATAAATTATTCTTACATGTATAAATCACTCTCTTTTGTAGCCCATCATATATTTTGCAGTGCAATATGGTACATATTAGAGCTCTGTTGAAAAGGTAAGTAGGCACTGTTTCTTTTTTATTTCACGTTTCCAAAGATTTAAAATATAATGTTAGGGGGAAAAATAGGGCAATTAATAGTAATTTGCTTGGAAACAAGGAAAATGTATACTTCAATCTTATTAGGCTAAATTGTGTTTTAGTTCATATATTTACCGAACTTAGTATAAAGGCTTGATTTTACAGAGTTGGCATTAGTTTTAATATTTAAAGTTGAGTTTGCACTGAACTATAAAAGCTCTCTCCTTAACACTTGGATTTGAGAACATGTGTACAGTATTCCATTCAATAATTGTGAGAGGTCTTGACAAAACATGCTGTTATGTGGATAGCTGGCCTTGAAAAATATGATCCAATAATCCTGTCCTTACCTCTATAATCTATTCTCAGAATAGGTTTAGTTTGAAGGTCTGTGTGGGGTCTTGGTATAGAACAGACCATGTACCTTGAAAATATTACATTGGTGACAAGAATCTGACATTGTTTCTAAAAAAGACAACAAAATAAAAACTTTAACAAACTAGTTGTTATTTTTTTGCAGGACAGAAGAACCTGTTTTATCAAAAGGTCTTGTAAGTATATAATATGCATACATTATTTTTCCTTGTGGTCTCAGAAAATAAAAGTTCATTCCAACTTTTCTTTAAAATTGAACATGCTTTATAAGCAAGCTTGAATTCATGTCAGCTTGCTTGAAAATGTATCAGATTGAATTTTTAGGTTCAATTACGCTGAATTACTCTAATCTGACATCTAATTTCATGGGTGGTTAATAAAGGCTCCTCAACCCAAGCTTGGCTTCTGATGCCTATGTAGTTTTTGTAGCAACAGTATGAAAGTGATTTACCACGGCCATTGCTTTCATCTAGTATGCATTTTCAATTTCCATTTAACCTGGGATATTTTTGAAGGTCTCCAGTCCAAATATTCATTACATTCAACCTCACTTAACTTTTTTTAAAAATAGTCCAAGTTAAACCAGATGCTTAGATATATACTACATGGATTTTATTTATTGTTGCAGCATAACATGAAATTATTCCTGAAAATATAATTTATTGTTAATGGGTGCAGTTGTGTAAGGTGTCATATGTCATATCTAACAAAGAAATTGCCATAGTCAAAGCAGACTCTTTAGCTGGGTTTGCATACAGCCTGAAGTTATAGTCTAGTTTGAACTTAAGATTTTGAATGAGTTGAGTTATTGTGGCTTATAAAACAGATCAAGATTAGAACAATCTATTTACCTGATATAAAATTAAGCTATATAAAGCATGGTTTACAGATGGTTGGATTTACACTATGAACTACATTCTTATAAATTGCTGAAGTTGCTTGATTGCAGCAGTTTAAAAATTGGATAATGTAAACAAAGGAGAAGAATTATTTTCCATAAAGAATCTGAATATATTTAAAAATAATATACTTCTAGTGTTCTGTTCTATAGTTGGGGATTAATATACTGGGAGCAGTGCCCATAGTTTTAAAATTAATATATCAATTTAACTTATAGGCTCTTTTGGAGAACTGCCTCCTGAGATTGGAAAATAATAGCCTTTTTCTTCAGTATTTGGAATTTGAAGGCTGTATTACAACACCTCAGGTAATATGGGAAAACCATAAACTTTTAATTACACGAATGCATTGTGTTGATATTTCTCAAGCGTCTTAAGAAGATTGTCAATAGTTATTTATTTAGTGCTGTAATGGGACTATTTAAACATGGGGCTTCTCTTGAGGTGCACTCGAAAGCTACAGCTAGTCCAAAACGCAGCCGCGCGGGTAATTACGGGAGCCACCAGAAGCTCCCATATAACACCAATCCTGCGCGAGCTGCATTGGCTTCCTGCGGTCTTTCGGGTGCGCTTCAAGGTTCTGACGACCATCTTTAAAGCGCTCCATGGCTCGGGGCCTAGTTATATGCGAGACCGTCTCCTGCCCCATACATCCCTTCGGCCGATCCGCTCCCACAGAGAGGGCCTTCTCAGGGTGCCGTCGGCCGGACAATGCCGACTGGCGACACCCAGGGGAAGAGCCTTCTCTGTGGCGGGCCCTACCCTTTGGAACGACCTACCCCCTGAACTCCGGACCATCACCGACCTCCGCCTCTTCCGCCAATGTCTAAAGACATACTTTTTTCATCAAGCCGGCCTAGCCTAACCTCCCATGGGGACTTTTAGAAAAGTTTTAAATTGGGTTTTTAATAATTGGTTTTAGCATAGGACTGGGATTATTTAATATGTATTTTAAATTATTTATCTATTTTCTATTTTGTATATTTTTAAATCTCCTGTGCGCCGCCCTGGGTCCTCTGTAGAGAAGGGCGGGATATAAATGTAATAAAATGAAAAATGAAATGAGACTAATACAATGAGGGTCAAACCCCCCATTTTGTTAAAGAATTTAGTACGTTTTTAATCTTGTGTTGTTTCTGTCATTTTAATAGAAAAATCATCTTTACATCCCAAAATTTATATGGAGCAAAAATAGAGCTCTGTCTCCAGACATTAATACTGTACTGCACTATATGCTTTCTACTTAGATAAAATTAACTAACTCTGCTTCTCCTAAAGGAGAGGTGAAAGTGATCAAATATTCTAAGTAGGCACCAATTTTTATTTCAATATCACACAGAGAACATGAAGTATTGAATAAAATATTTTGTATCTACTTTGGGGACATTACTCCACATTTTTAAGTACAAATGCCAGCTGGCATCTATATTGGATGTTAAAAAATTGAAGCGGCATGAAAGGCCAAATTGTTAGTGTTGTGGTATCACAAGCAAGAGTTTTTGTGCACTGTACATTACTGGATTCTGTTTTCTTCTAAACATCTGCTATAATTTTCTAGCTGATTATGGTATACAACATTGGGCTTGATATTTCAAAAACCTATTACATAATATTCTTTTTTCTGCCTTTGTTGTAAATCATATTCCACCTTTCCTTCTCCTTCTCCTTTCCTTCTCCAATATATGTAGTGTGGCTTAAGAAAGGAGTCTTTTGTTTTTGTGAGTTAAAGATGGTTCCCATTGTACATAATAATTAAATTGTCCAACTAGTTTATAGGCAAAGTCTAACATATAAGTACTATATTGCTAGAATAATTTTTATTTTGTATTGTTTTTAATGGCAGGATTTGGTCAAGATTATGACTCAATGCCCTTTTGAATCTCTGGTATGTAATAAAGTTTTCTATGATTTTTAAAATTGTTGGGTTTAAAATGCATATAAATCTCACCTGTTCCATATTTGTGTTTCTATGTAGAGAAAGAAGAGCTTTAAGATTTTGCAGCTGTATATAGATAAGTTTGATGAAGAGGGAAAATACATATTATTTAGGTATGTCTCATATTACTGTTTTAACCAAAATGTAGCTAATATGACTGTAGTATTAGTCTTTTATACATTCAAAATACAATCTTTAAGAAAAATTATACCTGATTTAGATTTTCCAAAATTTTAGTCTGTAAATTCCATCAGTCTCAGTTGACATGCCAATTGTCAGAAATAATGAGGGAGAAAAATGAGTTAGAATATAATTTTTCTTTTCTTTCTTGGGTCTTCTGGTTACAGATGTTTATTGAAGACGAGCAACCATTCTGGCGTGGAAGGACACATTGTTCAGAATATTAAAAATCAAATTGATTTGTCAAATTGATTTGATACTATATGACTGTAGTATTAGTCTTTTATACATTCAAAATACAATCTTTAAGAAAAATTATACCTGATTTAGATTTTCCAAAATTTTAGTCTGTAAATTCCATCAGTCTCAGTTGACATGCCAATTGTCAGAAATAATGAGGGAGAAAAATGAGTTAGAATATAATTTTTCTTTTCTTTCTTGGGTCTTCTGGTTACAGATGTTTATTGAAGACGAGCAACCATTCTGGCGTGGAAGGACACATTGTTCAGAATATTAAAAATCAAATTGATTTGTCCTTAAAGGTGAGGAAAACTAATGAAGGCAACATAAGTGAAGGAGAGAGATTTAAATCAAGTTTGGAATGTAAGAAGCACAATGATGTAAATGTAGACTGAGAGAGAACAAATCAATTTTCATTAGAAGCACAAATGAAATTACCAACTTATCATACTTTATGATACATTGTATCATAATGGATTGATATGTTCTATGCTCCATTTGTTTTCTTCTTATTTAATATTTTCAGAACACTTGTGATGGAACGCAGTAGGCTGGATTCCCAGGAGGGAGGGGGTACATTGTAGAGGAATAAGAGGCAGCTGAATCCAGATCTTTTGTGTTGAGAGGAAGAGGGAAGACAGCTCCTTCCTAATAGCGCTCAGAGTGTTTGGTAGAGGCAGATGTTAGAGAGCTTAGTCTGGCAAAATTGTGTAGGTGGGTGTAGAAAAAAATAAAGAAATTTGTTGGAAAGTATCATCATGTCATTCTTGGGGCTTGGGTTTGACAACACTTCAGTCAAGTAATTATTACTGATAATGAATAATGCTACAAATAGAAATACCTATTTCTTCTATGCTGTCTGCTAAAATACATATATTTTCAGTGAGTCCAAGTAAATAAAAGAAGAATGGAAGAGCAGAATAAAGTATTCAAGTAAAGATTTGTAAAAGGAAGTACAATTTATTATCCTTCTGGTTAATAACGCAGAACAAATTAATGTTTAATTAAAACTGATGATAAACAGCTTAACAAATCCACATAGATACTAAGTGCTATAGTATATTAAAAAAAAGTTCAATTCTTAACTGAGATTTCAGCAGGGACTTTAGGTGGTAAGAGAATTTTCAGCTATTGCAGGATTGTGAAAAGATCTTTGGGCTTCATTCAAACAGAAGAGAACAAAAATAACTGGATACCTCATATTTAAAAATTTCTCTGAAAAGTATGGTGCATCCTTGTAACAAAAGTGTTTCTATGTTAGTGAATTGCCTTAACATAATCTGGCCAGAGCATAATACTGGATTTATTCTGTCCTCATTCAAATAAATGGCTAAACCTTATCAACTGGACAAAAAAAAAGGAAAAGCTGGAATGCAATGGGTTCTCTAGCAGATAATATTCTGGCAGAGTTAATACTTCCATGTATTACTGCTTCTATAAAAAGCACTAAAAAGATTTTTTCCCCTCTTGCTCTGAAGTTCCTATCATGCTTAAATTAAACTGAAAATATTGCCATTCCAACATTATATTAGTTGTAGAATTAGCTGTGAAACTTCCCCAGCCCGCCAACCAATATAACCCTATTGAGTTGTTTAATTTTGTAGTTACAGAGTGAACATTAGTTTTGATATATCCAGCCCCCAATTTATATAAGGTCAGGCATCATGTCTCTGCAACTATCTTTATTAGTAGTAGAAGTAGTAATAGTATCAGTGAAGCTATGTACATATGTGAAAGCAGAATAAAAATAATGACTTGTTTCTGGTTTAGTGATTATCTGGATATTAAAACTGCATGGCATGTCAGAATACGTTCTGATTGTCTGTCTTGGTTGACACTCATTTTTCTTTTCAATACTTTTCATGGCCGCATTTAAAAATGAGATTTTTTGAATAAATAGTTTTTACAAATCTTGAAAAATGTGGGTTGAACCATGTAGATTAAAATACATTTAGGATATTTTATGCAATGAATTCCAAATATGACATTTGGGTTTTATTGTTGTGAACATAAATGAAGATAAGGCCTGTTTAATTATATCTATCTATATACTACTAAAACTCCAGTCTGTCTGTCTGTAACCTTCAATTACCCGAAATGGTGCATCATAAGGCAGCAGTTTTTGAATCATACTATCTCAAAAGGATGTGTACAGAATTTGGGACCCATTATTCCTCTGGAATTGAAATTTCAAAGATCTTCAGACCCGTTGATTTGCAAACTAATTCCCTAGTCAGCTAATCAATGAGGGTCACATGTTTGTGATTTCTGAAATTCCCTGCCAGCCTGTCATGACAATGCTTCAAAAAGCTTTTGTTGCCCTGCTCCTGGTCATTCTATTTAAAAAAGGAAATACCTCTGGAAGCATAGTTTAGGCTATGCATAGTGCTTTTGGAATTCAAATTAAATTAAGAGAAACAAGCAATTAAGGAAAGAGATTAAATAGAATCATAGGTAGTTGGAATAAAAAGTACCGTATTTTTCGGAGTATAAGACGCATCAGAGTATAAGACGCACCCAGGTTTTGAAGAGGCACATTTTTTAAAAAAAGTAGGTAGATAGAGAGATAGAGAGGGAGAGAAAGAGAAAGAGAGAGAAATACAGTAGGTAGGTAGGGAGAGAGAGAGAGAGAGAGAGTAGTTAGGTAGATAGGTAGAGGGGGAGAGAGAGAGAGAAATACAGTAGGTAGGTAGATAGGTAGACAGTGTGTAGTTAGGTAGGTAGGTAGATAAAGGGATAGGGAGAGAGAGAGAGAAATATAGTAGGTAAGTAGGGAGAGAGTGTGTGTGTAGATAGATAAGTAGGTAGAGGGATAGAGAGAGAGAGAGAAATACAGTAGATAGGGGGGGAGAGAGAAGGTAGGTAGATAGAGGGGAGAGGGAGAGAAATACAGTAGGTAGGGAGAGAGAGAGAGGGTAGGTAGGTAGGTAGAGGGATAGAGAGAAAAATAGAGAAATAGAGAGAGAGAGAGAAATAAAGTAGATAGGTAGGGAGAGAGAGAGAGGGTAGGTAGGTAGGTAGATGTTTCCAGGTGTATTTACCCATGTGCTGGAGAAGGAAATCACTGACCACCTTTGGAACAAATCTTGGTTTCTGCAGGCACAGTACTTGACCAATGTAATTCTCATCAATCACTCTAATCAAACAGCTTTCCGAAAGGGGAAAAAAACGCCCTTTTTGCACTGTGCAAACCTCCCCCCAACGGCCTGTTTTTCGCCAAAATGGCCCCATTTTTTTCAAATAAAAGGCATGAATAGCCTTGGGGGGGCTTGCAGAGTACTCCGGGGGGGGGGCAAAACGAGGAAAAATGGCACGTTTTTTTCGTGAAAACGGGCCATTTTTTGGTCAAAAAATAGCATGCATAGCCTTATGGAGGCTTAGAGAGTGCTGCTGGGGACTGGGGGAGCAAAAACACCCTGTTTTTTGCTCATTTCTTCCCTCTCCAGCCCCCAGGAGCTCTCTGGAAGCCTCCATAAGGGTATGCGCATGGCCATTTTGGTGAAGGGGCGGGGTTTCGGGAGGCAGAAAATGCTGTATTCGATGTATAAGACACACCCAGATTTTCAGCCTCTTTTTAGAGGAAAAAAGGTGCCTTTTATACTCTAAAAAATACTGTAAATTTGTTTTCTGAAACCTTTTAGCTATAATAGCAATGCAGACATCTGAAGCACTTACTACTGTTTCTTTCATTACTTTTTTTTTCTCCCAGAGGGAAGAAGGCAGCAAGTTTTTTACTGGACTCCAGCTGGTCTCTCTGTTCGATATGGTGCTCTCACTTCCTGAAGGTGCTGAAACTGATCTTCTCCAGCACTCAGACAGGTGAGATGTGACAAAGGTCACATAAAGGTATCTCTCTGTAGAGCTAGTCCTTGATTTACAACCATAATTGAGCTTGGAATTAGAGTTGCAAGTCAACTGGGCCTCCATGTAACCACAGCCAGTTTTATGATTTTATGATTTTTTGTTTTTGTAGCGATCATTAAGTAAATACCATGTTTGTTAAGCCAATCCATTTTATCCAATGGGCATCTTTTTGCTAGAAACCAGAAATAAAGGGTGGAAACTGATAAAAACATAGAAAATCATGGTCACATGATCTTGGGACTCTGCAAATGATCATGAAGGTGAAACAGTTCCAAAATGCCCAAAGTGTGATCATGTGACTGCAGGGGAACATGTGGCTATTAGAACTTGGAAATCAGGCTGTAAGTGAGGGAGGTCACTCTTAACTTTGAACAGTTGCTAAGCATTGGCCATTAAGAAAGGGCTACTTGTAAAGGGCTGTGAAAATAACCTTGAAGAACAGGACTAAGAACCGCAGCAAAAGCAACTGTCAGATTTGTAAAAAGTGAGTGCAAAGCAAGAGTGGAATTTGGGAAAATGTCTCCATCTTGATTCTCCATAGTTCTCTCTAGGATAAAGACAGGCAATGGGAGGCACATTCAGGCTTGCTGAGTTACTTCAACCCTATAATGAAAATTAGTTTTAGTATCCATAACTTCGGTGTTTAAGCCTGGTCTGTCTCGAAGGGCTGACATTCTCTGAGGTATTTCATTAAGGTTCTTATAATTTGTTAACAAAATAACTTTCTAAGAGTTCTTTTGCTTATCTGAGGTTTCACTGGAGTTTATAAGCAAATTATGAATTCCTGATGCCAAAAAGGCAATATTAAATCAAAAAGATAATCTGTTAAACATCTCTTGAATAATTGATTCACTAATCCAAATATGTCATTTTGCCTTTGCCAGTCACTTAATCAGAACATTTATTGAGATGCTAACTATGAAGCCATTCAAATGTGTTGCTGTATATTATAGATATATGTTTGACAACAAGCATGAAGCATATGTTATTTGTAGGAGCTCAACATATCCTCATTTACCAGCACTCTTATTAAGGGTGAAAAATTGAGGCAGGGTACGAGGCTGCTAAGTAAGCTGGAAAAAATATTCCTAGAAGAGTAGCAAACATCAAAGTGTTGTTACTGTTATTGGTCAGTAGTAATAAATAAAATATCTGAAGCAATGCACATTCATGCAAGGGAAATAATAATAATTCTTTGTAATACAGTAATTTGTGTGAAAGATTTGATGAAAAATTTATAGAATTGAGAATAGTTGTCACAAATTAATATATAAATGCTTGATGAATAACATATTATATAGCTGACTTCGACATTTCTGATTTTCAGGATAATGGCCTCACTGAATTTGCTGAGATATTTATTTATTAAGGATAAAGAGGATGACAATAAGGTATTGTTTTAAGAAAAAAATTATTCTGTAATGATTGTATAAAAAAAGGTTATGTTGCAAAAATTGATAGTGTCATTGTAAACCTTTAAAAATGGTACAGCTGAAATATATTGAAATATTGGATTATTCTTGAATTTATTAATCAACTTTAAAAACTGCTCCTTTCTCTCACAGTAGGGCTCTGAGTGATGTACAAGTAAAATATAAAAGTGTATATAAAAGTATATTAAAAGGCAAACATAGTTAATATTCAGAATTAAAATACCTCACCCAAATGGCCCGTTTTTCGCAAAAACGGTCCCTTTTTTTTTCAAATAAAAGGCATGAATAGCCTTGGGGGGCTTGCAGAGTGCTGGGGGGGGGGCAAAAATAAGCAAAAAAACCAGCCCGTTTTTCACGAAAACGGTCCCTTTTTTTTCAAATAAAAGGCATGAATAGCCTTGGGGCGGTGCTTGCTGGGGGGGGCATAAGCAAAAAAAACAGCCCGATTTTCACAAAAATGGGCCATTTTTATGTCAAAAAAATTGCATGCATACCCTTATGGAGGCTTATAGAGTGCTGCTGGGGGCTGGGGGGGGAAAGAGCGGCCCATTTTAGGCTCATTTCTGCCCTCCCCAGCCCCCAGGAGCTCTCTGGAATCCTCTATAAGGCTATGCACAGCCATTTTGGTGAAGAGGGTGGGGTTTCGGGAGGCAAAAAATGCTGTATTCGATGTATAAGACGCACCCAGATTTTCAGCCTCTTTTCAGAGGAAAAAAGGTGCATCTTATACTCCAAAAAATATGATAGTTGGAAGGGAATGCTATACCCTTTTCCAGTCTGTATATGGAGAAAAACAGCATTTGGAGCAGTTTATTCGTGCAAACTTTGTTTCAAATCAAAAATTTCTAGTCCCATGAAAAATGATGAAGAATTTTGCTTTTCAAACTCCTGTTATGACTTCTGAATTCTCATGGTATAATTTGCTAAAGACACCCCATCTGGTGCGATGATTAAGACACCAGGCTAGAATGTGGGAGACTGTGAGTTCTAGTTCCTTCTTAGGCGCAAAGCCAGTTGAGTAACCTTGGACCAGTCACCCATTCTCAGGCCTGGGAATCTTCAGCTTCCAAAATCTTTCCAAGAAAATTGCAGGGACTTGTCCAAGCATTTGCCAGGAGTCAACATTGATTCAATGGCACACAGAGAGAGATTTGCTAAAAGGAATAGCTTGATTGGTCTGCATATATAAAATATCCATATTTAATCAGTCTATGATGAATAATTCCTGATACAGAAATTGAAATGCCATCACTGCAAAAGTTTTCTTTTTCTCTCTCCTACCCATTCGCTCTAATCCTCCCGATTAAGCCTGTTTGAGAATCTGCCCTGCTTTCCTTTGAGAATCTTTATAGCAGTTCTTAACATACCCTCTCTTAGGTAAGATGTAGAATCGAGGATGCCTCAAGACAATAAGAAGGGCAAATTTAGCATTTCAAGCAAATCTTTTGAAATCACCCAAGGGAAAGAAGAAAGTGGGGAGCAAAGGCCCCAGGACACAGCAATATAATTGCTGCTGGTAAATTATGCTTTACCAAACAGTCCTCCAGAGCTAAATCTGTTCTGCTGGAAGGTTGATAGCTGTCAGGAGCCTTTTTCAGAGTTCAAGTCGGCTCCAGCAGATATTTTATGCCTCTCAAGCAGCAAGGAGGGTATTGCCTCCATTTCTGAATTATTTGCTGCTCTTCTGTACATTCGTCTCCTTTTTTTTTTTTTTGCAAGCTTTACTCCCTAACCTGATTTTCAAATGTGCTTCTTTCTGTAACTAGTCAGTCAACATAAACCAATCATGCAAGCTATCTGACATCCCTGTTCTATTAAAAACAAATGACTGTAATTGCCCTGAAATAATGTTGATTACTGAAGTGTACAACCTTGCATTCTGATTTTAGCTGTATGTACTAAGAAATAAAACCTGGGTTTAACTGGATGTTAAGTTTACTTCATTGGTTAGGCATGGTTCAGATTCACTTGGAAACTCTGAGATTCTAACACAAGATTGTACATTTAATGTTTCATTTCAGTAGCACATGCTGGATAGCCTGTGTCTACTAGGAAGTTAATCTTATTTTTATTTGGAAAATTGGGGGAAAACAAATATCAGGCCTCATCTCCATCCCAATGGGAGTGGGTCTGGGCAGGTTTGCTGGCTCCAGCTGCCTATCCAGCCTGTGTTTAGCAACAATATTTCCCTCTCTTTCCCTCCAGCTATCATAATTTTAGCCTTGACTCAAGGTCTTACACATTGCTGCACCTAAGAAACCTCCATTAATCTTCTATGCTGTCATCAGACATAATACATCAAAGATATGGAGCTGCTTTTCTACCTATAGCCAAAGATAAATATAAAGCCCCTATGGGAGCAATGCTGAGTCCATAAAGAGTGGGAAACAGTCACTACCCACAAAAATGCCAAAGGGTGGCAGTGTTGGTTCCATCTGAGATAAATCCCTAAATAGATGTAGGGCTTGCTTAGTGGTAGTTTTACCATTACTTTACTCTAGGTATAAAAGAATTTTATATAGTAAGAGAGTCTGGAGATTCCTAAGAGATTCTGGATCACTTTCCTTGGAGGAAAGGATCCAGAAAGAAAGGGAAATTTAAAAATAAATAATTCAGAATGTTTTTTTTTTCTTAGTCTTATAAGTCAAGGAAAATTATTTAAAAATAAGATTTCACTTCCGATTACTGGTAGTTTTTACATATTTACAAATAAAGCATAGTAGGTAAATGGCTTTTTTTTTTGTGGGGGTGTATTTATATAGAAATTACTTCAGTATTTTTATATGACATGGTAAGACGCAGCTGCTTTAGCAATTCCATCTTGCATCAGTTTTTTTTTTAATAATGATGCTTATCCAGCTTAATATTCAGTGGTGGTAGCAGCTTTTCATAATGATTGATCTGTATTTTTTTTTCAAAGCTTCTGCCTTATGCAGCTGGTATATTATGATGGGCAAATGGTTTGTGATAATCAAGGGAACAATTTATATTAAAATTTTGAAACCAATTTTGATCGGATTTCCCTCCCTAATGTACTCTGAGTTTATGTTGTTCGGCTATTATTCATTAATCAGGGGGGGGGGGGGAGAGGATTGCAAATTTAGTTCTTTGTCAGGCTCAATCTGAAGAAAGGGAGTTATTCCAAAACCACCAATGAGTTCTATATCAACTTGAGGCCGAACATCTAATTGATTAGGAAATGGCAGGTTAATACTGCATAAAACAAAAGAAGGGGGAACTTGTTAATAAAGTAATATGCATTCTGTTGTGCTGTGCATTTTTCCTCTTAATATTGCAAATAGAACATTTATAATAAAATATACCGTATTTTTTGGAGTGTGACGCACCTTCTCCCCCAAAGAGGGAGAAAATGTGGGTGCATCTTATACACTGAATGTAGTCTCACCCACCCACCAGCCCCAACCCTTTAGCCTCTTCCTCCCAGGAAAATACCTTTTTGCAGCAAACGGGGGCTTGTGGAGGCTTCTATAGACTATAGCAGTGATAGCTAACCTTTTTTGGCTCGCGTGCCAAAAGCAGGGGGAGCGCAGGGGGGGGTGTCATACATAGGCGTGCCACACCCATAACGCTATGTGTGCGACGCCTTGCTTTTGGCATGCTTTTTTCGCCCTTCTTAGGCTCCAGAGGCTTTCTAGGAGCCTGGGGAGGGTGAAAACAGCCTCCCCCGCACCTCCAGACATTTCAGGAGCTGCCCTGAAGCCTCCATAGGGTGAAAAACGGCCTCAAAAGAAGGCCTAAATCAGCTGGCCAGCACACACATGCACGCTGCAGCCTTAAACAGCTGATGATAGGGAGAAATTGAAAGTGAAACTTGCTGTTTGCTCCAGAGGCAAATTGCTGGGAGCCTAATCAGGCTGCTTGCTGCAAGGAGGTAAGTCAACAACTAGAAATGCCTATAGAATGTTCAAATTATTAGACTTATTTTTTTAAAGACTGCTTTATTATTATTCTAGATAACTTAACAAAATGAAGAAGCTTTTTAAAATAAATGCTTGATCTGAAGAGGCCCAGTGCTATTGTATCTTTTTTTAAATAGCAGAGAATAACTATACTCCCAGAAAGCATATCAATTTTAACAGCATCTGTACAAATATAGTCTGAAATATAACACTACAAACAGTGTATATTATCTGTACTGTTTGGTGTTTGTTGCAAGGAGGGAAATTGCTGGAAGGCAGAGGCAGATATTTTCCTCCCCAAAAGCTAGGTGTGTCTTATACTCCTCAAAATACGGTACTTGGAGTTTGTTTTGCAATATAACATTTATAAAAATTTCTTCCTTAAGCTTAACTTGATTTCAAGAATGGAAAATCACAATTGATGTGATTTTAGGGAGCAGCTGTAGTTTATGTATGCCACAAAACTTTCCTGTATTACAAGATTTCAGGATTTTATGGGTGGCTTTATGCACTCAGATATGGTTTAATGACATTCAGACTGTTTTCTAAATTGGGGATTGATCATCTATAGCCCTACAGCAGAATTTTCAGTTGTTATTTGTTACTAAGGCATCAATAAAGTAATAATCCAGTACAGTAAATTAAATGTAACTCCTGTTTCTTCTACTTGGCGCCAAAGAAAGCTTGGGTCCAAATGCTTGGGGCAACTGCCATTACGAGCTGCATATTTCTGTTCTATTAATCATCCAGGTCAGTGATCTGACAAGAGTTCAACATGTCTCCTGTTCCAATAAGTGTTATCAGAAATAACAAAATAAGAATTATAAATTGTGTCTATTAAACCCAATTTGAATCCTTCCTTTTATATTTATGTTTCCATTTCTATTTAAACAGCTTCCTCTCTCAAGATTATCAAAGTCTAGCCCCAATCAGAAAAAACATTAAACATAATCAGAAATAGCAATTCATTATTTTAACCTTGATCACCTAGATCAGTTTTGCAAACTTTCTTTCTGTCAACAGTTTTTTAAATTCCTTATACAAAGTTCTAACATCTGTTTCCTCCTAGTCTCTTTTCATCTTTGTCAGGTCCCTTTTGTAATGCCAGTGGGGCAACTGCAGCAAATCTCTATTGTAAATGAAATAAAACAAAACAATCCCATTTCTGTTCTAATTTATTATTGGTATAACATTTAAAAGTTTAAATCTTTGTCTAATTTCATTTGAAAATCCATATCCTTCTCTTTCTTGTAGCTACAATTTTAAAGCCCATTTGTAAGTCAATTACATTTTATTCAGTGGTGTTTGTTCCTTTTCAAGAACATATTCTGATTCCTTTATAGAGTTAAATAACTCGACGATCTACTGTACCCCTTCAGTAAACATTTCTTTTAAAGTAGCCATCTGTTGCCCTCTAGTATCCAACTTTCAAGGCATCATATCAGCTTCCCAAGAAAAACAAGGAAATTTCCCCAGGAGAAAGGATCCTTTCAATTAACTTCAGCATCTTAAATCAAGTCCATCTGAGCTTTTAATCTGTTTACAACTTTCTAAGACCAACAGTAATCTTTTATAAGCTCCCTTTTGCTATATATTTGAAAAAGACTTTTGCTGATTTATATGAAAAGATGAGGTTTTAGAGATGAGCTTGTAGAGAATGGGGTGAGGTATATAATGAAGAGGCATTTGATTGTATTTTAAGAGATAGTGATAAATTGTTAATGTTGATTCTACTCTCTAGGAAATAAGGAGGGGGCTTTTTCTTTTCTTTTTGCTTTTTCTGAACTTTTAAATTTTTAATGTTTCTGTATTATGTACTTGAATTTGTAGTTAATATAATCTTTAATAAAATAATATTATTGAAAAGAAAATCCAGTTCTTGCTACCTGAAATGGTATATCAGTTTTATTACATTAATCTAGTAATGGATATAGTGCATTTTGTGATTACGGGAGCTACACTCAGCTTAATGAATCACAATTCTCCAGGTCTGATGTGGAAGACATGTCAAAAACTGTGAAAAGATAATCTGAAGTTCAGTTATGAATAAAAATAAATGTTATATTATGACACTGGATTAACTGATTAAAATGCAGCTTAGCAATGCAGGTTAGGTCTTAAATCCTTTTCTTTTTAAAACCAGCAAATCATGTCATTGAAGGAAATGTTTATTAAGACTTATACTGTAAATTATAGTGCCACTAATCTTATTTAATATTTCCTTTTCCCCCTGAGACTTGTGTATGGACAGAACTTTACAAGATAGAGAGAAATTTCTTGAAGCCTTTACACACTGGACTTAATATGTCAAGAGCACACTATGAAGCAGAAATAAAAAGGAAGAAAGAAAATAAAAAAGGTTACTTAACTTCATTATTTTATGCATGTCTTACTTTCCATAGGCATAAAGGAATACTGCACTTTAGACTAAGATATTTGGACTATGTGAAATTTAAGTAGCAGATGGAATAATAAATCTATTTAAGGAGGGTATGTGAAACTTCTCCTTTCCATATGTAAATATAGATGGCCAAAACCTCAAAAGGATCTTGACCTAATAATGGATTTTAGGTTTGAACCAGATGTCTTTGGACTTTAAGCAAAAGTACTGATATGTCATTAAATGTGACCTTTCACTATAAGAGAGAACTATTCTTTTCCATTACAAAGAGCAGGAATCTGTGACTTTTTAAAAATAGTTCAGAATAATTTTGTATATTTTTGTGAGTTGGCTATTTAGCTAATAATACAGGATTTGCATTCTGATTTTTATTACATATCTTAATTAGAAGTCTGGTGTTAAATTTTATTAATGGTCCATTGTGCAATACAAAGAGTGAAACACATTTTCCAGAAAGAAAGAGATATTTGTTGTCTTGCATAAGGCTTGACTTCAGACTGACAAAATTGCTAATCCCCAGTAACTCTGTGGAACAGAAAGAATTTATAATTTTGGTTATTATCTCAATACCTTTAACCTGTTCACTGTATGGAGGATACCATATACTTGGATACCAGTTTTGGGGCTATATATTCCAAATTTGAATTTAAAAGTATTAGTGTTTATACTCTAAAATAGTGTTGGGTGGTAACTTTGAGTCAGTGTTGATTCTACAAGTCTCTGAAGTTTTCTTTGCAAGGGTAACTATTAATATTTTAGACAGCAAAAACAACTAATTCAATGTCAGATGTAGTAAAAACACCAACTGTTCAGTGGAAACAACAATAATGCAATTAAAATATTTGGAGCACATAATGCTAAGATAACAGACATCAATGAAGACTGATGCTAGGAAAGTACTAAAAAGAGTCTAATAGATTGGGCAGCTAATGACTAACAAATTTAACAAATTAAGTTAAATAAAGGCTGACAGAAAACAAGGGGAGCTAGTTATTCTCATTGAAGACACAAGTGTAAATTTACAAGAACTCAAAAAAACTTGTTATATGTACTCCTGGGAAAATGCTGTACAAAGAGTTATAGATAAACTCATTATATTTAAATATCCCTGCAGTCAACCTTACCTGGCATTCTTTAGAGGACAACTCTTAAAATAGAACTAGCATTCATTCATTTAGTTTCTAGACCAACTGAACAAAAAAATTAAAAAAATAGCATGCACGTACAATCATTGGTTTACACTTGCCTTTATTTTGTACAATTCAAGATGATGTACATAATAAGTGGCCAGAGTTACCTGATCAACTTCTATGCCAAGAGGAGCACTTACAATCATCCATTATCACACCAAACAACTTGCCATCCAGAGTCAATTGGGTTGAGTTGGGTGGCTATAGAAACTGAATGAATGAATGCTAGCTCTATGTTAAGAGTTGTCCTCTACGTTATGCCAGGTAACATTGACTGCAGGGATACTTAAATATAGTGAGTTTCAAGCCAAAGTGAAGTTACAGAGTGTTATATATTAATAGACTTTATTCTTTTCCATAGCCGAGCCTCGCAGTTCTAAAAAGACTTGTGCTCAATTGATAACTAAAGAAAAGATGTCAGGAATTACAAAGGACATGGAGCTTCAAGTGAGTAATTTGGTTTTATTTATTTATTTATTTATTTATTTATTTATTTATTTATTTATTTATTTGATTTATATACCGCTCCTATCTTCATCGAGATGGACTCAGGGCGGTGCACAGGAAATTAAAAATCACCAGCAAAAATTAAAATAGATACAGTGACAATATTTAAAATGAATTAAATTAAATAACCTGTGCTAAAAATTCCCATTAATAAATTCTAGAATCCCTTTACAAATTTGCTAAAATTAAATCGCATCTGAGCGCTGAGCTCTAGGCTAGACCGGCTTGGTGGAAAAGGTACGTCTTAAGTGAGCGGCGAAAGAGGGGAAGGTCCGTGATAGTGCGAAGTTCGGGGGGTAGGTCGTTCCAGAGGGCTGGCCCTGCCACAGAGAAGGCCCTTCCCCTGGGCACTGCTAGTGGGCATTGACCGGCGGTTGGCACCCTGAGGAGGCCCTCCCCGTGGGAGCGGATCGGTCGATGGGAGGTGTGTGGCAGGAGACGGTCCCGCAAATAACTAGGCCCCGTGCCATGGAGCGATTTAAAGATGGTAACAAGCACCTTGAAGCGCACCCGGAAGGCCACCGGCAGCCAGTGCAGCTCGTGCAGGAGAGGTGTTACATGGGAGCATTGTGAAGCTCCCAAAATCCCCCGCGCGGCCGCATTCTGCACTAACTGGAGCCTCCGGATACACCTCAAGGGGAGCCCCATGTAGAGAACATTACAATAGTCTAGGCGGGACGTAATGAGCGCTTGAGTGACAGTGCGGAGGGCGTCCCGGTCAAGAAAGGGGCGCAACTGGCGTACCAGGTGAACCTGGTAAAAGCCCCCCCTGGTCACGGCCATCACATGGTCGTCTAAGGACAACCGTGAGTCCAGGAGGACGCCTAGGTTGCGAGCCCTTTCCACGGGGGCCAGTGACTCGCCCCCGATGACCAGCGATGGAATCAGCTGGTTATGCCGGGACGCTGGGAACCACAGCCACTCCGTCTTAGACGGGTTGAGCCGAAGTTTGTTACTTCCCATCCATATACGCACGGCTTCCAGACACCGGGACATCACTTCGACGGCGTCGTTGGGGTGGTTGGGGGTAGATATGTACAGCTGAGTATCATCAGCGTACTGATGGTAGTCTACCCCACAACCACGGATGATCTCATCCAGCGGCTTCATATAGGTGTTGAACAGGAGGGGCGAGAGGACCGACCCCTGAGGCATCCCACACGTTAGGGGCCTCGACGTCGACCTCTGCCCCCCTGTCAACACGAATTGCGACCGGACAGGTAGGAGGAGAACCACCGTAATACAGTGCCCCCCAATCCCAACCTCCCCAGTCGATGTAATAGGATAGCATGATCGATGGTATCAAAAGCCCCTGAGAGGTCTAACAGGACCAAGATAGAGGAGTAACCTCTATCTCGGGCCCTCCAAAGATCATCCACCAACGCGACCAATGCCGTCTCGGTGCTATGCCTGGGCCGGAAGCCGGACTGGCGCGGGTCAAGATAATCAGTTTCCTCCAGGTGACGAGGGAACTGCTGTGCCACCACACTCTCAACAACCTTCGCAAGGAAGTGAAGGTTGGAGACCGGACGATAATTAGTTAACAACGCTGTGTCCAGGGAAGGCTTCTTGAGGAGGGGCCTCACCACCGCCTCTTTCAAGGCGGTCGGCAAGAACCCCTCACTCAAGGAAGCGTTCACTACTTCCTGGAGCCAGCCATGTGTAACCTCCCAGGAGGCCATTACCAGGCCAGGAGGGACACGGGTCCAATAAACATGGGGTGGCATTTAGGGAAACTTAAAAATTGTGTCTCCTTTTACTTAAGAATTCGATACATCAGCATTCCCAAGATACTTCTAAATTTATAATGTCAATCTGTTTCAGGCTCTTCACTCTGCACTTTTCACATTTGATTTAATGGAGAGTGTTCTGGCAAGGGTAGAAGAACTCATTGAAAACAAAGGCTGCATCTGAAGAAACCACTGGAGTCAAATAAAATCTTTATTTCAGTATTCCACTTATCAACTTGGACTCGCCGAATAACATGCCATTTTTTAAAAAGAAAATGCAAAGTAATTATTATTGCAGACATATATATATATATATATATATATATATATATATATATATGTATATATGTATATATGTATATATGTATATATGTATATATGTATATATATATATATATATGTCTGCAATATATATATATGTTCCACAACACCCTGTTAGGGCCCCAATTAAGGGAGGAGACATACTGTTTCCTTTTCTACCTTTCGGCTCATCACCAGAGACCATCTAGACAGAAAGCCATGAATTCTGTTGTGTGATTTTTTTAATATGTGTGTTTAATATGTGTTGATCAGCTCATAAAATTAACACGCACGCACGCGCGCACACACACACATATATATATAAATAATTGTTCCACAACACCTTGTTAGGGCCCCAATTAAGGGAGGAGACATACAATACAGCCCCAGTTCGAATCCCAGTAAGGGTATGGCTAGCTGATGAGAGCTAAAAAGCTCAAAACCCCCTGTTAGGCCCCAATTAAGGGAGGAGACATACTGTTTCCTTTTCTGCCTTTCGGCTCATCACCAGAGACCATCTAGACAGAAAGCCATGAGTTCCGTTCTGTAATTTTTTTATGTGTGTGTTACGTTTTTGAGCTGATCAATAAATAAGTCAGGGAGACTAGTATAGATCTATTTCGAGCTTTTTAGCTCTCATCAGCTAGCCATACCCTTACTGGGATTCAAACCGGGGCTGTATTAACTGTTAGGCAAATGCCTTACCATTTGAGCCACCAGGTTCTCTTCCTGCTCAGCTGAGACAGGAGGATAAGTATATACTTTGTTCCCCAACACCTTGTTAGGCCCCAATTAAGGGAGGAGACATACTGTTTCCTTTTCTGGCTTTCTGTCTAGATGGTCTCTGGTGATGAGCCGAAAGGCAGAAAAGGAAACAGTATGTCTCCTCCCTTAATTGGGGCCTAACAGGGTGTTGTGGAACAAAGTATATACCTATCCTCCTGTCTCAGCTGAGCAGGAAGAGAACCTGATGGCTCAAGTGGTAAGGCATAGCATACTGCTTTCCTTTTCTGCCTTTTGGCTCATCACCAGAGACCATCTAGACCAGTGGTTCCCAAACTTTTTCAGTCCACTGGTGCTACAAACTGATCCTCAGTGCCCCCCACCTAGAATTCAATTTTTTTAATAACCGATTTTGTGGGCGTGGCTTCATGGGCGTGGCTAGGGGGGTCATGTGACTGGGCGGTTTGCACGATGGAAGGCAGATAATAGTAAAATTCAAAACTTTAACAATTAATTGCACATTTATTCAAAATCCAATTTAAAAACCTTTGTAGTTAATGTTAATTCAACAAAATTGTTGAACATGATGCAATGATACCAGGTTTTCAAAGTCTAAAAGTCATTTATCAAGAATCTTACTAACTAGTAACTTAGTAAAGTCAATAAAATTTGGTAACTACTTCACTGTTCAATAAATTCTTAATGTAATGGATGGGCTTGAAGTGATACCAGTTTCCCAATGTCTAGTTTTAAGTCAGCAGCAGTGGTGGGTTTCAAATTTTTTTAGAACCTATTCTGTAGGTGTGGCCTGTTTTGTGGGAGTGGCTCAGCGGTCATGCAACCAGATGGGTGTGGCCAACATGGAAAATGGGGTGAAACTCACTTAACAACGCTTTTGTTTAGCAACCAAAATTTTGGGTTCAATTGTCATAAATTCTCTTTCTTTCATCTCTCCCTCTCACTTTCTTTTCTTTTTTTCTTCCTTTCTTTCCCTTTCTCTCTCTTTCTGTCTCTCTCTGTGTCTGTCTGTCTGTCTCCCTCTGTGGCTCTTTGTCTCTCTCCCCCTCCCTCCCTCCCTCTCTGTCTCTCTCTGTCATTCTCTCTCTGTGTCTGTCTCTGTATCTCTCTGTCTCTCCCTCCTCCCTCTTCCCTGTCACTCTGTGTGTGTCTGTCTGTCTCTCACTCACTATCTCTGTGTCTCTTTCCTCCCTTCCTCTCTCTCTGTCACTGTGTGTATATGTGTGAGTGTGTGTGTATCTGTCACTCAGTCAGTCAGTCAGTCACTCACTGTATGTGTGTCTCGCTCTGTGTGTGTCTCTGTCTGTCTGTCTGTCTTTCTCTCTGTGGCTCTTTATCTCTCTCTCTCCCTCCCTCCCTCTCTGTCTCTTTCTGTCATTCTCTCTCTGTCTGCCTCTCTGTATCTCTGTGTCTCTCTCCTCCCTCCCTCTTATCTCTGTGTCTCTCTCCCCTCCCTTTCTGTCTCTCTCTGTCATGCTCTCTGTCTCTCTCTCTCTCTCTGTGTCTCTGTCTCCCTCCCTCCCTCTCTATTTCTGTCTCTCCCCTCCCTTCCTCTCTGTCTGTCTGTCTCGCGCTCACTCACTTAATTTCTCTCTCTCTCTCTGTGTCTGTCAGTCTCCGATTCCCTCCCTCCCTGTCTCTCTCTCTGTTTTTCCCTCCCTCCTTCCCCTCTGTCTCTCTCTGTGTGTCTGTCAGACTCTGATTCCCTCCCTCCGTCCATCTTTCTCTCGCTCTGTGCCTCTCTCTGTCTGTTTGTCACTGTCTCTGTCCCCAAAATACTGCGTGGAGGAGCGGCGGGCTCTGTGATGATGGCGAGGCCATCCGTGGGTGGCGGGGTCCCCTTCACGTTCCTCGTCTCCCCGGATGTCGTCTGGAACCATCAGCAACCGCGCAGAGACTTGCCGCTTTTCCACGCCGTGGAAAAGATAGGCACATGCACGTCCCGCGGAATTACAGCCCAAGTTCCCACCGTTACGAAGTCTCCGAGACTGTAATTGGGCAGCGCATGTGTGCACCTATCTTTTCCACAGCGTGGAAAAGCGGCAAGTCTCTGCGCGGCTGCTGATGGTTCCGGACGGCATCCGGGGAGTGGAGGAACGTGAAGGGGAACTCCCCCTGCAGATAGCCTTGCCATCACCACAGAGCCTGCGCTCCCCCACGCAGTATTTTGTGGACAGAGACAGTGACAGACAGACAGAGAGGCACAGAGCGAGAGAGAGACGGAGGGAGGGAGGGAATCAGAGTCTGACAGACACACAGAGAGAGAGACAGAGGGGAAGGAGGGACCATCAGCAGCCGCGCAGAGACTTGCCGCTTTTCCACACCGTGGAAAAGATAGGCGCACAAGGTGGCTGTCAAAGCAAGGCAGCGCCCCCTGCAGAAGAAGAAACGGAAGGGGAGTTAGCACTAGCCCTCCGCCCACCCGCCAAGTGGTAGTTAGGTTGGGTGGGCGCCGGGCCCGCGGTTGCCACCATGCCCGCGCCCCGGGCTGCCTGCTGAGGAGGAGGTGGAGGCATGTTGCTGGGCAGTGGGCAGGGGGGTGGGGTGGGCGCAGCACTGCCGCCCTTGCCCTTGGGGCTCTTCTTAAGGGACATGCTGGCTTCAGGGGGTCCCGGCCGCCAGCTCATCATGCGCAGCCCATTTCCCCCCCCCCCCAAAAGACCATTTTCTTTTTTTTTAAATGCCTCTGCAGACGATCAGAGTAATTGCACAGTAAAGGCAATTAAGAACTTTTCACGCTCATGAAAATATTTTTTTTTATTGTGCGAACGCTTGCTTTAAAGCTGCAGGCTCCAAGGCTGCAGGTGCCCAGGGAGGGGGGCAGGGGGAAATGCTGCCCATCTGCCCCCTCCCAAAGCAACCATGGAGGCTTTCAAGATCGTCCAGAGAGGTGTTTTTTAAAAAGAAAACCCTGAAAAAGCTGGAGAGATGGGCAGTCGGTTTTGGGAGCAGGGGGGAAATCCCCAGAACCAGGTTGCCCACCCAGGTTGACCCTGAAGAGGTCCGTGAGGGGCTCTGGTGGCTGCAAAGCACCTCACAAGGGGCAGAAGTCCCCGAACCCAGTGCGGAGCCTAAGCAAAGGAGAAGGCGGACAGCTGGGCGGAGGAAGGAGGAAACTACTGCTTCTGCTGGAGCTGCGTTGCCCCGCTGAGTTCGGGGACTTCTGCCCCTCGTGCCGCGCTTTGCAACTGCCAGAACCCTGCACAGACCTCTTTGGGCAACCTGGTTCTGGAGAGGAGGGATTCCTCCCAGCATTGCAAAGTGGTCTGTGCAGGGCTCCAGCAGCTGCAAAGCGCGGTAGGAGGGGCAGAAGTCCCTGAAACCAGCGGGGCAACGCAGCTCCAGCAGCCCTCGCTAGGGTTTCTCTCTTCCTCTGCCCAGCCCTCCTTTGCTTAGGCTTCTTCGTCAAGATGTAGCTTTGGGGGCTAATGGGGCTTGGGTTTCCAGCCCGACAGCCCCCAAAGCCACTTCCAGATATCTATTGCAGAGGAGAGCACCAGGTTCTTGGCGCTCTGGGAAGCCGCGAAAGCTGTGGCTGGGAGAGGTGCGCGGCTACCAACCTAGGGGCGACGCCCTCTGCAGCAATATTTTTTTCCTTGCCCTCAGCGCCCCCTGTTGCCCCCTAGTGCCTCCCTGCAGCCACTTTGCCTCCTAGCACCCCCCTAAGTTGTGCCAGTGCCCCCTGGGGGCAGTATCGCCCACTTTGGGAACCACTAATCTAGGCAGAAAGCTATGAGTTCCATTGTGTACTTTTTTATATGTGTGTTAGGTTTTTGAGCTGATCAATAAATAAATCAGGGAGACTAGTATAGATCTATTTAGAAATAGATCTATACTAGTCTCCCTGATTTATTTATTGATCAGCTCAAAAACCTAACACACACATACACACATATATATATTTAAGCTGATGCAATAAGGGGAACTGGCTTGGCTTAAGTGTTAGGCTTCCTGCCTTGCATGCAACATAGCCCCGGTTCGAATCCCAGTAAGGGGTATGGCCAGCTGATGAGAGCTAATAAGCTCGAAATAGATCTATCCTGGTCTCTCTCTAATTTAATTTATTGATCAGCTCATAAAACTAACATACATACATACATACATACATACATACATACATACATACATATATATATATTCATTCCCTACACCTTCAGAGAATTACATTGTGCCCTTACTATATTTTGAATGACAGGACCACAGGTATCTATCATTATGTAGTTTCACACTAACATGTTACGTAACACTACCTATTTATAAAGGCATACTATGAAATAAAGTAGCAATATAAAAGTAAGCAAGAACTACAAAAATATTACTTGGTACAATAAATTTTATTCACAAGATTTATGATTAGATGGATTATTAAAAATTGAGGAAAACTATTGTTCTGCTTGAATCCCATAAAAATCAGATGCATAGAATTAGTGACTTTCTCCAGGGCAGTTTGAGAAACACAATGGAAGGGGTAAAAAATAATTGGCAAAAGTTGTTTGCTTTTTCTTGACCCTTCCCCTTCTAGACGCAAGTTTCAGTTGGATTGTAATTTGTTCTATGAATAGTAGGGCTTCTTCCATTAACAGAATCCAGCTGGTTCTGGATTTAATCCCATAGAATTAAGTCTCATACTAGTGAATCGATTGCCAAAAGCTGCTTATAATTTAATTCCTATCTATGTCACAGGCTTACGTACAGATGTGTTGATAAAATGATTCCTGTTACTTAAATGTCAATCTGTATGATGCAAGTCCCCATGGTACAGTAATACAAAAGGGAGAAGAATAACATTGCTAAAATACAGAATAAGAATTATCAAAAAGCAAAAGTAGAAGTGAGTAAACAACTATTGTGATGTAAAACTGTAAAGTTAGAATCATGTCTATCAGCTGCTCTTCTGTACTTTTGAATAATGACCATTCTCTCCTGAAATTAATTAGATGATATTGAGATCCTTATATACAAGCTTGTGGTTTATAACTGTCCTTCTTTTGACTATTGAAAGGAAAATGTATGTGTAATATTTCTTTCTTTCTACTAGAGATTAAACATCTAACTAACTACAGAGAGTTTTTTATTTTGAACATATCTATTAAAGTGTATTTTCAGACAGGTGTTGATTTTTTTGTGAATATCTTTTTTTAAAGTACAAAATAAACATGTTCACTTTTTGAATAATTTGAATGGTGTTTAACTTCAATGCAATTGACTCTGATGAAGCATTTTCCAAACAGGGCTTTGTTCTATAATCTGTGTCTTTGCCATTTGCATTCTGTAGTGAATGTTGTCCAGATAGGATTTTGAAGACGTCTTCCAATAAGAGAAATATTATAGTTATAGTTGTCATTTATGTATTATGTCATCAACAGTTGAGAAAGATTTGAAGATTTTAGCATCCAATATCCAAGCAAAAGTTCTACAAATGACATTTGTCAAGTGGTTGAACTCTTGGGCTTAATTCTGCTTTTATATTGATATGATCTAGTAATTTGGGGCTTGCTCTCAAAATGGATTTTGAATTGGGTTGCTGGATTGTAATCCAAAATGAGCAGGTGGCATTTTGGGAAGGAGGGGGGGATGGCAGATTGAACTGAAAATATCTGTGCAAAAGCAGAGTCAACAATTGCAGTATAGAACACAAAGGGCAATGAGATTTTGTGTATTCTCAGCCCAACCAAATAATTGGGTAAAGACTTAGTATTATTTGTCTTTCTTCATTTTAAAGGAATTTTGGATTGGATGCATTTATAATTAATATTATAAGAAAACGCTATCTTGAAATTGAAAATCTCTACTATGGCAGCAACCATGGAGTTATGTTCAAAGTATTGCACAACAAATGAATCTATTTGAGTGCAAATATTTATATTTATATATTACTATAGACATAGAATTTTTAAAATACAAATTCTGCACTTACCTTTGCTACGGTCAACATTAATTTAACAGCTTCAGCACTATTATGAACTGGAACTATTCGTAAATTACTGCCTAAAAATCTTAAACAGAGATTTTTGTATAAATATCTATTTGTACATTACATTTTTTTACTATAGATAAAAATAGTATAACGTTACATAAATGTATATGACAGAAACATTTGGGGACTTCATATTTCTTGGCTAAAATAGTGGGAGATAGATATGTACATGTTTAAAATCTGAAGTAGGCTGTTTTACTGACTATTTAATAAATGAAACACAAGTCCACCTGCTTTCATTTTAGTATACTAAATACAATATGTTGGAAAACTGAAAGGCATACTTGCACCTTAACCCATGACTATTCTACGACAAACATTTTTGTGTCCATCCTCTCCTAGGTCTTTTATCTGAGATCCCTTTGAGTTGTGATGTCAAAAATTGAACAAACATTCATGCAAAAAAAAAAAAGTGATATTGTTGGATGCTATCCTGGCAATGTTGAATGTTAGTCTATGCTCTAGCCCAGGGTTGTCAAACTCACGTTGTCACGGCTGTGTCACATGACATATCGGGAATTTTTCTACCTTCGCTAAACCGGGCATAGGTGTGGCTTATGCGTGATGCATCCAGCCCGCGAGCCACGAGTTTGACACCCCTGCTGTAGCCCCATCAGTTTCAGATAATGAGTTAGAACTCATAGTTTAGTATATTCCTGGACCAGTGCATCACAGAAGACATAGTCTTGTATTTTTTCAGGATAAATGTTATCTGGAGACAGTGGTGGGTTGCAGGCAGTATGCCTCGGTATGGGCGTACCGGTGCCCGCTGGGAGCACCGAATACCATTCCAGTATGATGCTCCAAAGGGTTCACCCGGCCACCCTCCTTACCTATATTTGAGCTCTTCGGTGCTTCTGTGTACACGCATGGTGCATACGGCACCTGCACAATGCTCTGAGGAGCTGGAGTGTTGTGGAGGTATCGCGGAGTGTTGCAGTGGTAAGAATGTTTGCGCGCGTTCATGTGTTGGACGACGGGCCCCATTGCACCGTACCGGTTGCAACCGGATCCGGAACCCACCACTGTCTGGAGATGATTATTTTCCCTGAATATATACCACTCCTTTTGCCATTATTGGCCTTGTACTTGCTGTTAGTAACAAATATGGACACCAATCTTTCACAATTATTTATGAGTTACTCTGTAAAGCAAGTGTTTCCAGCCTTGGCAACTTTAAGACTTGTGGACTTCAATTCACAGAATTTCCTAGCCAACCATGCTTGCTGTGGAATTCTGGCTATTGAAGTCCATGAGTCTTAAAAGTTGCCAAGGATGGAGACCCTAGCTGTATAGCATAGTCACCTGCTCTTCCCTCCTAAAGCAAATGGAAGATAAATCATCTATGCAGTTGTATTTATTCCAGAATATACATCCTACTTTTCATCCACTATAATATCAGGCTAGTTAGTTTGATCAATTTAAATATTTCTGTGTTACTTTTCAGCTGTGAAACTCACAGCTGTTTTATGACAGTAGATTAAGCCCTGGAAAACCTTGTGTGTTTGAACTGTTTTATGAACTACATTTGCATGTCTAATTGCTTCCATTTCAACAAAAATATAGAAATGCCAGCTGCTGCAATGAAAATGGTGATTGGGGATTGTACTCTTGCTAGCATAGAACCATGATTGGAGGCTGAAATTAGGCAAAGATTGATCTGGTCCTGCTGGCTACGTACATATGATATCTTTCTTATCCTTTTCTCTAACTTTCCATATTCTAAACTAGAACTAAATAATTAATAAGTTATATTCCCTTCCTTTTGGAAGGAACTGCATGCCTTATTTTCACATATGTTTATACATTAGTATTCCTGAATTCCCTAGGAAACATAGCTGTTGCTGTAATATAATTTGCTAGCTGCTAACTTAATTTTAAAAACCTCTAATAAAAAATAATATTGAGTTTCTTTGTGCTTTCCAACCCACAAATTTAAGCACAAACTTGCAACATCATCAGGGTATGTTCAGCTCCTGTAATATTCATAGCATGCTCCTCTTGTCATCCGGGATTTTATACTATGTATTTTGATTGCTTCTTAATTGGAAGCAAGATCATCCATTGTCAAACATAGGTAAATGTATGCTGAAAGTTTTGTAAATATTTACTTGGTAGTATATCTCACTGAAACCAGACTCCTGCTTTACATGAATGTATATTTGGGAACTGTTAATTTGTTACATTTTCTTTGCAGGTGTTTACAATCTCCAGAAAGCTCAAGAGGGACAAAAGGTGATGCCAGATCTTACTGATTACCCCTACTTGAATACTCTAGGCAACTAACTATGTCAACTCTTAAAATAATGATACCCCAAATACTTATTAAAAAATCAAGAAAGATAAAAAGTAGAAAATATAAATGCCCTATGCCCACCATCCCCCCTGGGCACGATGCAATGGATATTTATAATCTTCAGCTTTGTTAAAGTGTAAAAGATACAAAAGATGCCTACATCTGTCAGGGAGTTCCAAAGAAGCAGGACAGCTACTGAAAACATCTGCTTTGGACACTTGTCAAGTACTGAACCTGGAGGGACTAACCCTCTTTGATCTGGTTCAACAGGCTGATGCATACAGGAGGCAGACCTTCAGACAAAAAGCACATGGGGCTTTAAAAGTGCAAGTGGCACCTCAAGTCACATCTAAAAGCCACTAGAAACGTAGCATTCAAGATAGGAAGGAATAGCCTACAGACACACACACACAGACACACTTAGACACAATTCTAAATATTCTTCCCAGGGCAGGTTGACGCAGAATGTGTTACAGTAGTCCAAATAGGAAGCTTTAGGGCATGAGTGAGTGTGAACAGGGCTTTCTGATCCATAAATGGTCACAATTTAGATAGAACTATGCAAAAGCCTTCATGCCATGGCTGTCACTTGCTCTTCAAATAGGAACTATGAGCCTATAGGAACTTGATTATGGGCCATCCCTGAGCAAGCTCAGAGTCAGAGACGGAGTTTCCCTGAAATTATTAGGTCACAGATCTTCGGTAAATACATCTTGAAGTCATTTAACAGATTCCAGCCACTGAGCCAGCCCTTTCATGGCAATGCTTTGGCCTGAGAATTAGACTGATCTCTCCCATCATCGCCAACTGGCAACGGAACTTCAGAAAGGATGGAAATTGCTACAGAACAGTGTGATCCCACCCAAACTTCTAAACAATTTAGAAGAGTACAATGGTTAATTGTATCAAAAATTGCTGGGAGACCAAGGAAGACCAGAAATTTTGCATTTCCCCAATTGCAGTCTCTCCAAAGGTTATTCACAAGAACAAAAAATGCAATTTCTATGTGGTAACCGAATCTCAGCTATGACTGTAAAGGATCCAAATGATTGAGTATATATTATAACCTACAATCTAATAATGTAAGGTGCTTTTGGCTTGCTTTCACTGAATAAATAGAAGTTATCTTAAATAGTATGGAGTCAGCAAATGCTATAGATATATCAGTTTTCCACTAGTAATAGAGCAAATTTCAAATTTTGATTTATTTCATACCTCTGTTGAATTCTGAACATCACTTCCCATTCTTTTGGTCCATGAAGGGCAGCTGATAAAAGTAAAAATCCATTTCTGTGAATGGTCATGAACTTTTTTATTCTGTCAAAAATGATTTTGCTGTTGGTCAATAGCAAATCTTGAGTGTTGGCAAGCAAAAATGCAACACCTAAGCGAAAAGAACTTTTTATTAAATATAATTAACTGTTCATTTAAAAGAGCACATACAGTATATGATTTGCATATGGTTTGGTATATATAGCTGTTGAAACTGAAAAATCTATATAAAGCTGCATCCTAAATCCACAATACTGAAGATTAATGAATATCCCAAGAAAATAGATCTAGAACAAAGATGAAAAAATGGCAGTGGGCATTTTGGATAATATTTGCTACGATCGTATTTTATCTTGCAAGTTTTGTGCAGCAGTCCTAATACTAATGCAACGTAAGAGAATTGGCAAGGCCCAAAAAAACAGAACTGCTTTTCCAATTGAGAACCCCTCATCATCTTTGTATTATTCACTAATTATTTCATTATTATTTATTTTATAATAATAATCAAATCATTTATACTTTTCAAAACATTCTATTTTCTGATGTATGCATTAATATATTTATATGTACACTACCCATATATATGTATTCAAAATAATGTCTTCTTTCTAAGCAGAAATTTTTACTCATCTAGACTCTCTAAATGTCTGTATCCCTTTTTTGTGTGAACTGAACTCATTCCCATTCATGTCACCTAACAGAGTAATCTTTTCCCACTGAATCATATTCATTCACAATGTTTTGTAATTTTTCTCAAAATTCATCTATATAAATAAAAATGTAACAAGAATTTGTTCAAAACCACTAATCTCCGAAAGTACTGCACCGATCGCTTGCAAATTGTCACACAACGTTCCTTTCGAATACGGTACCAATGATATATAGATTATGTAGATGTCAAATCTGTGCCAGATACATGCAATGGAAATGTAAAAAATTGTAAAAAAGGTAGGTAGATGGATACAGAGAGAGCAATGGGCCACAGGTATTATGTCATCCTTTATGACATAAAATACTCTGTCCATAAGATTAAAGGAGAAATACAGTAGGTAGGTAGGTAGGCAGCTATAGGGATAGAGAGAGGGAGGGAGAAATGCAGTAGGTAGGTAGGTAGGTAGGGGGATAGAGAGGGAGAAATACAGTAGGTATGTAAGTAGGTAGAGGGATAGAGAGGGAGAAAGGGAGTAGGTAGGTAGGTTGGGGGTTATACGGTGGTTGTGTGTACGTGTTTGTGTGTGCAGGTCTACACACAGATTGTCTGGCTATTTAACCAGACTGGGCCACAGCAACGCATGGCCGGGAACGGTTAGTGTTTAATATATTTTCATCATTCATTGGAGCACAGTATGTTGGTCCATAAATGTATGAACTGATATTTTCATATGTATCCACAATAATTTATATGAGAACAACTATTTTCTTACATACTGTATTGTACCTGCTTCACTCATATGGGTAGTTCTCATCTAACAATGGCAATCGGGAGTAGAATTTCTGCCGCTAAGCAATACAATTGTATTGTATTGTAAAATGTGAGGTCACATGACTTGCAACCTTCTCTGCCAGCTTAACCACTGACTTTGCTTATGGATATCTAGCAGGAAAGGTTGCATATGGCAATTACATGACTGTAGAATATTGCAAATATTTCAAGCGCTAGCTACTTTCCGAGCACTCAGATTGCAAACACATGATCACAGGCATGCTGGAACAGCTGGAAATTTGAGGATGGATTATAAGTATCTCTTGTTCAGTGCCAAAGTATCTCTGAAAAGTCACTGAATGAATGGTCGTTAACTAAAGCCTGCCTGTAATTAAACCTACACTTCCACTTAATGTATGAATAAATTTCACTGTCATGAGATCAGTCTGCTTTTATTTTGATCTATTACATCCTTTCCATTTCACTGAGAGTAGTTTCAAAATGCATAAAGTACCTATTTTTCTTTCTTTTTTTTTCATTGGTTTATGTTTGTTATCCATTTATCCCATTTAAAGTAAGCCATTTTGGTGTAGCAATTAAGATGCTGTCTTAGAAATCAGGGGACTACGAGTTCTAGGTCTCCCTTAGGCATGAAAACTAGCTGCTGACTTTTGGCCAGTTACTCTTACTCAACCCAAACCACCTCATACGGTTGCTGTTGTGGGGAAAATGAAAAGCTATAGTAATATACCAGAAAGTGAGAAAATAATAGATCCATCTTCCACTGAATCTGAATAACGAACTCGGTGTTGCTGATTTTGTAAGGTTGTTGAAATTTCATGATCCTAAATAGGTAACAAAATGATATATTAAAATATATTCTGCCCCTTAACTAGAATGGCCGTTATTCATAATAGTTGTAATATGCATAACTACTAATTCTAAAAACCCTGCAATCTTTGTTATGCCTGATCAATCCAAGGCTTATCTAGCCAAGCCCTCTGTTTGCAAAAGCAGATAAAAATGATTATGGATCTTCCAATCATGGTATAAAACAAATTATATTGTCTTTTCTTGTAGGGAGACATTCTCCCCTTGCATATTAAAGTATAATTTGGATTTGTTAGCTGACTGTTATCAGATCTATCTGGTATTTTTTTCTAACTTTAAAAAGTAAACAAAATTACTGTCCAAAATCCCACACTGTGGAAGTAAAGTGTATAATTGAATAATATGCGCCATACAGAGCTTCAATTAACTTGGTTTATTAAAAAATAATTTTCCACACTTTTTAGTTTTAAAAATATATTTTCACCTTCTAAAATAAAATGCTGTGAGGTTGCAGTATTTTATTTAAAAAGCTGCAGCATTTTTTCAACAACACAATTTCATTCTAAGCTGTTTTGAGCTTTCTAAAGAATTCAATATCATTAAAACATGCAAGCAAACTTAGTTAGATGTGTAACATAAGCATTATCATCTTGAGATAGGCTAATTACATTTTCTCATTTTTTTCCCTTATCTATTCAGAAATGTCTTTTAAAAAAGTATTAAACATGTTTGCCATCTTGGGTTATTTATAAAAATAACTGTGGGATGCAAAGTAAATAAATAAATGGAGTAATAATAGAGATAAACTTTATAGATGTATCAATCTGCTTGAAAACAAAGAGAATCTAGATAAAATTTTCTATGCAATTTTCTCCATTGCATCTTTCTCATTAGACTATACAATGTGCATTAGCTATCTGAAGGAAGAGTTTATAAGAGAAAGACAACATAAAGGTGAGCATCATCTCTATTCACAATTAATAAAAACAAATTATAAACTTTGTCAGGTAGCAAGGATAGTCTAGTGTGCTGTGGAAACATAACCCACTATTCTAAAATATTAAATAGCTGTGGCTGTTTCCAAATAGAAGCAATAATGTGATTCTCCAATAGTTATTTGTTTGTTCCAGTAACATAATTGCATCTAACATTGGGATAGGCAATTTGATAATATTTGGGTTGGAGATTCCATATAGGATTAGAAGCATTACAGATGAAACAAGGATGAGTGTCTGCAGCTCATGGCTTAACTTAGACATAAACCATCTCCTCATAAATAAACAAAATAAAAATAAATTATATTGATGAGCACATGTGTGGGCCAGAGAAGGATAAGGATAAGTAACATCACCAACATGACTTCTTATAAATTAGTGTTTGGCGTTTGGCCTTGCTTTTTTCTATGTAACAAGTTTATGAATAAGCAATCCTTCCAATTGTCAGCCTTTTGATGAGAGCATTTATGACATATATTACCTGGAAAGATGAACTCAGAATGATTGTAGTAATCCATCGTATTTTTTCTTGACCACAACTTGCAGACATTTTGGCAATCACTAATATTCCTGGAATGCAATGCCACTTAAAGTTACCTACTGCTGGACAAAATAGTAAAAAATATTATTTATATGTTGTAAGGAGCACTTGCATATGTTGTGATCCTTATTTTTAGTTGCCAACATAATTATAGAAGCTGAGCTGCTGTGGCCTAGAGGTGGAGCTCTCGCCTCCCAGTCAGGAGGTTGTGAGTTCAATCCTAGGTAGAGGCAGATGTAGGGTCTCCTGCTTGGGCAGGGGGTTGGACTAGATGACCTGTAAGGTCCCTTCCAACTCTGTTAATCTGTTAAAACAAGAAAATCCTTGCTGCCACAATTTTAAATGTGTTTAGGAGCACGTTCCTCTGGATTTTGACAAGCATAGTGGTATTATTTAAAGAGAGAAATGCAATGCCTCTTGGTTAAGTGAGGAACATCTGCATATCCAGAATTAGGGTAATTTCTTGTGGCTTAACTAATAATATCTCATGACTATGTTGCTCTTGCAATAAGGATGTTAAGGGGCACAGTAAAACGAATCAAAGACTGGGATTATACTATAGTATAATTCAGTCCCTAAAACTCACTGGATGATGTGGGAATAATCACTATTTCTGAGCCTGGTTAAATGGATTCATACATAGGAGCTTAATGAGAAAAAGCCCTCCTCTTACTATCAGCAGCAGTAATGACAGGCAGAAATTCACCAGGTTAATTCTGTCTGGCATGCAGCAAAGAAAATGCCACTGAGTGGAGAAATAAAAAGCATGCACCGTCCATTCCCATTCTCAGTTCAATTTACTTACAAAAACAGGACTGTTAGGCAGCATTAGTTAACACGAATAAAAAGTGAGGTAGGGTTTACATTAAAAATGGATGAAAAGACAGATGTCCCTTGAGCCAGTTCATTTTTAAAAATGGAGGCCAGGCCACGATTAGGATCCCTCTCATTCGGCTAAGAAGGGGCTGGAAATTGGATTGTTTTGGGGACCCTATTTACTTGCAGTCGGCCTTTATTACTTTTCAAAATAATGCAAGGCAGCAAACACACCCAACTTTCCTCCTCCTTATCTTCCCCACCATATCCACCCTCTGAGATGAATTGGGCAGAGAGAGAGTGATAGGCCCAAGGTCACCCAGCTGGATTTTATGGTGAAGAAACCCAGCATGGCTGCCTAGGGCGTGGGCTGAGTTTTCCACACTGCTGTTTTTGAACTTAATCAACAGAAACTTCCAGATGGATTTCATCTAATATGATATGCCAATGAAATGAGGTAAATAACAGGTAAATAGACTGTTTTGTTCTCTTAATTACTCAACCTGAGGGGGTCAATTGACAACTCCTTTATTAACTTTTCACGTACTTAACAAGAACAACCTTGGCTTGACAGCTCTTTTATAGTCGCTGTCAAACCTCTTTTAACCAATAAACACTCTGGCATTCTCCCGCCTGAACGCCTCCCCAGTTTGCTCCAATGAGAATCTGCTTCTTGCTTGAATGACAGCGGCCCCTCTTCACTTGAGTATACAACATAGACCATGTAGATTGTAGAATAATGTTTTAATAGAATTTGCAGCCTGCTGACTAAGCCTAGAGTTGTTGTTATTATTATTTTTTTTTTTTTAATGGTTTGCTAGTGGAAGAAAATTGAGTGGATCACTGAAGAGACGAAGGGTTCTCTAAGTGCGGTCTACATGAGATTTTGATATAATTTTATTGCAAACTAAGCCTCCCCCCCTTCATAATAACAATTATGATCTAAACAAACTGAAATTAAGCCTTTGTTAACAGTATGAACCAAGTTAGTCAGCAGTTCTACCTATGGCTCCCACAGAGATATACATTGAGACAGTGAAAAAGTACAAAACTCTCATTTTTATACACAACGAAAGGGAGAGAATGGCTGGAGAATATTTCTGTTAGTGATGGTTAATTATGACAAAATATAATTAAGTCAAATAAAATTTGTCTTAGGCGAAATCAGTTTTTGGAATGGGGCTCCCAGCATGCCTCTCAATGACTAAGTGCAGCCTTAAGTTTGGAAACAGTTTTACTGACAGAAAGCGCTTCCATTTGTGCAAAATTTGGCACCGCAATAAAGAGAAGACTGCTGGAATTTTCTAGGAGCAAGGAAAGTATCCAAGGTCAAGTGAAGGTTAGCATAAGCCACTGGGTGCCTCCATGAGAAAGTTTGGAAATCCGCCCAGAGGCAGAGAAAGTTAAGGTGTGTGCTGAGGTAAATGTATTCAAACAATCAGAACTGATGATCTAATCCAGTGTTTCTCAACCTTGGCCACTTGAAGATGTCTGGACTTCAATTCCCAGAATTCCCCAGTTGGCTGGAGAATTCTGGGAATTGAAGTCCAGACATCTTCAAGTGGCCAAGGTTGAGAAACACTGATCTAATCTGATGAGATCTGTTAAATTTCTAAACCTGCTGTGAGAATATGTGGGGCAAGATTACTTTGTGGCTCTAATCCCAAACATTAATTCTTGACTTTTGTATAGAAAAAAAAGTTCTTAATATGTTCCCACTCACCTCTGTGTGATTATTGGCTAATTAATTCACGCCAGGTGAAATGAACTACCCAGTTTTGGGCTGGACCAACCCAAGGGCAATAATAATGATGATCCCTCAGAAAAAAATGGTGGACTGGAGATGTTTGCAATATTTTAACAAAGACTGCCGAATGTGAACCTTTGTAATGGAAGCAATGGCTTTGGGTGCAAAGAAGTACTTTCTAATAGCGTTAAAATACTATTGTACAGGTATACAAATTTAGCTACAAAACTCTGGTTCACCAGTAGGCAGAATTGTAAAGATAAAGAAAACTCTGCCTTTTTTTAGACATGATATAAGAAGTCCTCCTCTTACGACCACAATTCAGACCAAAATTTATGTTGCTAAGTGAGAAATTTCTTAAGAGAGTTTTGCCCCGTTTTATCATTTTTCTTGTCACATTTTTAAGTGAATCACAACAGTTCTTAAATTAGTAACATTAAGTATGTTTTTCTATTGATTTTGCCTGCCAGAAGGTTACAAAACATGACCCCAGGACACTGCAACCACCATAAATGTGAGTCAGTTGTCCATTATCCGAATATGAATCATGTGACCATGTGGATGCTACAACGGTCATAAGTGTGAAAAATGGTCATGTATCTTTTTTCAGTGCCTTTTTAACTTTGAATAGTCGCTAAGTGAACTCTTGTAAGTCAATACAATACAATACAATAGCAGAGTTGGAAGGGACCTTGTAGGTCTTCTAGTCCAACCCCCTGCATGGGCAGGAACCTTATACCATTTCAGACAAATGGCTATCTAACATCTTTTTAAAGACTTCCAGGGTTGGGGCATTCACAACTGCTGGAGGCAAGCTGTTCCAGAGGTTAATTGTTCTTACTGTCAGGAAATTTCTCCTTAATTCTAAGTTGCTTCTCTCCTTGGTTAGTTTCCACCCATTGCTTCTTGTCCTGCCCCCAGGTGCCTTGGAGAAAAGTTTGACTCCCTCTTCTTTGTGGCACCCTCTGAGATATCGGAACACTGCTATCATGTCTCCCCTGGTCCTTCTCTTCATCAAACTAGGTAGTCAAGGACTACCTGTATTGGAAACTGGATGCCAGCTATATTAATTGTAACCTACAAATACAGTATCTACTGTATCTATTGTGTGAAGTAAATTTGGTAAACGTTTTGCATATAAAAAGTGATCGAGTAGTCACATATGTATTATCTTTCTTCATTTGTGAGTTGTAGGGGTTTTTAAGAAATATTTTTATTTTTTAGAAAAAGTAAAAATTCCATAGTTTTAAAAAAACCCACCCATACCCATTTTGTCATTTAGGTGATCCACATCTGATAGCTTTGTATAAAGCTTTGCTCTCCTGATTTTTATTTCAAAAATGAGTTACTAAATGATTGCCATTTAGTGGCATCTCTATATAGCTGTACCAAATATATAGAAACTGGAATAATAGAGCTCAGGCTTAGGAATATTTTCTTCTCTACTCTCAAAAGATTTAGCTTGATTCTTCCATTTCTTTTCTATTTTTTTGTAATGAGTAAAAAGTTATTTTTTTAAATTAAACTTAGAACTAATTTTAATTGAAATGTTATGTCTTGCTACTTGCGACAATGTTTAACTGTATTATACAACTACTAATTATACAGTAGTTGTGAAAAAAATTAAAATTACAGTATACAATATGAATGATCCTCATTACAGTATACAATATGAATGATCCTCACCCTCAAAACAGGAAAGCAAGCTCTGTAATGAATAAGCTGAAATTATTTTAGAAATAAAGATAAACTTGTCCATGGCATAGAAATTATATATGTTTTATTGATTGTTAATTAATTCTGTAATTTTAAACATTTATTCAACTGGCAAGTTTGACACATTTAAGTTTCTAAATCTTTTCCCCCTGGGTGTTGATATCTGTATCAATAAGCAATTATTACTGCTTGCTTATTAATACTGGCTTAGCATATTTTACATCTACTGCAATAATTTCAGAGCAGACTTTTCAAATAACAATACTCAATGTTTGTAATATTGGAACTGTATATTTGAAATGCTTCACACATTCTATCTCATTATCAATATAAGATTATAGGCATGCTGTAATATTTTATCTTTAATTAGTTTCCACTACATGCACGGAGCTTTTTTGGATTTAGTATAACCATATCAATTGTGTAAAAATGTTGAGTTGTCTAGGAAAACATAAATCAGATTTCTCTGACATGAAATTTGTGGAAATCTAGTTCAAACTATCTGGATAGTAACAGATTGGGGAAAGCAAAACTGAAGGGTTTAGAAAAATAACCTTGTTTTTAATAACCTAGAGCTCAAGGCATTAATCCCTGTGCTACAATTATTTGTACCAGATGAAAATGTGGGAAAGACATTCAATCATCTGAGATTCAATCATCTCAGACTCATTCTATGATATGAAGTGGGAATAGTCAAGATTTAGGTTCAGTGAGTTAGATGAGACTATATGAATTGCCAGCCAACTTTTATAGCTGAGTGGTAGTAGAATTCTCATACCTTGGTGGAATTTTCTAAGTGGAAGTGAGTGGAGTGTTGACTTACAGAATTTAATTATGTACCTTGCTAATACAGTACATGAAGTGGAAACCAATGGGATATTTATGGTTTTATATGTATGTCACAAGCATAATCCACTATTTATAAAGCATTATCATCTAAGATCACTTCAAAAGCTTGCTTCAATATAATTGAGCAAGCGGCAGATAGAGAAACATTTTTTTGTTCCCTTCAGTATAAATCTATGATACATCCTCTAAGAATAGCAGTATGAATGTGGTATGGTATCATCATAACAATTTGCGAACAATGCAACCCCACACCTACACAATTCCACTTTTGATCCCAGAAACCAGTGAAAATAGAATTTTCATCTCTAAAGGCTGAAAATATCAGTTCGCATTGATGAAAAAAAGAGAACCTATCAAACTTAAACTCTGCTCATCTGTAGAAGGAAGGAATAAAACAATGCCTCTATAAAAGCTTACAATCAGGGACAAGGATTCTAATGGATTATATGATACTGTGGGAGCAAGTTAAGAATACTTCAAAAAAAAATGGACCAAACCCTTAAGTTATCCTAATCCTAAAAAACAGTATCTAAAACCTCTATGATTATTTCATTATCTATCTAGTTCTCATTTCCTCCTGTAATAACATTCAATTAGTCTGTAGTGTTCCAAATTTAGCTCCTGTGTTTTTTAAAGTACAGTTGAACTTAAAAATATATGCATCCAAGATATGAAAAGCATCGTTGTTCATAAATATCATTTTTGGCATTAATATTCACTTGTGATACAATTACTATGTCAAATACCACAATGAAGATCACCAACAGATCTCTCCACAATTTCCTTCAAAAGCACACTGTCGGGATACTGTAGTTTACAATACTTTCATTATAGCAACATAGGGAAGCCTAGCAGTTCCATAGGAAGGGAGGAAACCGGTGGACCCATGGAGCACTCAACATATTGTAAAAGAAATAAATAATTTTCCACACTAAGGGGAGAATACAGCTATGTGGCACCAAGCATACATCTTGCCATAAGAAAGTTGGATTTCAAGTTTCATCCTCAGTGATATTCCAAAAGAAGTCCCTACAAAGTTTTCTACCATAAAAATATGGTGGCCATGCTTTGTTCCTGCGCTTGCTCATATCAATTTCCTGTAACAAAGTTATCAATTGTAGTTGAAGAAAGACATACATGCTCGGGAGTTCATGGCTTCCATGACGGCCATGGACCTGACCCAAGTAATTCAAGGCCCCACTCATGAGGGTGGACATACGCCGGACCTCATCTTCGTCTCGGGCCAATGGAAGAGTGATCTGGGTACAGGGGACATAGACATCATACCCTTGTCATGGTCAGACCACTCACTTCTCCGACTCGACTTTCCGACCGCTGCTCCCCTCCGCGGGGAGGCGGAACCAGAGTTACCAATCTGGTACCGCCCCAGGCGCTTGATGGACCCGGATGGGTTCCAGACAGCGCTTGGGCCATTTCCTGTATCCCTGACCCGCGCCCCGATGGAGGACCTCACGGCCGCATGGAATAGTGCGGCCGTGGGAGCCTTGGATCGGGTCGCGCCCTTGCGGCCTCTCTCGCGGCGGCGAACCACCCTGGCTCCTTGGTTTACTGAGGGGCTGCGGGTGATGAAACGCCGCAAGAGATGCCTAGAGAGAAGATGGAGGGCTAGCCGCTCTGAATCTGACCGGACACAAGTGAGAGCCCATTTACGGACTTACATTGTGGCGCTGAGGGTGGCCAAACGTCATCATTGCGCCACCCTCATAGCATCCGCAGAAAACCGCCCTGCCGCCCTGTTTAGGGTGACCCGTTCCCTCCTTCAACAGAGGGAGCGGGAAGCCCCGTTACAGGGTAGGGCAGAGGAATTTGTGATTTTTCTGCAGGAGAAAACCGCCCAGATACAGAGTGAGCTAGCCACCATTCATGGCCCAGTGGGATGCCACGAGGGAGATCTTGTTTGGGAGGAGTTTGACCCCGTTACTTCCGAGGATATGGACAGGTTACGTGGGCGACTGCGAGCCACCACATGTTCATTGGACCCGTGCCCCTCCTGGCTTGTACTGGCATCCTGGGAGGTGACACGAGGCTGGCTCCAAGAGGTTATCAACACATCCTTGAGCGAGGGTTCCTTGCCTGCCTCCCTAAAAGAGGCTATGGTGAGGCCCCTCCTCAAGAAGCCCTCTTTGGACCCAGCTCTTTTGAACAACTACCGTCCAGTCTCCAACCTTCCCTTCTTGGCGAAGGTTGTTGAGAGTGTGGTGGCACAACAGTTTCCCCGTCACCTGGAGGAAGTTGACTATCTAGATCCGCGCCAGTCCGGCTTTCGGCCCGGGCATAGCACCGAGACGGCATTGGTCGCGTTGGTAGATGATCTCTGGAGGGCCAGAGATGGGGGATGTTCCTCCATCCTGGTCCTATTAGACCTCTCAGCGGCTTTCGATACCATCGACCATGGTATCTTATTGCATCGGCTGGGGGGGTTGGGGGTGGGAGGCACCGTGTTGCGGTGGTTCTCCTCCTACCTCTCTGGCCGATCGCAATTTGTGCGGGCAGGAGAGCAGAGGTCGACCCCGAGACCACTCACATGTGGAGTGCCTCAGGGGTCGGTCCTCTCGCCTCTCCTGTTTAACGCATATATGAAGCCGCTGGGTGAGATCATCCGTGGTTTTGGGGTAGAGTACCACCTGTACGCTGACGACACCCAGCTGTACATATCTACCCCAAACCACCCCAACGATGCCATAGCGGTGATGTGCCAGTGCCTGGAAGCCGTGCGGATCTGGATGGGAAGTAACGGACTTAGGCTCAACCCGACCAAGACCGAGTGGCTGTGGTTTCCGGCTGCCCGATTCAACCAGCTTTCTCCAACGCTGGCCATAGGGGGCGAACATCTTGCCCCTGTGGATGGGGCGCGCAATTTGGGTGTCCTCCTGGATACCCGGCTGTCTATGGAAGAGCAAGTGACAGCCGTGGCCAGGAGGGCGTTTTACCAGGTTTGCCTGGTCCGCCAATTGCGCCCCCTATTGGATCGGGACGCCCTTCGCACAGTCACTCATGCCCTCGTGACATCCCGACTGGACTATTGTAACTCTCTCTACATGGGGCTCCCCTTGAGGTGCACCCGGAGGCTTCAGTTAGTTCAGAATGCAGCCGCGCGAGCAATTATGGGCACCTCTAGGTTTGCCCATGTAACACCGCTCTTGCGCGAGCTGCACTGGCTACCTGTCGTCTTCCGGGTGCGCTTCAAGGTGTTAGTTATCATCTTCAAAGCGCTCCATGGCTCGGGACCTAGCTATCTGCGAGATCGGATCCTGCCCCACACATCCTCACGACCGATTCGCTCCCACAGAGAGGGGCTTCTCCGGGTGCCGTCCACTAGACTTTGTCAGCGGGCGACGCCCAGGGGAAGGGCGCTCTCTGTGGCGGGCCCGGCCCTCTGGAACGACCTTCCCCCTGATATTAGAACGACCACCGACCTCCGCTCCTTCCGTGTAAAATTAAAGACCCATCTCTTTCGACTGGCCGGCCTTGAATAGTTCTCTCTGTCTTTTAACGATAAATTTTAATGGGTTTTTTAATTGTATTTTTAGCACGGGTAATTTATTTAATTTTATTTTAGTAATGTCTGTATTATCATATATTGTTTTAATTATGCCTGTGCACCGCCCCGGGTCCCTGTGGGGAGAGGGTGCGGTTAATAAATTCCAATTTATTATTATTATTATTATTATCTTGTTTGAAAATTGCCAGTCACCTTCATTTTATCCAAAAAGAGGAATTGTTAATTACTGTATGCTCTTTTATAATGTTTTTCTATAAAATAAGTATCATACACTCCAATAATAGTTATGTGTAGCCTTATTTTTAAGCAATTTAAAAATTTATTGAAAGTTTTCAGAACAAAAAAGATACAAAAACAAGTCAGAGAAAACAAATCTACATGCTGCTATTTATAAAGAAATTCATAAACAGTTGCATCAAAACTTTCCTGCAAATTCAAACATAAATAGGTACATGTCTAGGATTTAAAATACTGTTGGCACACATCTTGACATAATCACTGTGAATTTCTTATTTGAAGCTACTAAATGCAGAATGATACAACAAAAAATTGGTAGCACGACTTTTTTTTGCATTCATATTTTAATTCATTGAGCATCCAGGAAGGTATGACTAAGTGATAAGTAGGAATACACTAAGCCAAGAGTTTTTTCCATACAGAATTCTTCCTAAGAAGTCAAGAAAAACCAAAAATGGCTGCAAATGCTTTTTAGAAACATTCACTTAAATGATTTTACCTGCAAATAAATTTTACTTAGAATTGGATTGTTCATGCTTGACCAATATAATATTTATCATATGGAAATATTGCAAAATATTTACTTGCAGAGGGAGGGAGAGAAAAAGGAGTCCTGTATCAAACAGATACCTTAATGATGGGTTTCCAGTTCAAGAATTGTCCACTCCCCATGTGGGGAAGAACAATCTTCTGAAGAAAAACTTGCCACTGTGATACTTGCTGAAGAATCATCCAGTGGGGATATTAATTCAGTCCACTTACTGAAAGTGTCAAACTGTGCTTTACCCTGAGGTTGTGAAGTGTCTCGCGCCAGAAATAGTGTTTGGTTGATGAGATACTGTGCTAAGTTAAGGTCTTCGGGAACAGAATTTTTGATGTCCAGGTTTGATTCCTGGTCAGATAGCAATTGCCTGAGAAGAGTCCAGTCCTGTTCAGCAAACTGTTGGTCTTCAAAATCCATATCTAGAAAATTCACTTCAGACTCCATGCTCTGCTCAAAAGCTTCTCCAACATCCATCTCGTATATTGGAGAAAGGGTTTTTGGAAGCCGATGCTCATACATGCAGGTTTGTGTCAATCTGTCACAATCATCTATGTCTCCTGAAATAATTCATAATACTACACATTGTAAAAATTGTACAAGTTTTCACTTTCTTTGTAGCGCTTTGTACAGATTACTTAATTCAGTGCAGGAGGACAATTACAACCAAATAAGAAATAAGAAAATGTAATTGCATACAAAGTTCACAAAAGATTGTAACTTTTCAGTTACGTATTTTAAAAAAAGTTAATGAAACAAAGTATGGCTTATACATAAAGTTACCATTGGCAATTAACAATATACTGTACCTTCAGAATTAGAAAAAATTCTAATACAGAAAGAGGTAAGTTGTGTAAACCAACATTTAATGCACATGGATTTCTAAACCACTAAAGCTGCAACTTAAAATAGGAAGAAATAGAGTATAAAGAGGAAAGTGGAACAAAGAAAAGAAGAAAGGAAAGAGAAGGAAGACATGTTCACCGAGAATAATGACTTCAGCCAAGTCATCTTCAAAGGTGACAAAAACAAATATTTCCCCTGCTCCCATAAGCTTATACTTAAAGTAGTATACTGTACATGCAAAGGATAGCTGCAAGCAAGAACAAGCAAGCAAACAAAAAGAAGAGTTACAACTTGATCAATTATATCATTCAGAACACAAATTGTTTTAAATGTTTTGATACACGGAAATTTAAAAAAAAAACATTCAGGTGCAGTTTGTGTATTGGGATATTGAGCTGAATTCCTGTTTCAAGAAACATAAAAACTAGACAAGAAGTTAGCTAACTATATGAAGCAAGCATAATACATTTAGATATATTTGTTGGTTTCTAAAGCATAATCTTTCTCTTTCTTAAAAAATGTTTTCCTAGCTAGCATAACTTAAGAATATCCTGAAAGTATTTCAGGTTGCAGACTAGCTTCCTCTGAAGTCAATGTTAAAGCCCCACTGATTACAACAGTACAAGACTAATCCCCAACTTTGTGCAAAACAGAAACTGTAGTAATCAATATATCTATTCAGCTTAACAATACGGAACACTTTAAATTAACAAATTTATTGCACATCCCACTTTAATAGATTATATATATATGTATGTATGTATGTATGTATATTTATGAATCATATAGTTTTTCAAACAAGTGGATATATAAGCTGCTAATGTCCTTCTGAAAAAAAATAGGCTCAAGAATAGAATTGCAGCCTGCTCTTTATTTTATCCAAGATCACATTACCAACTACCACAGGAACTGCAAGCTACAACATATTCTTGACTATTCAGAATATGAATTGTATAGGAGTCTGCATAAAATTCCCAAGGGATTTACTAGAATTGAAACTCAATCCCAGCATAAACTCTAATATTCCATTAATACTTAATATTTCAAGGAATTTAACAATTTTTTTATTTCTGTACATTACCTGCAAGTAAAGCAGTGTCAGTGTATTCAGGGGATGCTGACTCTTTCATGTTACTTCCCTGAGCCAGGAAGTGAGTCTTATAAGGATCAACAGGTTTTGTAGAGCTGTTCTTCTGTAAGTCAGTATTATCACGTTGATGAAGATCCAAGTGACAAGGTCTTCCTTGGGTTTTTGTGTCATTGTCCAGAAGTTTATTGCACTGAAAGCCATTACTTCCTTCGCACTTGACTTCTGCGGAAAGTTGGCTGTCCCCTATTTTCTCAGCTCTCTCCATGCACGTTTGCTCTGTAACTGAAGTAACTAGAGTATCCTTTACAGTTTGATCACTGTCCTGAGGATCTATAAAGGGCTTTTCATTTTTGTCATCTCCCTTACAATCCAGGAACCCATCCTCAATATCCAGGGAGTATCTTGAATAAAATGTTTTGCTGTGATGCTCATGGGAAACGCTGTCAAACACATCAGAAGGTGTTGCAGCATCCAGAGTACATTGCAGAGGAGTATGAATCTCTACGCCATCATCAGATCCCAGTTCTTCACATTCATCCACTGACAGTAATACGGAGCGCTTAAAATTTTTAGTGGCAGAGAATTCTTGACTTTCAATATCATTTTCCGTTGCATCATCAAATGCTAGATTCACTATCCCATGGAATTGCTGAACAGGAACTTCTGGTGGAGGCATTTTGTCTACAGCGTTTTCATTTTCAGACTTTTCCTCCTCTGTCTCATCCGCCGAAGAAGAGACCTGATCAGCTTCTTGAGGAAATTGCGTGGTGGCAAAATTAGTATTACCAGCACTGGATCCACTTTGTCTTTCTCCACCCTGACGCAACCACGTTGTTTCAGGCTTTTTTCTAGGGATTTCCTCATCACTTGTTGATATTACCCGAAAGAGTTCAGAGTTTTCTTTTTTCATTTTTACTTCTATTCTTAGGCTTGTATCATACATTTTTAGTTCTTCGGGTGTACTTGTATCACTACTGCTTCTGCCAAGGAAATCATGGCATAGCATGGTGCTGCATTTTGAAATTCCCCTTTCATTTGAGCCCTCATCATCCTGAGATCCCCCTGCGTCATAATCTTCTGATCTTGGCTTTATATCATCTGATGATGTTGTTGCACTGCCGGTATCTGACTCAGGGCTTTCTTTTGGATCAAGTCCACTGGAACTTATATTCCACTGATCGGTAAATGGAGCTTCTGAATTTTCATGACTTTCTGGAGTTTCTGTAGTGTCAGTATCTTTAGATGAGCATTTTTCTGCTGCTTGCTCTATGTAAGATTTTGAAGCAGGCTCTGATTCCACTGTAGCCAACTGCGAGTCAGTCAAGGCAGACTTATCAGACAGTTCATCAGCACTTTCAGAATCTATCACAAAGGTTTTTAAAGTAGAGGATTTTTTCTCTTCCTGTTCAGAGTTTGAACCATCAGATGAGCCATTCACCTGGCTAATATCCTTTTCAGCTTCCAAGGTATCAAAAGAGACAACTGATTTTCCTTGTACCAAATGGTTCTCATTTTTTCTTAAAGTTTCTAAGGAATTCTGGCAAGCAACAGACTCCAGAAGTGTTTTGCATTTTTCCATTTCATTTAAAGTCAAATGTGTAGCATTTCGGTCAATGTTTCCACATGCAATACTCTCCTGACATTGAATAGGATGCAATTCAAGGGTACATTGCTCCGTCTTTTTATTTATGGGAGATTTATCATCCTCATTTCTATGAATTTGTTTGGCTGCCTCATCATGCTTCATTGACATGTTCCGCTCTGACATGCAAGGTCCCAAATCTCCCTCGCAGGCCATTTCTTCAAAGGGAATATTTCCCCCCAAAATAGGTATATTCTGCCTTTGTAATTCAGGTAAAGATGTCCCACTATCATTTTTGTCCTCTGGATTGAATTTGGGATTGCCACATGGTTGATCTTCCAAAGTAGGGTGTTCAAGTTTAAGATCTGAATTCTTTTGCTCTTCCCCATTTACGTTGTTCTTTGGAAGTGATGATTCACTTCTAGGAGGCTTCTGGCCTGATGGAGGTTTCAGAACACTAACTGTTTTCTGTTTTTGTTCCTTATTGTTTATCATTTCAGTCTTCTTTGAATGAGTTTGGGTTTTGGTTGTTACTATTTTTGCAGTAGCTTTAACTGAGGTTGCTTGTGAAGATTTAGCTTTTTTCTTCAGTGAAGTTAGTGTCATATCTTGTGCCATACCATTCTCTTCATTCTGTTTTGGAGAAAGAGCAGCCTTAAGTGGATTTGACAAATCTCCCTGTAGACCTAAAAAGGCAACATATTAGACTTATGTTACATTCCATTCAGCAAAGTTATTAAGACAGCCCATATATCAAAAGAACCAATAAATTATCAATGGACAAAAACAGGAATATTTTATATTCCTCTTCCAAAAAGAGGGAAAAGACACAAAGACCAGGAAAAAAAGGATGTTCAAACAGACAAAGCAAATCAATATTTCATATTCAAAAGAATTAGCAGGCACTGGACCAAAATATAGGCATGATTAATAATTATCTTTTTTCAGCAATATATACACTCTGCTTTATGAATCCTAATATAAAGATTCCAGTTGAGAAGCAACCAGAGCTAAAAGCTATTGTTTCAATAGTTTCTTTTTATCGGTGAGTTGTTAAGGAAAAAAAAACAGACAGAGGGGATGGATATGAGAAGGTAAAGTATGCCAAATTATGTCTGTAGCAATGGGAACGCCTGGGCTAAATCATCTTGCACCATGAGATGACTGGCAATGGCATTTTAGGGACAAAGGAAAGTAGAATGCATTTAAGGTAGTAGGATATTGGGAGCAAGCTCCTTGGGGATCGAAGAGAGAAAAAATGGAATTTGCTTGGGCCCAGCATTCTTGATGATTCCCAAATAATCTTTCAAGAAACCAAACTACTGAACATATGCTTGAAATTAAATTAGTAATTCAAGTGGTACAGTTGTCACATTAAAATATTTTTTTTAAAAAATATGTAAAAATATATAATTATTTTTACATGAATAGGTTTTATGTTAAACATTTATCTTATTTATTGGTTGTGCACTTAACCTGCTATGTGATAAAATATACATTCTTACAGACTTGAGAAAATACTACGACTGCATCCATAATTATTATGCTTTGTTGCAGAGAATGCAGTTGTCATGGAATCACATTACTAATTTTTAAAGACTATCCATTGTGTCACTTATTCACAATCTCCCCAACCTTTTTAGTAGGTTCCAATACAACAGCCTGCTACCTTGGAATGGATCCTTTTAGTTCTTAACTAAGAAGTTTATGCACAAAAAATATACATAACATTGTTCATTCAGTTGTTAGACCATTGTAAACAAAAATTCCAAAATAGAAAACATAATCAAATCATAGTCAACTTAAATTTACCTTGATTTTTTGTAGCATTAGCTATATTCTTTGTCTTCTGCTGAGGTACAGAACTGCCAGCTTCATTTGCCCTTTTCTTCACAACTGCTTGCGGTATGTGTTCATTGTTGCCTTTCCCAGTGCATTTCTTTGTAACACTGAAATTATCAGACACTTTGTTTTATTTGCAAGTTTGAAGACATGAATAAAGCTGGGAAACTGCGGTCCTCTGATTATCGTCAAACTGTGGTCCCTAACCAAATGGCTAACTACATTTTGAGACAGCTCAGCAGCCTTTATATTTTTTAATGATAAATAAGGAGTTCATAAATTTGCATTTCAAGAGAGGATCCATACAGCCTTTGATTTTATGCTCTGACTATAAAGTTATCTTTTTTTTTTTTAGCTTGAAACACAAAATTTGGAATCAAACACGTTTCTACTAGGTAAACTTGTTGAGATTTATTTTCAAGAGGATTTTAAAATCCTAGCATATGAAAAACAAATAATGTCCTTTTTAAACGTACCTGTTCGTTGGACTATTAGCCTCAAGTTCATTAGCATGTTTTTTGGAAAGGGCTCCATTAGTCATCTTCGTACCAGATTTTGTTTTCAAAGCTGTATAATAAATAATAAAAAACAGAATTCAGAAAGCAATGAGCATTTGCTAAAAGTGTATGTATTTTAGCATATGGGCGTGCGCACGCAGAAGTTTGCATGTGTTTATTCTTATTTATTAAATAAACTGCCGTCCATGTCAAGATATGGGACTCTGGAGGACCATATACTGTACATCTTTTTATAAATGTGTATGAACAAGCTTTAACCCTTTTCCTATTCATGTTACAAACACCGATTATCCAAAAATCCTTCTAGCTCTGAAGTTTTTCCTATTCAATAATATCTACTAAAGATTAAGATTTTTTTTAAAAAAAATCCTGTTATTCCTTTGATTGACATACCAAGAAAAAAATATTTTAACTCTAATCAAAAGTATGTTCATGCAGCTTCCAACATGTCTTAAAGGTATTTCCTAAGAGCCCATCTATATTTACCATTTTGCCTTCTGCCACCGAGAGCCTCCCACCGGCCAGTACGCTCGCATAGAGAGGGTCTCCTCATGGTGCCGTCGGCTAAACAACGTCGACTGGCGACACCCAGGGGGAGAACCTTCTCCATGGGAGCACCTGTCCTCTGGAACGAATTGCCCCCGGAATTAAGAACTATCCCTGATTTACGCACCTTCCGCCGTGCTCTCAAAACCTTTTTTTTCTAACAAGCCAGGCTGGCATAAAAATGAATTTTTAAATACGAATTTTTATTCATTTTAATCGGGGTTTGTTTGTTTTTTTAATTTTAAGAGAGGTCAAATTGTTTAATATGCTTTTTAAACTGTTTTTAACTTTTATATATGTTTTACTTTTATATATCTGTTTTACTTATACACCGCCCTGAGTCCTTCGGGAATAGGGTGGTATAAAAAACTAATAAACCTAACAACCTAATCTAACCATTGCCATTTTTCTTTTGCACTTGTGAATAACACATAAAAAACAATTGCGATAATTATAACCTCTTCATAGAGTAATAAAAAAAGAAAATAATTTCAGTGTATGAACTCTGCAACAAAGGGACCCTCTGATTATTACCTGACTGCTTTTTGCTCTCATCTCCTTTTTCCTCTTTGGGGTCATCTTTTTCAATGGACATCCGCAGATCTGGACTTGAATTGGTTGATTTGCTTAGAGTTTCTGTGCTCATGAGAGAAGGAGATTCCTTTCCAACTGACTTCTTCCCAGGTTTTGCTTTAATTTGTACATTTGAGATTCCTGCAAATACTTTGGGGCGGGCACCTGCTGTTTTACCTTCTTGGTTTTTTGATGTTTTGCTGCTTCCTGCATTTTTGTGCCCGCTAGAAGGCAAGGGCCGATCAGAATCTTGTTTGGCCAATAGTGTTTCATTCTTAGCATTTCCATTATTTTCAACTTTAGGCTTTATAACAGCTCTAGCCTTCGGCGAAGGCATTTTCTCTCCTATTTTGGATTCCTTCATCAGCTTACAAACTGCTTTTTTGCTGTCTTTCCCCTTTAAATCATCATGCTTCAAAGCTTTATTATTGCTATTCCGATTGGTAGCTGAGGTGTGTCCAGATGCTCCTAATGCATCAGATTTCATTTTATCCTGATTAGCAGAGGGATCACCGCAAGGATTTTCCTTTTTACTTGCTTCCCAAACAGTCTGTTTTAGAGCACAAGTACCACCAAAGCATCGGTTTAACTGAAGGAGAAGGGAGGAGAAAAGTATAATAAATGATCAAAAGTCTGGGAGGATCACTGTTACTTGCCATAAAAAAGTCATGTATACATTTCAGCATGAATCATAATCACGGTATATTCTTATTTTCCGAAAAATTCTGTATTGCTTTAATATGCAAGAATTGTTTTTGAAAAAAATTGCAATATATAAATACTATATATTATAACATATAAAAATTCATTCAGCCCAATTTTAAAATAAACTTTGACTACAAGAACACAACTAATCAGCCGTTCCATTAGAATTCTCAGTAGAGAACTGGTTCATAAACGGAAAGTAAATCCATATCAAGAATTCTGTATTTAAATCTGGAGTCTGTTTTCAATGTTGAAACATATTTTTCTTCTTCTGTCTCCTATGTTCAAAAGGAAGAACATGATGTCCTCTGGATGCTGTTGAATTACATATCCCAGCAGTTCCAGTTAGCCTGGCTAATGATTAAAGATTATGCGAGATGCTGTTCAACCTCATTTGGAAGACACAAATTTGCCATCCCTGCTATACTATAAAATAATTCCATGTCCAAAATGCAAAAGACCACTGAAGGGATACTATTGCACTATCAAGATGAATGTTTTTGAAAAGAACAGGTGGAATCCCCCCACCTCAAAATAAAGCACCAGCTTCAGGTCACCCTCATTTACCAAATATTACTGTTCTAAGTTAAATGATTAACAAATGTAACCAAATACACAACTGAGTATATTTTCCCCTCTCTCCTCATGCATATATTGTGTTAGATTCCCTTGCAAGAATATCTCTCAAAAGATGGATGACATCACAGGTAAGTAATGGCATGAATGAAGGGAATAAGCTCCCTTTGCTCTGCAACTGAGAAAGTAGGTTTTTACTCAGCAGTAGCCTGGAGATGCAGGAAAAGAGATGCAATAAATCACTGCTGTCTGATATATTGTGAGGTTGAATCTCAACATGTTGCAAAGAAACATTTCTCTGCGCAGGGAAGTCAATAGATGGATATTTTCTTGTTAAAGTTACACAATAATTATATGCGCCTCAAAACCATGCTCAACTCCCCAAATAATCACATATCATGTTTGAAAAACATACAAATGCTTATGTACAGAAATGTGAATATCTTGTAAAACGTGAGGGTTGTTTTTTTTACCTGAGAACTACTGAATATGGGCTTTTTGGTAGGTCTTCTGTCATCTCCTTTGTCAACAGCAGCTGCATAAGAAAAGGACATCTTTTTAAAGGATATATTTAGAGAAACGTGATGGAGGAAACCAAAGCTTTAAAAATATTATTCTTCAGCAGAAGGGCACATACACTTTTTAAAGTGTAAATTAATAAGGAACAAGTCATTCTAAATCTGGAGATTGCAACAATGAGAATAATAAACACCACCAAATGATAACATCTGCCCATGCTAGGTCCTTGGGAAGTATTTAATGGATGGATAAAAACGCCAAATACATCTGGCTGGTTGTAGACAAACAATAATGGATAATTATAAGTTTATAAGAAAGAAAAATCCTAGTTAGTGGACATTGAAGCACCTGGAAGCAGAAGAGAAGAGAAAGAACTGGAGAAAATCACAAAATAGAAAAATAATGACAAAATAGAAGAAGAATGATTCGTAAAATGAAACAAAGAGAAGAGTATCAATAGTAATAGTTCCCTTGGGTGCAGTTCAAAACATCTGGAACATCACTTGAATACCATCAACATTGACAAAATCATCATCAGTCAATTTCAAAAGGCAGCTTTACTTGGAACAACTTATATCCTGCAAAAAAACCTCTAAAATCATAAAATAAATTCTGCCTATCCCAAGGTTTTGGGAAGGATTGAACAGGTGGATAAAAATGCCAGCCTAAACATTTGGTTTATTGTGCAACCAACCCTAATAATCATTTTTTTTATTTGTATATCTTTATTTAAAGATATACAAATAAAAAAAATGATTATTAGGGTACATCCCTGCTCTTTCCACATACAAAGTTTATTGCTTGTTGCCAACTTATCTCATGTTATTAATTTAAAACAGAAGGCTTTCCTCTTATACTGATACAGTAATATGCAATAAAATTATCTATGCTTTTAAACTGAAAATGAAATACTGTTGGTAAGCAAATCCAATCTTCAGACAGTCAGTTTAATATATGAAATTTCTGGATGGAAATTGATTGAAACTCTCTGAGAAGGCACCCAACATCAGAACTGATCAGAACTGATGAAGCCTCTTGGATGAGAAGCGAAATTTTTTCTTCTTTCTCAAAGAAGAAGCTCCAGTTGCCTTTTCAACAAAAAAAGCACCTTTAAGACAACCATGACCTGGATGACTGAGAAGCTCCACAGATATTACACAAACTAAATTTCTGCAATGCTACAGCTTACGTAACATATACTAAAAAAATGCAGACTGAGGAATATACTGTATATATAACATCCTTTGCCAAAATCCAATTTTTATCTATCCCAAAGAATTCTACAAAGCATACAGTTCTACCAACCCATTTATCATTGCCTGCAACTATTACTTATATATTTTATGAATATAAAACCTGTAAGAGTCAGCTGCATTTCCACCCTGCAGTGAACCTCTGGTTTCCTAAGGGATGGCATGAGGCTGAAAATGGCACCTGGGTGGCTTTTTTATTTTCTTAAGGGAATAAGAGTGTATGTTGCATATGCTGCATACAATATAAATTGAAAAACTTGTTCCAGTGGGAACCAATACCATGCACCAAGTAGTGTCGGAGGCAGCATTTAAGCTTCCTAGTCTAATCTTTTTTAATATATGAGCACTGAAAAGAAATCTGAAGTAATCCTTAAATGGTGTATTTTTAAATTTCATACTTCTTTAAAAGTTTACGTACCCATTCAAATAGCTCACACAGAAAAATTGCTCCTGCTCTGATTGTACAAAACAAGCGTGCAATTACACAAAATGGAATATTTTTTTAATCTCTCTGGATATTGTAATCAACCTGCAGTAATTAATGCTATAGAGTTTTAAAGCAACAAATCAACTGGATAGTTATCGCAGCTGCAGTTTGGGTTTCCCAAATTTATCACAGTATACTCTAATTATTCATATTCAGGGGAAGATGGGAATTCTGGTCACAATTTATGCATGGGTTTATATGTATATATTAGAAAGCATTATTTAAAATGACATCATCTAACAACCCAATAAAATTGCATTTTTGGACATAACTGATTTGATTTCGATTTCCAGAAAGACAAAAAAGCTTAATACACAAAGCTCGTAAATAACATTTTACATTTACACTTTACAATGCAGGATATTGTGATAATCACCAAAAAAAAATTGATTCATTTATATTACAGTGCCATTTTATGTTTCCTACTGAAATTCTTTACAGTAAGCTATAATCCTGAGCATGTATCTACTTCACCATACTAAAGAAATTACGTGACAACAGCAAAAATATTCAGGGATGCCCTGAAGCCATTTTCAATTATTTCATCTTCAAGATTTTATCGTATACATTTGAAAACAAAGGATAGGAGGGGGGGGGAGTGAGGGGGGTAGGAGAGAGAAGGGGGGAGGAGAGCAGAGCAAGGCTTCTTTTGTTTAGCTTCAAATTGTGCTGCTTAAATGTTTAAAGGCCGCTCTGCAGCTTCTTTGATGAATCTTCCGCAGCAGTCAAGACAAAATCATAGCATCATATCAATCACAAATTCAATGGACCCTTCATTTTCAACACAAATGAGATCGGCTGCTAAGCAAAGCACAGAACACACATTAACCCCCACCCCCAACTACTCCAATCATGAAATAAATGTATAAAATTCTATAATTCCTATGTACTTAACCATCCTAACGAATTACTTTTAATCATGCTAAAGCAAAGAAAAAGACAGCCTACCTATTTATAAGGCTTCCATATAGCTGCATAATAACCTTCGTTCACAATAGGGAGGTGCAATCAGCTTGGCTTCCATACTTGAGGCGGTCTGTTTATTTTTCACAATCCTTACATAATAATCGGGAAGCAGAAGGCTCATCAACATGTCTTTCCAGTTAACATTAATTACCAGCTCCCATGACTTCTCTATAATAAAGGCTCAGCTGTCATGCAAAGTGCTCATCTCCAGCTATAGCTTGCCTACCTGCTTGTATTTGCTCCTGATCAGCTGCCTTAAGCAGTTTCCAGCCCTCTGTATGTCGAACGGCAAAAAATGACTGGAGCAGAAAGATCCACAGTTTATCACGCAGAGCCTGGATCCTGCACAGAAACCCCTATGGAAAAAAAAATCAGCAGCTGAAAAAAAACCTTATTGTCATAGCAACCAGTCATTATTCCCTATAGAAGGTACTTGCTCCTTCAACTGGCTTAGATATTAATCGCTTAGCAATCATTTAGATATTACGATTGCTGAACAGATGTCGAGCTTTGCAGAGGCCAATTGTCCTGCATCATAATTTTGCTCTGCTTGAAGCCAAGCCACTCCCACAGATGCTGTAGCTCAAAAAATATCAAGCCTACCTACTTCTCTCTCCCCACTCTTCCAATTTTACACACAAATCTCTTTATAGCTTTGTACCCTTGGCTTTGTCACTACAAGGTCAAATCCTCTAGGGCCCAATAAAGCATCTGGTTAAATTTTCACTCCTGCTAAATTAGTAAACAACAGAAAAAATCTGCAACGGTATGGAGCAATAATAATAATATATATATATGTAGATAGATAGATATTTATCAGTACAAATGTAGCCATACATACATACATATATATATATATATATAATTATAATTATTTTAAAATATGCCACTTGTCCAGTGGGTCCCTATTGATTGAGAAATATGGTAATCAATGCAAAAATACAGTAATTTAATAAAGGTAATAAAGTTTTGTAAATATATATTTTTCAGTAGAAAGCACCTAAGAATTTTTGTTTCCACTGCTGAAAAATAATTATCACAAATATTCAGTTTCCAGAATATGAAACCAAGGGAATGAGCAATTCGCTGAATAAAAATTTCTTCTTTTTTATATTGCTGATTGCTATTCGGGGATAGAAGCAGTGCCATCACTAGAATATAATTTAATAGAAAGAAAGGCTCTCACTGGCCTGATCAATGTCCTATTTAATTTGCTACTATCTATCTGGACTGTGATTCTCAACTCTAATTTTATAGAATATCCATTGAGTTATTGATGGCTCAAATCTTTCACCTCCCACATTTTGAAGCTGCACTTCTACAGCATACAGCCTTTTGTGCACATACATTTAAAGAGATTACAGCAAAAGGGGGAGGCAGGATGAAAACATCAATTCCTCTGATTTAGAGCGAATTAATCCCATTTTATTAAAAAAAAAAAGCACATGAAGACAGATGTATAAGCAAGTCTGCTTAAATCCAAGTGCAAGCGCTAATGATTTTCAGCTATCTTCAGGAATATATTTAGGATGATTAGTTTAAGCACCAAAAGGTCTCATGTCCTACAAATTCCAATTGTTATGGGCAGCCAGATGATTTTGTACTTTGGTAATTAAAATAGGGCTTGGAAGCACATCAGTATTAGTTTTAACTTTTAATGCTTCTAAGAGTTTCAGCTCCTCAGTTTCCTTTTAAGGATCCCACCCTTATTTTTTTCAATGTGATAGCTTTGAAGCTAAAGAGGTCAGGCTAAAGAGAAATCATAGTGTTGTGAAGATGAAGCATGCAGGAACAAAGACAAAGATTGAAGAAGGTGAATTAAGGAAAGAGCAACGAATGAGGAGAACTGAAGGACTACAGAGAATGGGTGGACAGCACAATCTGGAATGTAAACATAGCTCCTTAGTAGACCAAGCTACAGCCCAGGCTCTGCTTAAGCTGAAGCAGCACAAACACTGGCACCTTACTGAATTCTTAACAGTGGCAACAGTGGCAAGTACTGAACAGAAGCAACGGGTGGAAACTAATCAAGGAGAGAAGCAACTTAGAACTAAGGAGAAATTTCCTGACAGTAAGAACAATTAACCTCTGGAACAGCTTGCCTCCAGAAGTTGTGAATGCCCCAACCCTGGAAATCTTTAAAAAGATGTTAGATAGCCATTTGTCTGAAATGATATAAGGTTCCTGCCCACGCAGGGGGTTGGACTAGAAGACCTACAAGGTCCCTTCCAACTCTGCTATTGTATTATTGTATTATCTACTGTTGGTAACTGGGTGTGGCCCAGGAACTGGCAGCTATATATGGCCTAGGCGCAGGCACTTGAGCCCTCCAGCACTCATCATTGAAGTGCTTTTCTCTCAGACACAAGAGTGAAGCAAAGCTTTCACAAGGGATCACCATCCACTATCACTAAAAAAATGCTGTAGGAAGGATGTCGCAATGACGCCAGCTCCTGTTACACAGTAACACACCAAATTTCAGTCCAAAGGAAGAATACTGAAGTAACCCTCTGTGTCAGACCAGAAAACCAGTTAGAGAAAGCAGCTGGAAAAGGATTCTTACATGGGAAGGCTGAACTGTCTATCTTGCTAGAGGTTTTGGTGAGGACCATCTAGGATAGAAGAACTTGAAATATTACATACAAAGAAATAAAATATGAAACAGTAAGAGAAACAAATCCCAAGTAAGGAGTGTAGGATTAAAACAGTCATATATAAAAGGTAAGTAACAGAAGTCATATAAGGTAGGTTTTAAGATGATACAGGAAGGCACTTAGGAAAAGTTATAGTATTATTAGGAAAAGCATACAGCAAATACATATAAAATTTTGAGGGAGATGGGTGGTTTAGAAATGTGAAAGATAAAAATAAACAAACAGGCTTATTATTATACAACTTCAATTTTGGATTCAAACCTTTATTTTGTACAGTTTTCTAATAAAGCCTTTCAACTTAAAGAATTGTTTTGCCTCCTGACTGGTTCTGTTACCATCTCCTAAAATGGAGGTATAATAGACCATTTCCATTTCCACTCTATGATCTATGCTGATCTCCTAAAATGCCTTACTTTAAATACAGTTATTGTGAGTAGGCTAAGAGAGAGAGGCAGCCTTCTCTACAATGACTCCATGCCTCTGGTACTCATGTTTATCTGCAAGGTCTTTCATTGCAAACTTTCAGTATAACTTTAATCCTTAAGGTTTTATAGAGTTGCAATGGTAATTGAATTTGATATTATTATTTAATTAGTTGTTTTAACGGCTAGCATTTTAGAGCTGTATCCTTATTATTTTATATCATCTATTCATGCTGTAGATCACCTTGGTACAATTTCTGCCCTTAAAGTTTGGCTTGAAAGGTTCTAATAAAAAAACAACAACCCTGAAATCAGTTTCTGTTAATTTTTAAAACCTACCATCTCGTTCACATTTGAAGAACTTAGCAAAGCATCCACTGCTATAAGAAGGCAACAGCTATTTTCAATAGTAACCTCTTTTTTGACTGCTTCAAGCACTTGATCAAGAAGATCAGGTTTGCTGCTCATGGCTTGAGTCTGCAAGATATGATCAGAAAAACCAGATCAGCTGAAACCAAAACCGAACAATGCATTTTGATGGGTGAATCTAAAAAGAGGACACTTGTGGGACATGTGCTTCTTTTTATGTTCACAGATACTTTGTATGCTACTTTTTCACAAAAACGCTTAATATGCTAGAATATATGGGCCAGCCTTAATCTATATATTTGTATCTTACTTTGGCAAACTCTCCTTGATTACTTTCATTTTCTTTTTATAGACTGATTTATTATGTTTGTTTGCCACTCATCTCATCGTAAGATGTCTCTGGGAGGTTTACAACTTTAAAATGAAACCATAAATATATGAATAAATATATAAAATCACATTAAAATTACAATAGGATACAAGTTCTTATTTCATTGTTGTGTTAATCCGATGACTGATGACTAATAAAACATTCTTAGGAACATGTATTCGGAATTAATTACACCAAACTGAAAAGGAGTTAATCTCAGATAAGTGAATACAGAATTGCAGCCTAAATATTGTATCTGCTGGCTAGTCTGGTGGAAGTAATATAGACTTTTTGCTTTCTTCCTATCTATTGCAACATAAAAAATAAGTAGAATTTCATATTGAAAAAATCAAACAACTGTTCTACTTAACATGATATTGTTTACTGCAACTGCTAATACTGTAACTCTTGAAGCAGCTTTCCCCAATGATGCCCTTATGGCCATTATGGGAATTACTGTTCCACAGTTCTGGAAGGCATCAGATTAGGGAAGATTTCTCTGGAGAGTAATTGTTATGTTTTAAGCTAGCAGGCTTCCCGGGGCAACTTGTTGGTAATAAACAATGTGCCGTTAAAAAATGGGAAAGTAGGATTGTCTCATGGTAGATTCTTATGAAAGTTAGAATAACCTGAAAAAGTATAATTTTGATCAACGTATATCAGTACAATGTGTTCACATTTATTTTTAGGGCATTGTTACGTGGAATATTTGCCCTAATTGGGAAAGTGTACCTGTCAAACATGAACAAGCAAGATAAAATCCATCATGTGATCTAGGGCAACATTTTTCAAACCTTGCTACTTTTAAGATGTGTGGTCTTCAACTCCCAGAATTCCCCAGTCAGCCCACTAGTCTTTGTAATGCACTTCTGTATGAATTAGGTGTATTTTACCTGTAAGAGAGCTAAAAAGCTTTCACTCTGTATTATTTCTGGAAAATTGGTCACCATAAATGCCATACACGCTTCCTGCAGTCTAAATGCCAACGTTCTAGCTGTTTCAGTCCATTTCACTTGGGGAAGACTATTAAGTAGCCTGTTGGTTTCCATCAAAAGACGGGCTGCATTCTGGGGGCTCTTAAAAGAAAAAAACAAACACATATTCTGAGCAAAAATTTGACACAATTCTGTATGTACCTTTTTACACCATAGCATTAGCAAATTAATTCTTCTCACATTAATTACAGGTAAATGTAATTCACACATGCCAATAGGAAGGAAAGTGTTTATGAGAATAAATGGAAAGCTTAGAAAATGATTTGACAATCAGCAAGTCAGGGATGTGCAACAAACATTAGATTGTATAGTATAATGAGGTTTATAACTCTGAAAATTAGTGTATCAAATCCAGGATAATTATATTTGACAGGGGAAACAGTGTGAACAATTGAAAAAAATTCAGACAAAATAGTGGGTACTGTGTGGATTTTTCTAAGGGATGTTTATCCAAAGTAGTAAAAAACGCAGTATGCAAGAATGTGTTTCTGCTCATTTTGATTTTACAGAAGTGGAAAAATATCTGTATGAAATAGGCTGAAAAAAGATGGACCAGCTCAAAATCACCCACCTGGCTTTCATGGTTAAGGTGGGACTACAACTCACAGTCTCCAGCTTTCTAGACTGGTGCCTTAACCACTACACCAAAAAGAATCTAATTAGACTTTCTTTCCTTTTCTAGAATCAATTGCATTAGTTCTTCATTCCTTGGCAGCCCCTCTGACATGTTGCATCATAGTACATTAGGATGTAGAAATTACCAAAATATTTTCAGTCATTACATTGTAGTCCTCAAGTTCCAACCATTTGTTTAGTGATTGTTCAAAATTACAAACATCATTAAAAAAATGACCAATGACCATTTTTCAGACTTACGTCTGTTTCAGCATCCCCATCGTCCCCATGATCAAAATTTGGGATGCTTGGCTACTGCCCTTTATTTATGATGGTTGTAGTGTCACAGGGTCATGTGATTGCCTTTTGCAACCCTCTGACAAGCAATGTCAATGTGGAAGCCAAAGTTACTTAACAACCATATTACTAACTTAACAACTGCAGTGATTAACTTAACAACTATGGTAAGAAAGGTTGTAAAATGGGGCAAAACTGTCTTGCTTAGCAATAAAAATTTTGGACTGTGATTATATGTTAAGCAACACTTGTATAAAAAGCAATGGATGGAGCGATTAAGCTAAATTTCATTTACAGATATGGACCCCTCTATATTTAATTGGCATTCACTGTGAAACCTGGAAGGTTCAAGAAGCAAGTGTGCCCATGGGGGGGGGGGGCGGGGGCGGGAGGGACAACTTGTTTCTCCAATGCCTTTCACCAGATGCAACAGAACTGTAAAATTTGAAATAGTGAACGATACTGATTAATTCACTAGATTTCAGTTTTGAGATAACAGTCAATTATTTCAGTTTGAAGTAGAAAGGAAATATATACAATGAAAATAAATTAAATTACTCCACAAATTCAGTTTAGTTTCCCAAGAAACAAAATAATGTCAATTAATAAGAATAACTCAAACCGACACAAACTTACCAAAGAATCAATCAATGTAGTAAGGCAATTATTTTGAAGCTCAGAAGATAAATTAGCAAAGTTCTTTTCTGACCAACACCTTGCAAAATTTTGTATCAGCCACCTGTTAAAGGAAATGTCTTATTTAAATAAATCCATCAAACAGATTTAATAAGAAATGTATCTCTGTTAGCATAAGCAACCAATAGCAAGGTGCATTTACATATTGCATCAAAATATAAATAGCTTTCAAAAATTGTAACCCTAGTTTAAGATTAAGCTGTGAAAATGGAAATCTGTCAAATATTTTATCTCACTTACTTCATGCATGAATCATAAAGGTGCTCTGCTCTTGTTGAATAGGCTATAGCCAGACACTCTAAAACAGGTTGATGCTTCCCGGGCACAGGCTACAATTGTTAGAATATAAGAGAAATTATTATCATTTAATATTTGCAATAATTCACAAGCTAACATTTCCAATACAAAATTCATTGTTGCTGAAAGTATTCATTTGTTAGATTTTTATTTGAATTTGAATTTTATTCAATTTATATCCCACCCTTCTCCAAAAGGACCCAGGGCGGTGCACAGGAATTTAAAAACAACATACAAAAATAGTACAAAACATATAAATTTAAAAATCTATTAAATAGCAAAACCTGCGCTAAAACCAATTAAAATCCCCCATTTAAAACTATCTAAGATTAGTCACAGCGGAGGCTATGTTAGGCAGGCTTGATGAAATAAGTGTGTTTTTAAACACTGGCGGAAGAGGCGGAGGTCGGTGATGGTGCGGAGTTCAGGGGGTAGGTCGTTCTACAGGGTAGGGCCCGCCACAGAGAAGGCCCTTCCCCTGGGTGTCGCCAGCCGGCATTGTCCGGCCGACGGCACCCGGAGAAGGCCCTCTCTATGGGAGCGTATCAGTCTAAGGGATGTATGGGGCAGAAGACGGTCTCGCATATAACTAGGTCCCGAGCCATGGAGCGCTTTGAAGATGGTCGTCAAGACATTGAAGCGCACCCGAAAGACCACAGGAAGCCAGTGCAGCTCGCGCAGGATCGGTGTTATGTGGGAGCATCTAGAGGCTCCCATAATCACCCGCGCGGCTGCATTCTGCACTAACAGTAGCTTTCGAGTGCACCTCAAGGAAAGCCCCATGTAGAGAGCATTGCAGTAGTCCAGTCGGGATGTCATGAGGGCCTGAGTGACTGTGCGAAGGGCAGCCCGGTCCAGTAAGGGGCGCAATTGGCGCATCAGGCGTACCTGATGAAACGCCCCCCTGGCCACGGCCGCCACATGGTCCTCCATGGACAGCCGGGAATCCAGGAGGACACCCAAATTGCGCGCACTCTCCATGGGGGCCGGTGTTTCGCCCCCAATGGCCAGAGTTGGAGTAATCTGGCTGAACCGGGGTGCCGGAAACCACAGCCACTCAGTCTTGGATGGGTTGAGCTTGAGTTTGTTACTACCCATCCAGATCCGTACGGCTTCCAAACACCGGGACATCACCTCAACGGCATCATTGGGGTGGTCTGGGGTGGAGATGTACAGCTGAGTATCATCAGCGTACAGATGATATCCCACCCCAAAACCACGGATGATCTCACCCAGCGGCTTCATATATGTGTTGAATAGGAGGGGCGAGAGGACCGACCCCTGAGGGACCCCACATACGAGGGGCCTCGAGGCCGACCTCTGCCCCCCTGCCAACACATATTGCGACCGACCAGAGAGGTAGGACGAGAACCACCGCAAAACGGTGCCTCCCAGCCCCAACCCCCCCAGTCGGTGCAATAGGATACCATGGTCGATGGTATCAAAAGCCGCTGAGAGGTCTAACAGGACTAGGATAGAGGAATGTCCTCTATCTCGCGCCCTCCAGAGATCATCCACCAACGCGACCAATGCCGTCTCGGTGCTGTGACCGGGTCGGAAGCCGGACTGGCGCGGGTCTAGATAATCAACTTCCTCCAGGTGTCGCGGAAACTGTTGGGCCTCCACACTCTCAACAACCTTCGCTAGAAAGTGAAGGTTGGAGACGGGACGAAAGTTCTCTAATAATGCTGGGTCCAGGGACGGCTTCTTGAGGAGGGGCCTTACCACCGCCTCTTTCAAGACGGCAGGCAGGGACCCCTCACTCAAAGATGCGTTGACAATGCCCTGGAGCCAGCCTCGTGTCGTCTCCCAGGATGTCAGTACAAGCCAGGAGGGACACGGGCCCAATAAACATGTGGTAGCCTTAAGTCTCTTTGACAACCTGTCCATATCCTCGGTAGTAACAAAGTCAAACTCCCCCCAGAATGGAGCCTCAAGACCAACCTCGGACAATCTCGCTGGACCACTCTCGATGGAGGGTAACTCATTCCGAATCCGAGTGATTTTGTCCTGCAGATAAATCCCAAATTCCTCTGCTCGTCCCTGCAGAGGGGCTTCCCGTGGCCTCTGGTGAAGGAGGGAGCGGGTCACCCCAAACAGGGCGGCTATCTGCGGATGCAATAAGGGTGGCACAATACTCACGTTTGGCCACTCTTATCGCCACTAAGTAAGTCCTAATATGGATTCTCACTAGTGTTCGGTCGGCTTCGGAGCGAGAGGATCTCCATCTGCTCTCTAGGCATCTCTTGTGGCGTTTCATCTCCCTCAGCTCCTCAGTAAACCAAGGAGCCTGGGTGACTCGTCGCCGCAATAAACTCGTACCTTTATTACTTTAAAGGTAACTCAAAGCAGTGAAGATGCCTAATACTTCTGCCTCCTGTTTTCCAACAACAACTCTGTGAGGTGGGTTGGGCTATGTAACTGGCCCAAAGGTCACCCACCAACCTTCATGCCTAAGGTAGGACTAGAACCTACAAACTCCTGGTTTTTAGGTCATCATCTTGACCACTACACCAAACTGACTCTCATGTATCATTCATATCTAGATTCCAATGGCGTCAACATTATGCAATTCTTTCTGCAGCTTCATCTAAAGCAGGGGTGTCAAATTCAAGGCCCGGAGGCCAAATCCGGCCCATAGGTACTTAGATCTGGCCCGTGGAGCCCCCCTGGAAACAGCGAACAACTGACCCGTGGCGCTTCTGCCAGCCAAAATGGGCTCCTGAGTTCAGTTTTTGGCTGCCATGGCCTCCTGCAACCCTCTGCCAGTGAAAATGGAGCTTGGTAGGGTTCTCCCAACCTCCTTTTTCACCGGCAGAGAGTTGCAGGAGGCCGTGGCAGCTGAAAATGGAGCTCGGGAGCCTATTTTTGATGGCAGATTACTTAGGTGACCACAGGCAGTTATGTTAAGCTGGCCATGCCCACCCTGGCCCCTCGAGGTCAAACATAACCCTGATGCGGTTCTCAATGAAATCGAGTGACACCCCTGATCTAAAGCAATTATTATCACATTTTCTACTTCAAGGGAATCCTTTCCACATAAATTTATTTAATTATTCCCTGCAAGGTATCTCACACAAAACCTCTGTATATTGTAGAGCAGTGATGGCTAACCATTTTTGGATTGCGTACCAAAAGTGGGAGGAGCACAGGGGGTCGTGCATGGGCTTGCCCACACCCATAATGCTATGTGCGCGACCCCAGCATGCATGCCCCCCCCACACGCATGCGACCAGCATGACCCCCTCGCTTTTGGCACACTTTTTTTGCCCTCCCCAGGCTCCAGAGGCTCTCTAGGAGCCTGGGGAGGGTGAAAACATCATCCCCTGGATCATCCCTCTGGAGGCTTCAGGAGTTTCCCTGAAGCTTCCAGAATGCGAAAAACTGGCCTTACGGCCAAAATGGAAGTTTGGGAACGGACTTCCCGAGGGCGAAAAAAGGCCCAATGGCCAAACCAGAAGTGGCTCATAGTGTTATTTTTTGGAGCCTTTAGGGAAGCCTCCTGAAGCCTCTGGAGGGCAAAAAACAGCCCTACAAGCAAACCAAAAGTCCATCCCTAACTTTCGGTTTGCTCATAGGCTAGTTTTTCACACTATCTTAAAAGGCCGAAGTCAGCTGGCTAGCACACTGGAGCTGACAGGGCAACGCCTCAAGCGCCCTAACAAATGGCTCCGCAGGCCACCATGGTTATAGAGAATTCTAATTCCCAACCACTAGTTTGAAGTTGGACAAATAACACTTACAACTGTTCCTTAAAATCCTAGCTGTCCTAGCAGAGCTGTGGCTATATGATTGCCATCTGACTGTTTGGCACTCAACTTGCACTTATGATGGCTATAGCTTCCTAAACTCATTTGCGACTTTCCACAAGCAAAATCAATGGGAAAGCCAGCCAGAAGGATTGCAAGTTGTTCCAGTTAAGTCGCTTGCAAACTCCCTCACACAACGGCAGCCACCCCCCAGCCTCCACAATGCTCACTCTACCAATGCACCATCCCTCTTGACAGATGCCCCTAACTCTTCTTCACACCATATTCTCAAAATGTTACAAATTGAACGTAACTTAACATTTGGATGAAAAATTCCTTGCAATGACCATTTGTTTAAAACAGTTCATCTCCTTATTCAATATTGCTTAAGGCAATTCTAATTAAAATAATGAAATGTTTGTGTTATTCCCATCAGTAAACTTGTAACAGTTGATTTACCTCTTATCAACGCAATATCAAGATAAACAGATAAATTAAATACCTTTTGAAAGAAATTGCAGTAGTCTCTTTTCAGAATGTATATAGCTATTTCTCTTAAACCGTCTAATCCATACATATCTGCAATGCTTAGTATACATCTAAAGCAAAACCAATAATGAAAATTAACCATAAAATCATCATAACATAATGGAATTGTTCCATAATAGTTTACATCTAGGCAAAGATAACAAGCATAATTGATTCTAATTTTTGAAAGCCTGGTGAAGTAATATTTTTAAGGGACGTTCTATTCCAACAATAGCAATTAATAATTCAAATTAATAATTCATGTTGCAAACATGAGGTAACAAGTCTTGATACTTTAAAAGCAACTGTGCTGGGGTATGCGTGGAAATGTAACTAAAAATTGAAACCGTATTTATTCATTTATAGTTATTTATTTGAGAAAGTAATAAATTTTAAAAACTAATCTTTTTTTAAAAAAAAATTCATACTGGTTGCCATTCTGTAGAAGCCAGTTTGAAGTCCTTGAACAAGATTGCTAATATAACCTGCTTTTGAAAATAATACAATACAATACAATACAATACAATACAATACAATACAATACAATAGCAGAGTTGGAAGGGACCTTGTAGGTCTTCTAGTCCAACCCCCTGTGTGGGCAGGAACCTTATACCATTTCAGACAAATGGCTATCTAACATCTTTTTAAAGACTTCCAGGGTTGGGGCATTCACAACTTCTGGACGCAAGCAGTTAAATAAAATTAAAACAATTTTAAGAAGTTAAAAATTCTTGCTATATTGGTAAACGTTATAAATATTACAAACTATTAAATCTTATTGTCTTTAATAAACCATATAAAAAAGAAAGCCCAAATTCAGAAGAATGTTATTGATTCATAAGCAGATGAATACAATTCAGTTCAGCATCCTATTTCTCACAGTCACAAGGCATTTGGCTAAGAAATGTCTACAAGCAGCACATGATGGCAATAACTGCCTTCCCCCAAGCAACCAGTATGTAAAAGTGCAGTAAAATTAGACAGATTTTATTGTTTTCAAATTGAGCCTTATTTTTCATATTTATTAAATTATTATGTTCTAATTTGCTGAAGACTGGGGCAAGGCTTGACTAGTTTATCCCTAACATATAGGTAGTCCTCTTTGAACTGCTTAGTGACAGTTCAAAGTTACAATGGCACTGAAAAAAGTGAGTTATGACCATTCTTCAGACTTACATCCTTTGCAGCATCCCCATGGCCACATGATTTACATTTGGATGCTTGACAACTGACTCGCATTTATGACAGCTGCAGTATCCTGCAGTCATGTGATCCCCTTTTGCATCCTGCTGACAAGCAAAGTCAATGGGGAAACCAGACTCACTTAACAATTGTGTTACTAATTTAAGAATGGGAGTAATTCACTTAATAAACGTGGCAAGAAAAGTTGAAAATGGGGCAAAATTCACTTAACAAATTTCTCATTTAGCAACATAAATGTTGGGCTCAATTGTGGTCATAAGTAGAGGACTACTGTATTTACAGTTATCTTCTCATAGGTCTAATTAAATAGGTCTCTCTGGCCTGGTGTAGTCCTCAACTCTATTCTATTTAATCTGTTGGGTTGGAATAACACAAAATAAATCACCTTCTTTTTTTATTGAAACATTCACCTTATCCCAGAATAGAAAACTTAATGCTTCCAAATGATCAGAGTATACTTCCTGCAATTGTTTGCCACTGACTAAACCAGGGGTCTGCAAAGTTGGCTCTTTTAAGACGGGTGGACTTCAACTCCCAAAATCCCCCAGCCAGCTATGCTGACTGGGGAATTCTGGGAGTTGAAGTCCACCCGTCTTAAAAGAGCCAACTTTGCAGACCCCTGGACTAAACTGTCTGGTGCTGATAGGATTTGAAATATAAAATCTTTGAAGAGTACCAGGTTGCTTAGCCTACTTAGTCCTTCCTATTACCAAAACAAAACTTCAGTATCTCAAATAAGGTTAAGCACTGGGACTTATTCTTAGATATAGTTCCTTAATTAGATTGAAGCTGGTTACAACAAAGTCTGGTTAAGAGAGACAAGAGTGATCTTAATTATTTAGCTGTAGTTTATAATTGATATTAGATTTCACACAGATTGGAATTAGGGAAAATTCACCCTTGAGATGGGATATCAGAGAGTTTATGAAGGAATCATACAATCATATGTTCTGCTTAAAGTCCCTTAACTAGTAGCTAGGATCTGGAAGTAATGATGTTTGCATGCCTCTTATTAAACCATAAACCAAAGAAACCACAATGTAACTTGCTGCACTATGTAAACCCATTCAGCAAATTGCTGCAATAAATTGAAATATTCCAGCATGCATTTTATATCTGTGTTATGCCTACTTAGCATATGAATACTAAGAATAATTATCTCAAAAACACAAATACTATTATTCTTGTGCTAAAATGCAGATTATTACATTGCAAGGTTAATCATTTCTGGCACTATTATAACTTCATTTCTGGTTCTTAAGATGCTACTTCTATTTAAATACAGTTTGTTAAGAGTTAGGAAATAGGCATGGAATATTATTAAAAACAACAGGACTTGACACATACCCAGCATTTACATTTTTAGGAAACTCCAGAACTGCTCCATAGATAAAATGCAGAATGACAGTCATTTCTGCATGACTTATGCTAGAAAAGCAGAAGAAAAATTAGTTACACAAATGAGAATCTGAAGAGCATAATAGAGTCTTCACATTTTGTACGTCCCATTTAACTCATCAAAAACTAGCAACCGAATCATATTATGCAAGAACCAGTATGATGCTTAAGATTAAAGGAGTAGGGGAGATCAGGTTCTTGTCTAACGTTAGCCACTGAGTGATTTTGAGCCATTCCTCCTCAGCCTTCTTCACTGGGTTATTGTTGTTGGAGGAATGATAAGCAGAAAACAAAAGTATCAAAATAATTTTTATGATGAAAATCTACTTCAGGATAGAACCCCCTCGCTAAACTTTTACGTAAGGTTGTCTCTCAAACTGCCAAAAGATCTCTATTTTGAAAAACCTAACACTCTATCCCTCCATTAGAACTCTGATATCTTCTGAATGGGATAGGTGGCCTGCAAAAGAGTCAAGGAAGTGCTATCATAATTTTTATGCTCATGAGGTTCAGCTGTTCATCTCTTGAACATAGGAGATTTGTATTCCTTCTGAAGTATTTGGAACAAAATTTTCTACACGCTTCTCTGTTTCCTACATGTGTAAAATGTCTTGTGAAGATTTCTCCAGAAGCTCGTGGGGAGAGACAAACGCAATCAGCTGATACAAGTGGATGATAGCATCCCATGTTTTGGTCTATGAAAAATCTTTTATGAGTTTCATGGTTATGCATGGCCCCTTCCCCTTGCATGCAATGATTCTGTGATTTCACTGGCCCCCTTATATTTCACCATTGTCTTCAGTGGAAGACAAGTGGGTTCATAAATCATACTAATATGAATTGATTCTGATTTAAGGTATGGTACGACTCCCCTTACTGTAGTGTGTAAATTGTTTGTGTAGTGTAAAACCACGTTGGTTATGGCTCATTACAGCATATTATAACATGGGATCTGAACCAGATATGGCTCTTGTTTAAATTACTGCAAAATTACTCCATTTTGATCTTCTCTCCTTCCATCTCTTAATGATGCCTTTTAGGAAAGCTTTGGGGACAGCATACTTCTGCCATGGCTATTCACAAATCGTTCTGCATCCTTTTAGAACAGGGGTCTCAAACTCAATTTACCTGCTGGAGGCAGAGTCTGGGTGAGGCTGGGCCGCATAAGGGATTCCACAGAGGTCCACTCCCCCTGCGGGCTGCACTAATATTATACTTTCATATCACGGTGGGGGCCACAAGATACCGTCCTGCGGGCCGCAATTGGCTTGTTCAAGATTCAGTTGTGATGCTGCAAATTACTCCTGCTTTTTAAAAGTACAGCTTTCACAGTAATAAAAACTATGATACCTGTAACACATGGCCATTTCAAACATTAAATCTGAGCTTCCAGAAAAAAGGGGGAAATCTTTATTTTTACTTAAATAGCAAAATCCACACAGTTGTCTGACTGAATATGGAAACAGAAGATAGCAATAAAAACAGCCAAAAGAAGCAGCACGACTGCCTTGACAGCTGGTCTCTTAAATATCATTTTCATTAGTTTGGGATGAGCCATATGTACTCTGCTCTCAAGTGTTTATCAAAATTACACAAAAATTTCCAATGAGCAGGATGACATGAAACCAGCCATTTCTACTGTAGCAGCAGGGCAGGCAAACTTTTTGATATCCTCACAGTTACATACAATAAATCCCTCGCAACTCTGATTTCCCATTCCTAATCCATCACCTAACCATTCTTCAAATGACTCCCATACAGTTGTGCAAAACTTGTAACGCTTGTTGTTCTAAACCAAGGGTATCAAACTGGCGGCCCATTGGCCATATGCATCACATGCAGGCCACACCCACCCCGGCTCAACAAAGGCAAAAAATGTCATGGCACATGACACAATCAGGTTTGACATTCATGCTCTAAGCCAGAGGTTCCCAAACTTGGCAACTTGTGGACTTCAACTCCCAGAATTCTCCAGCCAGCTTTGCTGGGAGTTGAAGTCCACAAGTCTTAAAGTTGCCAAGTTTGGGAACCTCTGCTCTAAGCCATCACATAGTATGATTCAGTGTGTGAATCTAGTCAGCTGTGGTTTATTCAACTGTGATTGTTAAGCAAACTACCAAAATTAAAACCAGGGAAGCCTTTATACTCATTAATAGATAAATATTGCTGCATCTGCCACTGGAACAAAGAACAATGAAAACAAAGATACAATCGCAATTAAATGCCAAGCAGACTGCAATCTAGCACAGCATGCTATTTTTTACTTTTTTTGACACCAGTTCTGCACAACAGATGCTGACTGAATTCACAAATAATTCTTACTCAGAACTCGTGCTCAAATGTATTCATCAAATACTATATCAAGCAGACCTAATATGAATTCTTTTACAGGTAGCTTCACTTCTTAAAATTTGCAGTGGTTTTAAATTGCCTTTTTTCCACATGATTTGTGAACAAGTCAGCTTACCCTTGAAGAGTGATGTGCTCTTGAGAGCTTTCTGCCCAGCTCCCATTCAGCATAGCAGAAAAGTAACTAGATCTGGCACAAAGAATAGCCCTGTGAGAAAGAGAACTAAATACAATAAAAGTATTTATTTTAAAAGAATGTCTATAGAATACTGAAATTCAATGTTCTTGACATGCTAATGTATATTTGTGTACAATTCTTTCTAATATATCTGGTATTTAATCCAATTTGGTAAAGAAAAATTAGGAAAACTCTCTGAGATGCTTCCAGTTAAAACATTTTATTAGTATACACACACACACTTTGGGCACACATTACTATACTAATGCTTTCATGTTTTTGTCCAGAGAAGATATATTCTTTTGCTAGTAGATTTACAACAAGGTTGTCAAACTCGTGGCGTCACATTGTTGTCACGTGATGTATCATGACTTCCCCCATCGCTAAACTGGGGATGGGCGTGACCAGCATGTGGCACATATTGCCTTTCGGCTACAGGTTTGACACCCTGGCTTCTCCATAGATCCAGCAGGAGGGCTCAGGCATGGGTATTCTCATGCCTTGATTGGACCAGAGACTGAGCCAATAATTCTGAAGCCACACTGTTAGATTCTCTGCACGGTGGAGAATGGAGGGAGTCCGAGCCAGGTTTACTCAAAAACAACTGCCTTTATTAGCTAGGCAAGCTTACAGAAAAAGATAGGTTCAGTAAAAGAAATAGGCGGTAGACAGGGGCTCCCGCGCTTTGACAGCTCTTTATATTTGGAGCTGTCAAAGGGGGAGCCAATCAGGCTGCAGCAAGGGCCAGGCGCGCCGCAGCCAATCAGGCGCGTCTGTCAGTTGGCTGCCTTGCTACTGTCTGTTGCCAAGGCCCCTAGAGGCAGCTTGGAAGATCTGCGGCCGGTCGTATCTCGAGACCGGTCGCAGGTCGAGGATATAACACCCCTTTCCCCCCTCGGTCTGCGCATGCTCGAGGAATTGTCTGTTCCGATGCACGAGCATGCGTAGTCTTGTAAGAAGGCGGGGCGGCGCCGGGAACGCCCAGACCGCCTCAGTTGCTGGTGAGACGTCGGAGATGCAGGTTGCCCCTGTGCGAGCTCCTCCCTTCGGGGAGTGGAGCTCCAGGTGGTGACGTCATCGAGGCCTACCCTCGGAGGCGGAGCCGTCGGAGCTGGTAAGTCGGGGCGAGGGGGCGCGGCGCTCGGAGCATAGTTTGCTGTATGCCGGTTGGTTGCGGCTGTGCAGGGCGGGTCCTTAGGGGCAAGGGCCCGCGCGTCCCCCTCGGCTTGAGACAGTTTGTGCAGCGTGTGCCGGAAGGCGGCGTCCAGTTCGGCCGGGCCTGAAGGAGCGAAGGCCCCGAGCGGTTTCTCAGGGGACGGTTTGAATGGCCCAACCGGGGCAACGGGGAGGGGCGGCTCCGACGATGGGTCCGCAGGTGTGGGAAGGCGGCGCCTTAGTTGATCCAAGTGGCGCCGCCACTCGGACCCGTCCGGGAGGCTGACCCTGAAAGAGCAGGGACCCGTTAGCTCGGTCACCGTGGCCGGAACCCACTTAGTGTCCCCTGCATAGTGGCGGGCGTACACAGGGTCCCCGGGCAGGAAAAGGCGGGGAGGGGGGGCCCCCAGGTTGCAAGGCCGCACATCGTTGTAAGCCGGGTGCAGCCTGTCCAAGGTTGTCCGCAGGCGGCGACCCATCAAGAGCTCGGCGGGGCTTTTCCGTGTGGCAGGGCAAGGTGTGGAATGCTGACCTAACAGGTAAGCAGCCACCCTTGCGGGCCAGTCCCCTGTGGTCATCCGTCCCAGAGCCTCCTTGGCCGAGCGGACGGCCCGTTCAGCCCGACCATTGGAGGCCGGATGATAAGGGGCCACTGGCGCGTGGCGGACCCCCTGCGAGGCCAAGAACTCCTGGAAGGTGGCGGACTGGAACTGGGGCCCGTTGTCGGACACCACGATGTCCGGCAACCCGTGCGTCGCAAAGAGGCGGCGCAGGGCCCTGACCGTACTCTCGGCCGTAGTGGAAGCCATCAAGATGACCTCCACCCAACGGGAGTAGGCGTCCACGACCACCAGGAACGTCTGGCCTCGGAAGGGGCCCGCGAAGTCTATGTGGAGCCTGGACCAAGGGCTCCGGGGCAAGTCCCACTCCCTGGGTGGGGCAACCGGAGGGGCGGGGCGGGTGATTTGACAAGGGACACAACCCCCGACCCAGGCAGCTACCTCCGCATCCAAGCCAGGCCACCACACATAGCTGCGGGCGAGCGCCTTCATCCGGGCTATGCCGGGGTGGTCGGCGTGGAGCGTCCGGAGCACCCGGTGACGGAGGGGGGGGGGAACGATGACCCGATCCCCCCAGCACAAGCAGCCGCTGTGGAGCGAAAGCTCCGTCTGGCGTGCCTTGTACGGCCGAAAATCTTCGGCCACGCCGCCTTGAGGCCACCCTCGCAAGACCCAGGTGGAGACCTGGGACAGGACAGGGTCGGCCTTCGTCCGGGCGGCGACGTCCGAGGACGTCAAGGGCAGGCCTGAGTCTGCCACAGACAAGACGGACAGTGCCGGCACCGGCTCTTCGTCCGCCTTGGGGAGGGGGCACCGGCTCAGGGCATCGGCATGCCCCAGCTGCTTGCCCGGACGGTAGTACAGCGTATAACTATACGCTGCCAGGAACTCCGTCCATCTGGTCATCCTGGGAGAAAGGATGGGGGGGGTCGGACGGTCACCGGCCAAAAGCCCAAGGAGAGGCTTATGGTCCGTGAAGACAGCAAAAGTCCGACCATACAGGTATGGGTGGAACTTTTTGATGCCGGACACCATAGCCAGAGCCTCCTTGTCAATCTGGCTATAGTTTCTCTCAGTGGGAGACATTGTCCGGGACCAAAAAGCAATGGGGGCTTCTGAGCCATCTGGGAAGGAATGGCTCAGGACGGCCCCCAGGCCGAAAGGGGAGGCATCGCACGCTAACGTCAAGGGCAGCCTGTCATCATATTGCACAAGGACTGCCTCTGACGTCAGAGTGGCTTTGACAGCCGCGAACGCATGCGCCTCGCGGCTGCCCCAGCGCCAGGCCGCCGATCGATCGAGCAATCGATGAAGCGGCTCGGGTAACGTTGCCTTGTGGGGAAGAAAAGGCGCGTAAAAATTCAAGAGGCCGAGGAACGCCTGCAGCTCCGTCTTGGAGGCAGGCGTAGGGGCGTTCCTAATGGCCTCGACCTTCTTGGGGGTGGGGTGTATGCCCCGGGCATCTATCAAGAAGCCCAGGAACTCCACCTCCGGCGCGGCAAAAACGCATTTGCTGCGCTTCAACTTTAATCCCGCGCCCCTGAAAACGCTGAGAACCTTCCTCAGTACTTTGGCGAGTTCTGAGATGCTGGAAGCAGCTATCAGAACGTCGTCAAAATACGGGACCACGCCTGGGAGCCCATGGAGCAAACGCTCCATGAGGCTCTGGAAGATTCCCGGGGCGACGGACACACCGAATTGGAGTCTGCGACAACGGAAAGCCCCCCGGTGGGTGACGATGGTCTGCGCCTCCGCAGCCGCCTCGTCCACCGGGAGCTGTTGATAGGCCTGGGCCATATCCAGTTTCGCAAATATGCGGCCCTGCCCCAGGGAATGGAGCAGGTCTTGCACCACAGGGACTGGATATGGGTTCGCCTGGAGCCCACGGTTGATGGTCGACTTATAGTCGGCGCAGATCCGCACCGACCCGTCGGGCTTGATGGGGACCACTATGGGGGTCTCCCATTTTGCCTGGTCAACGGGCTCGAGCACGCCCTGCGCCACCAGCCGGTCAAGTTCGGCATCAACCTTGGGCTTCAAGGCGAGCGGCAGCCTGCGGGCCTTGAGCCTAATGGGTGCAACCTGGGGGTCAAGATTTAAGGAGACAGGGGTGCCTACGTACGAGCCAAGCCGACCGTCAAACACGTCAGCGAACTCCTCCAAAACCCCTGAGATGGGAGAGGAGGCGGGTATAGCATGTGGGGTTCGTAAAAATTGCCCGTGCTGCCTTCCCTGTCGCTGTGACTGCCTGTGGAGCGTCAGAAAAGCTTCTGCTTCATCAGGGCGGGCATTTTGAAAGCACTGGCAGCTGCATTACATTGCGTAGCCATTTTAGAGGTGATCGCCATGTAGAGCACTTTGCAATCAGCTTGCAGATAAGCCGATCGCATGGGAGACTACAGAGTGAAGGAGTGATTAATGGGCCAGCGATTCTAAGCCTTTGTTCCAGCATTGCAGGGTCGTGAGTGGGGAAAGCAAGCTTCACCATGGCTGACACTAACCCTGCAAGAGAGGTGGGGCCCTCTAGTGTTCCTACCCCTTGACAGCTCTCCCAAAAAGGCCAAGGCTAAGTGGGGGGCTGCGCACCCACTTCTCAGTGCCAATCCAGGGCAGTGGAGAAGGATGAACAGCGCAGACAGAAAGTGAGAAGAGAGAAAGAAAGTGGCCAGAGCAGAGTGGCAGGGGAAATGTAGCTTCCTCTCCTCCTCCACATACCAGAAGGAGAAGGCAAGTCTCTTTATCTCCCCCTCCATCAGGTGTGGATGTGGGGTAGTTGCAAGGGGACCCCTTTGGATGTTACAGGCCTAGCATTGTCCCACATGTGTCTTTGGCCCCCCAGGAGCACTTAAGCCCTTGAGATCAATCTCCTTCCAGGGATTTTATGCAGGACATCACTGAGTGCATGCAACAGATTATTGCATAGGCCATATCACAGGACATAGCATCAGGCCTTCGCCAAAAGGAAAAGGCCTCAACTAGGCAGAGTGGGGGAAAGGGGCATGGATCCAGCCAGAACAAGGGAGTTTCCCTGAATGTCAGACCTTGTTCCCTTTATGTGGCCAGTGAGGATTCCCTCTTGGGGGATAAGCCCCAGAGAGACCTAGATTTATCAAAAGATGAGGAATTTTCCAAGCCAGACACACACACACCCCGGCCTTCTCAGGCTATTTTCCTCCATCGCTCTTTAAGTTCCTCCTCCGTAAGGCTAGGGAAACTGCAGATCTGGAAGCAGTGCCTTCCGTCCCAACAGGCACTCAGGCCCCCAGAGGTCCAGACTTCACAACCAGCTTGGGGCAGTCCTCTTTTGTCTCAGCCCCAGCCAGACAAGGAGGTGATCCCTGCCCTGCAGTTGTTTTCTAAGGTAATGAAGAATCATTGGGCCTGTCCTGGGGCATTCCCCAACTCAGGGGGCAACTATCGCAGGTTCTATAATATGGATCAGGCCTTCTCCCAGATTCTGCAGGTTCCGACCATCGATGTGCTGGTGGCGGTGCTTGCGACGTCCTCCTCCCTAGAGGCAGGGGACATAGCGGACAACCTTAAGCCAGAGGACAAAAAGGCAGAGCTGATTCTTCGGAAGAATTTCCAATCGACTGCCAGGGCCATCAAGGCTGCCTCGCTCTTTAATAGAACTTCTCTGTTGTGGCTACAACAGATTCAGGAAAGGATTTCCCCACAGGATGTCCACCTCCAGCAGGACTTTAACAAGCTGCTGGCCATGACTCAGTTCTTGGCGGATGCCACCCTTACAGCGGTGAAGTTTGCGTCCTGGGCCTTGTCTTCGTCAGTGGCCACCAGGAGGCTAGTCTGGTTGCACAACTGGCAGGCGGATGCAAAATCCAAGTGGATGTTAGTGGCAGCTCCTTATTCAGGGGGATCCTTATTTAGAGAGTCTCTTCCCCCCCCCCCCCCAAATTTTTTAAAATTTATTTTATTTTTAAACACAACATAAAAATCCTTCATCTCACATGTTATAGAAAGTGTATCTGCTGATTACAAAGTATTTTCATACATCTCAATTATCATTGCCTGTTCACCGCCCTGAGTCCCGTAAGGGAGAAAGGGCGGTATACAAATTCGAATACAATTACAATTACAATCTCTTCGATATTCATCCAAGTTTCATATTATTTAATATTATTTCAAGTACATCACGTCCTTAATTAATTATAATTGTATTATACGTCCTTCATTTTAAAACATACCAATAAAACTTAGAACATAGCCACATGTTGGCATCATATTTGTTAATTCTACTATCCTCCAAAATCATTATTCCCTGTAGCCTATTTTAACCAAACATCAATAATATTTACTCATTTCCTTTGATAAATACTATTCAGTATTCATTTCCAATTACCACTTATAACTATGCATATATATACAATTATTATCACTTTCAATTACTTATCTAACTATGTCTATTATCACTAAGTTTCCCTAATATCAACTGGTTTTAGGTTTTTATCTATCAGCCTGTATCCTTCCAGTAATAAAACAATATCACATCCTCTGCCATTTGTGGCATAATACTTCTGAACATATCCTTAATCCAATTTGTGTGGACTTCTCTTTGCAGTCCATCGTTTGTAAGTTCTTTCCTGTCGTTTTGGACCCTTTCTTCTTCTTCTTTCTTAGTCAGTTTAATTTTAAGTGTCAGGGTTGTTATTAATGGTGTTTCTAGTAGAGTTTCTTTCTTTAGTATCATAAGTTCTGTTGCTGCTTCTTCTTCTATATCTTGCCATCCGAGGTAAAGTTCCCATCCATCTAATTCATCTTTCCATGTTCCACTTTTCCCATAGCCGGACATAAGCCTCTCATTGAAAGGATCAGCCATTTTAGTTTCTTTGTGGTTAACTCCCTTTTTGGTGTTTAAGGGACCAACCTCTGTTTTTTCCATGCGATATGTAGCTCCATCCTTTTCCACATATTCTCCAATTAAATGTTTAATTTTTTTTCAAATGAATTAGAGCATTGCTGTATTGCATCCATTATATCTCGCAAGCTAACATTTTTTCGTTGTTGTTTAATAAATGCCATTGTACAATTTTTCTTGTTTCTTTTTATATCATAGTTATTTCACAAAGAAATCAAATTCTTTGATAGTCTTAAGTGCAGTAGAAAGAGGAGAAAAAACTTTAAAAGTCACACACACTAATGAAAAGGAAGAGATTTAGTCCAACGTTGTCATCAGAAAAAAAATAGAAGAGGAAGAGAAAACTTACTCCGTTTCTTTTGAGAGTTCTTCTTAGGTTCCGTTTGAGATATCAATTAGAAAGGTTGTGATAACCCACTGACCAAGTCCTCCAGTACTTAATCCCGCCGCTTGTTTTCATTTTTTTTTATCTTTTAAAAGTTTCATCTTAGTTTAGAAGATTTTTACGGGCTATCTCTTTTGTAGCTGTCTCTTTAAGACATACCAGATAGAATCACTTTCACTTCTCTCACTCCTTCTTAATGGAGCCGTCTGCAACTTCACCAGCCTGGGGGGGCTGTCTGTTTACCCCGGATCTGAAGCCCTTCCTTTGGACCAAACAGGGACTTTGCGATATCCCTGTGGTCAGCAAAGCTCCAACGTCGTCTTTGTTGTCCCTTCAGGAAGTTTAGGTCCAGTGGACCGTCCAGCAGCAAAAGAATCAAAGATGATCTTGCAGCAGCAGGATCAAACATGGTATCGTTGCGACATAGACTCCGCCTTCTCTCACATTTGGTTTTCTTTCCTGTCTCTTTTTATGCTATGGGTTGCAATAGTTCCTTGATATATCAACAAACATAATAATAATCCAGAAATAGATGTCAGAGCTATGTGTGTAGTTTCTTATTTTTTTCTTTTGCATTAGTGATGATACGTTCTACATTTTGTGTCTTGAAAGCTCTGAAGAGTTCCTGGCTCAAGCTACTATACTTCAATGATTTCTTCCTCTTTAAGCAAGACATTTTAAATTGTTGATGGATCAATAACTGATTTTACTTTTTCAATCTTTATAAAGGGTTATAAGCATCATCCTCTTTTAACGATTCCATAATCTCTTGCAGGGTGGAATCTGAATGGAGCTAGCAGAGTGTTTTAATGACCGGATGTCCTTCCTGTCACCAATGTGGACTTTTTTCCAGCAGATATATTCTCAGTTTGCCCAGAGAGAGAAATATCTGCCTCTACCTAGGATCGAACTCACAGCCTCCTGATTCTGAGGCGAGAGCTCCACCACTAGGCCATCGCACCACTCTTAAAGGCTATACAAGCATGCATTACCAAACTACGTACAAGAAACAATACTGGATAGATGCAGAAAGCATAACACTACCCTTATCAGAACTAGAAGACATCACAATGTTTTTCATCTTTATACAGATGCAGTAACTTTTCAGTACACAGTCGTATAAAATGTCTCTGTGTCTAATCCCCCTTTTTCCCTCTTGTACACATAAAAGTCACTACAAAGTCTTTAAAGACACTACCTGTGCACTTCAAAGGGTTTTCCATCAATCCAAATATTAATATCTGAAAACCAAGAATTCTGGTAGAGCATCAACAGGTCTTTTTCTAAGCCAGGAGCGATTTCTGTTTTGGAATCAAGCGGACAAAAAGAGAAAAAACTCTTCCTAATATATTTTTACTTTATACTGAAATTCAAACATTAATAGGTGAAAACATTTTTAAAATGTTCTACTGCTAAAATATATATTACACATTCTTAAGTTTTGTATATGAGGGAGCCATAACTTAGCAGTGTTCATGCTATACATAAAGTATTACAAAATTCAAACTCGCCAAGAGTAATGATAAGATTCTGAATAGTGCAATTCTGTAGTTTATAATCAATATAAACAAATCCTTCAGCCTTTAGTTTCTGTGGCAATCTTTATAAACAAGGCACTCTTAAAACAGATGAAACTAAAGTTCTCATTATTACCAGTAAGTACAGAAAAAGACATACCGCAATCCTGGGATTTACAGTACAAAACAATTGAGAGGACCAATTTGGGTAAAAATTTACAATAGTGGTATAAAATATTCTACTTTGTAATATTGGGAATTCCTATTCTTTCATTCTGTAACAACAGTTAGTTTTGCCCCATTTTATGACTTTTCTTGCCACATTTGTTCATGCTATCTATAAAACAAGGGATAAATAACTGCTTTATCTGTACTGCAAATTTTTTCTCTTTGCATAGAAGGAAGAAATTCTGACCCTAAAATTCCTAATTATTTAGAATTAAGGTCCAGAATCTAAATTGTAATTGGAGCAACATATCAGTCTTTAGTGTTTCTATATACCGTATTTTTTGGAGTATAAGACGCACCAGAATATAAGACCCACCAAGGTTTTGAAGAGGCAAATTACAAAAAAAAGTAGGTAGATAGATAAAGGGATAGAGAGGGAGAGAAAGAAAGAGAAATACAGTAGGTAGGTAGGGAGAGAGTGTGTGTGTGTGTGTCTAGGTAGGTAGGTAGATAAAGGAATAGAGAGAGAGAAATACAGTAGATAGGTAGGGAAAGAGAGGGTAGGTAGGTAGATAAAGGAATAGAGAGAGAGAAATAGAGAGAGATAATAGAGAGAGAAATACAGTAGGTAGGTAGAGAGATAGAGTGTGTGTAGGTAGGTAGATAAAGAAGAGAGAGAGAGAGAGAGAGAGAGAGAGAGAGAGAGAGAGAGAGAGAGAGAGAAATACAGTAGGTAGGTAGAGAGAGAGAGAGAGTAGGTAGGTAGATTGATGTTTCCAGGTGTATTTATCCATGTCCTGGAGACGGAAATCACTGACAAACCTTAAGATTTCATTTCTCCTGGCACAGAAACAGTTAAAGAGCTTCCAAAACAGCTTTCCGAAAGTGTTTTTGCACTCTGCAAACCTCCCCAAACCTGCTCTTTTCTCCATGAAAACGGCACTGTTTTTCTTCAAATAAAAAGCATGACTAGCCTTGGGGGGGCTTGCAGAGTGCTCCTGGGGGTGGGGGTGGAAAATGAGCAAAAAACCAGCCCATTTATAGTGAAAACAGGCCATTTTTGTGTCAAATAAATTGAACGCATAGCCCTATGGAGGCTTATAGAGTGCTGCTGGGGGCTGCGGGGGCAAAAAACGGCCCAATTTAGGCTAATTTCTGCCCTCCCAAGCCCCCAGGAGCTCTCTGGAAGCCTCCATAAGGCTAGGCACAGCCATTTTGGTGAAGGGGGTGGGGTTTCGGGAGGCAGAAAATGCTGTATTCGATGTATAAAACACATCCAGATTTTCAGCCTTTTTTTAGAGGAAAAAAGGTGCGTCATACTCCAAAAAAATGTGGTATATTCAATTATTAAATATAGGTGGTTTTTGACTTTCAAACAAAATGGATTTTCAGCATAGGATAGAGGAAGAATGGCTATGTCTGATGTCTAGGCAGGTCTCCACTGGGAATGCCTTTAGAAGTAACTGTGTTATCGTCTTCTAAATTTTTAATTACAATTTTTCCTTCTTAACTTTCACAGTGACCCTTTGTGGGTTATTTTATTTCCCAGAATTATATTAACATAGCTATGGGTTTTATTTTATTTTTAACTTTATTATTATAAGTTTTGTATTTACATATAATCCTTTTTTCCTCAAGCTGGTTACATAAGCTTTAGTTGATACATGAGTCAACTAAATTAATCTAAATAAACACTTTTACAAAAAATGTCATATATCCTAATTTATTTTAAATTTTAGTATCTTAATTTATAGTTAATTTGTTCGAGAATTACAATATCTAGTAAAAGCATTAGTAGTAATTGGCAAAAAATATCAAAGTGGTGCCTGATGGTATTTTAATATATCATTACTAGATGTTTTTAAATTCTGGATTACCAACAGTAATTTTGATTATTTTTTCATTAAATAAATGGAGAAGAAATATGAAGTTCATATGAGGATAATTTAAATTTTTATATAAGTTATGACCATGATATATATATTAGATTTTTAAGGGATGAAAATAAAGAGACCAGGATGGATCCATTTCAGGCTTATTAGCCTTCTTCAGCTGGCCATACTCCTTCTATTGGGATTTGAACCAGGGCTTTCCAGCATTTGAGGCAAGCTATCCGGTATCCCTGATATCCGGTATCCGGTATCCCTATTTTCAGCCCTTAAAAATCTAACACATATCTAAAAAATGTCACACAGCAGTAATCTAATTTGGTTCTCTGTCTGGATGATCTCTGGGTTGAGTCGAAGGGCAGAGAGGGATGACGTTGAGTCTCCTCCCCTTAAAGGGATCTCTGAACAGGAGCTGTGAGAATTAGCCTCTCATATATATATATATATATATATATATATATATATATATATATTCTGAAAATAAAACTGAAAGGTTTATATCATAGTAATTTAGAAAACAAAGTATGGAAACTTTGAATAAGGAATCATATTTTAGAGTTGTATAATGCTTTTAAATCTGTTAAACTGTTGGCTACTTAACTGATAAGAATAATACATATGATGGCATTCAAATGCAGTTTATTTTCCAATGTCTATTCTTGTCATTACAGTATATAGGCATAGCCCCTTTTATTGTACTTCGCAGATATTGTGGGTTTTTTTTTACAAGACCTTCCACCATCAAAAGATTATGATTCACCGAAGGCTCAGGTGTTGAATAGTATTTTTTAGCAATAAAATATTTTTATGTATGTATGTATGTATGTATGTATGTATGTATGTATGTATGTATGTATGTATGTATGTATGTATATTTTTAGGCATAATGATATGGCCAACTTAATAAGACTATAGTATTGTGTAAACATAACTTTTATATGTACTGCAGACCAAAAAATTCACATGATTTGCTTCATCATGATATTCACTTTATTGCTAAAGGGGCCCATATTTCTGAGATATGCCTGTAAATGTGGTGATACCACTCAACCAGCTATTAATTTTGAAAATAAAATAGATCGTTGTAAGAAACTCATTTTCATTCAAAGTTTAGTCACCATTTCCAGCATTGCAAGACATTGATTTTATGAAATTTGGGAGGACCACTAGGGTAATTGGATTTTTGAAGAAAGGTATAAAAATCATAGAGATCTTGGTTCCCATAAAAAAAAGTCTTTTAAAAGGACTCCATGTATCATTTTGTCAGACTTATATAACTGAATTTTAAAAAAGACTCTTTGGGGCATGAATATTGTAGAAGGTATGATTATCAATAATTAAACCTGCATAATTCATCTTTATGAAAGAATGCCAACTTTCTGGTAATGTTAGAATACTGGTAGATACTTTAACAATATATTCTGAAACTTAAAATAGCCCTAGACATAGCTTTTGATATAGTACGAAATAAATTTCAGAAACAAATTATGAAAAAAAGGTTTGCACAAAATTTTATTTCTTGGAAGCCAATCGTTCTGCAAGAATGCACTACTAATGAACTATTCCCATTTGTTGACTTTTATATTGTATTGGAATGAAAATTATATTGATAATAAGCCATTATGGTCTCCATTAGGAAATTATTATTTGGCATCTTCAAAATCTTGGCAAGACCTTGATTCTAAATACTAGGTATTCAGTTGCATTACCAGCATTGAAGGAGGTCATGTACCTGACCTAAAATTAAATTACAATTTGATTCTTGCTGTTATGAAAAATTGACTTTTCAGAGAAATCCTTATTTTAAAATCCTTCCCCAGTCCCATTGGGCTCTTCATACCAGACACGCATGCATGGGGGTGCATGCATGTAGGTGGGGCACACGGGAGGGCATGCGCATGCATGAAGCATGTGGGGAGTTACGCATGCATTGCATTATGGGTGCAGGCGTTGCGCTCTGTCGCACACACACACACACTCTTTCAGCACACGACGACAAAAAAGTCAGCCATCACTGGTCCAGTCTGACTAATGCAAGTCTCATTTACTCAGGAGTCAAGTTACAGTTGTGAATTATTCATCTTGTTTGTGGAATAGCTGTAAATTTGTCTGAGGCAGTGAACAAGCACAAACTGTCTTAGATAACAATTCACACATTACATTTTAATCTCACCTGACATAGTTACCTCACCCTCAGCATCAATAGCTTCTGTTGGGATGTCACTAGTAGAGAAAGAGGTTGTAGCACATTCTGTTTCTACAGCCGTCTTGCATAATATCCAGTGACGGTCAGATGTCCTTTCATGGTTTCCCAGCCTCTGCTCTGTACATATTTGATTGTTGTGTAAACCACCAACTTCTAACTCTTCATTTTCTTTCGCTAATTCAGGCGTTGAAACTTTTTTATTTAGAATCTCTTGTTCTTCCTCTGTAATGATTCTGTCCGATGAATATGCAGCCCTAGGAACAGAACATGTCAGGCTCCAATCCATTTGACAGTGTTTTGGCAATAACTTCCATTAATCTTAGTGGGATTTGGCTTCCTTTCCAATTACACCTACATAACATCATCTCACTGTACAACACAACATTGGACATTGCATAATTCAAACAGTTTGACAAAAGAATTTTAAGATGGTTTCTTTTTATGAATATGCTGTTCAACATTATTACTTTGTTTTGTTTTTCAACATTACATAGAGCGACTGCCCCTTCGATGGGACAACCCAGACAAAATAAAAAAGATACATAAAACTAAAGAACACTTTAGATAAAATTAAGGAACATTTTCCAAAAGAGTTTTCCCAAGGAAACTTGGATTAGTGCTATAATATTCTCACCCGTGCTTTAATGAGTAAATTAAATTCATCCCTTATTTCATCTGATAGTTCCACTCTGAACCTGTCAATTTTTCGCCCCATGTCCCGAGTTAAAAGCTGAAACTCAGCAGCGTACTGAATGTTTACTCCTCCAGAAGTGATGAATATCATGGTTGACAGTTACTTGTTCAACTGGATCTTTGAATTAACTCTCAGGCCTGCTACAAAATTAACATCGTTGTCCAAATGCAGGCTGTTCTGAATCAGAAGGCAGATGTTGCCCATTTTACAGTTCTCTCTCGGTCACTGGTGACATTTTAGGAAGAGAACCATGAAAATATATGGCTATTAAAATTCAGAGCACTTTCTGAGCGAAAAGAGTAGCACCTTTCGAGGCTAATAATTTTATTTGAAGCACAAGCATTCGTGGATGCATTTGATGAAGTTAGCTTCACCCATGAATTTTAAATAAAATGGCTAGTCTCAAAAGCTGCTACCAAACTCTTTTTGAATCTCAGCCATTGGGTTAATTTAATATTCTAAGCTAGTTCTGCCTGCGGGGATGCCATCCAATTTTAAGGATGTATAGTTCCATTAAGCAAGGAAGGTAGTTCAGTTGCCTGATTTCTTCTCATATTTGTTAAGCAAAAGTGCTAGTGCTCCCTGATGGGACTGGAGCTATTCCAACAAGTACATCATGCTGAAATTAGTCCACAGAACACCAGTGGTGGTAGATTTTGTCCCATCTGTAGATTTTATCCCTTGTGTCCCTAATCCATCAGTTAGTTTTTCATCTGAACTAATTGGTCCATCTGGTCACCACTTGGTTCTGCATCGAAAGCAAGACATTAGCAAACTTTATCAACAGTTAGCGGGACTTCCAGAAACTGAATCACAGTCCTCTAGGTGAAGACTCACCTCCCATACTGATAGCAGTAATTATGGGCAATCAACCTGTCCAGATTCACATCTGAGCTCAGTATTAAATCATGACTCTCCAAACCCCACATGTAGGATTGATTAGTCTGGGCAAAAGATTCTCAGACATGACTTGTCTAGCTTATAAAATTTATTGCTGACAAGAACGAAGCTTCTAACCCAATTGATTGTTCAAACAGTGCAATGAAGTCGGAGCCTGTATATCTATAAAACGGTGCTTCACAATTTAAACTCCAGGCTTTTTCTCTCCAAATTCCCAAGTCAATAGATACTTGGCCAGTCTCCTGCTAGCTTTTGGAGATGACCTAAAAATGTGCATAAGTTTTTTTCCTCTCGCTTTGATTTCTATCTTACCAGTTTCTGCCTTTAATTGTATGTGGGAAAGGCCTTGGAAGACAGACTTGCAAGATTCTTTAACAAAAGAGTAGTATTAGTTCACCTGAGTGTGCTTCCTGTCTACACTATGTCTCACGGTTGAGATCAATCTTGGAAGTCTGAAAGTACATTTCTCTCCCCCCCCCCCCCATTGCCTTTATACCCAAGGAACTATGAGAACCACTTCTGAGATAGTTGCCATGTCCACATTCCTTCCAAGGGCTAAGCTGCCTCTTATTCAATCAGTATCCTGGCTGTAGTTCTTTCCAAGATCTTTCCCAAATACCATTACACTGCCCTTAATATAAGAATGTAGTTGGATTTATATTTGTTGGGTTCATCACTCAACAGATTTTGGTTAGAACCGTGAATCTAAGTATGACAAGTTTAAGTAAAGGTTAACATTTCAAATTTGCAGAAAGTAACTGGTTGAGAACATCATTTCTATATGGAGAAAAAGCCATTATTTTCAAAAGTTGCAATACTATATAATAATTTTTGTTACTTTTTAAAATAATTTTGAAAGTAGCATGAAGCCCTAAAAATGCCCCAAATAAACAAACTCTTTTAGAATACGTAGTTATCTACATGAATGTTGTTTCAAAAGCATTTTGTGGCTACATTAATAATTATGCATGTTTGGTCAGTGCATTTGAAACTAATAAACATATAACAGCAGACTGGAATATCTAAATAAACATATATATAGATACTATACATACCCCATCATGCTATTTCCTTTCAGAGTAAGCAACTTTATGTAAAGTACAGTCAACGAGGAGGTAGTGAGATGCAATTAAGGATAGGAAATAAGAGGAAACAAGGAAATATAAGCAAATCTATTTTATACCATATCCTATTACTTACTTACTTACTTACTTACTTACTTACTTACTTACTTACTTACTTACTTATTTATTTAAAGTTATTAGCTGGCCATCTTACCACAAGGTAAACTCTGGGCAGCTTATAATATTAATTTTTATATTTAATATTACAAGGTAACTTTATATTATTATATAGCAAACCATCAAGGTGCTGGTCATCACCTTTAAAGCCCTATACGGCACAGGGCCAAGATATCTGCAGGATCCTCTTTCCCTAAGGACATCTAACCCCACCAAATTAGATATAGTGGATGTGCTCGCTTCCCCTAAATATTGCCATCTGATGGAAGTTAGGAAGTGTGCTTTTTCCGTGGCAGACCCAGCCCTGTGGAAGACTCTGCCCCTCAAGTTTGGAAGGTCTCTAACCTTCTTAGACTTTTGTTAAGCTTTGAAGACTGGGGTTTTGAAGGTTTGACTTGGTACCAAATCTTTGTTGTTTTGAATGATTTCATCTGTTTAATTTTATCGTTTTAATATGATTTGATTTGTTCTTGTTAAGTTGCCCAGAGGTGGCTGGAAGATGGGTGGATATATAAATGTTCTAACCAACCAACCAACCAACCGGCCGACTGACTAACTCACTTTTACTTCATTTCTTAGTTGATGTTCTTTGCCATTTATTCTTCCTACGTTTTAAATTATAATTTTTCCTGTGCCATGTTTATAAACAGATGGGCCTATAAATATTCATCTCTATTGCTTGTCATGACTTCATCAATCATGGATTTTATGCAATATTTTTAGTAAGAGAAGAAGTAGTCCAGGTTAACAGTCTTAGTCATACCAGTGCTAAATGCAGAATTCTCTGCTAATGGTAGGAATAGTATTAGTTAATTTTGGCACATTAAGGCTAGTATGACAAAGGACATTTAAAGTCCTATTCAGCTATGGTGAGATCAACAATCTAGACACACTCTGTAGGACAACTTACTTTTATCCAAATTTTACCAATTATAAGATGCATTGGAATATATGTAACAGGATATTTTTCAAATTTAAACGTTAATTTTTGGAAAATAGAGCTCCAGGAAACTGCAGGTCAGGGAAAAATAAACCAAAAAAAATGTGTCTTAATATGCAACCCAAGGGTTAGATCCATCTTTGCAGTAGAAAAAGAATTCTGAACAATATAACTGGGCGGCTGAATAGATTTCTTAACTTTCCATACAAAATCATAATTTCCATTTGAAATGCAATTTAAAATGCAATGAGAAACTTACTGTAGGAAAGCTTTAAATTCAGAAGGTTCCAAATATTGCAGTTTTAAAGCTTCACAGTTGTTACAAGTATTTAAATGTCTTCCAACAACATGCAGAAAGAAATTTGGAACTCTTGCTAAAAGTACTGCCTTGTGAGCTTTGAAGAGCATATTGCCAACATAGAAAGTGATGTCAGTTTGGATTTCTTCTTCCAGAAGTCTGCAATAGAATAGAAACGCCTTCACAAATAAGACAACGGGGTGCTTGCAGATTGAAATAAACTGCTGTATCTATCTTGCTTTGAAATATAGGGGCTTACAAATGATATAAAAGGAAAACAGAAAGAATAAAAACACATAAAACTCAAGCCCAATAACAATACATTTCCTACCCATTGACACACTGTGTAAAACAACAATATAGCAACAACACAGCTGTAATCTACTCAGGAAAGGATATTGCCCTAACATCATTCCCTAGTGGGAATGAACATCTTTGAAACATCTAGGTCTTGATGGCTTTCCTGGATGTCAACAGGATTTGGTGCGAATCTGACTTCTAGTGGAGCACTTGTAGGAAAAAGAATGGCAGAATCTGGCAGGAGAGTGAAAGGAAGCGCAGCCTAGAATCCCTACATGGCCACAAGCAACCCCTCCTTGAATGCTGTTGACCCTTATTTAATCCTAACCAGATACAGATCATAAGTTGAGAAGATTCCTTTGCATAGGCTTTTAGCAATAAATCAGCTTAACTGAAACCTCATGTCTTTCGCATCTAATAGTACAGGGGTGTCAAACTGAAGGCTCGCAGACCAGCTCTGACCTGCGGGCTGCTTAGATCTGGCCCACAGGGCCGACCTGGAAACAGCAAAGGGCAGCCCACAGTGCCTCTGCCGGCAAAAACGGAGCTAGGGAGGGATGCACCCCCACCCCCCGCTCCGTTTTTGCTGGCAGAAGGTTGTCAGAGGCCGTCATAGCCAAAAACGGAGCTTGGGAGCACAGTTTTGCTGGCAGAGCTCAGGCCACCACAGGCATCCCCAACATGAGTGAGGCCAAGCTGACCACGCCCACCCACCCCCTCCCACCCTGCAGTCAAACCCAACCCTGATGCCCTCAATGAAATTGAGTTTGACACCTCTGTAGTAGCACTATTCTCAAGGGGGATAGCTACAAAAAAAGCACATCCTCGTGGATCCTGAAGGCAGCAAGGATGAAATTCAGAAGGTTCATTCTCAACTAGATCTTATTAGATAAGGAAAAACTGCTAAGAGATGGTCCCACAGATAACTGGGTCGTGAGCTATGTGAGGCTTTAAATGTGACAACTGGTACATTGAATTGCATCCAGAAGCCAGTGGCAACTAAAGGAGTTCTTATGATGGTGGCATTACTCAGAGCAAATAAGCACTCTTAACTACTCAACATGATCTTCTAGGGCAGCCCTGTGAGAATGAGTTAACCTCAATTGATGGAAGAGGTGACCAAGGCATGGATGAATAGGGTCTTCTGATTTAGAAATGGTCATGGCTTTTAGAAACCTCCATAGCAAGAAAAGCAAATTCTAGAGAATTTAGTTGAATGTACTTGAATGGTAGTATGTATGTATGTATGTATGTATGTATGTATGTATGTATGTATGTATGTATGTATGTATGTATGTATGTATGTATGTATGTATGTATGTAAAATAAGGTTTGGGTCAGGAATTCTAATGTATATTTTCCAATATTTTCTCTTTTCTAGTTCTACCACAAATAGATCATGTGAACATAGCTTCATGTTTATGGTGGACAAAATTTGCTCAAGCAGTGAAATTACTAACTTTAGTAGCAATTTTATCTACCTTCTTATTGGGGTAGCAAAGAGCCTTAAATCAATCACATCTTCATTTCTGTGACCAAAATACCTCCTCCTCGTTTACCACTGCATCCCCTTTGCCCTCTTTTATTATTTGTGTCCTTTTGGGGGAATTTCTTTACTTGGTAAGGAAATATGATTATGGGGGCAGCCTTTCTTATTATGTTGTATGCATCTGCATTTTTTAAAGTAAACTAATATGCAAATCTGCCTTTTAAAAAGTAATGAAAAAAGCATAAGAGAGACAAAAACAACTTACCAATTAATTTCTTAATTATTACATAGGCCTTTAGAGGTATCCCAAAACATGGCCAACAGCTATTTTCAGAGTTTGATATTTTCTACACTGAGACTATTAGCAAGCTTTCAGGAGGTACTCCGTTCAGCCTAAGCCACTCTCATCTTCGTGTCTTTTGAGTTATTTTAGATTCTTTATTTTACATTCTTAAAATAAATGAAATGGAAAGTGAGCAGGCTCCAAAGTCAAGCCCTAATGCATAATCTTTATTTCCTGATATGTTTCTGCCCATTCATATTCTGACAAAAGTGAAAATGATGGAGCAAAATGATTAGGGTGAAGTGGTAGAAAGGCTGGTGGTGAGATAATGCACAAATCTGCCTATTGTGAAAGTAATATATTATGAACGGTCAGGCTCTTCCTGGTCATTATCCCCAAATTCCAAACATGTCACAAGTACAAAAAACCCATTATTTTGGATTTTTGCTCTCAACATTCCAGAACTGTTAGAGAATACCAGCTTCCATGTGAACCAAGTTATGTGTTCTGATGACAATCTAAATGCCTTTTCAGATAGATTGATGAACCCAACTGTTCTGTACTGGAACCCATCCAATGCCAAATTTTATATAGAAAATTCTACTAATCTTTTTCTCACCAGGCTTTAACATGGTCAACATTCATCAAATCCTATTGACCTCTGGGGAGTTTTACTGATGAGCTATTTTACTTCTGCTGCTGCAGGATTCACTTTTTAAGGCTGTGGGTATACTACTCAGTGCTATTTCCAAAGGCCAGTTGCTGGGAAACACAAAGGAAGGTACTATTGTCTTTTGTTTTGGGGATTCCCTTGGGTGTCTTCTTGTTGTTTTCAGAGAGAGAGACTACTGAGGAATTATCTCCCTTTTGACTAATGTGGCTCCTAATGCTTTAGCAACAGGTGGTTGCCAAGCAGAGGAAAGCCTTTGCTTTTCTGTACGCTGGCAATAGCAGATCCACCTTAATCTCAGCAAACACTGTTTCAACTAGCATTCTTTTCCTCCCTCAATCTTCAAAGCGTCACATTTGCTTCCCCAAAGAGGACCAGAGGAGAGAAAGTGAGCTTCCACAACCCACCCTCCTGTGACTTATAAAAATTCAAAGAGAACCGCGGGTAGATGTCGTGTTTACAGACTGCACGTGTGAATGCATAAGACTCGGGGCCAATCCAGGTTTTTTTCATTTCGACTCTGCTGCAGTGACACGCCCACGTGGGTTTCCGCAGACCTCCTTTTGTGAAGGGGTGGTGTGCCAAACAGCTGGCGTCCCTGTGATATCCTGGCTTTTTAAATTTTATTTTACCTTTCCATATCGCGTCTCAGTTGCTCCGCCACCAACTCTTTCAGCCTCCGCCTTTCCGCGGAACCCCTCTCGCCGCCTTTTCTTCCCGATTCTTCCCGGGGACCTCCGGAGCCCCTGGAGATCGAGTCCCCCCCACAACGCGCCATGGCATGAATTAAGAACCAGTCGGCGGTGGGGCGGCATAGGCTCTTTTGGCCTGGAGATCGGATGTGTCACACCCAGTGGCGGGGTTTACTCTTAAGCAGACGGCTCCAAACGCCGGCCTTGGAAGGACGTCGGAAACCCCTTTTTGCGCGCTAAACGCTTCCCTTTGTTGCCCTCTCAAAACAACCACGCCGCTTCGTGTTGGCGGCGATCGCGCTTTCCTCCGGCGAGCAGGAATGGCTTGGAACAGGCAGCAGTTTCATTAATGCCGGAAACATGTTCTATCCGAGTCCTGTCGAAGATCATGCCGCTTCTTCGTTCTCATTGGGCAAAGCGGAGAGCCGTAGACCAATCGCGGTGTGCCGTCCACAAAAGGAATGGCTTAAATCCCCGCCTCCCTGTTGTTTACCGTCCTGTGGAACACATGGCGGAGGCTGCTTCTTGTGTAGATTGCTGTAGCATGTGATCGGATAGAGAGAATCTATCTATAACAGATAACAGATTATCTGTCTGTCTATCTATCTAATAGATAGATAGATATAATAGATATATGAGTTGAAATTATAAATCTATAAATCATTTATGTTTACAGAAAGGATCTTGTATAAACAGCTGGATAGGGAAAGAAAATGAATGCTTGGTAGATAGAATACCGATTAACCTGACTCTGGAATAAAAAATTAATGACTCTGGAATAAAAAATTAAGTCATGTGGCCGGCATGACTATATGCCAAAGGCGCATGGAATGCTGTTGCTGTCACACCAAAGGTGGTTCCTATTTTTCTACTTGCATTTTTATATGCTTTCAAACTGCTAGGTTGGCAGAAGCTGGGACAAGTAATGGGAGCCCACTCTGTTACATGGTGCTAGGGATTCGAACCGCCGACCTTTCTAATCAACAAGCTCAGCATCTTAGCCACTGAGCCACTGCATCCCTCAGTAATTGTTTATGGGCTGGTAATGTCCACCTCTTCTGTCATATATACAGAAATCTCACAATCAAAAGATACAGGGCACAATGCCAGTTGCGGTTTATTAGAACGAGAGTAGAATATACAAGTCATGATTGTGGTTCTTCATTTCTATTTTAGTTTTTAAAATACTTGTGTGCACACATATTAACTTTTTTAAAATTTATACCACTGCACAAGAAGCAATCAATTTTTAAATGATTATATCTGATTGATTTCCGGTGTGCCCAAACATTTTTAGACTTCTAAAATTATATATACTTTAGATCAAAAGATCTATTTTAATGATAAAAATATAGTTAAAAAAATTCCAACCAGTAGAATGAAAATTGATCATTTTACCAATAATTGTTTCTTTTACAACTGTTACCCCTGCACTGAGATAATTATAAATTCATAAAAGGCACCACACATCTTAAAGCAAGTAAGTAACCAAAACTAAGCAACTTTCTATGAGTTCCTTACTGTACAAGCACAAACATTTTAAGGCAAGTGTTCCATGTGCAAAATACACAATACAGGTAAAACCAACATTAATATTACATAGTCTTACACCACCCTGGTAAGAATATTGGCATCAATATATACAGTACATTGAACATATCTTCTCTAGCATAGTTCAATCTAACATTTTGCCATTAATGTGGCCTTGATTACACTGAACTTTGATCTTTTAATATTTCAGTTGTGCTGTCAAAAGAGTTACTCTCTTTTTCTTGACTCTTCTTTTAGAAAAGTCCATATCAACTTGTTCACGATGTCAGGCTGATCTTCTTGGAGCCAATGGCTGGCTTCAGACAAAACAGTAAGTCGAAACTGATTTTTTACATAAATTCTTGTGATTTCTGCCATCTCAACTTCCATAAAAGGATCTTTTTCTCCCCATACCAATAGAGTAGGCATGGTGACTTCATGATGCTGCAGCGGCAGACAACTTTAAAAAGAAAATATTTTAAACAAATGATGAGAAAAAAAGTTCAATTTAGTTATAAATCACACGTTTCCATTTGTAGCTTATTGTTCTCTAAATCAAACAAATCCCTCTCCAGGGACACTAATTAATGCACATGATAAATCTGGTTCAGACCTTTGCATTTTAGAATTAGTGACTGATCGGAAAATTTTACTTTTATTTTTAGCAGAAAGTATTTTGCCCCTTAACTGTATAGGAAATCAGTAATATTAAGAAGATTCCATTAAGCTGTATAGAATTTACATCAGATCACATGCATAATTAATGTTTAATGCCATGCAAAAATACAGCATCTTTTAATATATAGGTAGTCCTCATTTAGGGCCTGCCTTGTACAGTGATTATCTGAGTGATTTCAGTGGTGAGAAAGTAATGTTATGACCAATCCTTGTATTTACGACCTCTACAGATACGTAAAGGAAAGGAAAACGAAGTAAGATCATAAGCACAATAATGGTTTCACTTAGCAACTGCTTTGCTTACTAACTGCAAGTCACAATTGTGGTAGCTAAACAAGGACTACCTTAATGCAGGGGCATCAAACTCTATTTCATTGAGGGCCACCAGGGTTGTGTTTGACCTTGGGGGGGGGGGTAGGGGGGATGTGGCCAGGATTGGCATGACCAGCTCAATGTCACTCATGTCAGGGCCGCCTGTGATGGCCTGAGTGCTCTGGCAGCAAAAACGGGCTCCTGAGCTCAGTTTTTGTCTGCCACAACCTCCTGCGACCCTCTGCCAGTGAAAGAGCTGTTTTCACTGGCAGAGGATTGCAGGAGGCTGTGGCAGCCAAAAACAGAGCTTGGGTGCCTGTTTTCCCGGGTCAAAGCACTGTGGGCGGTCCTTGAGTTTGACATTTATTTATTTATTATTTTTAAATTTATAGACCACCCCCTCTCCCCCATGGGGACTCGGGGCGGTGCACAGGAAATTAAAAATCTAATAAATACGACAATATGCAAAATATTAAAACCGAATTAAATTACCCCTGTGCTAAAATCAATATTAAAACCCCATAAACCCTAACAATTACCCCTTAAAATTCTAATTAAGCAATTTCTTTCTGCGGGTAGGTATAAAAAGTTAGGCCAGGCCGGCCTGATGGAAGGAGTGAGTCTTTAACTTCTGGCGGAAGGAGCGGAGGTCCGTCGTTGTTCTGATTTTGGGGGGTAGGTCGTTCCAGAGGGTTGGGCCCACCACAGAGAAGGCCCTTCCCCTGGGCGCCGCCCGCTGGCATTGCCTAGTGGACGGTACCCGAAGAGGTCCCTCTCTGTGGGAGCGAATCGGCTGAAGGGATGTATGGGGCAGGATGCAATCCCGCAGATAACTAGATCCCGTGCCATGGAGCGCTTTAAAGGTGGTAACCAACACCTTGAAGCGCACCCGAAAGGCCACAGGCAGCCAGTGCAGCTCCCTGCCTTAATGCATAACAAGGTTAATGTTAGGCTATGCAAGTATATAAATAATTGATTGCTCAGAACTGACAATTGGAGGGACTATCTGTCTATGGAGATTCTAGGTCGTGGTTGTTCCAAATGTGTTTTTTCAAGAAGCAAATGGACTTTCTGGTTTTTCTTTGAAGATGTTTCGCTTCCAGAGCTAAAAAAGCTTCTTGGACGAGAAGTGAAATGTCCTCAAAGAAAGCCCCAAAAGTCCAGTTGCCTCTTGAAAAAGCACATTTGGAGAAAGTACTATCATACTTAGTTCAGACTTGTGAACCCACATGCATTGACTTGGCTGCTGCAAGATGGCATGCTGTATTATGGCTCTTACTTATATTATTGTGTATCATCAAAATCCAGAAAGTCTTGAAGGCAACAATGTATTGATGAAAAATAAGCCAGATTTATTTGTTTGATGTAGGAAGAGGAACTGACCTGAAAAGATTTCGATAGTGATTAATTGGACCAGTTAGTGCTCCTGGTTGGGAAAATACATAAAGATAAGCTTCAATGTCTTCTGTTGTTAACCCACAGCTTTTCTTTCCAATTCTACTAGAATGGCTGGTAAAGATGTTTTTCAACACCTGTATCAATACATAAGCAAATAAAGAAAAGATTTTAAAAGCTGCCCCAAATGATTCAGGGTTGAATGTAAATTAATCCAAAGGAAAGACATTGGCAGGTTTGATAGACTTTCAAAATTTGCAGAAATATATTGCCTTTGGAAATATATATATATATATATATATATAAGGACATTTCCACGCCGAAGCTGGTTTCAACCCAAAGCCTCAAAATTGCACTTGTGCTGCCCACAGGAATCTTGACTGCTGTGGAATCTATGGTAGTTCAGGAGTGCCCTCTCCAATTAGCCAGAGAGAATGTCAATATTGTTTGCCCTCTTAATCCTAATCTCATTGTGTTTGTTTTGTTGCAAAGAAAAAAACATTGTGTGGAGAAAGGACAAAATAATATCTTAGATCCACGAGGATGGATGAGGAGGAACCAGGACAAAGCAAGAATCTATCCCAGTGGGAAACAACCTGCAGCTCCAGAGGAAATTGTCAGGATTTTCTCAGTACTAGAATTAGAAGCTTCGTTGATAGTTACTAAAGTTTCACATTAAAACTGTTGCAAGTACAGATAGTCCTCAGATCTTGACCACTCATTCAGTGATTGTTCAAAGTTACGATGTCACTGAACAAGGGGGGTTTAAGAATAGTCTTTGGAGTTCTGATTGTCACAGCATCTCACAGTTATGTGTTCATGCTAGCTTCCCACAACAATGTCAATGGGGAAACCAGCAAGAAGTCAGAAACTATTGATTTTTTGCCTGTCTACATTCTGGGGCCTCTACTTGTAGCACCCCTTTTCCCCTTCAAGCGAAGAGTCATGTAGAACATGCTGTAGGAATTCAGAGGACAAACAGAGTATGGACTTCTGAGTTACTTACTTGGTCAAGCTTATTTTCAAATAAAAGAATAGCAAATTCAGCTACATGCATATTTATTTTACTTTACTTTATTTCAATTTATATACCGCCCTTTTCACCAAAAAGGGACTCAGGGTGGTGCACAGAAAGATAAAACCCCACAATATACAAAATATAAAAAACAATTAAACCAGTAAAGCTGTGCTAAAATTTAAATAAATAATTAAAACCCATAAATAACGAATTAAAATATTCCCTAATCTATGTCAGGCCGGCTAGATGAAAGAAATGAGCTTTTACCATCCGACAGAAGAGGCGTAGGTCCGTGATGGTGCAGATATCGGGGGGAAGGTCGTTCCAGAGTGTCGGACCCGCCACAGAGAAGGCTCTTCCTCTGGGGGTCGCCAATCGGCATTGACCGGCTGACGGCACCCCGAGAAGGCCAACTCTGTGGGAGCGGACAGGTCGGAGGGAGGAATGTGGTAGGAGGTGGTCTCTCAAGTAACCAGGACCCGTGCCATGGAGCGCTTTGAAGATGGTAACTACCACCTTGAAGCACACCCGGAAGACCACAGGCAGCCAGTGCAGCTCGTGCAGGAGAGGTGTTACGTGGGAGTAACGAGAAACTCCCAGAATCCCCCGCGCGGCTGCATTCTGCACTAGCTGGAGCCTCCGTGTGCACCTCAAGGGGAGCCCCATGTAGAGGGCGTTGCAGTAGTCTAGGCAGGAAGCATTCTTATACCCACATATGAAGCATTCTTATACCCACATGTCACAAAACAAATATTTAAGGTATGCATTTTAACTCCAATATTTTAATGACTGTTAAATATTAAAAGCACACTTTTCATATCTGCATGCTTTTCCTTCAATAGTGCATGGGAACATGGAAAGTCACCCATTCTCTAAATATACTCACCTTAAAATCATTTATTGAGAATGTAAGTTCCGGAAACCATGGCATTTGGAAGAAATAGTAGTTGGCAGATTTAATCATCTGTGATGGATGTCGCACAATGTATTCTTAAAAAGAAAACCATGAGTTAAAAATGGGAAACTATGGTCTTTGAATTATATTCCGTTAATAAGGTATTCTTAATATGAGTAGCTCAATTTTGTACAAATTTACCAAGATACAAATCCAATTCTATTCAGTGCATCTTATTATTACTATTATTACTCAATTCTTATGTCAAATATCTTTCTTTTTAGAGAAGCAAAAAGAGCTAAAATGTGTGTGTTTTAATTTAACACACTGAGATTAGTGGTGTGTTCCTACCGGTTCGCTGCGTGAGCATGCACACTTGAAAGAAACTTGCTCAGAAAGTAAGCAAAACATTTGAGGAGTGGCAATTCAGTCTGCTGCCCCTGATCAACTGGGCTTCAGAAACTGAAATAAAGGTAGGTAGAACCCGGAGGCGGGCGGGCAAGCCCACTTTCAAAGCAACAGAGAACCGGTTCACTCTCTGCTTGACAGCAGAGCCAATGGTTTGGTAGAACTAGTGCGAACCGGTAGAAACTCATCACTGACTGAGATCCTGCACTGGTCTTTTTTTAAAAAAACGTAATTTTATTAAGTTTTTTACAAAAACAAAAACTAAATTCAACACCCATTCTTCCCATTCCTAAGACATCAGTATATCCACTTTTGTTTAGCATCTTACATACCGTATTTATCGGCGTATAACACGCACTTTCCCCCCCTGAAAATAGGGGGCAAATGATGTATGTGTGTTATACGCCGAAGCCATGTTTTTACAGTAGTCGGCAGCAGAGGGCCCGGCATGTACGCGCGGCTCCCGGATGGCTCCGGCGCAGCCACAGCCCCTTCGAGCGAGCGAACGGGCGGGCGGAATGCCCGGGGCTGTGGCTGCGCCGGAGCCACAGCCCCCTGGAGCGAGCGAACGGGCGAGGGGAATGCCCGGGGCTGTGGCTGCGCCGGAGCCACAGCCCTCTGGAGCAAGCGAACGGGCGAAGGGAATGCCCGGGACTGTGGCTGCGCCGGAGCCACAGCCCCCTGGAGCGAGCGAACGGGCGAGGGGAATGCCCGGGGTTGTGGCTGCGCCGGAGCCACAGCCCCCTGGAGCGAGCGAACGGGCGAGGGGAATGCCCGGGGCTGTGGCTGCGCCGGAGCCACAGCCCCCTGGAGCGAGCGAACGGGCGGGGGGAAGGGCCAAAGAGGGGGCATCGGGCAGGGAAGCCGCGCGCATCTCCACCGGCTCCCTCTGACAGCCACCACGGCACACGTTTCTCCTCCCTGTCGGAGGGAGCCGGTGGAGATGCGCGGGGCTTCCCTGCCCGATGCCCCTGCCGGGCGCAAGGCTCTGGGCTAGCAGCTAGCCCAGAGCCTTGCGCCCGGCAGGGGCATCGGGCAGGGAAGCCCCGCGCATCTCCACCGGCTCCCTCTGACAGCCACCACGGCACACGTTTCTCCTCCCTGTCGGAGGGAGCCGGTGGAGATGCGCGGGGCTTCCCGCCCGATGCCCCTGCCGGGCGCAAGGCTCTGGGCTAGCAGCTAGCCCAGAGCCTTGCGCCCGGCAGGGGCATCGGGCAGGGAAGCCCCGCGCATCTCCACCGGCTCCCTCTGACAGCCACCACGGCACACGTTTCTCCTCCCTGTCGGAGGGAGCCGGCGGAGATGCGCGCGGCTTCTCTGCCTGATGCCCCTGCCGGGCGACCTGGCCCGCTGTGGGAGGAGGCGTCCGTAACCTCTGGCATGCCGGCCCTTCTGCTGCTTCCCGGGTTGGGGCGGGGGGAGAGGGAAGAGAGGGAGTGACTGACATACACAGAGAGAGACAGAGGGGAAGGGAGGGAAAGACAGAGACAGACAGAGACAGAGACAGAGAGAAAGAGAGGGAGGGAGAGAGACGGAGAGAGACACAGATAGAGAATGAATCGGAGACAGACAGGGGGAAAGAGGAAGAGACAGACATACAGAGACAGAGAGAGGGAGGGAGAGAATCAGAGTGAGTGACACACACAGAGAGAGGGAGGGAGAGACAGATAGATAGAGACTGATTAAGTGAGTGAGAGACAGACAGACAGACAAACAAACACAGAGTGAGAGAGATGGGCAGAGGAAGGAGAGAGAGACAGATAGAGAGAGACGAAGGGAAAGAAAGAGAAAGAGAGAGAAAGAAAGAGAAAAAGAGAGAAAGAAAGAGAAATGGAGAGAGGGGGGAAGGAGGAAAGAGAGAGAGAGAAAGAAAGAACTTATGACCACAATTGAACCTAAAAGTTTGGTTGCTAACCAAGGCCGTCGTTGAGTTTCACCACATTTTCCTTTTACATTATTTACCTTATAAGTGGTAATAATATTAATAAAAAAAAGTTCTGAGCTACCCTTATTTTGCTTCAAAGTTCTTTATTTGAAATTTAAATTTTTCCCCTGAAATTTCCCTCTTAAAATGAAGGTGCGTGTTATACGCCTGTGTGTGTTATACGCCGATAAATACGGTACTTTCCATTCATTTTTCATTTGCAATTTCCTCTTTACGTTTATACTGTAATTCCTACAACCTAATATTTACAAATATCAATATTTTACTTTCATTCATTATTTCTATTCTCTAACCACTGACACCATTTGTCCCATATCATATAGTATTCTTTTTCTTCTTTATCTTGCAGTTTAAGAATTAATTGAATCATTTCCGCGCAGTCCATTATTTTTTAAATTATCATGTTTTTGGAGGATATGCCGTCTATTTTCCAATTTTGGGTGTATGCTATTCTTGCTGCTGTCAGTATATGAATTATGATATAATTTATTTCCTTTGCAAACATTCCTCTAATTATCCCTGGCAAAAACATCTCTTTTTAAAGGAACTGATAATGAAGATAAAGGTGATGCGGAAATAAGAAAAATCAGAAAAGGGTTGAGAGAAAAATATAAATTCTTAATCTGGATAAATAATAGTTAAATAATCCTATTTAACTATTCTCAACTGCTGCTTTAATACCTCTTCTGCATTGGGGGTTTTTTTCTGGAATATTTTACCCTACATTCCTAAGCAGTATATGGACAATTTTTGCATTCAATGTTTCTTTTGCAGACTTCATGCATTATATCAAACTTGGTCCTGTTCTATTCAGTTTTCAAAGTTATACTGCAGATAGATAGATAGATAGATAGATAGATAGATAGATAGATAGATAGATAGATAGATAGATAGATAGATAGATAGATAGATAGATAGATAGATAGATAGAGTCCCAAGTGTCTTTCCATAATTTGTTTTGAACGTTATGCTGAGTTGGAAGAAATAAGAGATTGCAATTACATTTGGGGAAATTTTGCTATTTGAGAGATAGGGAGGGGTGTTCCATAGCTGTGTTCTATAGATGTTCCTATGAATTGGGAAAAAAAGCTAATAGGTCCACCATTTAAACCAGATTTCTCTTGTGAAAGAAACTTTCAGATCCATGAACTTCGATGCAAGAATTTTCCAGTCAGTGTCACCATTACTAAGAATTCTGGAGCTGAGGACTATTGACAGGCATCAAGGTTAGGATCCATAGATTATAACATCAGACTGATAGAAGAAGCAGAAAAAAGTCAAAACAATGGAGCCATGTAAATAGTTACCGTAGATTTAACTGCCTGTCTGTCTATGAATATTTTTATATTATACATACTCCCACATTTACTTATTTTGAATATTACTGCCTCCTTTTTTCCCTAGAACAACTCTGAGATCTGGGAGAACCCAAAATTGGTAATAGGATTCACAGGTCTTAAAATAATTTCGCTGATCTGGTGCCTTCCAGATGTGTTTTGAGGACAGTTCCTCAAATTCTCCATCAGTATTCTGGGAAGTACAGTTTTAGCACATCTGGGGAGAAGACATCTTTCATACTTTTATACTCACACATCCCCCCACCACCACATATAGTCAAACATTTATGCCAGAGGTGGTATTCAGCAGGTTCTGATCAGTTCTGGAGAACTGGTAGTGGAAAGTTTGAGTAGTTCGGAGAACCAGTAAATACCACTTCTGACTGGCCCCGCCCTTATCTAATCTCTGCCTCCCAAGTGCTAGCTGATTGGGAGAAAATGGGGATTTTGCAGTAACCTTCCCCTGGAGTGGGAAGGGAATGGAGATTTTACAGTATCCTTGCCCTGCCATGTCTACCAAGCCACACCCACTAAGCCATGGCATGCCCACCAAGGCACGCCCACAGAACCGGTATTAAAAAATGTTGAATCCCACCACTGATTTATACATACACCCAAATACAGAATACACAGCTACTAATCAGGAAAAATACAACTTGGAGAAACCAAAGTACTCTACAGTTCTGTAATTTTTCCAAGCAAACTAGGTCTTTGTCAGTTTTTCAACACATTCAAGCAATTTTGGGATAAAGCAATATGTATACATCCTGTATATTTCATTTCTGTCTATTTTGCTCCAGTTTCCTAAAGTAAACAATTTCCTATTTATAATTGTTACATTAGGGCCAGTCAGATGCAACTTCAAATTACCACATAACTTTGCATTAGTGATTTTGGCCTAATAATTCTCTCAGCTCTCCAATTTAAGCTACTTGAAGTAAATGTAGGGCATACAGTATATAAATGAAGATGATGGCCAAATACAAGCTTCTATTTTTTAGAAATATTTGCACGGCATTTCTTAACGCTGCAGCTTTACTTTTAAACTCACCTGTAAAAACGGAGGGATGCGGAAAATTCACAACAATAAGCTTTGTCACCATTTCTGGATAACAAATAGCAACTAGCCAAGCAATCATTCCACCCCAGTCGTGACCAATCAGCACACACTTGCTGTATCCTGTTGTTTAAAAATAGATTTTTGACAGATGTTTATCAACAGTTCCACGCAAATAAATTATCACATCAAAGGAAATGACAGTGGATTTTGCAGTATAGTTGCAAACAATATCTCACATTTTTCGCCTTTGGTAAATGATTTACACCACCAGACGTAGGTGATCTATTAATAAACTTTTCAAGAATCATAGCTAACAACCTAGCAAGAACAAAGTGGGAAATTTCAATGTGTTTTCTAATGTGCCTTAAATTTCTACTTTCAACCTTTGTAACCCAAGAATATTTATAATTCTACTTTACCAGCTGGTTTTAAAAATAGTTTGTAAAAAACTAGGTAGAAAACAATGAGTTAATGCCAATTAGTATTTACTCATATAATGAGTAGGTTATAATCCACTGGTTTATGATGATCAAATTCAGTCATGATCATAATTAGATGATTTAGTCAGAAAAAAATGTTTGAGATGGTCGTTTCAATATTGCTTAAACACAAAGCCAATGACACTTTGGACCAGATTATATTGTTTGGACAATTATATTTTGTCTAAATGTATAGGATCATTAATTATATTAATTGAAGAAATAATACATGATAACTTTTTCAGGCTGCAGTAGTGGTACATTAAGAGTGTATATATATGCCATCATTCATTTCTTCTTTGCCTCTGACTCTCTAGGATTATATTGTTTCAATCTTCCATGTGACTAAAAAAAACACCCTTCTTTGATTAAATCTAAGTTTTCCAAAGCCATTTATTTTATGGGACTATTGGTATAGATGTGGTATGTCCGTAGTGATATTTAACTGCATCATTTTAAAATAAGTATATTTTAGTAGTTTGTTAATAGCCTTTTACTTAAAACGTCTTCAAAATTATTATCTCCCATGATTTCAGATCTGCTGATTTAATGGTTAAAGATATTAGGAATATTCAGGAATCTAATATGTGTCTAAACTATGCTTATGTCAATAAAATGTTTTGTGTATGTCAGAACATCTGATTTTTAACATGTTGACTTCTTAGATCAGGGGTGTCAACCCAAAGTGCGGAGGCTGGATCTGGCCTGTGATGTGGTTGAATCCAGCCCAGGGGGCCATCCTGGAAAATGTAAGGGGCCAGCCCACACTGCTTTGACATGGTCCACCCAATGTGAAGAGGAAACATCGGGCCAGCGTGGTCTACCCAATGCAAAGAGGAAACATGCCAGCAGTTTGGGGAGTGATGTCAAGCTGGCCATGCCCACCCAGTTGGCCATACCCACCCAGTCAGCCATGCTCACCCGACCCCCAGAGGTCAACCACAGCCCTGATGTCGCCCTCAATGAAATTGAGTTTGACACCCTGTCATAGATAGTCTTCAAACTAAGATTACTCACTTGAATAAAATAGCATAAGCATACTTGGTAAAACTGGGGTTTGGATCTGGCCCAAAATATGTCAAAACTAACTACTACTTATCTTAATATTAAAGAGAAAATTTTATATGTGTACAGTTAAGCTAATTGATACATTACTATCTTACTAAAATATATTATGTGGAAATTTCAATTGACCAAAGTAGGTGATGGGCAGCCAAAGTCCTTAAGCCTCAGATGATGAATAGAACCTGGGCAAATCCTATCAGCAACATCATCAATGAAGCACTGTAGATATGTATATGACAAAACATATAGCAGAAGAGGAATGAAAAATACTATTTTAAATCCAGGACAGTTGTATAACAATTTAAGTTGGTAGGCAAGGAATAAATCAAATCTGACTTTTAAGAAGAGCATCTTCTTGCCATGGTTATGATGATAAACCTTTAGTTTTATCCTTTGTTGGTTTCCTTATGTTTTCTATTATCTCCTGCCCTAACATCAACTTCTCACTCTTTTTTATTTTTTCTAATATGGTTTATCATCAAAGAAAATAACATGGTGGATATGCATTTGTGCACCGACTGAACATTTAAGAGCTTGGAGAAATGTGTGTAGTTTACCTTGTTTCTGTGTGAAAGGAACAGTTGTCAGTGGTTTGACAGCCATGTAGCTAATATACAAAAACAATTATATCACATTGAACTTATAATTTACTAAATCTATGAATGTGCTCAATGGGAATATTATCCTAAAGTTTGAAGTTTCATTAAATGAGATACTGACCATAAATAAATATAATTACCGTGTTATAGGTATTTCCCCTAATTTGCATTCCAATTAGCAAAAACATTCAGAACCTTTTTCTTTTGTTATTAGCTAACAAGAGATTAATTTGCATGAAATCTAACCTTTTACGGGGGAAGTGAGGGGAAGAGCTTCATCCTTCGGGGGAAAAAACCAGAATCCAGCAAAACTTCCCTATGGTGGGAAGAGGTAATGAGGTGATATTTGGCTTTTCCCCTCAGCCCAAAAAGCTAGAGCTTATTTTGAAGAAGATAGCAAATTGGAAGGAAAATAAAATTGTCTATCCTTTCGGTCTACATTACGATTATCCAATTCACAGCATGACTGGTTTAAGCTCTGGAGCTTCATTATCTGGAAAGACCATTCTGCACCCATTTAAGCATTGGCATCTGAGCTTTGGATATACAGAATCAATTAAAAATCCCCAAGATTTTTAAAAAAGAAACAATTGTAGGAACTAAATTTACAGAAAGAAAACAATGTATGCTATATACATACACATCAACAATCACCTCAAAAAGGACTTTGTTAAAGGAAATATATTATCATCTAGCTAGTCCCTTTTCCAGGCTTATTATAAATTGGGCAGCAGGGCTGCTAGTCACACACCAAGAGACTCCAAGATATCCTTTATATCTGTAATCAGACAATCCAGCTTGTAATTCTCTCGGTGGGCAGGAGCATCTGTTTCTCCATAACCTCTCAAATCCAAGGCCACAACTCGATATTCACTCTTAAATTCACGCATTTGATGTCGCCAAGAGTACCTAGTAAAAAAGAAGGTTTTCTTTCATAACTGTTCTGACTGCAAAAGCAATTCATATAAGGAGCACAAAATGAAACCATAAAACTGAACACAATAAGACCATTTGCACTGGTTAATAAAATTGAAGATATAAAACCCTTGTAAAATCAGAACAGAATCAAACTGCAAATACCTGAATTGCTGGATACTTTCTTGTAATAATTGTCACTATCAAAGTTTAGCTGAATGTAATGAAATCATGGTGCATTTTCATACATAAACTAAACCAAAGTTTTAAAAATTATGTCTTGTTGAATAAATCACCATGACCTGATTATACCCAGCATGAATCTATTAAACTAATACCTACACATCTCTTTCTAGTTTTTAATGCATACATATTACTAATTGGAACACCAGAGAGAAGCAATCTAAAACCAATTTGGCAACCAAAAAAAGAGAACTTTTAAGTTGATCAAAGCAACTTTCACACGGCTTGGTTATTTTAGCAGGGTTGGTTGATTTAGCACTAGTGGCAGATGTGCTTCTAATATATTCCCTGGATACAAAATAAATATTGCAATGATATAGCATTTTATCATCCAATGAACATTATTTCATTTGTGCAGTTTTAATACTGCCATTGTATCTGAAGACTCAGGTACGATACTTCATTTTCCAATCAGAACAGAACAGAATAGAGGTAGTCCTCGACTTACAACAGTTTGTTTAGTGACCATTCAAAGTTACAATGGCACTCAAAAAAGTGACTTATGATAGTTTTTCACACCTATGACCATTGCAGCAGGTCACATGATTTACACTCAGGTGCTTGAAAACTGGTTACTTATGACGGTTGAAGTGTCCCGGAGTCATGTGATCACCTTTTGTGACCTTCTGACATGCAAAGTCAATTGGAAAGCCAGATTCACTTTAATAACTGCACAATTTAATAACTGCAATGATTCACTTAACAAATGTGGCAAGAAAAGTTGTAAAATGGAGCAAAACTCACTTAACAAATTTCTCACTTAGCAATTTTGTTAGCACAGAATAATTGTAAGTTGTGGACTACCTGTAACAGATTTGGAAGGGACCTTGGAGGTCTTCTAATCCAACCTCCTGCTTAGGCAGAACATCCTGTACCATTTCAGATAAATGGTTGTCCAATTGCGTCTTAAAAACTTCCAATGTTGGAGTATTCACAACTTCTGAAGCCAAATTATTCCATCGATTAATTGTTCTAACTGTCAGGAAATTTCTCCTTAGTTCTAGGTTACTTTCACTTTCATTGAACCAGTGGTCCAATTCAGCTGGATCTATCTGGTTCACGCGAACCGGTAGCGGTGGTGGCGGGAGGCTTCGTCTGCCCACCCGGACGTCATTACGTTCCATTTTTTCTGCGCATGCGTGGAAGGCTATGCGCAAGATCACATTTGTGAACCGGTAGTGAAGGTAAGTTGATTTCACCCCTGCATTGAAGCCTATACAATTAGATATAATTAAGGGAGATCTATTCATCTAAGACTGTAATTCCTTTTGAAGGAGATTCTTTCTGGACTAATAGTTCCCTGTTCCCAAACTACTCTCATGAACTCTCTGATTCATATAAATAAATATAGCCATAAAGATGGCTAAGTGCTGAGGTATTAATGGCTTTCAGTAGCCCTGGGGATCTTGAAAGAGGGACAACAGTAAGATGCAAAGATAGCTGCTTTCTTTATCTTTCTTCCTTTCAAAACAACAACAACAATGGACAAAAAGCAAATATCTAGGCCAGAAATATTAGGTCTCGAGCATTTGTTGGGAAGATAATTTTTTTTCAGGAGGAAAACATGTTCGCATACTGCAATCAATGGAACATATCAAATGTGAAATGAATTAACTTCAGCGCACACTTTCTAAGATTATAATAATAATAATTTAACCTTATTCAGTCGATTTCAACCATCCTTTTTCCAATGAAAGAAATTTCTGATTGAATGTTATGGGAAAATGTCCTAGTGGTCAAGGCGAAATCAATCACCCAGAAAAGGACTTTTTACTGTGTGGGTTCAGTTGGAGACGGATTTGATTGGTGGACTGAATCTAAATGCCAGAGTGCACTGTGCCCTTCCGATTCTATGAAGATCAAAACTGTTGGAGCGTTTTTACCACTTGTATACTTGGGAAAAACTCTGTATTACAAAATAGAAAATCTACTGAGAAATGAATTGCATAAACGAAAGGTAGATGCATTGCTTAATTATTTATTTGCAATATTTATTAACTATTAATGAATAGTTATGTTGTCCTCATTTAGCAGTACGTTCACAATTGAACAAGGCTATAGGAAGATCGCAAATAAAAAAGGTTTGGCTTTATATATCAAGGATATAAGAAATACTTCGGTATCTCTCACAACCTGCTCACTTTTATGTATATAATATTGTAAGCTAGAGATAGTACTGAGTACCATGTGTTTCTCCATAGATACTTAATACTTTCGTGCAAATCTCTTTGTAACAAGTTAAATATTCCGTATTATCCCCATTGATAAATTCAGGATCTCCTATCACAATCTCTTAACTAGGCAAGATGTGAGGTGTGAGGCCATCAGACATTTTTTATACTCCGTTATGCAACAGCTAAAGAAATTCCAAGCCCACAAGTGGAAAATGCGACTAGATTGCAGAATTTGGAGATTTCTGGAACGTTCCCAACAACAGTAGATCCACTCTGAAAATGTGACTGGAATTTGATACTGTTCTTTGTGTGGCGATAGGCTCATCTTCTAGCAAATGTTGGGGACTTGAGGGAACGCAGATAATATACAGTGTGCATCCAAAGTGTTGTTTTCTTGGTTACCATGGTGAATAGAACAATATTCTAGAAGTATCTTTTAGAAATGCTTTTGCTTTCTCAAGGAGAAATTGTTTCATGAATACCCAAGGGTGCTATTTCTGGAAATCAACTCTTGCTCAATATTGGCATCTTCTACATCAGCGTATTATTATCATCAATATAGTTTTCGTGCAGAATCCTGATATACAGAATACACATTTATACTGAAGTCATATGTTTTCCCAGTGACATAACTACTGCTGGGAATACAAATGCCACATAGTAAGCTACTTAAGTCTCAGCCTGGGTGAAATATGAACAGCACCAGAAAATGAGGTTTTTTTTTCCTACAGGCACAATCATGAGGCAGATACAGAGAAACTGAGCCAAGAGCTTTCTCTCAGCCTGCCTTTATTCTTTGATTTGTTTATGTATCTAAAATAGTCCCATGCTGACTTTCGTTTCATCAAAAATTCATATCCTAATGCAAATATAAGTATAAAGCAGTAACGCAATATTTAAATATAGGTGCCAAGATAATTTCTTCAGGAAGAATATTCCATAATGAAGGCACCCTAGTGGAATCCACCTCCCACCCTTGCTTCCTTGGGACTGAATAACACACTTCTAACTCAGGGCCCTGCTAGATGATCCCAATGCAAGAGCTCCATTAGCACTGCTTTAATAAGATTTTTTTCCCTACAAGAACTCTGCATATTCTCCAAAGGATGTTTCAGAACACACAGGAACAACTTTTTACAGTTTTGTGTAGCTGCCTTGGGAATTGCTTTCGATTGTTCCTGTGGTAGCTGCAGATTTTTTTCCACAGTGAAGTCAAGTGATGGAGGATTATAGGAAGCTGCTGTGGCCTAGAGGTGGAGCTCTTGCCTCACAAGCAGGAGGTTGTGAGTTCGATCCTAGGTAGAAGCACATATAAGGTCTCCTGCTTGGGCGGGGGGTTGGACTAGATGACCTGCAAGGTCCCTTCCAACTCTGTTAATCTGTTAAAGGATACATAGATGTCAAGAGACAGTAAGAAGCACCGTTCAAAGGAACACGTCAGCTTGGAAAAAAGACACGATGGCTTTAAAATGAGTTAAGAATGAGTTGCTTCATGCAGGCTCCCTCATATTCTGAAGCACCCCGTTTTGAAGGATTTGCCCAGCCCTCCGACCCCTACTTATTATGTATGAACTGAGTCTACTGCTCTTGTTATGTACATTATAGGATATTTATAAGCAATAGTAAACAGTTAATTTTTATCTTCACATCTTCTGCACATTTACTGGTTATTTAGCTTGCCCTAAATTTAGCCTTGGAACATTAGCTTTTAAATCCTGTTACACATACAGGTTGCTGTTGCAAAACTAATTTAATTTTAGATTACTTCATCTAAAAATGAAGAATTTCTTCCAGGGTTATGTTTTCTTAAAAGATAATTATTTCATCTTGTAATTTCAGTAATGGGAATTTCTAAAAAAAAAATCTAATAACTGCACAAATACTGTGCTTTCAGCAGGAGCATTATATGCTGTGATTTCCCTATAATTATTGTACGTCCTCTTTAACTTTCTAAATTATTTTAATGTTGTCGGTACAAAGGTGTGCTGAAGCAACATAACAGTTCTATTTATATTAATGGTGTGACTAAAAGCATCCCATGCCATTAAATTGGTTAGATAAACAGCAGTGAGGTGGGTGGGTGTTGTTTTCCAGTCACTCAATGGAGCAAGATCCCCAGTTGAAAACAGGATTATTGAGCCAGTACACAAAAGTAGAAACACAAGTCATATCAATTAGAATAAGAAAGCAAGCAAACAGGGAATTTACCAGAATTCTGGAAAGCCATGAAGCAGCAGCATAAGAGGTTTACCCCTTTCTCCGGCAGCTACATAGTGGAATCTCAGCCCAGAATCCTGGAAAGGGAAGGGAAGACAGATTGCATTTTTACTTTTATATATAATACTTAGGAGTTGTTGAAGGCTCAGCGATTAAAGACACTGAGCTTGTCAGCTGGAAAATGACAGTCCAGGTTTAGAGACCCAAATGCTGCACAATGGGGTGAGCTCCCGTTCCTGTCTCAGCTCCTGCCCACCTAGCAGTTTGAAAGCATACAAATGCGAGTAGATAGATAAGTATCACTGGCCACATAATCATGGAAAATGTCTTCAGACAACACTGGCTCCCTTGATCAAGAAAAGGAAATGAGCACCATGCCCTAGTTTTGGACATGACTGGACAGGGAAACCTTTACCTTTTATATAATACTAGGTATACCCGGCCACACGTTGCTGTGGCCCAGTCTGGTTAAATGGCCAACCAATCTGTGTCTAGATCTACACCTGCACACATACACACAACCACCATATAATCCCCAACCTACCTACCTACCGTATTTCTCCCTCTCTATCTATCCCTCTACCTACCTACTGTATTTCTTCCTTTCTCCCTCTATCTACCTACCTACCTACTGTATTTCTCCCTCTCTATCCCTCAACCTACCTACTGTATTTCTCCCTCTCTCTCTATTCCTCTACCTACCTACCGTATTTCTCCCTCTCTATCTATCCGCCTACCTACCTACCTACTGTATTTCTCCCTCTCTACCTATCACCCTACCTACCTACTTACCTACTGTGCTCCTCCCTACCTACCTACCTACCTACCTACCTATCTACCTACCTTATTTCTCCCTCTCTATCTATCCCTCTATCTACCTACTTACCTACCTACTTACTGTATTTCTCCCTCTCTATCTATTCCCCTATCTACCTACCTACTGTAATACAATAATACAATAGCAGAGTTGGAAGGGACCTTGGAGGTCTTCTAGTCCAACTCCCTGCCTAGGCAGGAAGCCCTATACCATTTCAGACAAATGGCTATCCAACATCATCTTAAAGACTTGCAGTGTTGGGGCATTCAAAACTTCTGGAGGCAAGCTGTTCCATTGGTTAATTGTTCTAACTGTCAGGAAATTCCTCCTCAGTTCTAAGTTGCTTCTCTCCTTGATTAGTTTCCACCCACTGATTCTTGTTCTGCCCTCTGGTGCTTCTTTGTGGTAACCCCTGAGATATTGCAAGGCTTCCCTAGTCCCTCTTTTATTAAACTGTATTTCTCCCTCTCTATGGGCCACCTGGGAGTTTGCTATCTCAGTGCCTTGTTTTGGCCCTAAGAGGCCTCCATACATTGCTGAGGAAATGACTGTTGGAAAGCAGCTGGATGGGCGGAGCTACAGGGAGGTGAAAACATGATCAGTGGGTACATTTTACATTTGTGTACCTTGCACATGACACACATGTGCTAGGCACAAAATAAGTACGTATTCTATTATCGGAAGTCCTTGGGAACATTGTGTCAAAATTTGGTGTAAATCGGTGCAGTAGTTTTTGAGATTAACGGCTTCGTACAAACTATTTTATATTTTTATTTATATAGATTTATATATTTACATTAATGGAAAAAAAACAATAGCAAAAACTAGATTGGCAGCATTAGTAATCAAGTAGCATGCAAATGGATCAAGCATTTCCTATATCATTAAGACTAGGGCTGTTAAACTTGTGGCCTGCCGGCCAGATGTATCACGTGCTGACCACATCCACACCCGGTTTAGAAAGGGGGGGGGAGTTGCGATATGTCCTGTGATGCCGCTGGGACAACGTGAGTTTGACACCCCTGATTAAGACCTTAAATGTATTTTGTTCTCAGTCTGTGTATGTGTGCAATTTGAGCTGCAGTATCTGGTATTGGTTTATTGTTACTCTAAGCCCATGATGGCGAACCTATGGCAAGGTGCCACAGGTGTCACGCAAAGCCATTTCTGAGGGCACGCGAGGCGTTGCCCTGTCAGCTCCAGCGCACATGAGCGTGCTGGCCAGCTGATTTTTGGGCTTGATTTTCGGCCAGTTTTTGCCCTCCAGAGGGAGAAAAATGTCCCAACAGTCAACCTGGAGGTCCATTCCTAAACTTCCAGTTTGTGTGTTGGGCCTTTGCCCTCCCCAGGCTCCAAAAAAGCCATTGGCACATGCACGGGGCAACAGGGGGTGTCACACGTGCATGCTCAGGGGACACGGCATGGGAGGCATTAAATTATGGGTGTGGGCACATGAGCTTACACAATTGCATGAGCGTGTGTGCTTTTGGCACCCAAGGCGAAAAAGGTTCGCCATCACTGCTCTAAGCAGTTACCTTCTTAAATGATGTCCTTAGTCTCCCCTTTCATCTAAACTATAGCTCATATATATCTAAATACATATAGATACTTATAATACAAAGGACATTGGAGTGACACAACAGGTTTACTATACTTGTGAGAATATTTATCCCTACTGCATCTAAAGGAGATACTCCACAGTTACTAGTTTAATGGGCACAAGTGCTGCTCCCACAAATAAGTTCTTGTAGAAATTTATCAAAGTACCCGGAGAGAGTAAACAAGCAGAAGAACAGAAGCCCATTTCAGGGTTGACTGCTATATTGGGACTTTGCACCCATGAAATAACCAGATTAGAGGAACTGATTTAAATAGAAAGGCAGATTGCAAAAGCGCTGTGTGAAAGAGACAGCTAATGGGTACCAGTGACAATATTTTGCAAACACTGCCCTCTAGCATTCTGTAACAAGGTCTCTGCAAAATTAAACGCATCTGTGATTAAGTATTCAGTAGGATGCTGCAACAGCAACAATATTGGCTTCCCACAAAGGCAACAAGAAGATCTGTGGCATGAAAAAGACCGACACATTTTCTATAGAAGCAGCTTTTGTGAGCTGTCAATTATTTCACAAAACATATATTTATTCTGATTTATATACCTCATCTACACATCCTCAAATCTGGACTTTTATTTATTTTACAGCATTTACCAAATGTCTTAATCTGAGTGACTCTGAGCAGCACACAAGAGCAAATAAACACTCAGAAGACCCAAAAGTTTAAATAATACTATAGTGAATGCCAACACATAACTGCATAAATAGAAATTAAGGGGAAGAAAACAATGTTCCATCACTGAAATTCAGCAGTAAAATGGCCACATTTCAGCAGACCAATTTTGGGCTGTTTTTGAGAGTTTGCACAGGATTTTACAGATAGAAATAGTGGTATCTTGTCTCATAAGAGTATCCTTGCTCCTCTTTGGACCCTTATTTTAGAGGAGTGGGGAAACCTGCAGAAATCAGTTTTTTTGTGGTCAAATGTAACCTTAGGGTGCAAATGATGTCCTTAGTGTGTTTTGTAAACAGCTGTGGGGTTAGATGGAGTAATCCTAGTTTTAAGTTTCTGGTAGCCATAGTGGGTTTACTGTGGGCCAATTACTTTCCTAAATCCATCCAGCTCACAGGGTTGTTGGTGGGCAAAGAATGGGAGAGATCCTCATATAAGCTGCATTGAGCTTTCATAGGAAAAATGGGATCTATATGCCATGCCTACATAAATAAAATCTTAGGGGAAAAAACAGTGGTGGGATTCAATTTTTTTTACTACTGATTCTGTGGCCGTGGCTTGGTGGGTATGGCATGGCTTGTTGGGTGTGGCTTGGTGGGCTTGGCAGGGGAAGGATACTATAAAATCTCCATTCCCTCTCTACTCCAGGGGAAGGATATTGCAAAATCCCCATTCCCTCCCGATCAGCTGGGACTCGGGAGGCAGAGAATAGATGGGGGCGGGGCCAGTCAGAGGTGGTATTTACCGATTCTCCGAACTATTCAAAATGTCCACCACTGGTTCTCCAGAACTGGTCAGAACCTGCTGAATATCACTTCTGGAAAAAAACTATAAATAAAATTAAATAAACGAATAAAAAATCATAGTAATGTAAACCACAGCTTAATATGAGACCAGAATCTTTTCAACATGTATTTGTTACCTCATAAACACAAGGTTTCTTCTATTCCAGTGATGGCTAACCTTTTTTGGCTCACGTGCCAAAAGCAGGGGGAGTGCAGGGGGCTCGTGCGTGGGTCGTGCCTCACCCATAATGCTATGTACGCAACCCCCTGCTTTTGGCATGCTTTTTTCGCCTCCCCAGGCCCCTGAAGCCTCCAAAGAGCAAAAAACGGCCTCAAATGAAGGCCTAAATCAGCTGGCCAGCGCACATAAGCGTGCTGGAGCTGACAGGGCAATACCTCGGGTGCCCTAAGAAATGGTTCCGCGTGCCACCTCTGGCACCCGTGCCATAGGTTAGCCATCACTGTTCTATTCTATCTGGTACCCAGAACCAATAGGTGAGGAAGACCAAAGAAAGGAGACAATGCCACTCCCCACATCCAACTGATTTGACACGTCTCAGGAAACCTCCAAATACCAATCTATTTCCTTCAAATGCTGTAAGCCAACTTCCCTTCTGAATTATTGCAGTGTGAAAGCCTCGTAAAAATGTGGAGTGAAATGTTAGCAAAAAATCTGTTTGAGCCTTTGGTAGTGGCTCCTTAAAGAATCTGTCAACAAGGCAAATACAGGGAATCTGGGTTACCTCTATTCCAGGAAATCCATAAGGTTATTACCCCAAATCTATTTTGTGAATAGCTACAGTTCATAAGAGACTCAATTGCCTCCATTTCCTGAAGTTAATTTATCCCAATGTCACCGTAACATTCCAGGTATTGGATAAAGTTAACTGTAGGCCATGCACATTTGTGCCATAATAAACATGCAGTGAAATGTGGATGGAAAACATCACTTTGATGGGAGAGGAGATGCCCATTTCTTCTGCATGGCCATTAAATCACAAACTGCCCAATTTGCAGCAACATATGCCCTTTGCATAATGACATCATGATGGGAGTTACCTAATTACACTGTATCGACCTGAAGGATGTAATTTGTAGCATTTGTGCAATAGTGCCATTATGCAAGGGATAATAATAGCTATGAATGATGAGACCTTAATGTAAAATTAATGTAGATTGATCTACCTCATCTGGACTTCTCCAAATGCATCTGTCCATTATTTGGGGGCGCTGTCTGGACAGAAACTTGGCCCATTACATCAAAAATCCCTTGAAATCCAAGGGTCACTGTAATAGTTTTTAAACTGCTTTAAACAATCTGCTGCTATGGATAAACATGGTTCCTTCTCTGGATGCTTTTTATGGACCATAGGACTGCTCAAAAAGCTGCTGCCTCACTCAGCTTGCATGGTTATTTTTCATATTCTTTCAGTTCAAACAAACAAGTTCTCTGCTGAGGCTGCTAATAAGGACACCAACTGGGCACTGTGAATTCTTGTCTGTTAACAATTATCTTAAGAGCTTCTATTCACTGCATGCTGACATCAGACAGCTGTAAGAGACTACCACCCAGATGCAATGCAAAAATGTGTCCTAGGTTTTTGCTCTGGATAATTGCAAGATATCTAGGCAGCTGACTTCTGCTTCGTTCATATGGCAAACTGAAGTTTGGGGTACAATTATAGTAATCACAACTGTAATCACCACACCAAATCATTAGAAAGCTAAGACTAAGATATCTTTTCAACAGATTTTAAAGACAATGTCCTTATCCTAGCTGTTCCCCATTGCTGGTTTATGAAGGGGATAATATTTTGTTAAGCATTCATAGTGGTTCTTCACAAAGCTATTTTCTATAAAAAAATTTACCACAAATATTACATATATAATATAGAATGTACATATTCAAGTGCATACAATAGCACTGTTTTGCTCAGTGCATTAACCTACAGTTTTGGTTGCATTGCATTGTATGAACTCAGCCAAACGTGCTTTGATAAACAAACATAGCTTAGTGCAGGGGTCTCCAACCTTTGCAACTTTTAAGTCTGAAGGACTTCAGCTCCCAGAGCAAAGCTGGCTAGAGAATTCTGGGAGCTGAAGTCCTTCAGACTTAAAGTTGCAAAGTTTGGAGACCCCTGGCTTAGTGTATATAGGAGCTCAGACATAACATAAAACATAGCGTACTCTGGCAAAATGTGTTGTGTGAATTCAGCTATAGTTTATTACATAAACTATGGTTAAAGAAATCATGACGTTACAAGTTATTAGAACAAAGCAGTGCTAAAATTCATTTTATATCAAGGTAATTCAGTTTTGGATATTTTTAAAACTACAGAATGCATTCTTGCTATGAAAATATACACAGAATTCAGTTTATATTGCTCCTCCAAAAAAGTATTCAAAATCAGTATTTGTAGTACAGTACACCATTTTGAGAAACATATCTATTCAGCATATTAATTTAAATGAAATCATTTTTCTCCATTCGGACTTGTTCTCAGTTTTGGGTGTATATGTTTAGGAAGGGCATTTGCAAATAGGAATGTGTACAACTGAGGAGAACACTAGCACTAAAGATGTTTCATGAATAATAAGTCAGCAAGTGTCATTTTGCCTCTTTATAAATCTATGGTGAGGCCCCATCTGGAGTATTGTGTACAGTTCTGGTCACCATACCTTCAGAAGGATATTATGGAAATGGAAAAGGTGCAGAGGAGGGCAACCAGAATGATTAGGGGGCTGGAACACCTTCCTTACCATCTGAGGCTGCAACGGCTGGGCCTCTTCACTCTAGAACGACGGCGCCTGAGAGGTGACCTGATTGAAGTCTATAAAATCATGCACGGTGTGGACAAAGTAGAAAAGGAAAAACTGTTTTCCCTATCGCACAACACTAAAACTAGGAGGCACTCCATGAAACTTTTGATAACTAAACCTCAAACAAATAAGAGGAAGTACTTTTTCACCCAGAGGATCAATGGTCTATGGAACTCCCTGCCAGAAGAAGTGGTGACAGCTGTCAGCCTCAACACCTTTAAGAAAGGATTAGACGTGTTCATGGAGAACAAGGGTATCCATGGCTATCATTATGGATGCCTAAGGACACCCTTAGGTCTGAGATCGTACGTAATTCAGGGGGTAGGTCATTCCAGAGGGCAGGAGCTGCCACAGAGAAGGCGCTCCCCCTGGGGGTCGCCAGCCAACATTGTCTGGCCAACGGCACCCTGAGGAGGCCCTCTCTGTGGGAGCGAACTGGTTGGTGGGAGGTATTTGGCAGCAGGAGGCGGTCTTGCAGATAACCAGGTCCCTTGCCATGAAGCACTTTAAAGGTGGTCACTAATATCTTGAAGCGCACCCGGAAAGCCACAGGCAGCCAGTGCAGCTCATGCAGGAGAGGTGTCACATGGGAGCGTCTAGATGCTCCCAAAATCCCCCGCGCGGCCACATTCTGGAGCCTCCGGGTGCATCTCAAGGGAAGCCCCATGTAGAGAGCGTTACAGTAGTCCAGGCGGGAGGTGACGAGAGCTTGTGTGACAGTGTGTAAGGCGTCACGATCCAGAAAGGGACGCAACTGGCATATCAGGCTGTAATAGTATATGAGAAAGGCCTTGAAAGATGGATGAAGAATTACTGCCTAGAGGACAGTCAAATAACAGAAGGGACAGCTCACAGCTGCATAATGGGTGGAGAAAGAGGCTCAGAATGGATCTTTTATCAGGCTGTAAAAGAGATAGTGGAGATTTGTACTTTCAGACTTAATTCTATTAATGTAGCCTTTCAATAAAGTAGAATTAGCTCATCTGATCATGTTTCTTATCTGGTCTATCGGGGAAGGCTTAGAGTGGCTCTATGAAATTCTTCTCAAAAGTTAAGCATAAGGGGACTATTTCATCCAACTGACCATACCATGTGATGGTAGATGCAGTTTTAATAGTTAGCTTCTATTGGTTCACATCTAGTCTGTCATGTCTGCATATGGTTTTGCATATTTTTGAAAAGAATTTACCTTGTATTAAAAAAAAACCTAAGTAAAGAGGTAAATACTTAAAAATATATTGAACAACCATATTTTATTTAATTTTGAGTTTTTCTAACGGCAAGGGCTACACTAAAAGAAATAGATTGCCATCCAAGTTGGTTTGTGTAGGATTCTGGATTGGAATAACTACTGTTGCATTTACAATAAATGATATGAGCCACTTATTGTAAAACTACCATTGCAATAAACCATTTTACAATTGCTTAAAAAAGAGAGATGTTAAATAAAAACAGGTTTTTGTTCAGCACTTCTGACTAGCCTTCTGTGGTTTTACAAGCCTCATATAATCTAAACTATTTAGTCTTTCCATTATTGAAATTTTCTCCGTAGTGACTATGTGACTTTATATCCATTTTTATTAAAGGCCGTTACATTGAATTCGCTAAGAGGTCGAATGTATGATGCAATTAGAAATTTTTGCAATACCTTATTTTTTTTGAATCATACTGTTTTATTATATGTTGTTAATTTATTTTCTCAAAAGAAATATTTAACACTAGAGAAGTACTGTAGTTAAGCACATTGATACAGTGCTCGCTTTTGGTGCAATGCTTTAGGTTGAATAATTAGTTTTCAAGGAATTCAAGAGGTAGACATTGCTGCTGCAATTAATCTCTTACTGAAAAGGCTATACAGCTATCCACGCAACATTTACCAGACATGTGATGGGAAACAGTTCAGATCTTCTTGGAGACTTTCCTTGGCATCTATCAATCACTGCAGGGTATTTATCCTAATCCAATAAAAGTTCTTAAAATGGCCTATTGTTTCAGCCACTTCTTTAGTCCTAAAATGCCAAGGAAAGTGTCACAAAAAGATAGTGTGAGATAACGTTTTCTAGAAGTGGTAAAAAAAGGAAGGGATGGGAGAAGTGACAAGTAGTCCTCAAATAAAACCTAATGTGGCCAACTGTCCTCAAGGTTAGTATTTTGATTCACTCTGAATTTGGAGATGCTTTATTGAATTGGTTACTGGTAGACAAGTAATCACAGAAAGTAGATTATACTTTTTAATACCGGAGAAAGGAAACCTGATTGCCCCATTTCCGAAGACTATGACTCTGATCTGTTTCTTGCCCTGAGGCAATCACATATACAATTTTTAAAAAAAAATGATTGAAAGGCAACCTTAGAAACACTCAGCTTGAAAAAAACCACACTTTATGTAGCTCAATCCAATTCAAAAGCTGTAAAAGCATGCAATATACATCATTGATTGACTCAGTTTGCTGGCTTTAAGTGACACCCAGAAACATCAACTAAATATGCAACTGGAACACACCAAACTAAGGTGTAGTTGGCCAGTTTGTGTTGTGCTGACTCAGCCATATAACTTCTGTAGCACGGAAGATAGAATCCTATTTCTGGAACCAGATTATCTTTGTTGGCTAACTACTATTGTTAATCGCCTACAATTAATGATTGTAATGATTGCATATGAATAATAGAGCCAGTTTGGTGTACTGGTAAAGGCATCTGGTTAGAAAGTAGGAGAACACAAAGGCAGGTCATTGACCTGGGAAAAGTGGCAATGGCAAACCACTTCCGAAAACCCTGTCAAGAAAACTGCAGGGCTTTTCCAGGTAGTTTCCGCAAATCAGATACAATTGACCCTATCATTTCTATTTTTTTCTGCAGCTCCTAGTAAAAAAAACTATTGTGACTAGACACTTTTTAAACATGAAATGATGATGTTGCTAAGTCTTTAGGATAACAGCTGTGGTTAATGATCAACAACAGAGTGAATGGAGATGGGAAGTAATCCTCCTTGAAGTCCACCAATATCTGAGCTGATGTTGGGTAGCTTTTATGTGTTTAGAAGATATGAAGTTGCGGGGGACCACAAAGCAAGACAAAGTAAAGGTGACCTTGGAGCCAAGCATTGCAAGGGGCTCCCTCAAATTTAGCCAGAGATTAGATGACATCACCTCCTTGTGTACTGTACTGGGAAAATGTCAGCAATGGCAAGGCAGAAGAATTTACCCACACTAGTGAGCTGTTTGGTCTTGTGGTTAGAAAGCCGGAGACCATGAATTCAAGTCCCACCTTAGCCACTCGAGTCAGCAGGGTGACCTTGGACCAATCACACTAAACCTAACTTACCTCAAGAGGGTGGTTGTTGTGGAGAAAATAGGAGGAGGAAAGTATGTTGGGCATGTTCCCTGTCTTGAGTTAGTTGCAAAAATAATAAAGGTGGGATATAAATAAATGAATATTTTAAAAAGCATCTTTCTTGCATATTATAATTGGACTCAATATTGTACTACAACTTGGTCCATTTAACGAGAGGCAGATTTTGCATTAATTCTTGATTAAAGTCCTAAGACTAGTAACAAAGCACATCTGGAAAAGCTGCATAAATATATTTGCAGATCCTCTCAACTTCCTGGTATAACTTGTTTAACTCCATCGGTGGCCTCAATTCGCTTTTTTTTTTTTAAAAAAAAAAGAGAAGATATATTTTAACCTTTGAAAAGCATCTTTAGAGATTCTCAGTCATCCAGGTCATGGCTGTCTCAAAGGTGCCTTTTCAAAAGGCAACCAGCCTTTGTTTTTCCTTGAAGATGTTTGGTTTCTTATCCAAGAAGCTTCTTCAATTCAATTCTGAAGAAGCTTCTTGGATGAGAAGTGAAAGGTCTTCAAGGAAAAAATGACATCCGGCTGCCATTTGAAAAAGCACCTTTGAGACACTGAAAAACACTCTTCCCAGCCAGACTAACGTAGTAATTTCTCTACAAATGCTGAAGGGGTCATTCTGGAGAGATGTGGCCAGTTTCTGGTTACAGCTCATCAAAACCAAGCACAGATGAATACAGTAATCCTCCAGTTCACAAGACCAGATAACCCAACACATCCTTGCCTTCCCCCCACTGGTGAATTCATACTCACTTTGCTGCCTGCAGCCCCATGGCCCAACCTTCCCCCTCTTCCAGGATTTTCACCTTGCCTGATATGCAGCGGGAGAGATTCTTAACACGCACTTAGCACACATCAGTCCATGACAATGCGAACTGGACTCTCCTCCATTCAGTCTGCAGCCTACCTTCCGCCTTGGGTTTTTGTTTAGTGACAACAAAAAGAGGTAGGAACGAAGGAGAAAGCAAGAAACGCAGTAGCGCAGCAGCGTCCAGAAACCCATCGCCTAACTATAAGTGGCGATCGGGCCAAGTGGCCCATTTGCCTCAAGGAGCAAAAGTCGGGTAACCCTCCAGAAAGCCAAGGGTCTTTTTTTTTTTTTTTTTGCTCCGATTTACCTTGATCCGGACATAGCAGTGAGTGCCCAAGGATGGGTCACTGAGGCATCCCGGCGGGTTCTCTCGGATCAGCCACTGGAAGGTCTTGCCTGGCCTGGTGCCCAGGCTCCACAAAAGTTTCAGCAGCTCGATGCAGGCGCAGAGACCACAGTAGCTGTGCACCAGAGCCCAGAAGAGCAC